>CM074857.1:67187500-67812500 GCA_037501455.1 Lantana camara | reverse complement strand
GGGCGGTACAATTGCTGCTGGTCATAAATCTCCCAAGCGTTTTCCATTGACGCGTGTTGCCTTTGCATGTCTGGAGACATGTTGGCTAACATGAGGCAACGGGCTTGAAGATTATCTTCAGACTATTTCGGGATCGCCTCTCTTTCGGCCCGAGTCGGAGCCTCGCCTTCAGTGACAGGCTCTCCCTCGAAGAGAACATATCTTCTCTTTTCAAAATCTAAAACTATCTTTAGATTCCGAACCCAATCAGAGTAATTGGGCCCCGTCAACTTGTTTGATTTAAGGATGGATACCAAAGGGTTTTTGGTTGCCATTTCAACTGTAGAGAATCACATAACTACAACCTAAATGGAAAAACAGAGAAATTATGAGCATGCTGAATAATAACGATTACATATTATCAAGGTCTTTAGAAATATATTCTCCCACTGTTTTTAGAAAGTCTAGAAATCCCAACGACTTTAGAAGAAACTTATTTTCCCAATGGGTACTAGGATCCCAAGCATTCTTAGTTTTGGACCCACGACTTGTGAGACATCTAAAGGTCTAAAAATCTTTAGGTGGGTACAAATTGCCGATTCCATCCCCATGGAATTCCTAGTAATATTTTTGCATCACTAATCTTTCAATCATGGACCCACGACTCGTGAGACATCCACATCTACTTTAGTGTTGAGCAGGACCCATCAATCATAAGATCTCAACCAAACTTAGTCCAGAACGACCCACGACTCGTGAGATATCGCCCATTCTAAAATGATCAAGAAATATTGATTATTTAAAATAATAATCAGGAAACTAAGAATTAATAAGCTACACTAATTATCCCACTACTCGTAAGACAGCAATTAGTTTCACTTATTAAGTCCTAAATCCTATTGATGGAATGCTAGGGATTTTATTACCATGATAAAATGCCTATTTATTTGAATTTTGCTCAATATTTAAATGGGATTTTCGAACGACCTCACCAAAATATAATATTATCCAAATTTTAATTGTCTTGTTAATGCAGTTTCACATAAAGTGCATCACAGAAACAATTAGCAGATAACATCTCCTAGCATGATACTAATTATGAGATGATCATGGGTATCCTATCTTATATGTGATTTTGGGAGCCACTCCAAAATCACTAGTTCTAACATTCATGCCACATAAGATAGTTCATATCACATAGGGGTACAAAATCTAATGGAAAAACGCCATATCTATTACATTTAATAGAAACCCTCGAAACATTTTGAGGGGTCTTCTTATGGCCACCGTTCTTCAAGTGCTCCTTGTGGATCCTTCTTATTCGCTTGTCTCCAAAATGAAAATAAAACCTCACTTCCTAAGTTCTACTTACATAAAGTAATATGGCTCAATTTTCATATTGACCATAGACAAGTACACGGGGCATACCCCGGCCCAAAAACAATAATAAGGAAAGCTACCTAATAAACACATAATAGTATGCACATAAGTAGGGCTCCAACCCCAATTGTAAATGTGCAACTATGGGGCTCCGACCCCAATTGAAATAATCCATGTCCAGAATTTAAAACATACATAAGACTAACCCATAATCACCTAAACTAGCATGATTCCGCTCGAATTAAAATTTACCAATTAAATTTAAAATTCCCTTGACTTCAAGTTACAACTAAATTAAGTAATTTGAATATTAGTTCATTATTCAACAATTTATTCAAAATTAAACTTCGGATCATGACAAAACCATAATTAATTCAAAATTAAATCTTTGTCAAAAATATCATTCAAAGTGATATTTATAATTTTCTAGAAAAATAAGAACTTGACTTTAATTCATAAAATCCCAAATTTTATAATTATTTCAAAAATAATTAATTTTTAAAATTAAAATCAAATTTTAAAATAAAATTAGATTTTAGGGATTTTACGAAACTTTGAAAAACACGAAACGAAAACATGCCCGGGACAGCTCGCACGAGGCGCGCGGCTGCCGCCCGCAAGCGCTCACGCAAGGCGCGCCCGAGCAGGCATTACAGTGCACACAGCCCGCGTGGCTGTGCTAGGCGTGTGCGCGAGGGGGCCCGCAAGTAGGCGCATGCGCGACCGCGCGCTTGGCCGCAAGCGACGCGCAGCATGCCTGCGCGCGCGCGTGCCGCGGGCTGGAGATCTCAGTAGGGATGGCGGAGCGGCGCACCCAGGCAACCCCATGCGGCGGGCTTGGCATGGTGGTGAGGGGCTGGGCGATGCAGCCCCATGCGCGTACGTGTTGTACGCGATTCCGCACGCTATCGTGTGCGGGCAACCCCCGTTCCGATTATTATTTCATAATTTTGATAAATTTAACAATTCCAATTTCGAATTAAAACAGTTCAAATCAATTTGAATTAAAACAGTCTAAAACCATATTTATTCGAAAAACAATTTTCGCAAAATTTTCAAGAAACAGTATTGATCCAACATATTCGTTTTTAAATTAAAAACCAAGAATACGTAACTAATATCCAAATTCAAGAATTTTAATAAAAATTCCAAAAGCAGTAAAGATACAATACGAACGTTGCAAGGTGACTCTGACACCACTTGTTGGAAAACACGAAAGAGTTGAGCAACGGAAGTTTAAAATTTTCCAAAAGTTTAATCGTGGTCTTGCAATTTTCGTACTATAACGTTGGGTGTTTAACTAAGTTAGAAGCTTTCTAGTGATGTCGTTACTGCCTAACGAATACCCTTCAAGCGGAATCCCTCGAATGTTTAGGTTTTGGTTTATGAGACTTCCTTTAGACTTGATGAACATGAATTTGTTCAATGCAATTTCCTTTATTTTTATGAGTTTTGGGTTAATTATGAGTAGCTAAACCCTTAGGGCTAGGGGATTTATGATGAATGCATGATAAGTGTTTGATATAATGCTTGAATGACTTGTGCTAATTCTTAGTTTGAAAACTGATTTGAAATGAATTGTGATGGCTTGATCACCCTTAGCATAATCTAGAATTACCGGAGAATCGAGAGATTAATGGTAGTTGAGATGGCTTTCATAACTAGTAGATGTTAAGAATGCAAAGAGATTTGGTTCTTCGTCTATACAATAGTAAATGTTATTCCATGCCAAGCCGCTAGAACCAGATTTGCACTAGCCTTAATCGTATGGTTTAATCAATTGTTGATGATTGCGAGAGCAACGTTGGTCTTAATTGAGCACTTGGTTATACCTCGAGAGAGGATAATACAAACTTAAGTGACTAGGTTGTAGAATTACACTTGTCAAACGAGTATTATGCTGAATCTTGAATTTATGAATTATTACTCCCCATCCTAATTAGTTTATTGAGTTAATTCACGTGTGTTTAGTTCTGTTGATTGTGTTTTATTCTAGTTAGTTAATTTAATTTTGTTTTAGTAAAGTAATAAACCAATTGATTTTTGTCCGGTCTTTGGATTAGAAAGAGTTATAGAGTAGTGATTGATTTCCCTTCCCTGTGGGTACGATCCTGTTGTGCTACGCGTATATCTTAAGTGTACACTTGCACGATTGGTTTAACTTAAAATCACAACACACAATGATGTCCAACACGACCATCATCGTCATCTTCACACCACCATCACCACCACCACCAACACCTTCTTCACACCACCAGTACCATCACCTGCATACACCAAATTGCACAACTATCACTATCGCGCACACATGCCACAATCGCACCACCACCACCTGTTAGGAATAGTACCTTCAAAGCCAATGTAATAGTCCGCTTTGGTACTTTCCTTTTGTAAATCATAGACAATCTTTGAATAATACGAATTAAGGCGACACTTCTTTATATGCTCTTATTTGATTGTATGTTTACTTTGACTACGCATGCATTAGAACTCCCCTAATTAATATAACTTATAGGACTCAACCATTTAGGCGAAATGGTTCATGAGACGAGCCCTATATCACATAAGTCATGATCAGACATCACTCCAAGCCGATGAGTCCTAAAGATAGTGGGAGAGTCGGCTTGACTCGGTCGAGGCTTGCTCGTGTGATCACGCCCTTAAGAAGACCACTTTGTTTCATGGGGTGCAAAGTGTATTGTTGATACGTGCGTGATACATGGGGGTGCTTGCTTATTCTAAATAAGTACACTGAGTTGTCCCGTGTGAGAAGATTCCTAAATGGGAAAGGAAGTTTCTATTTCTAGAAATAGAAACTTCCAGATTAGGAAATATCTCACGAGTCATTGATGTGATTAAGTGAATCTTAGACTTGAGATTCCATTGATACTTTATGGTCTAATTCTGTAGTCTTAGATATAAGCTTTGAAGGGTGTCCCCTTAGACAATTGATTCAAGGCTTATGCTGGTATTGCACAAGTGGCATATGAAAGTAGATGAGAATCGATAAAGGACCTACACTTGCATTAGCAAGTTGATCTCTCAATGTGTAAGTCATTCATATGCCATCTAGGAGTCCTTGGCCAAGACAGTGGATCAAGACATCAAGAAATGAGTTTCTTGGATTGAGATCAAATGGATATGAAATGCACTGAACTTTAAGATCAAGATTATTAGGGTTCTAATTATTCCCTTACCCTAGGTCTTGATTGAGAGATGGGACGTAGGAGGATTGTATCTCACATATATCGATGACTTAAAGGTTCTTTCGAATTGAGACATTCTTATTCAGCTAGGGGTCATACACCTATTGCCAGACTGTGGTCGTATGATCTGTTGACTAACTAATTAATTGGGAATTAATTAATTAGGGTCACTACTAATTGAATTAAGAACCTAGAGGGACACACACAACAATTCGATCAGGTGGGTTAAGGCTTGAATCGATTAAACGAGTTGATCGAACCATTAAGAGAATGGTTGGGCCCACACATGTGAACCACACGTGTGGAACGCGTGGATAAGGACACATGTAGTCACATGTATATATGTGTATATATTAAATAATGAATGTGTTAATTATTTAATGGACTTTAATTTAATTATAAATTAATATTGAAGTTCTAATTTGGAGAAATGAAGTCTAATAATTAATTATGAATTAATTAATTATTAGTCTTCAAGTTCTTTATTATTTAATAAATAACGTAAAATAAAATATCTAAGAGAGTTAGATATTATTCTTGCTTGACAAGTTGGTCAAAAGGAGAGTTTTTGTTAAAGTAAGAGTCTTTCTCTCCAAGCAAGAAATCTCTTACCAAAAAGGTTTTGTAAACCCTTGCCCAACAAGCAAAGGGGTTCGAACCCCTTGTGTTATATATATGTGGGGTTCGAACCCCATAAGGAATGATAGCAAATTCTCCTTCTCTAAATATTACACACAAAACCCTAGAGCCAAAACACCGAATATAGAACTAGCATCCTCCCTATTCGGATCGTGGTCGACGTTGGTGGACTAATTCTCTAGAGGGCTACTATCGTGAAGTCTTGAAAGATTCTAAGGAGCTTTTGGGGATCAAGCCGCGTGAAGAGCGTTCTTGGGCAGTTAGCACGTGTCAAGAAAGCTACTATTTAAGTGAGTTTCTTGATCTCTACTAATTTGGGAATAGTAATTGCAAGATTCGATTCTATCTTTTGGGAAAAAATTTTAAATTTTCGTTGCATTTATGTTTCGTTTTTCCAACAAGTGATATCAGAGCAACCTTGCAAGGCCTATTTCGGATTCGTCTCAATTTTACGAATTTGGTAGAAATTCTTAGGCTTAGATGCGAATTGAGTATTCTTGAGTTCTTTTAGAAAGTTTGAAAAACTGAATCTGTATTTTTCTTGAAAGTTTCTGAAAATTGCTTTCTATAAATTATTTTTGAAAACTGTTTTGGTTGAAAAATGTTTGAATCGTATTTTTTTAATTTTGGATTAATTGGGTTTTGGAGAAGCCTGAGAAACGAAACAAAACATGATACGAACACGTGAGGTTGGAACGTGCCAACGTATAGCACAAACCAACCTCGCACGAGGATCAGTCCACCATCGCACAGCCGCACGCGACGCCGCCTAGGCGCGCCCGCACAGGCATCCCGCAACCGCACAGGACGTCCCTCACGCCATCGCCGCATGCTCTCGCATCCACGTGGGAGCGTTGCCTGCTCCGTCCCGCAATCGCAAGGGACGCCTCCCTCTCGGAAGCGCTGCATGCAGCGTGCGGGGGTGCGTGTGCTACCGCGCGGTGCTCCCGTCGTGAGGCGGGGCATTCCGGGCCCGATTTCGTATTTTCGTATTTTCGGTCCTTGAAATCCCGATTTAATTTTTCTGTAAAATTTTATTTTATTAAATTAAAAGTTATTTTTGAAATAATTATTTAAATTGGGATTTTGAAAAATTAAAACGATTTAAATTTTTGGAAAATTACGAACTTTATTTTTTGAAAAATATTGAAAGGAATAAAATTATTAATTTTTGAAATTAATTGGAATTTTATTGGTTTATTGTTTTTCGGGTTTTATAGAAAAGGCTCTTGAACAAGAATTGCATCTAAGTCGTGATTTAAGTCATTCAGGCTTATGTATGGTTTTCATTTATGCACACAGATGGTTTAAATTGGGGTTGGAGCCCCATAGTTGCGATTTTAAATTGGGGTCGGTCCCCCACTTATGTGTGTATTGTTATGTGTTTATTAAGTGGCTTTCCATATTACTGTTTTTTAGGCCGGGATATGCCCCGTGTAATTGTCCAAGGACAATATGAAGATTGAGCCTTATTACTTTATGTCTTTTTCTTTTTATTGTAATTTGAGAGTAGAGATAGGTGGTGAGGTCTTTTTCTTTCATTTTGGAGATAATGCGCCCCTGGAGTAAGATGGATCCACATGACGAACAGGATGGAGGCCATAAGTGAAGATCTCTCAAAGTGTTAGAGAGGATTTCTATTCTTGTAATAGATATTCATTTCCAATTCCCTTATGTGATTTAAATTGTTTTATGTGGCATGTATGTTAGAACTTGTGATTGTGGAGTGGCTCCCATATATCACGCATAAGATAGGTAGATCCCATGATCATCACATGTTAGTATCATGCTAAGACATGTTATCTGCTATGTGCTTGTGTGAAATACATTTAAGTTGTACTTGCATTAATCAAGACTAATTAAATTGGATAACATATATGTTGGTGAGGTCGAACCGAACAATTCTCCGGTTAAATCGAAAATTCCCATTAAATATTAAGCTAATTTTCGAAAATAGGTGTTTAATTCGAGGTGCAAACTTTGAATTAAATTCCTAGCATTCCATCAATAGGGTTTAAGTTTAATAGAGGAAGCTAGTTACTGTCCATGAGTCGTGGGGTGACAATGTGGAATCTATTAGTTCTTAGTTTCCTAATTGATCATTTTAATGATCAATATTTCAAGGTCAATTTTGGGGAGGGCGATGTCCGCGAGTCGTGGGTAGTTCGAACTAAGTTTTGATCTTGATCTTATGATTGATGGGTCTAGCTTAACGCCTAAGTAAATATGGATATCGCACGAGTCGTGGGTCCATATTGAAAGATAGGTGATGCAAAAACATTACTAAAAATTCCACCGAGTTGGAATTGGTGAGTTGTACCTACCTTTGGCTTTATTAAGAATGTCCGCGAGTCGTGGGTTTAAGATAAAGTGCTTAGGGTCTTAGTACCCATTAGGATAACAAGTATCCTCTAAGATCTTTGGGAATTATAGATCTTATAAAAACAGTGGGAGCAACATAGATTAAAGAACTAATCTCATGTATATCATTATTAGTCAGCATGCTCACTTAGTTCTCTGTTTTTCCATTTAGATTGTAGATTCTGTGATTCTCTACGTGTTTTGAAATGGCAACCAAAAACCCTCTAGTATCGATCCTCGAGTCAAATAAGTTGACTGGTCCTAACTATTCTGATTGGCTTAGGAATCTAAAAATCGTTCTAGATTCCGACAAGAGAACTTATGTTCTCTACGAGACGGAGCCCGTTCCCGAAGGGGAAGCTCTGACCCGGGCTGAGCGGGATGCGATCCAGAAGTGGAAGGATGATAATCTCCAAGCCCATTGTCTCATGCTTGCTAACATATCTCTGGACATGCAAAGACAACAAAAGTCCATGGAATTCGCTTGGAAGATTTACGACCACTTAGAGCAACTTTACCGCCCTCATGAGCGTGTTACAAGGTATAACACCTCAAAAGAATTGTTCCATTTGAGAATGAGGGAAGGTACAAGTGTCCATGAATATGGACTTAAGTTTCTTGCTCTTACCAAGAAACTTGCTTCTATGGACATGTCACTGAGAGATGAGCTTTCAGTGGATCTGTTGCTAGCCTCGCTCCCACCATCATTCAACCCTTTTGTCCTTAACTTAAACATGAATCATGCAAATGCTAATGTAGCTGAGCTGATTAGTCAGCTTGTGATTGTTGGAAGCACGATTAAGAAGGACAATAAGGTTATGATGGTCACTGCTCCATCTTCTTCTAAGCCTTCTAAAGGCAAGGGCAAGAAAGCCCAAAAGAAGAAGAAGTCCCTTAGGCCCAATGGAGGCATCACGAAAAGAAAAGCCCAAAAGAAGAAACGTGATCAGAAAGAGGACGTTTGCTTCCATTGTGGCAAACTGGGGCATTGGAGGAGAAACTGCCAGGAGTATAAGGCTACTCTAAAGAAAGGTATGTTTCTCGTTGAAGTAAATCTTTCTATTAATTCTAACTCTTGGGCACTTGATACCGGTTGTGGATCTCATATCTGTAATGATGTATAGATGCTAAGTGAGGTCAGGCAGCTAAAGGGAGGAGAATGTGTCTTGAAGATTGGGGAAGGCTCTACGGTCGAAGCTCAAGCTTTAGGCACAATTAAATTAGAGTTAGGTAATTCTGTTTTAGTTTTAAATAAAGTCCTTTATGTACCAGACATTATTCATAATATTATTTCAGTTCCAATACTTGATTGTGAAGGTTATGAAATTAATATTAAGAATGGTAACTTTTTCCTCAAAAAGAATAATTTTTCAATACATATTGGTATATTAAACAATGGACTTTATCTAACTCAAAACAGTAATATTTTGAATATACGAGAAACAAAACGTAAGAGAGATAACGAAGTCTCGGTATCTTTGTGGCATGCTAGATTAGGATATGTTTCTAAGAACAGAAGTAGCAAGTTAACTACCTTAGGGAAATTCTCTGAAAATGATCTTAAACGGTTAACTTCCTGCAATCCTGTCTCAAAGGAAAGATGTCCAAAACTTCTTTCAAAGGGAGTGTGGATCAAGTCACAAGGACTTTGGATTTGATCCATTCTGATGTTTGTGGACCGCTTAGTGTAAGCGCTCGAAATAATCATCAGTACTTCATCACCTTTAATGACGACTATAGTCGTTATGGTTATGTGTACTTAATGAAGTACAAATCTCAGGCTTCTGAGAAATTCGTAGAATTTCAAAAGGAGGTTGAGAACCAAACTGGTCACAAGATCAAGACACTTCGATCTGATCGAGGTGGCGAGTATCTTAGTGAAGAATTCCATATTCATCTCAGAGATAATGGTATTATCTCTCAGTGGACTCCTCCGGGAACTCCTCAGCTTAATGGAGTTTCTGAGAGAAGGAATCGAACCCTACTTGATATGGTTCATTCCATGATGAGTTTCACTGACTTGCCACCTTCTTTCTGGGGTTATACCCTAGAAAGCGCAGCCAAGATTTTGAATCTTGTTCCTTCCAAATCAGTCCCTAAAACACCCTATGAAATGTGGCATAGTAAAATCCCTAGTTATTCTTACTTAAGAATTTGGGGTTGCCCTGGTTATGTGAAGAGGATAGTGGGAGATAAGTTAGAAGCTCGTTCTAACTTATGCTACTTTGTTGGCTATCCTAAGGAATCTATATGATATTACTTCTATGATCAAACTGAACAAAAGGTGTTTGTTTCAAGAAATGCAACTTTTCTTGAGGAATCATTCCTAGAAGAAGAGAAAGGCAAGATCACAGAACTCAAAGAAATTTGAGACACTCCCACGCCACATTTAGAGGACACGTCCCATTCTGACATCCCACAACCAATCACGAATTTCGATACACGTGAAAATCCTCCTCTAAGGCATTCTGAACGCACTCCTAGACAACCTGAGAGATGGTATGGTTTTCTCCATGGATAACGATCCTCTAACATATGAGGAGGCACTGTCAGACACGGATTTTGAACAGTGGAAACAAGCCATGAAGTCTGAATTGGATTCCATGTACTCCAACCAAGTTTGGACCTTAGTTGATTTGCCTGATGTGGTAAAACCCATAGGTTGCAAATGGATCTTTAAGAGAAAGCTTGGAGTAGATGGAAACGTTGCAGCCTATAAGGTAAGGCTCGTTGCCAAAGGCTTAACTCAAAGGCCCGGTGTGGACTTTGATGAAACCTTCTCACCGGTTGCAATGCAAAAGTCCATTTGGATCATGCTTGCCATAGCTGCATATTACGACTATGAGATATGGCAAATGGATGTGAAAACTGCCTTTCTCAATGGAGACATTGATAAAGACATTTATATGGATCAACCTATAGGTTTCACATTTAGTGGGAGTGAGCAAAAGGTTTGGAAACTCCAAAGATCAATCTACGGATTGAAATAGGCTTCTAGGAATTCGAACATTCGTTTTGATGAAGCAGCCAAAGCATTTGGCTTCGTTCAAAATTCGAATTAGTCCTGCGTGTATAGAAAGGAATTGGAGACTTCAGTGCAATTCTTGGTGCTTTATGTTGATGACGTCCTTCTAATTGAGAATTCGAAGGATGACATGAAAGTTACCAAGTCTTGGTTATCAAACCAATTCGATATGAAAGATCTTGGTGATGTGTCCTACATTCTGGGTATTAAGATCTATAGGGCTAGATCTAAGAGAATGATAGGACTATCACAATCGATGCACATAGACAAAGTACTGAAACGGTTTAGTATGGAGAATGCGAAGAACAAAGTTCTTCCCATGAGTGTAGGAATGTCTCTTTCTAAGAAGATGTGTCCTAAGACGAACCTCGAAAAGGAAAGAATAACTAATGTGCCTTATGCCTTAGTAATAGGTAGCATAATGTATGCAATGTTGTGTACTCGACCAGATGTGGGATATGCACTTAGTGTAAGAAACCGATTCTAATCAGACCCTGGAGAAGGTCACTGAACTGCCGTGAAGAATATCCTAAAGTACTTGCGAAGCACTAAGGATTTGTTCTTAGTATACGGAGGTCAGAAAGATCTAATAATCGGAGGATACTGCGATGCAAGCTTTGCATCTGACTTAGATGATTTTAAGTTAATGTTAGGATACATTTTCTGCCTTAACGGCGGAGCAGTGAGTTGGAAAAGTTCTAAGCAAACTACCACTGTAGATTCAACCACTGAGGTCGAATACTTAGCTACAAACAATGTAGCTCAGGAAGGTGTTTGGATTAGAAACTTCATTCAAGATTTGAATGTCGTTCCTAGCATGAAAGACCCCATTACTGTGTTTTGTGATAACACTGGGGCGGTTGCTCAAGCAAGAGAACCAAGAACTCACCAACGGACCAAACACATTATGAGGAAGTATCACCTAATCCGTGATATCATCAAAAGAGGTGATGTGCAAATTGAGAGGGTCACATCAGTAAAGAACGTGGTAGACCCGCTTACTAAACCCCTTAGTCGAGAAGCTTTTGAAGGCCATCTTGCGAAGATGGGAATTAGATTAGCTCATAAGTGGCTTTGACAGGCAAGTGGGAGATTATTAGGAATAGTGCCCTGAAAGCCAATATAATAGTCCACTTTAGTACTTTCGTTCTGTAAATCACAAACAATCTTTGAATAATACAAATTAAGGCAACACATCTTTATATGCTCTTGTTTGATTGTATGTTTACTTTGACTGTGCATATATTAGAACTCCCCTAATCAATATGACTTATAGGACTCAACTATTTAGGCGAAATGGTTCATGAGACGAGCCCTATATCACATAAGTCATGATTAGAAATCACTCTAAGCCGATGAGTCCTAAAGACAGTGGGAGTGTCAACTTGACTCGTTCGAGGCTTGCTCGTGTGATCACGCCCTTAAGAAAGACCACCTTGTTTCATAGGGTGCAAGGTGTATTGTTGATACATGCGTGATACATGGGGGGTACTTGTTTATTCTAAGTTAGTACACTGAGGTGTCCCGTGTGAGAAGATTCCTAAATGGGAAAGGAAGTTTCAATTTCTAGAAATAGAAACTTCTAGATTAAGAAATATCTCACGAGTCATTGATGTGATTAAGTGATCCTTAGACTTGAGATTCCATTGATACTTTATGGGCTAACTCTGTAGTCTTAGGTATAAGCTTTAAAGGGTGTCGCCTTAGACAACTGATTCAAGGCTTATGCCGGGATTGCACAAGTGGCACACGAAAGTATATGAGAATCGATAAAGGACCTACACTTGCATTAACAAGTTGATCTCTCATTGTGTAAGTCATTGATATGCCATCTAGGAGTCCTTGGCCAAGACAGTGGATCAAGACATCAAGAAATGAGTTTCTTGGATTGAGATCAAGTGGATATGAAATGCACTGAACTTTGAGATCAAGATTATTAGGGCTCTAATTATTCTCTTACCCTAAGTCTTGATTGAGAGATGGGACGTAGGAGGATTGTATGTCACATGTGTCGATGACTTAAAGGTTCTTTCGAATTGAGACATTCTTATTCAGCTAGGGGTCATACACCTGTTGCTAGAGTATGGTCGTATGGTCTCTGGACTAATTAATTAATTGGGAATTAATTAATTAGGGTCACTGCTAGTTGAATTAAGAACCTAGAGGGTTACATACAACAACCCGGTCATGTGAGCTAAGGCTTGTGATAATCGTAAAAAATCAACGACTACCAAAATAATTTATTTGTTTGGGAATTTGATTGTACCAAGCTGCAAGATGCGATAATTAGATCCAAATATTGAGATAAATAAAGAAAGAACAAATAAGGATATAGAGATATAATAAAGAAACTGATGTGAAATGAATAAATCCCCGTTGCTCTGTCTTCGAATTCTTGAGACTGCTAAATACAGTAGAATCTATAAAATAGTGTAAAAATATTGGCAATTCACTAAAAACAATCCCTAAAACTCTTAAGATAATCTCTAATTAATAAACTGCGTAATATCACGAATGAATTTTCTACATATAGGAGTTCTAGAGAGTTGGGGAAATCTTCAGAAATCTGGTGAGGCTTTTAAGCGTATCCTCTTCTCTCTCTCTTCCTTTAATTTATACTTGTGAAAAATCGGTTAGGGCTTCCCAAAACTTCAGGCACGTGCCCACCTCCAGAATTCAAATTTTTGCACGTTCTTCCTCTCTCCTTGCTTTTCTCAACCTCCTCTCTCTTCTTCAACCGATTTAATTTCTGTCCATATTTTCTATTTAATAAATCACAAAATGGGGCCCACATCATCACTCCCTCCTACTCTTACAGTCGAATAGTATAGACCGCTGTGTGAGTAGTAAAACGACAAGTAAAATCTTGAAAACTGCTCTGAATCTTCAATGTCTTGAAATGATCGACCTCCTCCACTCGGGTACGGTGGTTGCCTCATTAAAAATCTCACTCGGAAAAATCATGTGGGAAAAACCCTAATGAGTAAAAAGAGTACAACCGTTGGGACTCATACCCGAGGCTTACTTGGCGTGTTGATTTCTTCAATGATCTTGAATTTTCCAACTTATTATGAACTTCCTGCTGACTATTTAGTCCAGCTTTATCTAACATCTTTCCTGCTCAGGGCTACTCTTTCTAGCTTTGTCTAATACTTTTCTTGCTTAGGGCTGCTCTTTCCAGCTTTGTCTAATATCTTTCCTGCTCGTGGTGTCCTCCCTTCTGATTCTCTTTCTGCTTCCTTTTCCCGCCTGCTTAGCTTCACGTATCTTTTCTTCTTCAAAAATTTGGTAGGAATACGTTTTCTGCAGAATATTTTCCAAGATAAGATTATATGTAAAAATAATTACTATATAGTTTCGAGATAAATCCCCAAAAATGATAAGATAAGTTCCCAAATAAATGAGAGCAATCTCACATACTTAAAAGGTTGTCAAGATAATTCTTTAAATCACTCTCACGTATGTAATATCCATCATTATAGTGAGATTAAACCAATATTTGAAGAAAAAGTAAAGTGAAGGTAAAGAAGAATATCACCAAATTCACAGAATTCTCATAGCATAGGCTTGCTTTTCCTTGATCATTTCAAAAGAAACCTTCCTTCCCCTTGCACATTTGATGAGACGGCTGCTTGGATCATGCCCGGTAATACTTGTCCCTCTAAGTTTCTCAAGATATCTGTAAATATCTCAATTTTCCCAAAATTTGATGAGAATAGAACTTCTACATAATATTAGCCAGGATCGAATTATATCCCAAGTCACTCAAAATAATATCTCGAAAATAACTCTTAAGAGAGAATAATCGAAAAGCAGGCAACTTGTATAATTTTATTAAAACGGATGAGCCCAGAATGTATACACAAGGAGTTTTCTATTTGGTGTACTTCTAAGTGTATTTATTAATGTGAGTACATGTGTATATGGGGGGTTAGTGCTACTAACTAATCTATTAGCTGAAACACTAAATTATAAAATTAATTAGCCGTTGACTTCATTAGTATGATGGCTTGGGCAAACTTGCTTAGAGACAATACCAAAGATAATTTTTAGTTGGAGATTGTCATGAGATTATTCTTCTTTTTATAGGATTATAAACCATAACTCCATCATGAATATAAAAATTTCAAGGAAAAGAGAATGATATGAAAATATAAATATTTAAAAGAAAGAGAATGATGTCACCCGGATGTTGAAGAGCATCACTCAGGGCTGTACTTCTCTTAGTTTTTCAAAATCAGATTTCCCTTGTTCATTTTGGAGAAATAGTCACAGCTTCTCTCTTAGATGGGGAACCAAGGAGCTTCATTCCTTTTTTTCTCGTTTCCGGTTTCCTCCGTCACCGCCACTGTGTCTCCGGCGTGCCGTCTTTGTATCTCCGGCATGCCACTGCTGCATCGGGATGCAAGACGCCGCTGGATCGCCGGCCTCACCATTATCTCGTCGGTGTCTTTTCCTCTCTTTCTTGATTTTTTTTTTTTTTGGTGTGCCATTGGGTAGCCGACCGTGCCTCTCTTAGGTAAGAACACAAGAAATTTTGCCTCTTTTCTTGCCCGTTGCAGATCCAGGTGTACCGTCGCTGTCGCTTATCGTTGCTGCCACCGTCGCTGCTGGGCCGGAGTTCGGAGCGGCCAACCTCCGCTGCTACTTCGGGATGCGCGGCGCCCTGGCTCCGAGAGGCGAGCAGTTGCTGCAACATGGGGCGTATCGCCCTCGCTTCGCGGGCCGCGCTGCCACGGGGGCACCAGCCTTGCCGTTGCTTAGCGGGTGGGCGTTTCTTCCCCCTTTTTTTTTTTTTCTTTGAAATTATAGCTCATAGTCTTTCTTCCCCACATCAAAACTTCTGGAATATATTTCTATGGCAAAAAATATAGGGTTTTTTGCAGCGAGCCCCCTTATGGTTTGGCGAATGTTAAAAGAAAATCCTATAGTATAAAATATAATTTAAAAACCCCTAAGGTTTCAAAAACTGTACACGTAGAACCTTGGACCCCTAGATTGTACTACACGCGCCTATTTTGAAATTGGGATTCCATTTTTTATGCCTAATTGAACGTGAAATGTCCTTTTTACCCTTATACATTACCTGAAATCAAAGGCTCCTCAAATAATATTTTTTATATTGCCTAGAAAACCTTCTGTTTTAAATATGTTGCCCAGAAAACCTTCTGCTTTAAATATGTTGTCCAGACACATTTCTCCCAATCTCTTTTCTCTCTTTCTCTCTCCTCTCCCACTCTCTCTCTCCCGCGGGTACTACGTGCGGCTTCGGTTACGAGCCCATAACTCGATCGTTTCTCTACGAAATTCAAATAACGAATAGTCCATTTCGATTATCTCGGCGAGAAAGACGCAAGAGTACCAATTTCACGGCCTAACAACGAACGGTGGCTGAGTTATTGCCGGATTTCAGTAGCAGCGGCGGAGCTGTCAGACCGCCGCCACTTCACCGGCGTTTCGCGGCGTTTTCCAGCCACTTCCTTGGTACACGCGCCGAAGACCCAGCAAGAGGACTTCCTGGTGCAGCGGTTGACATCGGCGGCGTGGCCATCGGAGCAGAGACGGCTCCGCACGTGCCGTCCAAAGCTCGCGGCGGCGGCGCGAGTTATTGTAGCGGCGGCGGCAGAAACTTTGGCGGCCAACGGGGGCCTTTTCCGGCCATCTTTTGGTCTCGGGCTCTTCACAAAAGTTGTTCGGAACGACGAGAACTAGTGACCTGTGACCAGGCGACTCCAGATTCGGTGGTTTGGCGGCGGATTGGCGGTGGCAAAGTGGCGGTGCAACGGAGGCACTAGCTCCGAGGATTTTTCCGGAAAGCTACCTTAGGGCTTTCGAAGAGCTCGTCATGGGTAAGACAACGCCTCTTTCGGATCGCATTTTGGTTCACCGGTTTGGAAGTAATTTGAGTTTGAGGATTTAGGGTTTTCGTGTTCTTAGATTTCAGATCTAGGACAATCGGCTTGGAATTTCCAGAAATTGATCGAGGATTCGGAACGGGCACGAAGACTTCATTCAGGACTGATTTTTCGGGATTTTTCCGGCGACTTTTCGCGGCGGCCCGGTGGCGGCCCGACGACTTTCCGGCGGCTCCGGTGGCGGGACTCCGGCGAATTTCGGACAGAATGTTCATCTCATTGTGGTGAGTTCAACGCCACTTTCCGTTCGTTAATCAGACACTCGATCTATTTATTACGAATTATTTTGCGTAATTGTGATTATTTGAATTAATTGTTTTAAGTGCAAATAAATTGGTTATTGTTGGTTTGTTGATCGAGATGTATTCCAATCGTATATGAAAACATGTGTTGAATGGATTGTGATATGCATGAATGTTTCGATTTACATTTTGAATGCCGATGTGATGAATTTATACTATGTGTTTAGATATGAAGGGGTGTTAGTGTAATACCTAGAAACTAATCTTTTATGTGACTAAATGAACTTGAATGATATTTTAGAAGAACGAAAATGTTGTGATTTCTCTATATGAATTTGAGACGTTCTCAATGTATAAAGACTTTAAAAGAACAATTATGCTTAGTAATCAACTAAGGGGATGTATGTGTAATAATTCTAAACTTTTATAAATAACTTAGGGGATGTAAGTGTAATATTTATGAAACTATGAATGCAACTTGAGCTTGTGTACCAAACATGTTGTGAAGTTGTAAAGTATGATCTTAAGTGAATTAAATGCACTCTTTATTTGTATCAAGCATGCCATCCACGTACAACGACTTTGTATGTTTATGTGATCAAGTTGCTCTTACTTATGCACTTTATAACTCGACATGAACTTGATGCTTAATTCTAATATTATAATTGAACCCTGTGACATTGGATGATTTAATATGCTTTTCGTGAATACATTGACTTCCTAAATTGATCTTGCATCTTTGGATATGGAATTGCATGATGGTTGCTTGTAAATATGATCTTGTTAAGCATTGATATGCCTTGATTGACCACGACACCTTATCCAAGCACAACATGAACACTTATGCATAACCACAATCATGTGAGCAACGCCGTGAGTCTTGTTTGGTTCATATAGAGTCTAAGTCTGGGCTTCTGTATGTCTTGTCACAGAGTTTGGTGGTGCCGGTGGGCCCGAGGTTTAGAGTGTTTGGCCCTTCACACCGTCAGACTCTACTTTCACGAGGTGAGGTTTAGGATTTTGTATAGTTATGCGACCTATGACCTTTATATGCTGAATTCTACCCTTGCATGCGGGTATATCTATTATAAATACGTATGTGTTGGATATGATATGTTTATGACCTTGTGAATCAGCTATGTTTTGGAAAATTAGATATGAAAGCATATGTAAGCTGTTTCAAAAAGTTATGTTATGTTTCTGTAGCGAGTTGGCCATGAAATATTGGCATCTGTATGTATGTATGTATGTGGATCCGAGGAGCTATGGGTAAGGAGCCCCCGGGACGGTTAGGGCCGTTGGGGATATACCTGTGCGTAGTTCCATTTGAGATATCATCGCGCGACTCAGGGAGATAGGGGAGGCGTGATATCTTGAGCCTTCGGTGTACAGCCGGGGATGACTCTTGTGGGTTCGCAACCCCTTGAGGGTATGTCTCATATGGATGGTTTGGGGACGGTACATCCCCTCCATCATTGGTGTGACGGTTGGATTGATTTTGTATTTTATGTTTTGATATGTTCTGAGGAGTAAAGGTTGGAAGCTCGTACTCGCCGAGCATGTGTTCTGTTCTGTCTGGGAATCATGAATCGAGATAGAGTTTCTGAAATGTTTTCTAAATCTTATATAACTATCTTTTGGGTATTTTTGGAAATGTTTTGGTATGCAACACCTATCTCCGGTTCATGAGTCCACCCTTCTGATATGTGCTATGCTCTATATGTATACAGTGGGTGTGCGTTAGGCCCCTCACTCAGTCGTTGACTGACACCTCATTTTATCTTTTAGTTGCAGGTTTCTTTTGGCTTGAGCTAGGCGGATGTGAGTCTTCGGGGTCACACTTGTCGGTTTAGTTGGTGTTAAGATGCATTTGTCACATACTCTATTTATGTTATGTATTCTTATTTCGCTTTTGGAGATTATGTTTTATGCTCTACTTAGACTTAAACCCGTGTGGGGTTAGTATGCTAGCATTTGGATGTAATTAGCTATTCTGCTGATACTTATGTCGGTTTATTACCTTGCGATGATTTGAGATTCGGGACTAGGTATCTATGCTAGTTGAACCCGTCACCTGTTATGTATGTTGATATCCGGGACTAGGTATCTATGATAGTTGAACCCGTCACTTATTTTGTACGTTGATTTAATTGCTTTCGCTATCTGATGATAATTGTTTAAATTGCTTCCGCGCTCTGAGTCTGTCGAGTTAGATCCGTCTAGCCTAGTGTGTGAGTTGGTCTCCCGTTCGCTTTGATTCGGATTCGGGCATGAACTTTCCATTTCGTGACCGGGTCTGGGTCTTAGTGCGGGGGATGTGGCATCCTCCGTTTGGGGTGTTACATTGTGTATTGTTGCATGCATGCATTGTATATATATATATATATATATATGTTGTTGAAATGGGAAATATTGAGTAACAAATGGAAACGGTAAAGAAGGGCAAAGACTCATTTGGAGAAATCCAGACGCTAATTCAGTGGATGTCAAGAAATCAGGGGTTGATTCGGATCGTGGAAGAAACAAGTGATGCACAATAATTCACGGAAAAACCTGAAGACTATGGGAAAGACAGGGCATGATTAGCAAGTCAAAGTAATCTCGTGATTGGAGGAACGAGGAAAACCTACTGAGCTAACGACTTACTACATTGGTGACGGGTTCAAAACATTCATAGCACGTGCATCATACTTTGCATCAATTGTTTATTTTCTTTACTTTGGTTCGTGCACGTATTTCTATCTGATTTCGTTGCTCTAATGTGCTGCATATTTAATTGTTGTAAGTGTGTCACGTGCATTGTCATTTTAACCCGACATGCATTTTAGTGTTTATTTGATAGGAAGTTCTGTCATCTCATTTATCAAGTATCTATTCGCTCGAGCCATATCTGAGTTAAGAGAAAGGAAATAACGGGATGGCACATGACAAGAAAGATGATTTGGGAAATAAAGAACTTCAGGTAAGGGATAGGTTGGTGGAAAGAAATTTCAAAAGGAAAGAGAAACGGGAGTTGGGTTAGGGGTGTTCGGGTCGAACAAGAATAGAGAAGGGAGTTTTAATTATCAAGAAAATTTGGGGAAGGAGTTGAAAGGCCAATTCCTTGGGTTTCTATGTCAGTTAAAACTTCTCTTAATAAAAATTTTCATGAAGAATTTCGATGAAAGAAGGATCGATAGAGTTCAACCCGTAATGACAGAAAAATTTAAGGGGGAGAGCATGACCAAGAGGCAAATTTGAAACGTGAGGTTGTACCAAAGAAATACTCTAGTAGGAACAATGGAACTGCAAATTGGGGAGGACCTAAAAATTCTTATGGTGGTGAGCAAATAAGACGACTTTAAAGGTTAAACCTTAAAGTGAGGACTGAGCCACTAAATTCGGGTTGAAGATTATCATGAGGACTAGAGAAGATAACTTGTTGAATATTTCTATTTAGGCCAGCTTGACTTGGAAATAAGAGAGTTATGAGGGAGTTAAGGAAACTCCTCAGTCGAGTTGTCAAGAGGGAACCGATTCAAGTTATCATAGGAAGGGATATTGTGAATGAAGCTTGGTTCAGTGAGTTTGGAAAGAGATTCGAGAAGAGACAAAACCGGCAAGGATGAACATTGGGAAATTTAAATCAAACTTCAAGAATCATCAAGAATATCCTATCTTCGATTAAGGAATTGTAGGGGCCGAATACCAAATTTCACCTTAAAGGTTTAAAGAGAGTAAAAAGGGTAAATTGAACGAAAGACAGGAGGAGATTTGGGTAATATATATTAAGGTCGAGAATAAATTTTTAAGGACGCCAAGGGTAGTTATCTTTGATGGTATGTTAGGCTTTGATATGGATAAAGAAAATAACTATGAATCTGATTTCAGGACGGATCGAAGAAGACTGGAAGTAGTACAAGTCGGAAGGGAATAAGGAATAAAATCCTTAGAGGATCTATTAATTGCTTTGCTGGGGTATCCTGAAGAGCTTAAAGACAAGTCAAGCACTGAACTCACTTTCAGGACAGATCATGCATTGGACAACCAAACTTACAGTTCTAAATTATGCAACTACGGTGAACGGTACATGAAGCATCCATGATACATGCATCCATGCAAATTTAACTTAAATAATTTTTATGTTAGGTGCTTTGATTCCTTATCATGTTAAATTACTTGGAGTAATTGATAATCAATGTGGATGAAATCTATTACCTGCTCTGAGTGTCTTACGTGATTTTAATTATGGTTTCGCGTGTGTTACTTGGGAGTATTGGAGACTTCCTTGCTTTATTTTTTTTGTTTGAGAGACGGGGTGCTCTCGTTGTTTGTAAGAGACGGGGAGTCTCTTATTTTTGTTTGTGAGACGGGGTGCTCTCGTTGTTTGTAAGAGACGGGGATTCTCTTTTTTTTTGTTTAAAAGACGAGGTACTCTCTTTGCTTGTGAGAGACGGGGTTCTCTCATTGCTGCTCGAGAGACGGGGCTCTCTCCTTGTTGCTTTTGAGAGACGGAGAATCTCTCATTGGTTGTTTTTAGGTGTGCAGTGAATCCGAGGACAGATTCTTTTTAAGGGGGAGAGATTGTAACGCCCCGGTTTTTCATTTGTACTAATATGTCGTATGTGTTTATAAATTGCGCAATTAAATTATTTAATTATGTGATTAATTGTTTATAAGTGTTTTAAATATTTAATTTTAATATAAATTGCTATTAGTTTAGTTACTTGATTTATTATTTTATTTTATTACATTAATTATTATATTTAATTTGATAATTAACTGTTAAATGATCTTATCTAAAGTTATTTAATATTAAATGTATACGAATTAGTTGATTCATAATCTTAATGTTATTAATATATATATATTTAAATCATGCATTTGACTTTTATATTAAATAAATTGGTACCACTTTGATAAATGTATTTTTTTAATTTGTGAACTTTAGTTTAATTTAATTATGTATTTACTTTTGTAATTTATTTGAAATGTTATGGATTCTCAAATGCTTTGTTATAAGTGATATAAATGTGCTTCGTTTTTATATGATTTGATACCGAAATTTCGTGAAAATTTAATATGGTGGAGATATATGTGTCGTGTATATGAATATATGTTCGTTTCATGTTTTCGGGTTCGTTTGCATGAGTTTCGAATTTATTTTGATTTTTGGAATCCAAATCGGGGGCTAACGAGCAATTAGCGCACCCTTGGTTCCGTATTTGATATCTTGAGCTAGGAAACTCGGCTTCGAGTTTCGTCAACTTCGTTGAACTCGTATCGAAAATTCAAGTTTGATGAACTTAGCCTTATATTTTTCCAAAGTTATTTGAACCTCCGAAATTCAACCGAAACATGACACGGACGCCTAAACTGCCACATTTTATTAAAAGAGCCATAACTTATTCAAACCTTGACCAAATATGTTCCTAGAAGCCTGTCTCAAATCTTTATACAAAATATTAATGCGTACATAATCAAATATTCATACTTATACAAAATCCGAAACGGGTGAAATGCAGGAGACTCGAACTAACAACGGACTCGACACGCCGCCTAGCTTAACTCCACGCAACACCTGCACACTAAAAAAAAAAGGGGAGAGGGGTCAATCGCACGGACTGAGTGAGGGGCTACCCACACACGCTACGTAGGTATAAGAAGCAAAGCACATATAACATACAATGTCCGTGAACTCAGGGATAGTTTTTGCACACATAAAACCTTTGCCCGTGATACATACATATAGGGATTCTTAATGAACAGGACAAAATTTAAGTTAACAAATTCTTACATATCAAATCTTAACAAATCTTATCAAATCAAATCATATCTTAGATTATACTTTCAAAAGATTCATATTTTATCTTAGTTATGAGTCTATCCCCGTTTCACGAACTTTAACAGAGCATACATACAAAACTAGACGGATACGAGTACCTAATCCCATCCTGGGCTCCTCCGACTAATCATACAAACAAGACAAATAAAACAAATAACATACTTACAGAATAACCTCCTTCTCCGGTGATGGAAGGGTTGCGCAACCCTAACCATCAGTACAGAAGAGGGGAGCGCGCACACTCAACCCTCAGGTTCCCATCCCCCTACCAAACCTCCTGGCCGGGTTCCGGGTTAGTCCTATCAAGATGGAGACTACGCTCAGGCTTAACCTGACGACCCGCTGCCGTACCGGGCGTCCTGACTCATAGGCTCCGGGGCCCATTAACCAATACAAATACCAATACAACAGTTCAACGTAAACTTAACCCGTTACTGAACTTAACTTACGTAACAATCTTACCTTGCAACAACTATGCTATAAATACCTCCCCGTGCTATATCCATAACTTGCAGCTCCAGGCTCATAAGAGGCGCACGGTTTGAAGCATAGTTTAATGTTGCAAAACATAACGAATGATAACAAAATCAAAACAAGCGTACATAGGCTTTTAAATAGCGTGTCATATTTACAAATACTTAACCAAGTTATAAACTTACATATTTCGCACATATTTCATTACATATAAGGTTATAGTGCACATGTATAGAAAACTAGCACATTTCATAGGGTTTAACTATAACCTAACCTCACCTTGCACCAACGGAACCAAGAACGAGACTATTGATCCACCTCAGAATCAACACAGCTAACGTAACACCACCCCGGGTGCACCTGAACAAATTGAAGACAAAACACGGAACTTAGACTCAAGGATGAACCACATAAACGCACGGCGTATGCATAGGTACTTAAGAGATGCAATTACATAGGCAAAGTTTATGTATGCACACATATAACATTACAAAAGCAACGTAAAATGCATTTAACAATAAATACATACACATATATATGTTACAACAAGTTAGGATCAAGTTCGAAGGTGAAAAGGTGCAAGAAAAGCGGAGGAAAAGCATAAGAAATGGTCCCGAGCAAAAACGGGCAAAAGCCAAAATTTTTTTGAAATGGACAAGCTGTAGGAAAACGATCATAACATCATTTTGAGAAATGGAAATTAAGTCTTGTTTCTTGGAAAAGAAACTAGACACATAGATCTTTCAAATGGTACATGGCTTAAATCATGGTTCAAAGTAAGGCGAAAATGGTGTAGGTTTGAAGTTGGACAAAAGCAGAATTCCGTCGAAGTGACGACACAAATTCCAAACAGTTATAACTCGTAATCTAGAACGAATTTTGGGGTGATTCCATTTGGAAAATGTTCTAGACCCAAAAGGTACGTTGTGTCCAAAATTCAGGTCAATCGGAGCTCGGATGATGGGTCAACGGAACAAAACAAACTCAAACAGAAAACAGGGGAGGATCCACGGATCTGGAGCTCCTGCCTCAAATCCATGACCGTGGATTTCTTCAAAGCTAAAATCCATGACCGTGGATTCAATACAGACCAAAAATACACAGCATAAATAGGGGGTACAAAGGAGGCAACCGAAAAATCAGCACAACTCCAAAAATGCTCAACAAAATCACCTCAAATTCAAGATATAAGTTCATATATACATGCTCTAATATAATAACCTTGCCAAATGGCATGAAATGCACAAGAAATCAATCCACCATTAATTCATATTCAAGCTCCATTCATGGAGTTTAAAGCAATAAGTAACCAACACTTAAAATTCCAACAAATATGCAACGACGGAGCTTAACCGAACAACATACTTCAAACTTAGATCATATGATTCAAGGATAAAGACATGGGAGCAAATTTTCATATAATAGCACCATTCATCATCTCCTCCAAGTTCAAAGAAACAAGCAAGAAAGACAAGATTTATTCAGATAGAAACAAATTCACGAACAGAGAAATTCAAATCTTACCTCGGATCGTTGATCAGACGAGAATTGAAGACAGGGCTTGAGCTCTTTGGTGTGGGGAGGAAAAACCTTTCTTCTTCCTTCTTCTCTTATAAGAAACGAGATAGGCAAAAATGAGGGGAAGAGAGGTGTAACGCCCCAATTTTCGGCTTTCCAGGTACGCGCGACACGGGCAAATATTCCAAGAGTTTGGATTATTTTAATTCTTTTGATTATTAAATTCCTATAGTTCATGACAAATTGTATAAATTATGTTTCAATGTGATTACGTGAAATATGTATCCATTTGAGCATTATTTTATAAATTGAATTTAATTGTTACGTGAATTAATTCCCGAACATGCCTTAATTGTTTAAATGTCCTTAAGTGATCATTATTTTAAATTAGAGGCTCAAATTTCATAAAAATATTCTTGGATCTAATTGATCATTTTCCAAACTTTTATCCTTAATCGCATGACTTAAATAATGAAGGGACTTAATTGCAATTTGTGTCATTTCATCAATTATAAGAGATGCATCACGTAATATTTCCTTCTTCATTCTTCCATTCCATATTCATCCAAAAATCCTCCAATATATTTCTTCCCTTGCTCTCGGTTCTTTAAGCCAAAGACAAAAGAAGAGATTTTATCCTTTTCATCAAGAATTTCAAGAAATATTTCAAGATTTGAAGCTTGATCACCATCTTCATCTTCTTCATCTCACTCTTTTGATTCAAGGTAATATGTAGGATTTCATGATAATAATTCTTGAAGCTAGGGTTAGGAGTTGATTGCAATAACTTGTGTATATGATGTTAGAAGCATGATTACAAGCTTCAGACTTGAATTCCATGGGTAAATCTTGAGAATTATGGAGTTATATGATGAATTTATATATGAACTTGAAGTGGTAATTCTTGATGATCAAGCTTCATATAAACGTTTATATTAGTTTTATTGTGTTATAAGCATGTATACGTATCCCTTTTCATGAAATCTTGCTTTTAGAGATTGAATTACATGAGTTATGATGGATTTGAGGTTGATTCGTGTTCCCCTGTTTTCATCCTCTGTTTCTATAATTGCTACGTAACGGGAACAGCCCTTCCTGTTCCCTTTGTATTTGGGGAACGGTCGTTCCCACGTTTTAATCATATGAAGGGCGGCGAGCAAGGGAACGACCCTTTCCGTTTTAGCTTATAAGCCAGAACGGCCGTTCCCATCTTCGGGGCACAGTATCGGGAGGCTGGGAACGACCCTTCCCATTTTATACTAAAACCCGGAACGACCGTTCACAGGGCTCTGGAGGGACAGAAACATTCTATATAAACTTAACACTTTCAATTCCTTCTTTAATCATTTAAATGACCTACACATGCTATTATATGATCAATTACATGCGAGAATATGATTATATCATACTACATTTGCCAATGCATGTTACCTCGTTACATGATTATGCCGTGTGTTACATTATTGTAACGTTATCAAATTATGGTCCAATGAGGGCACAAATGTATCTATTTCTTATCCAGTTGTTCTACCGAGCAGAGATTGGAATCAATGAGCACGTTCACGCATTCATGAATCGTCGTGTCACCTGTTAGCAAGCAAGTTAGGCCATGCGAAACAAGGCGCGTACCGTGATTATCGTGTTAATGTCATGATCATGCAAAGCAATGCAGGCATCGTGATTATCGTGTTATCGTGTACCGCTCGTTAGCCATGGGAGCTAAGTGCTATATGGGGTAGCGTGCTACGCACATGGGAGCCACCTCTTGAACCTGCGGGGTAAAGTTCTACATGTGCGGGAGCCACCTCTAGAATCCTAGCGAGACGAGTATCATCTTATCGTGAATGGTGAGGGCTCGCTACGTTCCCATTATCGTGTTTTCGTGATTGGAGTGATGGAGGGATTGGAGTGATGGAGTTATTGGAGTGAAGGGGTTATTGGAGTGATGGAGTGTATTGGAGTGATGGAGTTTATTGGAGTGAGGGAGGTATTCATGAAATCGATATACATGCAATATTCTTGCAGGTACATTCTAAGCGGTAATCGAGCTGAGTCGAGTCCTTGCATTCGAGCCCCGCTAGGTGTATGCATTTATTTATTTATTTATCATTTCAAATGAATTATTGTTAAGGCTACTTGTTATGTATTTAGGAGATGATAATGTATTGATATGTAAAATCCAAGTGTAAATTACTTGATAAATGATCGAGAGTATAGCATGCTTCCGCTTTGTTCTATTGCATGTATGAGTTAGTCTGGTCTAGCTTGTTGTTTTATTGCATTGTCACCCGTTCGTTATAGGTTGATTCATGTACGGGTTGTTCGTTTCATATGTGGATCGACCTATAGTGCGGGGGTGTGGCATCCTTACGTATTGGGGTGCTACATCTTAAGTGGTATCAGCGACCCTTCCCATTTTATACTAAAACCCAGAACGACCGTTCACAGGGCTCTGGAGGGACAGAAACATTCTGTATAAACTTAACACTTTCAATTCCTTCTTTAATCATTTAAATGACCTACACATGCTATTATATGATCAATTACATGCGAGAATATGATTATATCATACTACATTTGCCAATGCATGTTACCTCGTTACATGATTATGCCGTGTGTTACATTATTGTAACGTTATCAAATTATGGTCCAATGAGGGCACAAATGTATCTATTTCTTATCCAGTTGTTCTACCGAGCAGAGATTGGAATCAATGAGCACGTTCACGCATTCATGAATCGTCGTGTCACCTGTTAGCAAGCAAGTTAGGCCATGCGAAACAAGGCGCGTACCTTGATTATCGTGTTAATGTCATGATCATGCAAAGCAATGTAGGCATCGTGATTATCGTGTTATCGTGTACCGCTCGTTAGCCATGGGAGCTAAGTGCTATATGGGGTAGCGTGCTACGCACATGGGAGCCACCTCTTGAACCTGCGGGGCAAAGTTCTACATGTGCGGGAGCCACCTCTAGAATCCTAGCGAGACGAGTATCTTCTTATCGTGAATGGTGAGGGCTCGCTACGTTCCCATTATCGTGTTTTCGTGATTGGAGTGATGGAGGGATTGGAGTGATGGAGTTATTGGAGTGAAGGGGTTATTGGAGTGATGGAGTGTATTGGAGTGATGGAGTTTATTGGAGTGAGGGAGGTATTCATGAAATCGATATACATGCAATATTCTTGCAGGTACATTCTAAGCGGGAATCGAGCTGAGTCGAGTCCTTGCATTCGAGCCCCGCTAGGTGTATGCATTTATTTATTTATTTATCATTTCAAATGAATTATTATTAAGGCTACTTGTTATGTATTTAGGAGATGATAATGTATTGATATGTAAAATCCAAGTGTAAATTACTTGATAAATGATCGAGAGTATAGCATGCTTCCGCTTTGTTCTATTGCATGTATGAGTTAGTCTGGTCTAGCTTGTTGTTTTATTGCATTGTCACCCGTTCGTTATAGGTTGATTCATGTACGGGTTGTTCGTTTCATATGTGGATCGACCTATAGTGCGGGGGTGTGGCATCCTTACGTATTGGGGTGCTACATCTTAAGTGGTATCAGAGCCCAGTTATAAAACCAATGTTCTAGTGTCGTGTCTTGACAAGTCTAGGTCGAACAGCGTAGGAATTATTTGATAATTGTACCTTGCATCCATATTACGTTATTAATTGCTCATCAAGTGACCTTATATGACTTGACAAATCACATGATCATTGTGCCTACTTGAGCTTTGTGAAATTAATTGTTACATCTTACATTTTAAATTGCGTCTATTTTATTGCACAAGAGAAGGGTGAATCCGAGGACGGATTCTCTTAAGGGGGAGGGAATTGTAACGCCCCAATTTTCGGCTTTTTAGATACGCGCGACACGTGAAAATATTCCAAGAGTTAGGATTATTTTAATTCTTTTGATTATTAAATTCCTATAGTTCAGGACAAATTGTATAAATTATGTTTCAATGTGATTACGTGAAAAATGTATCCATTTGAGCATTATTTTAAAAATTGAATTTAATTGTTACATGAATTAATTCCCGAACATGCCTTAATTGTTTAAATGTCCTTAAGTGATCATTATTTTAAATTAGAGGCTCAAATTTCATAAAAATATTCTTGGATCTAATTGATCATTTTCTGTAACGCCCCAGTTTTTCAATCGTATAGCATGACGTATGTGTTTATCAAATTACGCGAAATAATTGTTTATACGTGTTTTATATATTTAATTTTATATATTAAATGTTAATTATTGATATATTAAGTTAAATAATATTATATATATATATGAATTAGTTGATATATAATTTTAATGTTATTAATACTATATATACATTTAAATCGTATAGTTGTTTTTAAATTAACTAAATGTGTACCACTTTGATAAAGTATTTTTAATTCATGCACTTTAATTTAATTTAATTATGAATTTAATTTTTATCATTTATTTTAATTGTTATGGTTTTTCACATGCATTGCTTATGAGCAATATAAACGTACTCCGTTCTTATATAATTTGATACCGAAATTTCGTGAAAATTTAATATGTTGAAGATATACATGTCGTGTATATGAATATAATCTCGTTTCATGTTTTCGGGTTCATTTGCATGAGTTTCGAATTTATTTTGATTTTGGAATCCAAGACGGGGGCTAACGAGCAATTAGCGCACCCTTGGTTTCGTATTTGATATCTTGAGCTAGGAAACTCGGATTCGAGTTTCGTCAACTTCCCTGAACTCGCAATGAAAATTCAAGTTTAGTGAACTTAGACTTATAATTTTCCAATGTTATTTGAACCTCCGAAATTCAACCGAAACACGACGGAAACCAAATCTGCCACAGTTTACTAAAATGACCATATCTTATTCAAACCTTGACCAAATTAACTATGGTTTGATTCCTTAGAACCCTAACTCAACCCTCTAACCAGCCTTAATCACCCCAAACCGAGATAACCCTCAGCACTTGGGGAAAATTCAACCAAAACCTTATGCTCTCCAGTTTTCCCGTAGCTCTTGTCACCGTTGGAGATTCAAGGCTCAAATCTCTTCCAAACTTCATCCAATCCACAAGGTAAGCTTAGGTTCATAATATACATTCATTATGAGTCATTTTGATCCATTCATCCCCAATTTTGAGCATGCTTTCATCAGTTTTTGGAGAAAAAGATGAATAGTTAGGTTATGATGAAATGTGTTGATCTCTTTCATTCCTTGATGAGTTTGGTTGATTCCAAGCATGAATATGATTGTCTTAACTCCCTTTTTTCATCTATGATCATGTATTTTGTGGTCGTTGGCTATTAAATGAGTTACCATTAATGAACTTGTTACGAAATGCATGAAATGGGACTGAATTCTTCCTCTCTCTCGATGGACTGTTGCTGCTGCGTTTTAGGATAGAAATTGCTGTCATTTGCTGATCATTTTTGCCTTGTTTGCTGCACCTACATACCTGATCATGTTGCATAAGGAGTGGATTAGTCGTTGCCCTGTTTTGCTTCATTTTCGTGCCCTGTTTTGGCCTGTACCGCTGCATCTGTTGCTGCTCTTTCTTCCTTGCTTCTAGGCTGTCGGTTTTTAGTTATTTTGTGGGAGTTTTTGTGCCATTTTACTGCTGATTGATTGCCTATATTGTTGCTACCTGCTGCTGTGTGATCATGCATTTAAAACAGGGGATAAACCTTCGTTTGAACTGCTGCTTTGCGCCTGGAATGGATCTTCCCGGGCGGGGAGATCTTGGCCATGGAAAGCCCCGGCCGGGTAGGCCTTATACAGAAGCTACTGCATCTTTTTCTTCTGCAATTTCCTTCCTTGTGCATGCATGTTGGGTTTGTGATTGTGTATGTAATATATATTTGTAATGTAGTATGTTGTGCATGGGAATTTGATTGTATGTGCTGCATTGGGCGTGAATGTACATATATATATGTGTAATGGAAATTATAATGTATTGTGTAGGGATTATACTCTAATGCATGTAGTGTTTGCATGTGTATTACATCTTTGCATGCATGTGTGATTTATATATATAGTAAATAATTGCATGCATGTTATTATTGTTTTATGCATGGTTAACTATATATATTTGCATGAGGTACGTGCATGCATGAGATTAATATTTAGTTCATGAGTAATATATAACATAATTGCATGCATATCTAACTTATTACCTTATTGCATGCATGTGTTTGTATACGAATGTGAGTATTAATGTATATATTTTATATTTCGTGAATGTGTTATACTATTAATTTATGTATGCATGTGCATGTAAATATATATATAGTATTTATGTATATTATATATATGTTTATGATATATTAAATATTGTTTGATTTAATTAAATTATGGAAATTAAAATGTTATTTGTTTCATGTTCTTATCTAATTTCCAATCTTGATTTGAATGTAATTAATTGTTTATTTTCTAAGTGTTAACATGCTATAGTACATGATATGATCGTTATTTCAATTCTTGAATTAAATTGTTATAAAATGTGAAATTCATGACTTGAATGAATATCAACGTTTCCTTGAACGAATGAATGGCCCGTCTATATGATTTAAAGACGTTAATAGTGCACATGAACGTGTTTATTACATAATATCATTTCTTATGCACTCATATCATGTTCATTGCATGCCGTGCGTCATATTTGGTTCATTTGGAGTCTTGATTCTCCCGAACACGTTACATTGTCCTTTGTATAGTTTTCTCCAGGGCGGAGATGTCGGGTTCATAGGACACTTTCGAGTCTCCTTTTCTTCTTGTTATTGTTGGTAAGAGGTGTACAGGTGGGTTTCTCTACTATCTAGTTAAACAACCCTATATACTTCCAATGTGTAAAGTTTTCGGCCAAAATTTAGTATATGTATATAGAGTCATTTCAAGAGTAAATGTTTGCAACGTAAAGCCTTTATTTTTATGATCCCTACCAAATGTTTTGGCGAGAAAAGAATGAATGAATGCACAGAATGGGGCCCAGGGACTTGGTGTGAGTGGTAACCCGAGGAGGCATGGGCTGACAGTGATCCCTCACACTAGTCCCACAAATGAATGGCGTAACCGGACCTCGTTAGGAGTTAGCGAGGAATGGACGCTGAGTGCCATCTGGGGAGTCATGTTTCCCTTTTGGTCAATGAATGGATGGTTTGGGGCGATCACCCGGCCATCACCCGGAGGAAGAAGGTGTAAATGTTTTCGAATGTGCACAAAAGAGTGTAATGCATGAAACATAGAAAGAATGAATGAATGTTTAATGAACTACATGAGGTGTTGGTTGGAGATAATGCACGCCCACTCGCCGGGCCACAAAAGACCTAAAGAATGAAAATGAACGTTATAATCCCTTTTGATGACTTCTTTATTTTACCCACTTGGGAAATGCTCTAAAAACCTCATTTGGGATTATAACTTGCATGTGAATGTTAAATATTGTTGTATATGCTATTTATGCCTCATTTTACACCCACCAGTCTCGTATAGACTGAACCCGATTTGTTTTCAGTTTCTTTGCAGGTTTGGGGTGCTAGGCGGGGAGTCTAGTTTATCAAGTCTATTGGTTAAGTTTGAGTCACTTCATATGCATTTTGTAATTTGATTGAATTTGCAAGAATGGACAAATGTATGACTATGATTATGATTATGGAATTATGTTATGCACGAATTTTCGAGAATAGGTTGTTGTGCTAGTTGAAACCGTTATGTGGCTTGAATTAGTACTAGATTATATGTTATGCTTCCGCCTTTGGCATTTATCCTTGTTCCTTTTGATTTGGTTGCGAAGGTTTAGTTCCCGCCTAGCCTAAGGAGTGAGTGATTCCCCGTTCGCTGTGAGCTGGGTTCATACATGGACTTTCCATTTCATGTGTGGATCAGGCTCATAGTGCGGGGGATGTGGCGCATTTCCGGTTGGGGTGCTACATCCTTAAGTGGTATTAGAGCCCGGTTACAAAACCGGTGTTCTCGTGTCGTGATTGAGTCAGTCTAGGTCGTACGGCTTAGGAACTACGTGATAAGGTGTGAATTGCATCAATCTTTAGTTTGAAATTGTCTTCCTTTTTGAATTGCGTTGAATTATTTGTTGCATTCTTACATTGGATCAGTGTCTTTCGTGTTGAATACATGCCATGAGCATGTGCTAATCGCATGCATATCTCTTTGAAATAAGTTATGAATTACAGGTTATGAAGATACTATCAAACCACGACCAAATATCATGCTAACAACGCTCTATGCAAGTCCTTTCTGAGGCATGAAAGATAGGAGGGTGTACCGGGGAAGGATATAAAGAATTTGAGATGCGTGGTCTTCATAGATAGAGCTAGAGTTCAAGGGTTAGGAGCTTAAATGGAAGTTCAACTTTAGAGATGCAAGTATACAGGGACACTTGGTGGAATAGGAGTGGATCGGGGAATATTTATGACTCCGAAGATTGATATATGCGGCTCTCTTACATAGGATGCCATGATTGGATTCAACGGGGTCATTCAACTTAAGGAATGGAGTGAATGAACCTTGAGGGTGCTTTAACTCAGGGTTCGGATTATGGAAGAGATAGCGAGGATTGTGAAGGTTCAACCTAAAACACATTCAGCGGGAATTAAGCATCAAGAGTCGTCAAAGAGGAATTTGTAAATAAATTTAATGGTTAGAAAAGAGGTTGCAGAGGTCAAGATCGGGAAGAAGTGAGTCTGGGACCCCTAAAATTCAACTAAGATGGGAAAACGAGTCGGGAAGGGAATGGAAGGAACCAAGTAGCGTGGAAAATACAAGTTCATGGAAGGTGACAATACTACGGACAAGATTTGAGTTCGTTTTTCAAATCCAAGCTGAATTGTCATGTTGTGAGGGTGAAATGGGAAATATGTAATGATGAACGGAAACGGTAAAGAAAGGCAAAGATTTGTTGGAAGGAAATCATGTGCTCAAGTGGAAGTAATTGGAAAACAAGTTCTATTTCCAATCTAAACTCGTAAGGGAGAAGCACGGAATCTTGATCAGGGTGATGACTCGAAGTGGGATTCGGAAACACAGTTGGAGTAATTTTATAAGAGAGTTGGACATTATTGAAGGGCGATTTTCGGGGAGAAATTTGGATGCTAATTCCGTAGATGTAGAAGAAGTTAGGTATCGAGATATTGCAATCCCGGACGGTGGAAGGTACAAGTTAATGCACAAAGATTTATGGAAAACTTGAAGACAGTGGGAAAAACAAGGCATGAGCAACAAGTCAAACTAACCTCGTGATTGGAAGAATGAGGAAAGCTACCAAGCTAACAACTTACCATATTGGTGACAGGTTCCAAAACATTCATAGCAGGTGCATCATACTTCGCATCAATTATTTATTCTTCTTTACTTATGCTCGTGCGTGCATTTCTATTTGATTTCGTTGCTCTAATGTGTTGCATATTTGTTTGCTATAAGCGTGACACGTGCATTGACATCTTTACCCGACATGCATTTTAGTGTTTACTTCGTAGGAAGTTCTTTCACCTCACTTATCAAGTATCTCTACGACTGGGCCACACCTGAGTTAAGAGGAAAGAAATAGTGGTACGGCACATGGCAAGAAAGATGATTTCGGAAAATAAAGAACTTCAGGTAAGGGATAGGTCGGTGGAAAGGAACTCCGAAGGAAAGTAAGACTAAATGTGGTTTCGGGGTGTTGGGATCGAATAAGAATAGAGAAGGGGGTTTCGATTACCAAGAGAATTGAAAAGGAAGATGAGAGGATTGCGATGAAAGAAGGATCGATGGAGTTTAAAGTGTAACGATAGAAATTTAAGGGGGAGAGCATAACCAAGAGGCAAAATTGAAACTGGAAGTTGTGGCCGAAGAAATAATTAATAGAGATAACGGGAATGCAATTAGGGAAGATTCGAGAATTTTGTGGTGGTGAGCGGAGAAGAGTAAGACGACTTTACGGGTTGACCATTCAAATGAGAGCTAAGCCACTAAATTCGGGTTGAAGATTTTCAAGGGAAATAGAGAAGATAGTTTGTTGAATCTTTCTATGTATGTAAGTCGATTTGAAGATATAGGAGTTATGGAGGAGTTTAAGGAGACTCCCAAGCTGAGATGTCAAGAGGGAACCGAATCAAGTTATCATAGAAAGGGATGCTGTCAGTAAAGCTTGGTACAATGGGTTCGGAAAGAGATTTTAGAAGCGACAAACCGTCAAGGATAAACATTGGAAAGATTTAAATCAAATTTCAAGAATCAACAAGAACATCCTTTCTCCAATTAGAGAATTGTAGGAGCCGAATACCAAATTTCACGTTAGAGGTTTAAAGAAAGTGAAAAGGGTCAATCGAATGGAAGATAGAAGAAGAGTTGTATAGCATATATATTAAGGTCGGGAATGAACTTTTAAGGACCAAGGGTAGCTATCTTCGATGGTGTGTTAGGTTTTAATATGGTTAAAGGAAATAACTATGGATCTGATTTTGGGACGCATGATTTAAGGGTATTCGAGGAGGTCAAGTTCGATTAATTAAAAAGAGTTGGTTGGTCGAATGAAGATTATGGGAAATGAGGAAAGATCGAAGAAGATTGGAAGCAGTACAACTTAGAAGGGAATAAATAATAAAATCCTTAGAGGATCTATCAATTGCTTTACTGGGGTACCCTGAAGAGCTCAAAGACAAGTCGAGCACTGAACTCACTTTCGAGGCAGATCACGCTTTGGACAACGAAACTTACCATTCTGAATTATGCAACTACGGTGAACGGTACATGAAGCATCCATGATACATGCATCCATGCGAATTTAATTCAAATAATTTTTCTGCTATGTGCTTTGATTCCCTATCTTGTTAACTTACTTGGAGTAATTGATGACCAACGTGGATGATATCTATTACTTGCTTTAGGTGTCTTACGTGATTTTAATTATGGTTTTGCGTTGTGTTGCTCGGGAGTATTGGAGACTTCCTTGCTTTATTTTTGGTTGAGAGACGGGGTGCTCTCGTCGTTTGTAAGAGACCGGGATTCTCTTATATTTGTTTGAGAGACGGGGTGCTCTCTTTGATTGCGAGAGACGGGGTTCTCTCATTGTTGCTCGAGAGACGGGGCACTCTCCTTGTTGCTTGTGAGAGACAGGGAATCTCTCATTGTTTGTTCGGTCGAGTAGTGAATCCGAGGACGGATTCCTTTTAAGGGGGAGAGGTTGTGACGCCCCAGTTTTTCAGTCGTATAGCATGACGTATGTGTTTATCAAATTGCGCGAAATAATTGTTTATACGTGTTTTATATATTTAATTTTATATATTAAATGTTAATTATTGATATATTAAGTTAATTAATATTATATATATATGAATTAGTTGATATATAATTTTAATGTTATTAATACTATATATATATTTAAATCGTATAGTTGTTTTTAAATTAACTAAATTGGTACCACTTTGATAAAGTATTTTTAATTCATGCACTTTAATTTAATTTAATTATGAATTTAATTTTTATCATTTATTTTAATTGTTATGGATTTTCAAATGCATTGCTTATGAGTGATATAAACGTACTCCGTTCTTATATAATTTGATACCGAAATTTCGTGAAAATTTAATATGTTGAAGATATACGTGTCGTGTATATGAATATATGCTCGTTTCATGTTTTCGGGTTCGTTTGCATGAGTTTCGAATTTATTTTTATTTTGGAATCCAAGGCGGGGGCTAACGAGCAATTAGCGCACCCTTGGTTCCGTATTTGATATCTTCAGCTAGGAAACTCAGATTCGAGTTTCGTCAACTTCACAGAACTCGCAACAAAAATTGAAGTTTAGTGAACTTAGCCTTATAATTTTCCAATGTTATTTGAACCTCTGAAATTCAACCGAAACACGCAACGGAAACCAAATCTGCCACAGTTTACTAAAATGACCATATCTTATTCAAACCTTGACCAAATTAACTATGGTTTGATTCCATAGAACCCAAACTCAACCCTCTAACCAGCCTTAATCACCCCAAACCGAGATAACCCTCAGCACTTGGGGAAAATTCAGCCAAAACCTTCTGCTCTCCAGTTTTCCCTTACCTCTTGTCACCCTTGGAGATTCAAGGCTCAAATCTCTTCGAAACTTCATCAAATCCACAAGGTAAGCTTAGGGTTGTAATATACATTCATTATGAGTCATTTTGATCCATTAATCCCCTATTTTGAGCATGCTTTCATCAGTTTTTCGAGAAAAAGATGAATAGTTAGGTTATGATGAAACGTGTTGATCTCTTTCATTCCTTGATGAGTTTGGTTGATTCCAAGCATGAATATGATTGTCTTAACTCCCTCTTTTCATCTATGATCATGTATTTTGTGGTATTTGGATCTTAAATGAGTTACCATTAATGAACTTGTTACGAAAGGCACGAAATGGGACTGAATTCTTCCTCTCTCTCGGTAGACTGTTGCTGCTGTGTTTTAGGATAGAAATTGCTGTCATTTGCTGATCATTTTTGCCTTGTTTGCTACACCTACATACCTGATCATGTTGCATAAGGAGTGGATTAGTCGTTGCCCTATTTTGCTTCATTTTCTTGCCCTGTTTTGGCCTGAACTGCTGCATCTGTTGCTGCTCTTTCTTCCTTGCTTCTAGGCTGTCGGTTTTTAGTTATTTTGTGGGAGTTTTTGTGCCATTTTGCTGCTGATTGATTGCCTATATTGGTGCTACCTGCTGCTGTGTTATCATGCATTTAAAACAAGGGATAAACCTTCGTTTGAACTGCTGCTTTGCGCCTGGAATGGATCTCCCTGGGCGGGGAGATCTTGGCCATGGAAAGCCCCGGCTGGGTAGGCCTTATACAGAAGCTACTGCATCTTTTTCTTCTGCAATTTCCTTCCTTGTGCATGCATGTTGGGTTTGTGATTGTGTATGTAATATATATTTGTAATGTAGTATGTTGTGCATGGGAATTTGATTGTATGTGCTGCATTGGGCGTGAATGTACATATATATATGTAATGGAAATTATAATGTATTGTGTAGGGATTATACTCTATTGCATGTAGTGTGTGCATGTGTATTACATCTTTGCATGCATGTGTGATTTATATATATAGTAAATAATTGCATGCATGTTATTATTGTTTTATGTATGGTTAACTATATATATATGCATAAGGTACGTGCATGCATGAGATTATTATTTAGTTCATGAGTAATATATAACATAATTGCATGCATATCTAAATTATTACCTTATTGCAAGCATGTGTTTGTATATGAATGTGAGTATTAATGTATATATTTTATATTTCTTGAATGTGTTATACTATTAATATATGCATGCATGTGCATGTAAATATATTTAAAGTATTTATGTATATTATATATATGTTTATGATATATTAAATATTGTTTGATTTAATTAAATTATGGAAATTAAAATGTTATCTGTTTCATGTTCTTATCTAATTTCCAATCTTGATTTGAATGTAATTAATTGTTTATTTTCTAAGTGTTAACGTGCTATAGTACGTGATATGATTGTTATTTGAATTCTTGAATTAAATTGTTATAAAATGTGAAATTCATGACTTGAATGAATATGAACGCTTCCTTGAACGAATGAATGGCTCGTCTATATGATTTAAAGACCTTAATAGTGCACATGAACGTTTTCATTACATAATATCATTTCTTATGCACTCATATCATGTTCATGCATGTCGTATGTCATATTTGGTTCATTTGGAGTCTTGAGTCTCATGAACACGTTACATGATTAAAGTCGGTGTCAATCCCCTAGTGTGGCGGCCGGTTAGTGATGTCGTTGGCGCTCACCTCCCGAGCATCACCTCTACACATAACCGCCGGGCCCATATCATTAACCATTGATTGCTTGCACCATTGATGACATCCAGAATAAATCCGAATGTATGAACTATTGAACATATGCATTGAACCATTGAACCATTGATGCAATACTTTGAAAACATTGAACCATTGATGCATTACTTTGAAAACATTGAACCATTGATGCATTACTTCAAAAACACTGAACCATTGATGCATTACTTTGAAAACATGTGCCTTTGATCAATGAATATGGATAGGTCTGGGTTCTTTGAAGAATCATCCCTATAAAGGGTATTTCAAAACAAGAATGTAAAGCACTAGGCTTTGAGTTTCAAAACAAATGAATCCTTAAGTATTCATGGTTCCAGTTGAAAACATTTATAACGTCACCTATTAATAACAGTAGAGAGGATAGATTATGCACTGCCTTGGGGATCCCAGTGCTCAACCTTAACTCCTGTAAGTGTGTACTAAGGTGAGCTTAAGAACTAAGACACACTTCTATCACGATGCACATAAACATATAAAACAAGTACATAACATGTAATGACAAGAGAGTAATACCATTTAAGGTATTAGAGAAGGATAACACACAAAGGAATCCTTAAAGTGAGTTATCATTAACGTGGGACTATGATCTAAGTATAACCGATTAGGAATTAATCAAATTATGAATCCTAAACGTATACCTTTGGGTTATAAAACAAGTCCACGAAAGAAAACGCATTTTGAAATCACATTTTAGACCCCGGATTTGAAAACCCTAAGTGCAAATGTCTATTAAGAAAGCACAAGTTTTAATTCACTTTTACTATTCAAAATCACTATTCACAATTACTATTCTAGATTACTATTCACGGTTTACTATTCACTTATCGGGTCAAACCCACATACTAAACACACACTCATGCACGCACACTCACGCACACACACACACACGGCATGCACACACCCTAATTCAATTATGATCTTGATTATAACCTATAATTTCAAGTTCATGTTATTATAAGCAAGTGTGATCTAGGTTAAAGGCATAACCTATGGTTAAGAGGTCTAATTAAAGCATAACATCAAGTTATGAAACACTATTCTATCTTAGGTTATAACATGTGACACTATCAAAGTGTATAACATATGATCAAGTACTATTCCATTCATCCACATCATATCATAAGCTCAAGTCATAACATGTGAGTCATGTAACATTGTAACAATGTAATAATATATCATAGACATAAGTCATAGCATATCAAGACCATTAATCATGTAACATTCATCAATTGAGACCATATAGTAACATGTAACAAGTTATGACATAATTGATCATTGGTTACTATTCCATTGCATAACATGCTTGAACATAATTTAAATATCATAATCATGCATCAATTATCATCATATAATAGCTCCATAACATGATCATACCATATACTAAAGCAATTCATAACATTTCATAGCATATACAAAACAATTAAATCATAATTCACTACTAACAAACATATCATAAAAACTATATAATAAATGCATAAAATAAAATCCTATATGGCTTAGGGAAGACCCTAAGACCCAACCTAAACATAATATAAACATACCATAACATAAAAAGATAAACTAAACTAAAACATAACATGAAAACATAACAAAATAAAACAACATCTAACCTAAAAGAGAGAGGGGAGACCGCCGGACACAAGAGGGGGAGAGAGGGAGGAAGAAAGGGTCTTGTTAACACAAGATATGAGCAAGGAATTCAATGGAATGAGGGCTCTATTTATAGTTGTTGGGAAGCCCCTCACCTTGGAAATAAAGTTAAGGTAAGGGTATGAGAGCAAAACTTGATGGCTTCTCTTGGAAGCTTTAGGAATCTTGAAGCTAAAATGGGACTACTAGGGGGTATTTCGGCCTTTTCACTGCCAAAACTCAAGGATAAGTGGCTGGAAGTTAGCTCATTCCGTTGGCACAAAAATTATCTTTGAAACGCATATTCATACGTCGAATTCGGATTTACCGTTTAAAAGATACATTCATTTTAGTGAATAAAAGTTTTGAGCCCGAAACTCAACACGAGTGAAAAATGACTTTCGAGAATGATTTTCAAGTCAAGAATGATTTCAATAGACTCGTCTCGACTCAAGGATCGATTTGACTATAAACTTGGGTAGGAAAAGATATCAAAATCAAAAAGCTCATTTTCAGATGAATAGTAACTTTGGTCGGTAAGTTCCCAAAATGCCTTTAAAGTTCAAGAAAGGTTTCCGGGGCTTGGAAAACAAGTTCAAAGGATAGGAAAACATGTGATATGAACCTCTAGGGTTCCATTGAAGCATTGGGTAATATAGGCTTGGGAAATGAATAGTAAACTGTACCGAAGGTAAAAAATTCCCCCTTAAAACATGTCAGATCACATATGAGCACAAAGTTCATGTAAAAATGCAATGCATGAAGGTTTATAAACTTGGATCACGGTCTATAAATGCCTTACCAATGCCCTTAGTTTATCGTTTTCATCCAGGCCCTGTTTTGGGCTGTTACAATCACCCCTCCTTATAGAGAATCTGTCCTCAGATTCTTCTGCAAACAGTTCGGGGTAATGTTTCTACACCATATCCCTTCCAAAGGACTTTTACCAAAGGAATCTTCCTATTCCTTTACTCATGGAACTTTCTGTCCAAGATCTTCACCGGTTTCAACATATAAGTTAAGTGTGGTTCTGTCGGAAATTCTTCCACTGGTACTATCTCTTTCTCATCCAAAAAGCACTTGCGAAGCTGCGATGCATAGAATACGTTGTAGATGTTAGGTATAGTGCCCTAGAAAGCCGATTAGTCATAATCCGTTTTGGGACTTTCCTAGTATCACAGACAATCTTTGAAAAATATACGATTGATTAATATCATAGGCAAACAATTCTTTATATGCTCTTGTTTGGTATGCGTTTACTTTAGCTGTGCATGTATGAGAACTCCCCTCATCCTGATGACTTTATGACTCTACCATTTAGGTGAAATGGTTCATGAAATAAGCCCTATATCACATAAGTCATGATTAGTAAAATACTCCAAGCCGATGAGTCCTACCGACAGTGGGAGTGTCAACCTGACTCCTCTAAGGCTTGTTTGTGGGATTACGCCCTTAAGAAGGACCACCTTGTTTCATGTAGGTGCAAAGTGTATAGTTGATACGTGCGTGATACATGAGGGTGCTTACTTTAATAAGTAAGTTCACTGAGGTGCCCCGTGTCAGAAGATTCCCAAATGGGAAAGGAAGTTTCTGTTTCAGGAAATAGAAACTTCCAGATTAGGAAATATCTCACGAGTCATTGATGTGATTAATTGATCCTTAGACTTGAGGTTCCATGGCACTTTATGAGTTAACTCTGTAATCTTAGGTATAAGATTTAAAGGGTGTCGCCTTAGACAACTGATTCAAGGCTTATGGGCTGCACAAGTGACTCATAAAAGTGAATGAGAATCAAGAAAGGACCTACACTTGCGTTTGCAAGGTGATCTCTTATTGTGTAAGTCATTCATATGCCATATGGAGTCTTTGGCCAAGGCAGTAGATCAAGACATCAAGAAAAGGGTTTCTTGGATTGAGATCAAATGGATATGTAATGCACTTAGCTTTAAGACCGGATTATTAGTGTAGCACCCCAAGCGGTGGGGCACCACACCCCCGCACTATGACCCGACACGTGTATGAAATGGAAAGTCCGCACACGCACCAAGTCACAGCGAACGGGTGACAAACAAAAACCAACCTAAGCTAGGCGGTACCTAAACCCTGTACAAGCGCAAATATGCAAGACCTGAATGCGGAAGCAATACAAAACATGAATTCTCAAAAACCTTAATCAGCAATCATAATTCATATATTTCAAAAGGTAACTCAACATCAACTAAACGGGTTCAACTGTCCTAGAAACCTGTCCCGATCAAACATATAATCAAAATGGGTTCATCTAAACCGAGCACCTATCCTAACCTGTCCCGAAATTCATACATCCAAATCATGAGTACCAACCTGCATAATATATATATATCATATACATAGTTTCCTTCACAAATCAAAACAAGGTATTTAATAAATCAAACAGACCGACACGGACTGAACAGACCCGACTCAAATCCGCCTAGCTCAAACCTGTAAGAACTGAAAAGTGGAAAAGAAGGGGGAGGGTCAGTCTCTAGAAGACTGAGCGAGCAGGAGCGATAAATATATATAAAAACATGCACATGCAAGTCATAAATGTAACGCCCGAAACAAGAGGCTCCACATCCCCCGCACTATGAGCCCGATCTACACATGAAATGGAGAGTCCATACATGAACCAAGCTCACAGCGAACGGGGACACACTCACTCACTGGGCTAGGCGGGAGCTAAAAATTTAAAACCGAATAAACAATTATCAAAAGAAATAAACAAATGCGGAAGCAATGCAGATAAATTCATTCCAATAAAACAGAACAACGGGTTCAACTAACATAAATACCTAGTCCCGAATTTCATACACAAATCATAAAATAATCATAATCATACAATGCTCATAAATGATTGAGTTACAATGAAAGTGTGTGACAAGACTCAACTTGACCAAAAGACTTGACAACACGACTCCCCGCCTAGCACTCCAAACCTGCAAGAAAACTGAAAACAATCCGGGTTCAGTCTATAGGAGACTGGTGGGTATAAAATGGGGCATAATAGAATAATAATAATATAACATAATTTAAACACACCCACATGCAAGCTATAATCCCGTACGAGGTTTTATTAAATATTTCCCAAGTGGGTGAAAGCAAAGGAAAACAACGCTCGGGATTACAACGATCAATTTCATAATTTCATATTCATAATCATTCATGGGGTCAATACGTGAGCCCGGCGAGAGGGCGAATTCTCCAACCTTCTCCTCGTGTGTGCATTAATTAATTAATTCATTCATTCAATCATTCATTAGTGATCATATCACATTCATTCATTCGTTCATGCATTCGTTCATTAGCATACATTCATAATCATATCATAAAATGAGTTCCAACCTTCTTCCTCCGGGTGGTGGACGGGTTAGCAAGACCCGACCACCTCATGTATTGACCCAGGGGGGTACATGAATCCCCCAAGGGCGCTCAACTACCATTCCACGCTAATCTCCTAGCAAGGTCCGGTCTTTGTTAAATAGTTGGGACTAGTGCACGGGGATCACCGTCAGCCCGAGCTTCCCTGGATAGCCACGTACACATAGTCCCGGGCCCCATTAAACATTGTGTTCACTGATCTCGTCAAAACATTGGGTAAGGGTTCATGAAAGAAAGGCTTACGTTTGAAATCATTTACTCGAGAAAAGACTCTGTATACGTAGTAAATACATTTTGGCTTAAAACTTTACACGTTGGTTTATATAGGGTCGTTTTATCTAATAGAAGAGAAACCCACCTATTACACCTTACCGACAATACCAAAAGAAAGAAAGACTTGAGGTGTCCTACGAACCCGGCATATCTCCGCCCTATAGAAAACTGTACACAAGACGATACAATGCATTCGTGAGACTCAAGACTCTAAATGTACCATATATGACGCACGGCAATGCAATGAATGTCATATGATATGCATAAGAGAGGAAGTCATGTCATGAAGATGCATTAAGGCACATAATCAATCATTTCATTCATTCTTGGGGCTTTCATAGTCACTTGAGTTCATATCTCCCATGTATAATATCAAATCCATCCATTAATTCCGAAGAAAGATCATAACCCATATTTCAACAAGTATACAATTCATATGAATCATAAAAGAAAAGATAAATACACAAGTAGGGTTCATATTGATAGCAAAGATCCATATGTGCACGTACTTGGAGCATTAACGACATATTACATCATAACTCGTAAAATATTCCACGAAAAATCATGAAAATTTATAATAAATAAGATAACACATTATAAAACATGTTAGTATAGCATAGAAGTCTTAAAAGAGATGGAGGAAGCTCAAACAAGCGACGAAAAACGAAACCGGGGTAATAAAAATGGGCAGGGCAGAATCCACCCCCATGGGGAAAAATCCACCCCCATGGATTCTGGTCAGAAGCTCTTCTGCATCAAATCCACCCCCGTGGATTTTTTCAAGGCCAAAAATCCACCCTCACGGATTTAGGTCAGTGGCGAAAAACACACAACAAGCAGGGCAAAACTCATGCTAAATCATATAAACATCAAATTAACACACATAGGTAAGTTAGGGTAGCAAATATTCATGCATTTCAATCCATTAAGACAACCAAAGATGCAACAAATCAAGCAAGGAAAGAATACAGAACATGTTCATGCAAACTCTTCACTTTTCACAAATGGCAAAGTCATGAATTCTAATCCACTACCCAAACTAAGTTCAAACATATCACATACGATGTGTTAGGAATAAAATACATGCTTCGTACCAAAAGAATTCACAAGAAAGCAAGCTAGAATCATCCATTTTCTCCCAACCCGTCACTATTCATGCCATATGCCCAAACATGCTCAAATCTCGGAGAAATCATGGAATATGGAACTTAAAATGATTACCAAGTGATACACAACACAAATATGAGTTTACCTTTCAATTTGGAGAAGAAAAGGTGGGGAGATGAGCTCAAAACTCCCATGGCCAAAAAGGGTTACTTCTTCTTCTTCTTCTTTTCTTCCTTCTTCTCCTTCTCTCCCCATAAAACTGAAAATATCTAAGTGTGGGGGGGTTAGGGTGTCGGTTTGGGGAAGAAAAGGGTGAGGGAGAGAGTGTGCAAGTGGGCTAGGGTCAATGGATAGGGTCTAGGTGCGTAATAATAGGTCCGTGACTTAGGTATGGTCTTGATCTGTCAATTTAAGCGCGAGTTGCTCGTTCCGGTTGAAATTTGAGGATCCAATTGGTATTAGAAAAATATGAGGCTTATCCCATTGTCTGCGATTCGTCGATTCGGATCCAATGGAGGTGACGGAACTTGATTCCGAGTTCCCGAGCTCAAGATATGCCGCCCGGAACACAAAGTACGCTAAATGCTCTTTAGCCCCCTTTTTGGTTCCGATCACACAAACGAACACAAAACTCAAACATGCAAGAACGAAATCATGCAACGAGCAAATAAACTTGATCTTAAAGCACATAATTCACTCATGCCAAGAATCCACGAAAAACAGAAATCAAATCGAATAAGAACGACACTCAAACAAGAGCATATACGCAAATACGATCAAGAATTCGTAATTAAACAATAAAACTTAAAAAAAGAATCCATAATTAAAAATCATATATAATTAATTAAATTTCACACTTTAGTAACCACTTACGTCAAGCTTAAATCACAGAACTGGGGCGTTACAAACTCACCCCCTTAAAAAGAATCCGTCCTCGGATTCACTAAAACTAAAGCAAACAAAGAGAGAGCCCCGTCCCTCGAAAGCAACAAAGAGAGAACCCCGTCTCTCAAACAATAAGAAGAGAGAACCCCGTCTCTCAAACAACAAGGAGACAAGGGAGTCTCCAATACTCCCGAGCGACACAACCCAAACATAAGCAACAACAACAACAAAGAGCAAATAATAAGGAGGAGGTAACAAAGGCAATTACAACAATTAACATCAAATAAGACACGTAGGGCCAAGTAATATATATATATATATATATATATATATATATATATAAGGCAAGCACATTATTCATCAATTATACAAGGCAATTATCATGAAAAGAGACCAAGGCACACAACAACAAAATTATTGAATTAAATTGCATGTATGTATATGCCATGAATGTTTATGATACCGTTCACCGTAGCAATGAGGTTGAAGGTTGATAATTCATAAAGTAGTTGGAGGATCCGATTTGACTCCCGATCAATTCTTGAAGTTTCCTTTTTCTCTTGAGAAGTTGAGTTCGTAAAGGTATTCATCCCTTCCGCTATTACTTCCATGGCTTCATCTAATTGAATCTTAAAATGATAGCAAGTGCTAAACCTTTCCATGAAGCCTTCGTGAAGGGATGATCGACCACTAGGTAAAGTTGGTGTGTCGTACATTAATCACATCCCTTCAATACTTAGTGGCGTCCTTTGCTAATCTCCGAATTTATTTCATCTTCGACCTTTATACGTGCACTTCACTTCTGTTTCTTTAATTCACTCCTAAGGTTCAATTCAAACCCTTCAATAATTACTTCCTTCTGATCCCCAACTTTTCTCTTTCTTGCTCTTCTTGAAATCTGGACTAATTTAATCCCCTCTTGTATCAAAATTCTTGATAAGCCGTTTCTGGTAGAGAGGTTATCGCCATAAACCCAAATTCGTTGCCCCTCCAATTTCTCACCTAATTCTCTTAATTCTTGGAATACTATTCTCTAGTCTTGTTCTTCCTATAATCCCCGAGGTTAACCCAAAACTTTCTCGCTCCCTAAGATTCCAGCTCCATTCGTCCTTTATCCCTCATATGAAGTTTTCGTTACTTGTTGTCTCTTGTATTTCCATTCTTTCAACTAAAGGTAATCCCTTCAAGGATCGAAAAGGATTTACATTATTTCCTAATCAATGCTCCCTTATTTGGAAATTTTAGTTGAATTCGTTACTTCGCCTCTGAGATTAAGGTTTCCCCAAAACTCTTCAACTTAGTTTCTTCGGTGTAGATTGTGCTAGCTAAGCTATATGCCCGGAACTCTTGCTTTCACTCAATTCGACATGGTTGATAGGGTTAAGCATCCGTTTTTGCTCTACTCCGGTTCTAATTTCCAAGCCTCCAAATTCCTTTTTCTTTTTTAACTCCCAAGATATAACCCAACTATTCTTCTCGTCCTGATTCGAGTAAGCCTTGATCAAAGAATCGCTTGATGAACAAGGTGGAGCCATTCCCTATCAATTAAACCCTAAGCCATGCATGTTGGATTAACATGCCAATGCACATAGTAAACAATTAAAGATGCAACGATGCAACACGTTGGAGCAATTATATTAATTAAACATAAACGTACATATAGATAAAGAATGATGTTCGTGCCATGAATATGCAGAACCTGTCACCGAGGTGGTAAGCTTTTAGCTTGATGATGTGTTCCTCATTCCCATAATTGTAGCTTTCTTGGAAACATTGATAATTCCTTAGCTTTCCATGGTTTTCGAATTTCCATATTCTTCTTGCATCCATTTGTATATCCCACGGGCCGAACGTGCTATTCTTGAGCCCAAGGTCTTCTTTGTCCATGGAGTTTACACCTCAACGTACTTCCAAGCATCGACCTCCAAAGGTCGTCCGAATTTTTATCTTGATGTCCTCTCCGGTTGAAGTTCCCTTAGCTTATCCTTTGTTTCCGATCTACGCGCATAATTCATCCGTGATAACACTTTCCATTCTTGCTTGCTTCTTGATGTCTCCATGTTCCAAGGTTCCAAGAAGACGACGCGATTTGAATTCCTCGATGCTCTTAAGTCTCTTTGTCTTGCGTCTATTTGTTGTCCCACACTTGTATTCATATCAAGTGAGCTTCCATATTTGACCTCATAGTGAGCTTTATGATTAACGGCTCCCAATCCTTGCATCTGAGTTTAGTCGAACCTTTTTAACACATCTTGCATCCGATCCCTTGAAGCTTCCCAATTTGGTCTTCCAATCGCCCAACCATTCCAAACTCGGAGCTTCAACGGTGAACCTTGGAGCATTTAATCTTGTATTAAATGTCTTCAAAATCGGGGTGGTGAAAAGTTCCACTCCCCTCTCGTTGTCTCACGCATCCCTCAAGTTAGAACTTGAGTCTTTACAATTCTTGTATGTTGAGAACCTTCAAGGTTTGTAGGTAGGGCATGATTGATGAACCTTCCCGTGATCCAAGCTTCCTCCCATGATACGAGCCATGATAGGGAGTTCCATTGTGCAAGCCGCGGAATTTGAACACTCGGCCTTCAAGTTACTTTATCAATTGTAGTTGGTGTGAATTGTAGCTTTGTTTGCATGATAGTAGCCTATATAAGAAAAATCAACTCAAATATGGATGCATGAAGATTAGTGTATGCTTATGGCACTTAGTTAAGTTAATCAATTCACATAGAATGCAAAATGCAACATTTAAAGCAACTAAATAAGAGAATAGATTGTATACATGTATTAAGCAATTTCCAACAATTAGTATCAAATATTCATGCCAAATCGAAGCAATGCACACATTAACAAGTTGTTCCTATGCCGTGCGACCTAACTGACTCAATCACGACACTAGAACACCGGTTTTGCAACCGGGCTCTGATACCACTTAAGGATGTAACGCGCAAAACAAGAGGCGCCACATCCCCCGCACTATGAGCCCAATCCACACATGAAATGGAGAGTCCATACATGAACCAAGCTCACAGCGAACGGGGACACACTCACTCACTAGGCTAAGCGGGAGCTAAAAATTTAAAACCGAATAAACAATTATCAAAAGAAATAAACAAATGCGGAAGCAATGCAGATAAATTCATTCCAATAAAACAGAACAACGAGTTCAACTAACATAAATACCTAGTCCCGAATTTCATACACAAATCATAAAATAATCATAATCATACAATGCTCATAAATGATTGAGTTACAATGAAAGTGTGTGACAAGACTCAACTTGACCAAAAGACTTGACAACACGACTCCCCGCCTAGCACTCCAAACCTGCAAGAAAACTGAAAATAATCCGGGTTCAGTCTATTGGAGACTGGTGGGTATAAAATGGGGCATAGTAGAATAATAATAATATAACAGAATTTAAACACACCCACATGCAAGCTATAACCCCGTACGAGGTTTTATTAAATATTTCCCAAGTGGGTGAAAGCAAAGGAAAACAACGCTCGGGATTACAACGATCAATTTCATAATTTCATATTCATAATCATTCATGGGGTCAATACGTGAGCCCGGCGAGAGGGCGAATTCTCCAACCTTCTCCTCGTGTGTGCATTAATTAATTAATTCATTCATTCAATCATTCATTAGTGATCATATCACATTCATTCAATCGTTCATGCATTCATTCATTAGCATACATTCATAATCATATCATAAAATGAGTTCCAACCTTCTTCCTCCAGGTGGTGGACGGGTTAGCAAGACCCGGGCACCTCATGCATTGACCCAGGGGGGTACATGAATCCCCCAAGGGCGCTCAACTACCATTCCACGCTAATCTCCTAGCGAGGTTCGGTCTTTGTTAAATAGTTGGGACTAGTGTACGGGGATCACCGTCAGCCCGAGCTTCCCCGGATAGCCACGTACACATAGTCCCGGGCCCCATTAAACATTGTGTTCACTGATCTCGCCAAAACATTGGGTAAGGGTTCATGAAAGAAAGGCTTACGTTTGAAATCATTTACTCGAGAAAAGACTCTGTATACGCAGTAAATACATTTTGGCTTAAAACTTTACACGTTGGTTTATATAGGGTCGTTTTAGCTAATAGAAGAGAAACCCACCTGTTACACCTTACCGACAATACCAAAAGAAAGAAAGACTTGAGGTGTCCTATAAACCCGGCATATCTCCGCCCTGGAGAAAACTGTACACAAGACGATACAATGCATTCGTGAGACGCAAGACTCTAAATGAACCATATATGATGCACGGCAATGCAATGAATGTCTTATGATATGCATAAGAGAGGAAGTCATGTCATGAAGATGCATTAAGGCACATAATCAATCATTTCATTCATTCTTGGGGCTTTCATAGTCACTTGAGTTCATATCTCCCATGTATAATATCAAATCCATCAATTAATTCTGAACAAAGATCATAACCCATATTTCAACAAGTATACAATTGATATGAATCATAAAAGAAAAGATAAATACACAAGTAGGGTTCATATTGATAGCAAAGATCCATATGTGCACGTACTTGGAGCATTGACGACATATTAAATCATAACTCGTAAAATATTCCACGAAAAATCATGAAAATTTATAATAAATAAGATAACACATTACAAAAACATGTTAGTATAGCATAGAAGTCATAAAAGAGGTGGAGGAAGCTCAAACAAGCGACGAAAAACGAAACCGGGGTAATAAAAATGGGCAGCGCAGAATCCACCCCCATGGATTCTGGTCAGAAGCTCTTCTGCATCAAATCCACCCCCGTGGATTTCTTCAAGGCCAAAAATCCACCCTCACGGATTTAGGTTAGTGGCGAAAAACACACAACAAGCAGGGCAAAACTCATGCTAAATCATATAAACATCAAATTAACACACATAGGTAAGTTAGGGTAGCAAATATTCATGCATTTCAATCCATTAAGACAACCAAAGATGCAACAAATCAAGCAAGGAAAGAATACGGAACAAGTTCATGCAAACTCTTCACTTTTCACAAATGGCAAAGTCATGAATTCTAACCCAGTACCCAAACTAAGTTCATACATATCACATATGATGTGTTAGGAATAAAATACATGCTTCATACCAAAAGAATTCAGAAGAAAGCAAGCTAGAATCATCTATTTTCTCCCAACCCGTTACTATTCATGCCATATGCCCAAACATGCTCAAATCTTGGAGAAATCGTGGAATATGGAACTTAAAATGATTACCAAGTGATACACAACACAAATATGAGTTTACCTTTCAATTTGGAGAAGAAAAGGTGGGGAGATGAGCTCAAAACTCCCATGGCCAAAAAGGGTTTCTTCTTCTTCTTCTTCTTCTTCTTCTTCTTCTTCTTCTTCTTCTTCTTCTTCTTCTTTTCTTCCTTCTTCTCCTTCTCTCCCCATAATACTGAAAAAATCTAAGTGTGGGGGGGAGGGGTTAGGGTGTCGGTTTGGGGAAGAAAAGGGTGAGGGAGAGAGTGTGCAAGTGGGCTAGGGTCAATGGATAGGGTCTAGGTGCGTAATAATAGGTCTATGACTTAGGTATAGTCTTGATCCGTCAATTTAAGCGCGAGTTGCTCGTTCCGGTTGAAATTTAAGGATCCAATTGGTCTTAGAAAAATATGAGGCTTATCCCATTATCTCTGATTCGTCGATTTGGATCCAATGGAGGTGACGGAACTCGATTCTGTGTTCCCGAGCTCAAGATATGCCGCACGGAACACAAAGTACGCTAAATGCTCTTTAGCCCCCTTTTCGGTTCCGATCACACAAACGAACACAAAACTCAAACATGCAAGAACAAAATCATGCAACGAGTAAATGAACATGATCTTAAAGCCAAGAATCCATGAAAAACAGAAATCAAATCAGATAAGAACGACACTCAAACAAGAGCATATACATAAATACGATCAAGAATTCGCAATTAAACAATAAAACTTAACAAAAGAATCCATAATTAAAAATCATATATAATTAATTAAATTTCACACTTTAGTAACCACTTACGTCAAGCTTAAATCACAAAACTTGGGCGTTACAATAAATCCCGAGCAAAGTTTTATTTAAAGGTAGTTCCCACGAAGGGCAAGAAAATAACTAAGCAGTGCTCGAACTTTACAACTAATTCATATTAAATTCATTAAGTTCATAAATCATACATAATCAATAAGGCTTGGCGAGTGAGCGTGCACAATCTCCAACCAAACTCCGACCGTGTACGACAAATATCATTAATACCTTAAATAGGTGGTCATGCAATATATCATAATACACACAGATCATATATCATAACATAAAACATAGTCGTTTGGGCAATCCGTGTCCCAGCCTTCCCGCACGGTGCATATCAATCATAACATAAAACATAATCATAAAATAAGTTCCAACCTTCTTCCTCCGGGTGGTGGACGGGTTAGCAAGACCCGACCAACTCATACATAGGCCAATGGGGTTTCATGACTCCCCCAAGGGCACTCAGCTCCCATTCCCCGCTAAACCTCCTAGCGAGGGCCGGTATCACCGTACATATGGTGGGACTAGTACAAGGCATCACCGTCGGCCCTTGCCTCCCCGGATAGCCACTATGAGCCCGATCCACACATGAAATGGAGAGTCCATACATGAACCAAGCTCACAGCGAACGGGGACACACTCACTCACTAGGCTAGGCGGGAGCTAAAAATTTAAAACCAAATAAACAATTATCAAAAGAAATAAACAAATGCGGAAGCAATGCAGATAAATTCATTCCAATAAAACAGAACAACGGGTTCAACTAACATAAATACCTAGTCCCGAATTTCATACACAAATCATAAAATAATCATAATCATACAATGCTCATAAATGATTGAGTTACAATGAAAGTGTGTGACAAGACTCAACTTGACCAAAAGACTTGACAACACGACTCCCCGCCTAGCACTCCAAACCTGCAAGAAAACTGAAAATAATCCAGGTTCAGTCTATAGGAGACTGGTGGGTATAAAATGGGGCATAATAGAATAATAATAATATAACATAATTTAAACACACCCACATGCAAGCTATAATCCCGTACGAGGTTTTATTAAATATTTCCCAAGTGGGTGAAAGCAAAGGAAAACAACGCTCGGAATTACAACGATCAATTTCATAATTTCATATTCATAATCAGTCATGGGGTCAATACGTGAGCCCGGCGAGAGGGCGAATTCTCCAACCTTCTCCTCGTGTGTGCATTAATTAATTAATTCATTCATTCAATCATTCATTAGTGATCATATCACATTCATTCATTCGTTCATGCATTCGTTCATTAGCATACATTCATAATCATATCATAAAATGAGTTCCAACCTTCTTCCTCCGGGTGGTGGACGGGTTAGCAAGACCCGGGCACCTCATGCATTGACCCAGGGGGTACATGAATCCCCCAAGGGCGCTCAACTACCATTCCACGCTAATCTCCTAGCAAGGTCCGGTCTTTGTTAAATAGTTGGGACTAGTGCACGGGGATCACCGTCAGCCCGAGCTTCCCCGGATAGCCACGTACACATAGTCCCGGGCCCCATTAAACATTGTGTTCACTGATCTCGTCAAAACATTGGGTAAGGGTTCATGAAAGAAAGGCTTACGTTTGAAATCATTTACTCAAGAAAAGACTCTGTATACGTAGCAAATACATTTTGGCTTAAAACTTTACACGTTGGTTTACATAGGGTCGTTTTAGCTAATAGAAGAGAAACCCACATGTTACACCTTACCGACAATACCAAAAGAAAGAAAGACTTGAGGTGTCCTATGAACCCGGCATATCTCCGCCCTGGAGAAAACTGTACACAAGACGATACAATGCATTCGTGAGACACAAGACTCTAAATGAACCATATATGACGCACGGCAATGCAATGAATGTCTTATGATATGCATAAGAGAGGAAGTGTTGTCATGAAGATGCATTAAGGCATATAATCAATCATTTCATTCATTCTTGGGGCTTTCATAGTCACTTGAGTTCATATTTCCCATGTATAATATCAAATCCATCAATTAATTCCGAACAAAGATCATAACCCATATTTCAACAAGTATACAATTCATATGAATCATAAAAGGAAAGATAAATACACAAGTAGGGTTCATATTGATAGCAAAGATCCATATGTGTACGTACTTGGAGCATTGACGACATATTCAATCATAACTCGTAAAATATTCCACAAAAAATCATGAAAATTTATAATAAATAAGATAACACATTATAAAACATGTTAGTATAGCATAGAAGTCATAAAAGAGGAGGAGGAAGCTTAAACAAGCGACGAAAAATGAAACCGGGGTAATAAAAATGGGCAGCGCAGAATCCACCCCCATGGGGAAAAATCCACCCCCATGGATTCTGGTCAGAAGCTCTTCTGCATCAAATCCACCCCCGTGGATTTCTTCAAGGCCAAAAATCCACCCTCGCGTCAGTGGCGAAAAACACACAACAAGCAGGGCAAAACTCATGCTAAATCATATAAACATCAAATTAACACACATAGGTAAGTTAAGGTAGCAAATATTCATGCATTTCAATCCATTAAGACAACCAAAGATGCAACAAATCAAGCAAGGAAAGAATACGGAACAAGTTCATGCAAACTCTTCACTTTTCACAAATGGCAAAGTCATGAATTCTAATCCACTACCCAAACTAAGTTCATACATATCACATATGATGTGTTAGGAATAAAATACATGCTTCATACCAAAAGAATTCAGAAGAAAGCAAGCTAGAATCATCCATTTTCTCCCAACCCGTTATTATTCATGCCATATGCCCAAACATGCTCAAATCTTGGAGAAATCGTGGAATATGGAACTTAAAATGATTACCAAGTGATACACAACACAAATATGAGTTTACCTTTCAATTTGGAGAAGAAAAGGTGGGGAGATGAGCTCAAAACTCCCATGGCCAAAAAGGGTTTCTTCTTCTTCTTCTTCTTTTCTTCCTTCTTCTCCTTCTCTCCCCATAAAACTGAAAATATCTAAGTGTGGGGGGGTTAGGGTGTCGGTTTGGGGAAGAAAAGGGTGAGGGAGAGAGTGTGCAAGTGGGCTAGGGTCAACGGATAGAGTCTAGGTGAGTAATAATAAGTCTGTGACTTAGGTATAGTCTTGATCCGTCAATTTAAGCGCGAGTTGCTCGTTCCGATTGAAATTTGAGGATCCAATTGGTCTTAGAAAAATATGAGGCTTATCCCATTATCTCCGATTCGTCGATTTGGATCCAATGGAGGTGACGGAACTCGATTCCGAGTTCCCGAGCTCAAGATATGCCGCCCGGAACACAAAGTACGCTAAATGCTCTTTAGCCCCCTTTTCGGTTCCGATCACACAAACGAACACAAAACTCAAACATGCAAGAACAAAATCATGCAACGAGTAAATAAACATGATCTTAAAGCCAAGAATCCATGAAAAACAGAAATCAAATCAGATAAGAACGACACTCAAACAAGAGCATATACATAAATACGATCAAGAATTCGCAATTAAACAATAAAACTTAACAAAAGAATCCATAATTAAAAATCATATATAATTAATTAAATTTCACACTTTAGTAACCACTTACGTCAAGCTTAAATCACAAAACTTGGGCGTTACAATAAATCCCGAGCAAAGTTTTATTTAAAGGTAGTTCCCACGAAGGGCAAGAAAATAACTAAGCAGTGCTCGAACTTTACAACTAATTCATATTAAATTCATTAAGTTCATAAATCATACATAATCAATAAGGCTTGGCGAGTGAGCGTGCACAATCTCCAACCAAACTCCGACCGTGTACGACAAATATCATTAATACCTTAAATAGGTGGTCATGCAATATATCATAATACACACAGATCATATATCATAATATAAAACATAGTCGTTTGGGCAATCCGTGTCCCAGCCTTCCCGCACGGTGCGTATCAATCATAACATAAAACATAATCATAAAATAAGTTCCAACCTTCTTCCTCCGGGTGGTGGACGGGTTAGCAAGACCCGGCCACCTCATACATAGGCCAATGGGTTTCATGACTCCCCCAAGGGCACTCAGCTCCCATTCCCCGCTAAACCTCCTAGCGAGTGCCGGTATCACCGTACATATGGTGGGACTAGTATAAGGCATCACCGTCGGCCCTTGCCTCCCCGGATAGCCACTTGCACTAAGTCCCTGGCCCCGTGAACATATCATACGTGCATAATCTCACCAAAACATTTGATTCATAAGAACATAGCATATTTCATAATTCATTTGAAAAGGGGTTTACTCTATCAAAGTTTACTCGATGACTCTATTTTAAAATGAACATATATATATATATATTTAGGGTTTTGGCCAAAGCTTGTCACATAAGGTTGTAGGGTTTAATATGTAACTAGAACGAAAACACCCTCACCTGGCACCAAACGAAGCCAAACCAAAAGCAAATGGTCCACCCCGGAACCTGCACGACCACAAGTCACCACCCCGGGTGCACCTGTACCAACTGATCACACAAAACACAGTACAAAACTTAGACTCAGACAACCATATAAAGACGCACGACATATGCTCAAGTACTTAAGAAATGCAATCACATAAGCCAAGTTCCTAATCATAGTAATTCCTTGTAAAATAAAATATCGCATAGCTCAACATATTCACAAAGTAGATCAAGAGATGTTCTTATACACAATCAATTCAAATAAACAAAATGGAAGGCAATGCATATCACATTATTTCATATAAATTCATATATCAAATGACTAATTCATATTCATACGAATAACTTATTTCTTAAGTGCAAAAGTTCTAATTGAATCATATAAGTTTCATACAATTCATATATCGCATAATAGGTTTATTTTAAATTAAGTAATTAAACCTAAATTACAAAGTTTCAAATTAAATCACCCAAGACATACTAATTCAATTCTGACTAAATCATAAATTACATAACAAATTCTTATATCATATAATAAATTCCAATTCAAGTCATATTTCACATTTTACACAAAATCCACATATCACAAGGCCAATTGAATCGTATAATAACATGTGACGAATTCTTTTAAACCCACGAGGTTACATCCCAAATTCCGACTAAGCCATTTAATCATTCAAAGTTCATACATTGCATAATAGATTCAAATTCAATTTAGGTAATTAAATGTTAATTGCAAAAATCTCAAATTTAATTATTCAAGGCATAATAAAGTAACCTTTACTTCATCAAAATTAGCATAATCATTTTCAAATGATAAGGTTCAATTAATTCAAGTTATACAAATTTACATTTTCTAAAATTACACAAACACCCCTTCTACAAGGCTATATTAAATCTAATGGCATGAAACGAAACTAATATCAACAACAATCATGAAATCATACAGGCGTCATTCATTACATATTTCCAAATACCATACAATGCATATTCATTAATTTAACAAGCATACAAGAGCGAATTACATTTTAAAACAATTAACAACTAATACAATTCGGCATAACGGGGTCCAATTTGCGAATCAATATATTCATATATATCACATTTCACTTAATACAAGGTTTAATATCCGTTGGCATACATATTGATCGACAAATACAACAATACACAATTTATTGCAATTAAAACAATTAATTCCAAATATTCAAATTATACAAAATAAATCACAATAAATCAACCGGATACCCGATTGACGAACGGAAAGTGGCGTTGAACTCACCACGACGAGAGGAACTTGCTATCCGAAGGGCGTCGGAACGCCGCCACCGGAACCAGCCGAACCGCCACGCACAGCCGCCGGACCACCACCTCCGGTGGTCGGAAAATTCCCCGGAAGGACAGAAACATACGCCTCGGCCTGCTTGACAAAAGCCCTCAACCAATTTTAGAAAATACCAAACACGTCGGACTTCGTTGACGAAAAACCGAACCAAATCCCAACGACGAAAACTGAAATTAAACGCAAACCGCAAAACAAAAACGAAATCCGAGCATACCGTTGGACAGCCCGTAGCGAGGCCTACGAAAACCCCATAGCCAAACCGTGGAAAAATCATCGGAAAACCGGACCGCCGGTCCAGCCCCGGTCCGCCACCGGTTCGCCGCCGCCGGCCGGTTCTTGGGCCGCCACCACCACGAATGGCTCGGACTTGACATGAGGAACAATTTCTCAGAAGGAACCGTTGCCAAAAGATTGCCGGAAAAGCTTCAAATCGCCGTCGGAAGCCGCGCGCCACAGCTACCACGCCGGAACCACCACTTCCGCTGCGATTCGCCCCCTTCTGAGGCCGGAAATGGATTCAAAGCACCGAAAAACCTAGGGCACCACCCTTCAACGCCGGAAATGACCGAACGAGAAATGACCGAAAAACCCCTTAAAAGCGAAAATTGCAAACAAGCCCCTAAACTCTTAAAGAGTTCAAAATAGGGCCACACAAAGCACAAAATCACATAATTAAACACATAAAAAGGTTGAAAAGTGATGTACCTTACTTGTAGGACGAGCGGGGTGTTACAATTAGGGTTCTGATTATTCTTTTACCCTAGATCTTGGTTGAGAGATAGTAAGTAGGAGGATTGTATCTCTCACAATGAATCAATGACTTAAAGGTTCTGTCGAATCCGAACATTCCAATTGAGCTAGGGGTTAAACACCTGTTGCTAGACTACGGTCGTTTAATCTGTGGACTGATTAATTAATTAGTGAATTAATTAATTAGGATCACTGCTAATTGAATTGAGAACCTAGAGGGTCACACACATTAACTTGGTTACATGAGTTGAGGCTTTAAAATGATTAAACGAGTTAATCGAGCCAAGAGGGTTCCACACGTGTGAAACCACACGTGTGGGTCACGTGAGTGACACGTGTCATTGTGACACGTGTCTCACACGTGAATATATATATTGTATATATATATATATTAAATAATTAAAATTGTTAATTATTTAATAGACTTTGGTTTAATTTTCAATTAAAAAGAAAGTCTTATTTTGTAGAAAAATAATCTAGTTAATTAATTACGAATTAATTAATTAGATAAAATAAGTTATTTATTTTAAATAAATAAAGTATAAAATTATCCAAAAATAGTTTGGATATTTTAGCTCTCTTGAAAGTTTATTTGAATTTGAATTCAAAGTCAAAGTCAAAATTACTTGATGATCAAGTAATAGGAGAGAGGGACCAAAATTCTTAGTCCATAAGGACTAGGATTTTCGGCCACCCCTCCCTTTCCTATATATAGGGGAGCTCATGCTCCCCTTAGAGAGTAATTGGCAATTCTTTTGGTTCATGTGTTGAACACCATCCTTTCTCCGAGATAAACAAAACCCTAGGTTAAGCCTAAACACTAACTAGAGAACTAGCATCCTTACTAGTTAGATTGTAGCCAAGTTGGTGGACTATCTCTAGAGAGCTTCAAGTTAGAAGTTTTGAAGATTCGAGCTTTACCAAGGAGTGGGGATCAAGCAAAACGACCAGAAGGGATGATGATGATTCTGAACCCAACAAAAAATGAGTGAAAAAATCGAACCAAAGAAGATGGCGAAAACCGTTCGTCCATATCCTGAAGGATGAATTTTTTTCACGAAGGTTTTATGGCTGGCAGATTCTACTTTCCCAAAACTGGTTTTCGAAGGGAGTTTCAATCATCCCTTTCTCGTTTCATGTTTCTTTCTTTATGTTTTATTGTTAAGAACTTCCCTAACATGATTTGAATCTAGGTTGGTGTGGATTGTTATCCCTACAATGGATTCCGAAGTAGAAAGAGACTTTCGAGGGATGGGTTGCCATTACCACATGAAGCGCGTTTGAGGGCGGCTCAAAACGTGTCAAGAAAGCTACTACCCAAGTGAGTTTCTTGATCTCTACGAATTTGGATACACGATTGCGAGTCCAAGATCCTTTTGTTGGAAAAAGTTTTAAATTTCTGCTGCTTTCTGATTCCTGATTCGTCTCAAAGCCACCTCGTTAAAAGTATCAGAGCCACCTCATTAATCGTGTTTCTGATTCGTCTCAATTAAACTGAATTTGGAAGAAATTCTTAGGTTTAGATGCGAATTAGGTATTCATGAGTTCTTTTAGAAAGCTTGAATTACAAAACTGTATTTTTCCTAAAAAGGTTTCTGAAAAACGTTTTCGAAAATTTGATTGAAATTATTTTGGATCAAATACATATAAATAGTGTTTTTAAATTTTGGATTGTTATTGGTTTTGAACTGAAACACGAAACACGAAAATCGCGTTACGAAAACGCGAGCCTAGGCGTGCTAGGGTGTCGCACGAGCAGGCCCGCGCGATCGCCCGCCATCGCCGTGCGCCTGTCCTAGGCGCGCCCGGACTGGCCCGCTAGCCCCTCCCGCAACCGCGTGCGAGCATCCCGCACCACAGCCTCGCAACCGCACGGGGCCTTCCGCCATCGCCTCCCACATCCGCGTGGGAGGGTGTCTGCGCAGCGCCGGCCTGATGGCCTAGGTGCTTGCGCGCGATGCGCGCAAGAAGGCGAGTGCAAGCCCGTAGCGCTGCTGCTGGCATGTGCGCGCGCGCTCGCGCGCGATGCGTGGCGGGCGGCCTGGGCCGTTGGGCGGGCGTGGCGGGCAGTCCAATCCGTGGCTGTCTCGTTTTTCGTGTTTAGTCCAATCCAATCCCAATTTAATTTTCTGAAAAATTTTATTTTATTAAATTTGAATTATTTTTGAAATAATTGTTTAAATTGGGATTTTGAGAAATTAAAATCGATTTAAATTTTGGGAAAATTACAAACTTTATTTTCTGAAAATATTGAAAGAATAAAAATCATTAATTTTCAGAAATTAATGGGATTTTATTAGTTTATAGTTTTTCGGGTTTTATAGAAAAGGCTCTTGAACAAGAATTGCATCTAAGTCGTGTTTTAAGCTATTAGAGCTTAAAGCGAGAATTTTAATTTATTGGTTAAATTTAAATTCTTGCAATTTAAGCATGGTAGGTGATCATGGGTTTAGACTTATGTATGGTTTTAATTTATGCACATGGATGGTTTAAATTAGGGTTGGAGCCCTATAGTTGCGTTTTTCAATTGAGGTTGGAGCCTCACTTATGTGCGTACTGTTATGCGATTTATGTGGCTTTCCATATTACTGTTTTTGAGGCCGGGGTATGCCCCGTGTAATTGTCTAAGGCCAATATGAAGATTGAGCCTTATTACTTTATGTCTTTTTCTTTTTATTGTAATTTGAGAGTAGAGATAGGTGGTGAGGTTTTATTTTCATTTTGGAGACAATGCACCCATGGAGTAAGATGGACCACATTCAAGTAACAAGGAGGCCATAAGTGAAAACCCCTCAAAATGTTAGGGAGGGGAATCTCAATTGTAAAAATGTAATAAAGATAGGGCTCGTATTTTGTTACCGTTTTCCCTAATGTGATTTAAACTGTTTATGTGGCATGTATGTTAGAACTAGTGATTGTGGAGTAGCTCCCACATATCACGCATAAGATAGGTAGAACCCATGATCATCTCATGTTAGTATCATGCTAGGACATGTTATCTGTTTATGTACTTGTTTGAAATGCATTTAAGTTGTACTTGCATTAATCAAGACTAATAAAATTGGATAACATATATGTTGGTGAGGTCGAACCGAACAACTCTTCGGTTGATTCGAAAATTCCCATTAAATATTAACCTCATTTCGAATAATAGGTATTTAATTCGAGATGCAAATTTTGAATTAAATTCCTAGCATTCCATCAATAGGTTTTAAGTTTAGTAAGTGAAGCTAGTTATTGTCCGCGAGTCGTGGGATAGCTAGTGGAGCTTATTAGTTCTTAGTTACCTAATTGATCATTTTAAATGATCAATATTTCGTGGTTAATTTTGGCAAGAGCGATGTCCGCGAGTCGTGGGTCGTTCGAACTAAGTTTTGATCATGATCTTATGATTGATGGGTCTAGCTTAACGCCTAAGTAAATATGGATGCCGCACGAGTCGTGGGTCCATATTGAAAGATAGGTGATGCAAAACAATTACTAAGAGTTCTAAAGGTGTTAGAATTGGTAAGTTGTACCTACCTAGGGTTTTACTTAGAATGTCCGCGAGTCGTGGGTTCGAGGTAAAATGCTTAGGATCTTAGTACCCATTGGGAAACGCGTTCCTCTTAGATCTTTGGGAATTATAGATCTTTGAAAAACAGTGGGAGTTACATTAGATTAAAGACCTTATCTTTTGTATATCATTATAATTCAGCATGCTCACTTTTTCTCTGCTTAGCATCTAGTTTGTAGTTCTGTGATTCTCTACAATATGAAATGCAAACCCATTCGTGTCCATCCTTAAGTCAAAAGAGTTTGACTAAGTCCTAACTAACTCTAATTGGCTTCGGACCCTAAAATTCATTTTAGATTCCGAATAGAGAAAGGTGTTCTCTGAAGGGCGAAATTTTCAATTGTGAAAATTCGACATGGGCCAAAAGGGAAGCAATCTGAGGTGAATGGATTTCTCCAAACCACTTAAGAGCAATTGAACCACCTCATAAACTGTTACAAGGTATAACATTATGGAATTAATCAATATTCCAAATGAGGAAACAAGTGCAAACAAACAAGGTCTAAAGATCTTATTTGAAGATCTTGTGGTCTCGATCATTAACTGAGAAAAGAGTTCTCAATGCACTGACTGCTTACATTGCTTCCACCATCATTCAAACCCTTTATGCTCAACTAGAATGATGCTAATGTAGCATAGTTAATGTAGCGCCCGGAGCGACGAGCCACCACATCCCCCGGACCTAGCCCCGAACCCACATATGAAATAAAAATCCATACATGAGCCCAAGACTTAGCGAACGGGAACCTACACACACTCGCTAAGCCAGGCGGAGGTAAGACAATACCAGAGCGCGCATAATATTAAGAAAGCGAAAGCATACATCAAAATCCAGGAAGATAAATCCACAAAAACGGTTTCATCTAGTCCTAGGAGCCTGTCCCGAAAATATATAAATATAATTCAAAGAGCATACATAAATCAAATCCCAGAGATGCATATACAATACAATTAACAAATCCAAAACATATACAAATGTGACCGAAAGCTAATGAAATGCAACTCGAACTAGGAGACTAGAACCCGACCGACTCACGACTCCGCCTAGCACGAACCAACCTGCAAACTGAAAAAATGAAAGGAGAGGGTCAGTTCACCGACTGAGTGAGGGGGCTAACGCACACCCACACACGTATACATATAGAGCAAAGCACGTATTAAATAAAAGACTATGAACCGGGATAGGATTTTGCATACCAAAAACCATTTTCGAATCAAACTTATACATATTCATATCATAATCGGACATAGCTTACAAGAAAGGTCCTATCCCGTTTCATAATCAACATATCTTAACGAATTCTTATACCCGGCGAGTACGGGTCTTACTCTAACTCCCCAAATTATTAACATACATATTAAAACAGAAAACACAAATCATAAACAAATCCAACCCCAACAATATGTAGTTCGGCGAGCAAACCCTCACTACTCTTACCAATGCACAAGGGGTAGCTAACCCACATTGTGCTTGAAGCACCACGCCTCCTCAATCTCCAAGAGTCGTGCGTTAGTACTTCAAATGGGAATCGTGCACAGGCTTAAGCCGACGGCCCTTGCCGTCCCGGGCGTCCTTACCCACAATTCCCTGGGCGCCCGGTAAAACTGAACAAGACTTAACATACCAAAACTCGCAACTTAACATAATTAGAATGTAACAAACTTACATACCTTAGCATACCTTACCGTGCAACTCGGCTTATGCTTTTAACATACCTCTCCGTGTCATCCGAAAACATATCAAGTTGAAGAAGAGCAAAGCTTGCACGAAGACACACGGTTTGGAGCATAGCCTTGTTGCAAATCATTTTTAAGCTCACATATGCTCATACATATAGTCCAAAACGTTTAATCTTATGACAAGATCATAAACGTATCTTATAAACACGTATCTATTATATAAATATAATAGTATAGTCACATGCGGGCTTGAAAATGAGAACGTAGGGTTGTAGGTCATATTAACTAAAAAGAAAACAAACCTAAGCCTCACCTTTTACCAAAAGTGCTCACGGATGAGCGTTGACGGCCAAGAAGAGGCTAAATGGCGGAACCAACACCTCCCGAATTCAAATCTGAGACAGACAAACATAAACTCATGACTTAGACTCGATCATGAACCACTTAGACGCACGACGACTCATACGAATGCAAATGGATGCAATGCATATCATATGGATTCATACTTAGGCATATCGGAGCAAATAACGAGAGATCACATAAGGAACTCAAGAATTAAACTCATACCACAGGAAATAAACTCATAATGTGCCATATTATAGCATAATATAAGTGTTCATGAGTTTAAAATGCATAAGGGAGATAAACGATAAAAGAAAGAATTACACGTATCACTTAAGACATATTAAATCATAACTCGTTCAAATCATATCAAATAAATTCAAAATTCCAAAACAAGCAAATTAACACATAATAATTCATGTTAGTAAAGCTTAGGGATCATATTAGGGGTGGGAGAGAAGCAAACAAGCGAAGAAAACAAGAAAACAAAGTTCGGAGCAAAAATGAGCCACTGCCCTAAATCCACCCCGGTGGATTTTTTCCAAAGGGGAAATCCACCCCCATAGATTTAGGGCAGATAGCTCTCTGCCTCAAATCCACCCCGGTGGATTTGGGTCAGAGGCTAAAAAAAAGAGAAAAAGCTTCCAAAATCCATGAAAACCCATCCTAAACCAAAGTAACAACATCAAGGCATGAAATGGTGCAAATATACAACAAATACATGCAAGAAAAACATACTAAATCAGCTCCAAACATGCAAGTTTCAAACCGGAAACTAAGGAGAGCAAAATAGGCATGAGTTTCATCAAATTCCTCCCAAGAACTCAAAAGAGCATTAATGGAAAATCATGAAATAACCAACTACCATCAAATAGGATCAAATATTAGCAAGAAATGAGCCATTGAGATCAACATACAAGTCTTCACACTCATGAAAGGCAAAAGATGCATAAGTTCTCAAAGATCTTCAAAACCTAACTATTCATCAACCCTAGCATATTCATGAATCTCTACCATGAAAACATGATTTAAGGAGTTAAAAATAATCATAAGAACAAGGAGATCAAGAATCCTAACTTACCTTAAAAGATTGGAGCAAGAAAGGATGAAAATCTTGAGCTTAAGGGCCAAAAATGGAGGTTCCTTCCATGGAGTCTCTCCTTTCTTCTTGGGGCTGAGGGGGGCTCGGTTTTGGAATCAAAATGGGAGAGAAAGGAGGGTCTTGGGTGTAATAAGGTCAAATCAAGGACAAGAGACAAGTGGGCTAGCCTCCAAGTAGGTATTTAGGGGCGTTTTAGGTACGTAGGGCGAGTTTGCATCGTCGGGAGGTCGAAACAAAGTCAAAAGGTGATGAGGCTTGTCCCATTGAATCCAAATCATCGATTCGAGTCCAATGGAGGTGATGGAACTCGAATCCGAGTTCCCTAGCTCAAGATACGAATTAAGGACTCAGGAGTGGCCAATTTGCAAAAAGGCCCAAAAATTAAAATAAAGTGCAATTGAGTCCAAACTAAAATGAATTAAGTCCGAGGCAAGTTAATACATACAAATAAGTCCTAAAATCATCTAATTCACATAGTTCACAAAGTTGACATAAATCGTAAATTTCACAAATTGCATATATTCGTATTAGGAGCTCAATTAGGGAAAATTCTTAACAACAAATTCAAGTAGTTAATATGAGAAATAAAATGTGAGAACATACGTCATATAAATTCATCAATTAAATAAGGAATCAACTAAGTTACGGAAAATAAACTCACACGTGACGCGTACCTGTACGTGCGAGCGAACGGGGTGTCACAATCTCCCCCCCTTAAGAGAACCTGGTCCCCAAGTTCTACTGCTCGAGTTTCAAGCTCGAACAACTTCCATATTCACCCAAGTTCGAGGTTCATGACGTCCCGACAAGGGTTAGCTCGGTAAGGTCTTCCACCACGAAGGGGGTTTGATCAACTCTTGAAGTCTTGATAGAGTAATTCCTCACCGCTTGATCCGGGCTACGAGCAATTCAAACATCTCACACGGTAGGAGGGTCCAAATTTGATTCATCACCCACCGTTTGATTTGTTCCAAACTAACTCAAGAGCTCGGCGTTACACGAGTAGCGTAGCTACTGGACTTTCACCACTCGCACCTTCTAACTCGGGAAGTTCCTCCAAGATGGCCATCCTTCTATTCGCTGTTGCCTCGAAAGTCCATTGCAACCTCGACCCTCGACTTACCACCCTCTCGTACTCTCAGGACAAGTAAGCACTTAACAGGTAACAAATACACACAAGAACAAATGACAATAATCCAAATAGCAAAACAAGAATGCATGATGTGTGTGCCATGAATGATTTGTGTACCGTTCATCGTTGTTTGGAATTTCTTGACATCTGGATGATTAGGTGAGTAGCCAAAGTTGGTGTTGTAAGGCTCACAGCTCGACAATCTCGGTCTCAAGTTTCTTGGAAGAATCCTAACTTGATAATCAATTTCTTTCTCCAACTCTGTATGTTCTAATCACCGTATCCACTCGGTGGACTCTCCTTTTCCCACCTAACAATCCCCTTGTAGTGGTGTGGAGTTGCTCTGGTCGAGCCGTTTTGAAAGTTTCTCTCTACTCCTCTTTGAATTAACCCTTCCCATGCTTGGCCAAAAGGTGTAAGAGCATGTCCTAGGCGACTTTGGACCATGGCCAGATCATTCTCGAATTCCTTTAAAACCCCACGGTCTTCAAAATCTTCGTAAATCTTCTTACATCAACTAGTATATCTGCACGGTCCGAGATTATGATTTCTTGAATCCAATTCTTCTATTTCCATAGAATTAGTATCCTGACTTCTTCATACTAATCGACCTCCAATTATTGTTTCGAATCTTTACTTAGTTGTCATCTCGATGGAAGTCCCTTGATTTTACTCTTTACGAATTCGAATTGGTTGCATGACTTGTCCTCTATTGACTTGCACTTGGGTAGACAATTGTCTTCCAAAACTCTTTGCCGGCCTTTCTTTATCGTTTTCATTTGTTGCTTTATATCTCCCAATTCAACTTCACAACACGGCCAAATCCACTTGGATCTAGAAAGTAAACTCCAATCCATCCTGAAGATAGAACTTCTCACATCTTGGTTTTTCTATAGACTTGGAATCACTGTAATGATCGATTCTTTTTATATTCTCCCAGTTCTACTTCTTCCCAAAATCCGAGGTGTCTCAGTTCTCTCTCTTCTTTTCTCTTACCCGAGCTTGACTTCTGATGAATTGGTTTAATTGGAAACTCTTTCTTGATGGTCCGTAGTGCTAATTATCCCCTAACCCCATGATATCCGAACATTCTCCTAAAATCTTTGTTACTTATCCCCTTAAAGAACCTAATTACCTTGAGTCGTCTTGAAGATCATCACCTCATCATTGATCTGAATCTCGAATTAAAATATTCCAAAGAGGCCTTTGCTCTTTTCTCGGGTTCGATGATCCAGTCGAATCCGATTAAAGTTCCTCTAGAACCGAGAGTTATTCTTTTCCCTCCTAGGAGTTTAGATTGAATATTTGTTCTCGGATCGTGGTTCAATTCTCCCTTCAACATTCCCTTGACTACTCATTCTTAAAGGATTCTTCCCTTTTTGTAGTGTCCTAAGCCTTCTTGTAATTATCTCCTCGAAATCCTTTGAATTTTCACCTTCTCCTTACCCCGGTTCTCATTACTATGAGGAGAACTTCACTTGGACATGTAGAGAGTTCATACATGCTATCACGAAGACATGGAACTTATGCATGCTGGCTTAGATTTGCTTATGCTATGCGCCACGTTATCATCCAATAAAGCAAGAAAGCAACAAGTACTAACAATACATAACACACATCACAAATAAGTATAAAGATACAATGTGGGATGGATGCTCATGCAATGGATGCAATTACCTCTCGGGTGTCTCTTTGTGTAACGCCCCCACCCGTACCAGAACAAGAGGAGAGCGGCGTCTCAACCCCCGCACTGAAGCACCTCTCAAGTAATGGTGTGAGCCATCACTCAAGAAATACTCCAGCGAACGGCTATCTATCAGAACTATACATGAACAACGATGTGGCTATGCAGCGGAAAATCAGAGTATTTTAAAACTTTTCAAAACATGTGCATGATGGCATTTAACAAGCAAGAACATATTGATCGTGTAAGAGAGACTCGGCATATCAGAACATATAACATATTCACATATAAGTACCGATACAGCAGAGTTCAAAATATCGATAACAGAGTAGCAGAAAGAGTATAACAAAGATACTCAAGTATTCAGACACGTATACAGAAACATAAAGTGATGCAGCCATAAAACATATGCAGGACACAAAAGAAAGTAATACTAAGTCTTGACTGAAACAAAACGACAATCTAGAGCTTCAAGATACCTCTAGACTGCGGTTGCAAGACCTGAAACCACGAGGCAAGAAAACGGGAGAGGTATTAGTCAAAAGGACTAAGTGAGGGAATACTTTAAAGAAAGTACTGAATTAAAGAACTTGAAGTAAAGTTCGAAACTGTTAAATGCGATGCTTTAAAGAAGAACTCGAAACAAGTTCGGTTGATAAAACTCTTTGAATGTGATGCTGTAAAAGAATGCACGTTAAAAACATTTTCATGAATGCTATCACACGCGCACACATATGCTGTTGATGGTTCATAATTCTTTTCATAAAACGGGATAAGGGTAAAGTGAACTTTTCCAGATATGAACCATCCTTTATGAAACAGAATTTTGCCCACAAGCTAGGCTCCTCCATCCTTACTCCAGAAAAACATGATTCGGTAGAGCATCGGACCAGGATCAACGATAATTCCACGTTTAGTAGAGTATCGGACCAAGATCAACAATAACCCCACATATAGTAGAGCATCGGACCAAGGTCAACAACAACTCCGCACATAGTAGACTATCGGACCAAGGTCAACAACAACTCTTACCAACGCATACAAACATGCACCATCCTCCACCGGTTGTCACTTTGGGTAGCCAGCCCTAGGCGACCTGTAAACATGTAATGGGAACAGATTTGTTGTCCGTTCCCAGACAGATTGTCCTGACTTAACAAACCTCCTGTTAAAAGTCGGTGTCAATTGTCTAAGTGTGGCGGCCGGTATTGGTGATGTCGTTGGCGCTCACCTCCCAAGCATCACCTCCACACATAACCGCCGGGCCCAAACTGTAAACTGTATGCTTGCAGTTAAGATTTAGCAGTGACCAGAGTACCACTCCAGTATGCTAACAATAACATGTGAAACTGTAACTGTAACATATGATGCTGTCTGTAAAACATATGATTCTGTCTGAAAACATGTGATTCTGTCTGTGAACTGTGATTCTGTCTGTAAACTGTACTTTGAAAACATATGCAACACATGTAACTGTCTTTGAACAAGAATGCAGAACTTTGGAAAACATGTACTGTAGATCAAGGTATACTATTAAAGTATGAATGATCCTTTCAAGAGAATGTCCCGATAAAAGGGATAGTTCAAAACGAGGTTTAGCTTTGAATTTCAAAACATATGATACGATAGTATAATCGTGGTTCCAGTTGGAAAACATTTATAACTTCACCTCACCTAATAGTAACAAAAGGCAGGTAGACAGATTATACGGTGCCCTGGGGATCCCAGTGCTCAACTTTAACTCCTGTAGGTGGTGTACTAGAGTGAGCTTAAGAACTAAGACCCACTACTAACCAAGATGCATATGAAATGCATGAAACAATGAACAAGGAACATGTAAAGAACATGTAACACAAGAGAGTAATACCATTTAAGGTATTCAATAAAAGTAACACACAAAGGAATACGTCAAAGTGAGTTACTCTTAACGTTAGACTATGATCTTACTATAACCGAGCAAGCTTTAGTCAAATTATGAATCCTATCGCAAACCTTAGGTTAAGAAACAAGTCCACGAAAGAAAACACATTTTGAAAACACATTTTAGACCCTGGATATGGAAACCCTAGGTGCAAATGTCTATTAAGAAAGCACAAGTTTTAATTCATTTTTACTATTCAAAAGCACTATTCAAAAGTACTATTCAAGATTACTATTCACGATTACTATTCACATGTTACTATTCACATGTCGGGTCAAAGGGTCGGGTCAAACCCTTACTATACACACACCCACACCCACACGGTACACACACATACCATGCACGAACACACACACACACACGGCATGCACACACACACACCCCCTAATTAAATTATGATCTTGATTATAACCTATAGTTTCAAGTTCATGTTAATATAATCAAGTGTGATCTAGGTTAAAGGTATAACCTATAGTTAAGAGATCCAATAAAGGCATAAGATCAAGTTATGAAACACTATTCTATCTTAGGTTATAACATGTGACACTATTAAAGTGTATAACATGATCAAGGCACTAATCCATTAATCCAAATCATATCATAAGCTCAATTCATAATTCAAGAAGCATATAACAATGTGACAACATGTCACAACATATATCATATCATATCATATCATATATCATGAACCTTTAGGCATGTAACATGTAACAATTTAATTCCAATATCAACATGTAACAAGTTGTGACATAATTGATTGTAAGTCACTATTCCATTAGCTAGCATGCATGAACATAATTCAAATTCCATAATCATGCATCAATTCTCATAATATAACAATCATATCACATGATCATAGCATATACTAGAGCAATTGATAACATATTCAAGCATATACTAAACAATTGAAACATATAAACAACTATCAAAACATATCTGAAAACTATATAATAAATGCATAAAATAAAATCCTATATCGCTTAGGGAAGACCCTAAGACCCAACCTAAACATAATATAAACATACCATAACATAAAAACATAAACTAACTAAACATAACATAAAAATAAAGCAACTAACCTAGCAAAGGGGAGGGGAGGCCGACGGCCAAGAGGGAAAGGAGGGAGAGAGGAGTGCTTGTTAACACAAGAATTTGAGCAAGGAATGAAATGCCATGAGCCCTCTATTTATAGTTGAAGAGAAGCCCCTCACCTTGGAAATAAAATGTGGAGAAGGGTATGAGAGCAAAATGGGATAGCTTCTCTTGGAAGCTTTAGGCATATGAAGCTAAAAATGGGGCTGCTGGGGGGTATTTCTATAATTTCGTCCCACAAGGCTCAAGGATAAGTGGCTGGAAGTATAACCATTCCGACGGCAAGAAAATTAGCTTCGAAACGCATATTCATTCGTCGAAATCGGATTTACCGTTTGAAAGATACATTAGTTTTAATGAATAAAAGTTTTGAGCTCGAAACTCAACACGAGTGAAAAATGACTTTCTAGAATGATTTTCAAGTCCGTATTGTTTCCAAAATTCAAGAAATAAATCGAGAAGCGTTTTGAGTCCAAAATCGACTATAAAACGTTTTACCATTAAAAAGTTGAAAACGTAGAGTGAATACTGAATTCTCACGTACGAACGTACGCTTCAAAATTTCAAGCTAGGGTTTGAATCAAGAGTTGTAAAACATCTCAAAAATCTTGAAATAGCTCAAGTAATGCAAATCCGAAGAGAAAACATTTTCCGAAAGAAAACCGTTCGTAGAAGAAATAGTGAACTAGGATTTTCGTAAACATTTTCAATAAAACAAAGTTCCGGAATAGATTTCCAAGCCAAGAATAATATCAAAAGACTCGTCTCGACTCAAGGATCGATTCGACTGTAACTTGAGTAGGAAAAGGTATCAGAATCAAAAGCTCATTTTTTGATGAATAGTAACTTTGATCGGTAAGTTCCAAAAATACCCTTATGGTTCAAGAAAGACTTTCTGAGCTCGGAAAACAAGTTCAATCGATTGGGAAACATGTGTGATGAACCTCTAGGGTTTGAGTAGCAATATGAACAAGGTAGGCTCGGGTTATGAATAGTAAACTGTATCAAAGGTCAAGAATTCCCCCTTAAAACATGTCAGATCATATACGAGCAACAAGTTCATGTAAGAATGCAATGCATGATGATTCAAAAAGTTGGATCACGGTCTATAAACGCTTTACCACTGCCTTAACTTACTGTTTTCATCCAGGCCCTGTTTTGGGCTGTTACAATCACCCCTCCTTAAAGAGAATCTGTCCTCAGATTCTTCCGCTGTAACTGCAAACAACTCAGGGTGATGCTTCTGCATTTTCTCTTCTGTCTCCCAGGTTGCCTCTTCTGTCCCATGTCCCTTCCAAAGGACTTTAACTAAAGGAATTTTCCTATTCCTCAGCTCTTGAAACTTCCTGTCTAGAATCTTAGCGGGCTTCAAAACATAAGTCAGATCCGGTTCCAACGGTATCTCTTCTACCGGCACAACCTCTGTCTCATCCGAGAAACACTTGCGAAGCTGATATACATGAAATACGTTGTGGATTCCTGTTAGACCTACAGGCAAATCCAATCTATAAGCAGTCGATCCGACTCTCTCTAGTATCTCATACGGTCCAACATATCTCGGGTTTAACTTTCCACCTTTCCCAATTCGGGAAAACCCTTTTCTTGGCAATGCCTTCAGAAATACCTTTTCGCCCACTGCGAATTCCAAATCCCTTCTTCGTCGATCAGCATAATTCTTCTGCCTGTCCTGGGAAGCTTTCATTCTCTGGCGAATGATCTGAATCTTCTCCGTCGCTTCTCTTATCCATTTAGCTGAATTCACTCTGATCGGTCCTTCCTCAGTACATCTTGCTTCATCCAAATCCCAGTATAACGGGGATCTACATTTCCTTCCATACAGGGCTTCGTATGGAGCAGCTTTAATAGAAGCTTGATAACTATTATTGTATGCAAACTCCACAAGAGGTAAACAATCTTTCCAACTTTCCTGGAAGTCTAAAGCGCAAGCTCTTAGCATATCTTCCAAGTATTTGATCATCCTTTCTGATTGTCCATCCGTCTGAGGATGCGCTGCAGTACTGAAGTTCAACTTTGTTCCCATCAAAGTCTGAATTTCTTTCCACAAGTGCGACGAGAATTTCGGATCTCTATCCGAGACTATACTGTTCGGGACTCCATGTAATCTGACAATCTCTTGTTGGTACAGCTTTGCCAATGTGCTGACCTTATCCGTCGTCTTAACTGGCAAAAAGTGCGCTGAATTTGTCAATCGATCAATGATCACCCAGATACTATCTTGTCCTCCTCTGACTTTGGGTAATCCAGTGACAAAATCCATCGTGATTTGCTCCCACTTCCAAGTCGGAATCGGTAATGGTTGCAACTTCCCACTCGGTTTCTGGTGCTCAGCTTTAACTTTCTGACAAGTTAAGCACTTCTTGGCATAGTTGGCTATGTCTCTCTTCATTCCGTTCCACCAGAAATGCGTCTTAACATCTTGATACATCTTAGTGCCTCCGGGATGTATCGTGTACTTAGTCTTATGCGCTTCGTTGAGAATCTCTTTCCTCAAAACAGTTGGTACGCATACTCGACCTTTGTACTGTTGGAAAACACGAAACAGAAAGCAGCGGAATTTAAAAAATTTTCCCAACAAAAGGATCTTGAACTCGCAATCGTGTAACCAAATTCGTAAAGATAGAAAACTTACTTTTCTTTTGTTCTTTCTTGAAGCGTTTCAAGCCACCCAAGAACGCTCTTCTCGCGGCTTGATCCCCTCTCCTTGGTAAAGCTCGAATCTTCAAACTTCTAACTTGAAGTCTCTAGAGAAAGTCCACCAACTTGATCACAATCTAACTAGTAAGGATGCTAGTTCTCTAGTTAGTGTTTAGGCTTAACCTAGGGTTTATTTGATCTTGGAGAAAGGAAGATGTTCAACACATGAACCAAAAGAATTCTCAATTAGCTCTAAAGGGGAGCATGAGCTCCCCTATATATAGGAAAGGGGAGGGGCGGCCGAAATCCTTGTCCTCATAGGCAAGGGTTTTGGTTCCTCTCTCCTATTACTTGATCTTCAAGTAATTTCCAACTTTGACTTTGAATTCTAATTCAAGTCAACTTTTAAGAGAGCCAAAAAAATATCCAAACTATTTTTGGATAATTTTATACTTTATTTATTATAAAATAAATAACTTATTTTTATCTAATTAATTAATTCGTAATTAATTAACTAGATTATTTTCTCCAAAATAAGACTTTCTTTTTATTTCAAAAATTAAACCAAAGTCTATTAAATAATTAACACATTTAATTATTTAATGCATATATATATAATATATATATATATATATATTCACACGTGTGTGATACGTGTCACAGTGACACGTGTCACTCACGTGAGCCACACGTGTGATTTCACACGTGTGGAACCCTCTTGGACCGATTAACTCGTTTAATCATTTTAAAGCCTCAACTCATGTAACCAAGTTGTTGTGTGTGACCCTCTAGGTTCTCAATTCAATTAGCAGTGGCCCTAATTAATTAATTCACTAATTAATTAATCAGTCCACAGATTAAACGACCATAGTCTAGCAACAGGTGTTTAACCCCTAGCTGAATTGGAATGTTCGGATTCGACAGAACCTTTAAGTCATTGATTCATGTGAGATACAATCCTCCTACTTACTATCTCTCAACCAAGATCTAGGGCAAGGGAATTGTGACGCCCCGTTTCTTGATCAAGGTAAGCTTGTTACGAGAGTGAACGATTTACTTTTCTTTGCATGAATTATGTGAATAATATGCCTTAATTGACCGTTATGCTTGAACTTATGTGAAATATATACTTTAGATGAGTTATGTGACTATTTGATATGGTAATTATGTGTTCATATTGTTTTCATTTGGCTTCGATAGCATGCTTCGTGTTTAATCGAAACTATGTGCTTTTTGGATATTAAAGTATAATTTAGGGACTAAATGGTAAATTTATTTTCTAAGCCTGAAACTGGACAGAACTCAATAAAATCGAGTAGATAATTTGATTACGAGTTCATGGGTTTTTGAATCGCGCGATTTGGAGTTCGGACGAAGAAGTTATGGCCATTTTAAGAAAAGTCAACCTTTTTATAAGACTTATGACCCAATTCCGAATTTGGCCTAATTTGAGACCCAATTTCACTCCTAACCCGCTCCAATTGACCCGGTTCGCGACCCAAATAGCTGACCCAAATAACTAAATCAGATTTTAACACCCACAAGCCATTTTACGTTATTTCACAAAGATTCAAACACAAACTCTCTCTAGCCTATTCATCTTCTCCAAGAACACCTCCAAGCATCTTCAAGAGGCAAGAGTGGAGATTGAAGCTGGGAATTCGAGACTCAAAACCAAGTTATTCTCTTCTATTTTCAGCTCTCAAGGTAAGCTTTATGTGCTACTTCCATGGCTTTATGTTCTTGAGCTTCTTGACTTGAATTTGAACTAGGGTTCTTGTATGTTGGATTGAATTCGAATTTCTTGTTGGAAATATGATTCTTATGGTGTTAGGAACAATTTGATGTAAGTATTTCTTGATCTCATGCTTGTTTGAAGAATCCACCATTGATGACCTTTGAAGCTTTCTTGAGAAATTCTTGCATGTCTAAGATTTACTTGATTTCTTGCAATCTTGGTGTTGTAGAATGATTATGCTTGAGTTTTTATGAGGTTTGGAATCAATTTTAGTTGAATTCATGCTAGGATTAGAGATTCACCATTGAAGAGCATGCTTGAACTATGAAGCTTTTATGCATATATGTAATTCTTGCTTAAATGATTCGATTCTTGGATTTTATGCTTATATTATGTTCTTATATGATATATAAATGTTTTATGATGCTTAATTGAGGTTTTGGAATCTTAATTTCATGTTTTGGGGTGTTTAGAACTCATTCCCGTCGAATTTGTTTTGGCTGTCACGTTTTTTTTTGAGTTCTGGGCAGAATCCACTAGGGTGGATTTTTGCAGTGTAAAAAATCCATGGGGGTGGATTTGAGGCAGTAGCTTCTGGAAAATCCGCGAGGGTGGATTTTTTGTGAAGGAAAAATCCATGGGGGTGGATTTGAGGCAGTAGCTTCTGGACAATCCGCGAGGGTGGATTTTTTTGTGAAGGAAAATCCATGGGGGTGGATTTTCCCCAGCCTTGTTTTCTTGACTTGTTTCGCTTGTTTTGACTCTTGTATGTCCTTTTCTTGTTTCTCTAATACCTTTAATGAGTTGTGGCCTTATTATATGTGGTGGAACTTCTTGCATATCACTTGTTATGATTTTATTGCCTGATCAAGTTGAAGTTGTCACATTTTGCTAAGTTATGCATTTACTTGAACTTGTATGACTTCCTACGTTATGTGTGACCTTGACATGCTATACATGCTCATGATTGATCCTCACATTTCATTAAGTGCATGATATGACTCCATAAGCATACATAACTCTCATAAGTGACTTGTTACTTAAGCCGTGCGTCGTTTACTTGGTTTGGGTCGTGTCTTACCTTTGTTAGTACGTTTGTCTTGTTAGGTGGTGAGTCTCCGGCCAAGTAGTCCGTTGCTCGTGGTCGACCTTTGAGGTTCTTGGTAAAGGTGAGGAGTTATATACTTATGAAACGATTTCAAAACTGTGGACACCTATAGCCTTTCATATTTGTTGGTTTTGAACTCCCGTTTTGAAAACGTATATTTAGGCTTTATAAGCCAAGTTTTGTGAGCTTTGCTCGTATCATGAATATTTGCTTATGGAAAACGGTTTACAAGTAAAACTGAAGTTTTAGTATATGGGATAGATACCCAAAATGGTTTCGGAACTTTCATTTGAATATTATGTATGTGTGAGTTGTGTAGCGAGGTTATGGTGTACCTCGCAAGGACGCTTGCTTGGGGAAATCGAATTTGAGCTCGGGGATGGAGGTGAGAGATGTTCCGGGAAGGCAAGGGCCGACGGATGTCCTTATCCAAAGTTCCCACTTGTGGACAAGACTACTAAGACTCCGAGGAGGTTCGGGGTTGAAGTTTTCTTGGAGAGAGCTAGGTTTCATGGACCGAATTCTCTATGTTATGGATGATCGGGGGATGTACACCCTCGGCATCAACGGTGTAATGGATGTTTTGAGTTGATTTCTTGGTTTGGGAAGATCGGATGGAGTGCTCGTTCTCGCCGAGCCGGTTATGTGTGGTTTATGATCCATATTTTCTAAAACTTGCATTTACTTCGAAAATGAGTTGGATCATGAACACCTTTGTTTTGAGCATGCATTGAACCTTATATACCCTATATATATTGTGAACTTCTCCTCACCGGTTCCTTTGAGCTGACTCCCTTTATCTTTCGTGTCCGCAGGTCGCGTTTTGGAGTCAAGCTAGGCGGGGTCTTTTGAGAGTCTTGTTTAAGTGGTCTAGTTTGTACTCGTTATGCATGTAGCATACTTTGTTACTTATGTCTTATGCTTTGTTTTGGGGATTATGGACTTAATATGTATGATGTTTTATTATGCTAGTTTGGACCGTGATGGTCATTAGGATGATTTTACATTCCGTATTTTGAGCATTATGTGCTGGACCGCGATGGTCATTTAATTGATGGATTTATATGTTGCTCTTATGAACATTGGTTACTTGTTGTTTAAGCTTCCGCATACTTGTGACTGTTTACTCGCTTTGTGAGTCTAGTGCCGCCTAGCTAGGATGTCCGTTTGTCACCGCTTGCTTCGAACCCGGCGGGTATATGGATAGCAATTCTATATACAAGCTAGGTCCGTAGCGCGGGATAGGCGTGGATGCCCTCGTTGGGGCGTTACAGGAATAATCAGAACCCTAATAATCCGGTCTTCAAGCTAAGTGTATTTCACATCCATTTGATCTCAATCCAAGAAACCCTTTTCTTGATGTCTTGATCTACTGCCTTGGCCAAGGACTCCATATGGCATATGAATGACTTACACAATAAGAGATCACCTTGCAAATGCAAGTGTAGGTCCTTTCTTGATTCTCATTCACTTTCATGAATCACTTAAGCAGCCCAGCATAAGCCTTGAATCAGTTGTCTAAGGCGACACCCTTTAAAGCTTATACCTAAGACTACAGAGTTAACTCATAAAGTGACAAGGAACCTCAAGTCTAAGGATCAATTAATCACATCAATGACTCGTGAGATATTTCCTAATCTGGAAGTTTCCATTTCCTGAAATAGAAACTTCCTTTCCCATTTAGGAATGTTCTCACACGGGGTACCTCAGTGAACTTACTTATTAAAGTAAGCACCCTCATGTATCACGCACGTATCAACCATACACTTTGCACCTCCATGAAACAAGGTGGTCCTTCTTAAGGGCGTGATCCCACAAGCAAGCCTTAGAGGAGTCAGGTTGACACTCCCACTGTCTGTAGGACTCATCGGCTTGGAGTAATTTACTAATCATGACTTATGTGATATAGGGCTCGTTTCATGAACCATTTCACCTAAATGGTAGAGTCCTAAAGTCATCAGGATTAGGGGAGTTCTCATACATGCACAGCTAAAGTAAACGCATACCAAACAAAAGCATATAAAGAAGTGTTGCCTCAATTCGTTATTTCATTCAAAGATTGTCTGTGATTACAATAAGGAAAAGCACAAAGCGGATATACAATCGGCTTTTAGGGCACCAACATATTTGTTCGAAATTAGCTTAATATTTAATGGGAATTTTCGAATCAACCGGAGAGTTGTCCGGTTTGACCTCACCAACATATATGTTATCCAATTTTATTAGTCTTGATTAATGCAAGTACACTTAAATGCATTTCAAACAAGCACATACACAGATAACATGTCCTAGCATGATACTAACATGTAATGATCATGGGTTCTACCTATCTTATGCGTGATATGTGGGAGCCACTCCACAATCACAAGTTCTAACATACATGCCACATAAACAGTTTAAATCACATAAGGGAAAGCGGTAACAAAATACGAGCCCTATCTCTATTACATTTCACAATTGAGATTCCCCTCCCTAACATTTTGAGGGGTCTTCACTTATGGCCTCCTTGTTACTTGAATGTGGTCCATCTTACTCCTTGGGTGCATTGTCTCCAAAATGAAAATAAAACCTCACCACCTATCTCTACTCTCAAATTACAATAAAAGAAAAAGACATAAAGTAATAAGGCTCAATCTTCATATTGGCCTTAGACAATTACACGGGGCATACCCCGGCCTCAAAAACAGTAATATGGAAAGCCACATAATAAATCACATAACAGTACGCACATAAGTGAGGCTCCAACCTCAATTGAAAAACGCAACTATAGGGCTCCAACCCCAATTTAAACCATCCATGTGCATAAATTAAAACCATACATAAGTCTAAACCCATGATCACCTAATATGTTTTTGCGAGAATTTAAATTTAGCCAATAAATTAAAATTCCCGTTTCAAGTCCTAATGACTTAAAACACGACTTGATGCGAGTCTTATTTATAAAAGTTTTCAATAAATCCCAAATTACCAAAACAAATAAAATTCCAATTAATTTCTGAAAATTAATAATTTTATCAAAGATTGTATTTTCCCAAAATATAAAATGTTTCCATTTCTCAAAAATCCCAATTTTAAGTTTTATTCGAAAAATTAAAATAAATATTCAAAAAATAAAATTTTAAAATTAAAATAAAAAAATGGGACTGGATTGCACGAAACACGAAAAGGCCGGATCACGAAAACGGGGCCCGCACACGAAAGAGCCGCGCACATCGCACGCACGGCAGGCGCGCACAATGCGCGGCCAAGGTCGCGCGGGTGCGCACGCTGCGCGCCGATGCGCGCAGCCTTCTCGGCTGAGTGGCAGGCTGGGATGGGCGGCCAGTCTCGGCCGCCCTGGGCGGGGCGCCCGGAAGGGCCTCCCGCGCGGTTGCGGGAGGGTGCTGGGCGGCGTCGCCCATGCACGCGCCTGGGCAGGCGGGCGGCTGGCGTGCGAAGCCCACGCGCGCGATGCCTTTGCGCGCGGGGTTTCGCGTGTTTGTCGTAATCCGGGTTTTGTTTCGTGTTTTCGTTCAAAAGTAAAATCAATCCAAGAAATCCAAAAACAGTTCATACAGTTTCAAATCTAAAATAGTTCTCAAAAATTAAATTTTGTAAAAACCAATTTTCAGAAACTTTCAGGAAAAAAAAAAACAGTTTCGTAATTCAGGCTTTCTAAAATAATTACAAATACTCAATCGCATCAAGACTAAGAATTTCTACCAAATTCAGTATAATTGAGACGAATCAGAAACACGATTAACGAGGTGGCTTTGATACCACTTATTGGAAAACACGAATCAGAAAGCAGCGGAATTTAAAAAAATTTTCCAACAAAAGGATCTAGGACTCGCAATCGTGTATCCAAATTCGTAGAGATAGAAAACTTACTTTTCTTTTATTCTTTCTTGAAGCGTTTCAAGCCACCCAAGAACGCTTTTCTCACGGCTTGATCCCCTCTCCTTGGTAAAGCTCGAATCTTCAAACTTCTAACTTGAAGCTCTCTAGAGATAGTCCACCAACTTGATCACAATCTAACTAGTAAGGATGCTAGTTCTCTAGTTAGTGTTTAGGCTTAACCTAGGGTTTATTTGATCTTGGAGAAAGGAAGGTGTTCAACACATAAACCAAAAGAATTCTCAATTAGCTCCATAAGGAGCTCGAGCTCTCCTATTTATAAAGAGGGGAGTGCCGAATTCCTAGTCCTTAATGGGCTAGGATTTTGGTCTCTCTCTCTCCTATTACTTGATCATCAAGTAATTTGACTTTGACTTTGAATTCAAATTCAAATCAACTTTCAAGAGAGCTAAAAATATCCAAACTATTTTTGGATAATTTTATACTTTATTTATTTTAAATAAATAACTTATTTTATCTAATTAATTAATTCATAATTAATTAACTAGATTATTTTCTCCAAAATAAGACATTCTTTTTAATTCAAAATTAAGCCAAAGTCTATTAAATAATTAACAAATTAATTATTTAATCACCAAAATAATTATTCACGTGTGGCACACGTGTCATAATGGCACGTGTCCAGTCACGTGAGCCACACGTGTGATTTCACACGTGTGGAACCCTCTAGGCCCGATTAACTCGTTTAATCATTTTCAAGCCTCAACTCATGTAACCAAGTTGTTGTGTGTGACCCTCTAGGTTCTCAATTCAATTAGTAGTGACCCCAATTAATTTAATTCACTAATTAATTAATCAGTCCACAGATTAAACGACCATAGTCTAGCAACAGGTGTTTAACCCCTAGCTGAATTGGAATGTTCGGATTCGACAGAACCTTTAAGTCATTGATTCATGTGAGATACAATCCTCCTACTTACTATCTCTCAACCAAGATCTAGGGCAAGGGAATAATCAGAACCCTAATAATCCGGTCTTAAAGCTAAGTTCATTTCATATCCATTTGATCTCAATCCAAGAAACCCTTTTCTTGATGTCTTGATCTACTGCCTTGGCCAAGGACTCCATATGGCATATGAATGACTTACACAATAAGAGATCACCTTGCAAATGCAAGTGTAGGTCCTTTCTTGATTCTCATTCACTTTCATGAATCACTTGTGCAGCCCCAGCATAAGCCTTGAATCAGTTGTCTAAGGCGACACCCTTTAAAGCTTATACCTAAGACTACAAAGTTAACTCATAAAGTGACAAGGAACCTCAAGTCTAAGGATCAATTAATCACATCAATGACTCGTGAGATATTTCCTAATCTGGAAGTTTCCGTTTCCTGAAATAGAAACTTCCTTTCCCATTTAGGAATCTTCTCACACGGGGCACCTCAGTGAACTTACTTATTAAAGTAAGCACCCTCATGTATCACGTACGTATTAACTATACACTTTGCACCTCCATGAAACAAGGTGGTCCTTCTTAAGGGCGTGATCCCACAAGCAAGCCTTAGAGGAGTCAGGTTGACACTCCCACTGTCTGTAGGACTCATCGGCTTGCAGTATTTTACTAATCATGACTTATGTGATATAGGGCTCGTTTCATGAACCACTTCACCTAAATGGTAGAGTCCTAAAGTCATCAAGATTAGGGGAGTTCTCATAAATGCACAGATAAAGTAAACGCACACCAAACAAGAGCATATAAAGAAGTGTTGCCTCAATTCGTTATTTCATTCAAAGATTGTCTGTGATTACAATAAGGAAAAGCACAAAGCGGATATTCAATCGGCTTGCTAGGGTACTATTCCTAACACCTAGAGGGTCACACATAACAACTTGGTTACATGAATTGAGGCTTTAAAATGATTAAACGAGTTAATCGAGCCAAGAGGGTTCCACACGTGTGAAACCACACGTGTGGGTCACGTGAGTTACACGTGTCATTGTGACACGTGTCTCACACGTTAATATATATATTGTATATATATATATATATATTAAATAATTAAAAGTGTTAATTATTTAATAGACTTTGGTTTAATTTTCAATTAAAAAGAAAGTCTTATTTTGGAGAAAAATAATCTAGTTAATTAATTACGAATTAATTAATTAGATAAAATAAGTTAGTTTGGATATTTTAGCTCTCTTGAAAGTTGATTTGAATTTGAATTCAAACTCAAAGTCAAAATTACTTGATGATCAAGTAATAGGAGAGAGGGACCAAAATCCTTAGTCCATAAGGACTAGGATTTTCGGCCACCCCTCCCTTTCCTATATATAGGGGAGCTCATGCTCCCCTTAGAGAGTAATTGGCAATTCTTTTGGTTCATGTGTTGAACACCATCCTTTCTCAGAGATAAACAAAACCCTAGGTTAAGCCTAAACACTAACTAGAGAACTAGCATCCTTACTAGTTAGATTGTAGCCAAGTTGGTGGACTATCTCTAGAGAGCTTCAAGTTAGAAGTTTTGAAGATTCGAGCTTTACCAAGGAGTGGGGATCAAGCAAAACGACCAGAAGGGATGATGAAACGATTCTGAACCCAACAGAAAACGAGTGAAAAAATCGAACCTTAGGGTTAGAAGGCTCTTGACGACTAACGGTTATCCAGATGTCCTTATGGGCTGCTTCGACTTTTAACGCTTTGTCAACTGCTCTAGTGTAGGTCTCGACATCCAAAGAAGCTAGTGCCCAACGGAGCTCAGGTTTCAGACCATCAATGAACCTTTTAGTCTGACGACGCTCATCACTCAGAACGTGGGGTGCATATTTAATCAGCCTGACAAACTTAGCTTCATACTCCGTCACGTTCATGGATCCTTGGACCAAATTCATAAATTCAGCTTCTCTTGCATCACGTGTTATTTGAGGGGTGTATTTTTGCTGAAAATCCTTCACAAACTCAGTCCAGTTTCCATCAACGTTGTTCTCCATCCACATGTGCTGAGTATGCCTCCACCAGTTGAACACCGCTCCTTCCATTAGAAATACAGCATACTGAACTTGTTCACGATCTTCAGGGTAGATATCCATAGCTTCGAAGATCTTTTCGAGACTAGTTAGCCAATTTTCAGCCTTCAAGTCATTGGGTTCGCCATAAAACTTAGGCGGGTTCATTCTTAGAAACTCCTCTAGTGTTTTCCCATTAGGAGAATTGCAAGGCCTCACGAATTATCGCAATACATTAGCTAAATCTGGAACTTCCTCCCTTCTAGGAGGTGGTGGCGTAACATCCCTTGGCGGTGTAAGATCCTATTGTGGCGTGACTTCTCTTTGGGGTGGCGGTGGTGGTACGCGATCACGTGGTGCTCTTCTCGGTGGCATGATAATACTGAAGTTTCAAGCATTTAGACATGTGTATAATGCATGACAGTAAGGATGATTCACATAATTGGTAACCACGTAGTCACATATAATCATGAGAATAACACATTCCCATAGCAAGATATCAACAATAATCCATTATCACATTACCACATAGGCAAGAGCAACTTATAAGCATGAACAACATATCAACATTGATCCATTATTCCATTATCCATTATCCATTACCATTGACAATTCATGAACATGTATAACATATCAAGTATGATGACAACAAATGAAATGGCATGATCCTATAACGGCCCTAATGGTATCTTGAAGCAACTCTAAGACTCATGCAATGGAAGTTATGGAAAGCGGTAAAAAGATATTCAACATAAAGCCGAATGTGTTATAAACGTGTAAGGTTTGGAATTTTTTTCTACATTAGGCCACATTTTTAAACAAAATTTAAAATAAGGAGGACCCGATACCATCAAGTTGACTCCCATTCAGGCCTTACCGTTCGTCCAAACCAGTGCAAAATACATCTTATGGTTCCATGTCGTCTGAAATCTATCATCTATGGTGCCAAAATTCGGGGATCTTCTACCATAGCTATACATCCCCTTCACCAAAATAATCCTGACCATGCCCTGCTAGATCAGCCTCATCATCATCAGATCCATCATTTCCTCCATTTGACTGCTCCTAGTTCTCCCTCTGTTTCTCGATTGACACCAAGTATAGAAGTGTGTACCTCCTCGGTAAGAAACAACCACGGTACATGAAGCCTCGAACTGCTCGAAAAAGGCCTCATCTATCTGCTGCTGATTCGGATCATGATACGGCTGAACTACCATGGCTATGCAGAAGATACCACGGATATAAACACCAGAAGATAGAACCATGCAACTCCAAACAATCTTCCATGATGTGAGCAATCTAGGTCAAGTCTTTTCTCACTTAACCTGGCGCTCTGATACCACTTCAAGCTGTAGCACCCCCACTTTGCTGGTATAGAGCGGCGCCCCAACCCCCACACTGAAGCACCCCTCAAGTAATGGTGTGAGCCATCACTCAAGAAATACCCCAGCGAACGACATGTCCATTAACGATTAACAATAATAGTGTTTAACTATGTGGCTTATGCAGCAGAAAATCAGAGTATTTTAAGACTTTTCAAAACATGTGCGTGATGGCATATAAACAAGCAAGTACTGATCGTTAAGTAGAAGAGACTATTAACATTACTATATCAATTGAACATTATCACGGGAGCATATGATAGCAGTTGTAGCAGTATCCAAGTAGCAAAAGGATTATTACAAAAGCATTAAAGCAAGGTATCAATGCAGCCATATAACATATGCAGGACACAAAATAGATTAATAAAGTAAAGTCGTGACTCAAACAAAATGAACACTCTAGAGCTTCAAGATACCTCTAGACTGCGGCTGCAAGACCTGAAACCATGAGGCCAGAAAACAGGTAGAGGTATTAGTCAAAGTGACTAAGTGAGGGATATCTTTAAAAGAAAGTACTTAAAGTAAACGTTTGAAGTAAAGTTCACAAGGTAAAACCTTTAATGCAAAGCTTTAATGAAGAACTTAAGAATAAGTTCAAGTGATAAAACCCTTTTATGCAATGCTATAAGAAATGAGAGTTTTCAAAACACTTTCATGAATGTTGTCACACGCGCACACATATGCTATGATCTAGTTCATATGATTTTCATAAAAACGGGATAAGGGTAGGGAACAACTTTACAAGATATGAACCAACTTTATGAAAACATTGATGCCCGCAAGCTAGGCTTCTCCATCCTTACTCCAGAAAACATAACCATTAATAGGGTGTCGGACCGAGATCAACAACACCCTAACACATACACACATGCACCATCCTCCACCAAGTTTCACTTCGGGGAGCGACGCCTAGGTGACCATTAACCATTGATTTGGGAATAGACTTGCGGTCCACTCCCGATAATTGTCCTGACTTAACCAAACCTCCTGATTAAAGTCGGTGTCAATCGCCTAGTGTGGCGGCCGGTATTAGTGATGTCGTTGGCGCTCACCTCCCGAGCATCACCTCTACACATAACCGCCGGGCCCATACCATTAACCATTGATTGCTTGCACCATTGATGACATCCAGAATAAATCCGAATGTATGAACCATTGAACATATGCATTGAACCATTGAACCATTGATGCAATACTTTGAAAACATTGAACCATTGATGCATTACTTTGAAAACATTGAACCATTGATGCATTACTTCGAAAACATTGAACCATTGATGCATTACTTCGAAAACATGTGCCTTTGATCAATGAATATGGATAGGTCTGGGTTCTTTGAAGAATCATCCCTATAAAGGGTATTTCAAAACAAGAATGTAAAGCACTAGGCTTTGAGTTTCAAAACAATTGAATCCTTAAGTATTCATGGTTCCAGTTGAAAACATTTATAAACTCACCTATTAATAACAGTAGGTAGGGTAGATTATGCAGTGCCCTGGGGATCCCAGTGCTCAACCTTAACTCCTGTAAGTGTGTACTAAGGTGAGCTTAAGAACTAAGACACACTTCTATCACGATGCACATAAACATATAAAACAAGTACACAACATGTAATGACAAGAGAGTAATACCATTTAAGGTATTAGAGAAGGATAACACACAAAGGAATCCTTAAAGTGAGTTATCATTAACGTGGGACTATGATCTAAGTATAACCGATTAGGAACTAATCAAATTATGAATCCTAAACGTATACCTTAGGGTTATAAAACAAGTCCACGAAAGAAAACACATTTTGAAATCACATTTTAGACCCCGGATTTGAAAACCCTAAGTGCAAATGTCTATTAAGAAAGCACAAGTTTTAATTCACTTTTACTATTCAAAAGCACTGTTCACAGTTACTATCCCAGATTACTATTCACGGATTACTATTCACAGTTTACTACTCACTTGTCGGGTCAAAGGGTCGGGTCAAACCCACATACTAAACACACACTCATGCACACACACTCACGCACACACACGCACACCGTATGCACACACCCTAATTCAATTATGATCTTGATTATAACCTATAGTTTCAAGTTCATGTTATTATAAGCAAGTGTGATCTAGGTTAAAGGCATAACCTATGGTTAAGAGGTCTAATTAAAGCATAACATCAAGTTATGAAACACTATTCTATCTTAGGTTATAACATGTGACACTATCAAAGTGTATAACATATGATCAAGTACTATTCCATTCATCCACATCATATCATAGGCTCAAGTCATAACATGTGAGTCATGTAACATTGTAACAATGTAATAACATATCATAGACATAAGTCATAGCATATCAAGACCATTAATCATGTAACATTCATCAATTGAGACCATATAGTAACATGTAACAAGTTATGATATAATTGATCATAGGTTACTATTCCATTGCATAACATGCTTGAACATAATTTAAATATCATAATCATGCATCAATTATCATCATATAATAGCTCCATAACATGATCATACCATATACTAAAGCAATTCATAACATTTCATAGCATATACTAAAAAATTAAATCATAATTCACTACTAACAAACATATCATAAAAACTATATAATAAATGCATAAAATAAAATCCTATATGGCTTAGGGAAGACCCTAAGACCCAACCTAAACATAATATAAATATGCCATAACATAAAAACATAAACTAAACTAAAACATAACATAAAAACATAACAAAATAAAACAACATCTAACCTAAAAGAAAGGGGTGAGGCCGCCGGCCACAAAAAGGGGAGAGAGGGAGGAAGAAAGGGCCTTGTTAACACAAGATATGAGCAAGGAATTCAATGGCATGAGGGCTCTATTTATAGTTATTGGGAAGCTCCTCACCTTGGAAATAAAGTTAAGGTAAGGGTATGAGAGCAAAACTTGATGGGTTCTCTTGGAAGCTTTAGGAATCTTGAAGCTAAAATGGGACTGTGGGGGGTATTTCGGTCTTTTCACTGCCAAAACTCAAGGATAAGTGGCTGGAAGTTAGCTCATTCCGTTGGCACAAAAATTAGCTTTGAAACGCATATTCATACGTCGAATTCGGATTTACCGTTTAAAAGATAAATTCATTTTAGTGAATAAAAGTTTTGAGCCCGAAATTCAACACGAGTGAAAAATGACTTTCGAGAATGATTTTCAAGTCAAGAATGATTTCAATAGACTCGTCTCGACTCAAGGATTGATTTGACAATAAACTTGGGTAGGAAAAGATATCAAAATCAAAAAGCTCATTTTCAGATGAATAGTAACTTTGGTCAGTAAGTTCCCAAAATGCCCTTAAAGTTCAAGAAAGGTTTCCGGAGCTTGGAAAACAAGTTCAAAGGATAGGAAAACATGTGATATAAACCTCTAGGGTTCCATTGAAGCATTGGGTAATATAGGCTTGGGAAATGAATAGTAAACTGTATCGAAGGTAAAAAAATTCCCCCTTAAAACATGTCAGATCACATATGAGCACAAAGTTCATGTAAAAATGCAATGCATGAAGGTTTATAAACTTGGATCACGGTCTATAAACGCCTTACCAATGCCCTTAGTTTACCGTTTTCATCCAGGCCCTGTTTTGGGCTATTAAAGTGAGGGCTCACTACCTTCCCATTATCATGTTATCGTGTTATCGTGATTGGTGTGATGGACGGATTTGAGTGATGGAGTTATTGGAGTGAAGGGGTTATTGGAGTGATGGAGAGTATTGGAGTAATGGAGTTTATTGGACTGAGGGAGGTATTCCTGAAATCGATATACATGCAATATTCTTGCAGGTACATTCTAGGCGGGAATCGAGCTGAGTCGAGTCCTTGCATTCGAGCCCCGCAAGGTGTATTCATTTATTTATTTATTTATCATTTGAAAGGAATTATTGTTAAGGCTACTTGTTATGTATTTAGGAGGTGATAATTTATTGATATGTAAAATCCAAGTGTAAATTACTTGATAAATGATCGAGAGTATAGCATGCTTCTGCTTTTTTCTATTGCATGTATGAGTTAGTCTCGTCTAGCTTGTTGTTTTATTTGCATTGTCACCCGTTCCCTATAGGTTTATTCATGTACGGATTGGTCGTTTCATATGTGGATCGACCTATAGTGCGGGGGTGTGGCGTCCTTACGTATTGGGGTGCTACAAGAGGTCTTCGTTCGGTTTATTAAGGCCAAGAAAACCGGTTTGGTTCGTTTTAAGACGGGTTCGGTTCAATCGGTTAGAAATTAAATCGGTAGGGAGGTCAAACGGCTTTAGAAAAAGGCAAGGCTAGTACCATTGGACCTAAATCGTCGAAATGAATCCAAAAGTGAAGTCGGATTCGAACTCAAATTCCCGAGCTCAAGGAGCCACGAAGGCTCAAACACCCTAATTACAATTAGGTCCCTAATTTGCAAATATTGGACGATTGAGTCCAAGTATGTTAATTAAATTCTAACGTACATATACTTAAAATAATATACAAATTCACATGTAAGACATGCGAATAACACATAAGTCATGAAAATACAGAATTAAACTCTCTCGTAACGCCATATCTGGATTGCCGAGAAGACAGGGTGTCATAATTTCTCCCCCTTCAGAGAACCTGGTCCCCAGGTTCGCCTGCTCGAGTTTCAAGCTCGAACAACTTTCCTTATTAACCCAAGTTCGAGGTTCATGACATTCTGACGAGGGTTGGCTCGAGAAAGGTCTTCAAGCACAAGGGGTCTGAATCTTCAAATCAATCCGGTCATTTGAATTGCTTGATCGATTTGTACGATAAAGAGGTTCTAAAGTAGATTCAACTCTCACCGTTTGAGTACATTTAAGTCAACTAGCTCGGAGTTCTCTCAAAGGGCATAGCTAGAACTCATGCCACTCACATAACCAAGCTTAAACCGAATCTCCTTCTTGTCCATGATCTAAGGTTCGAAGTATCTAACATCCAGACCCTCTTCTTACATCACCGACTCTTCAAAGAGGCTTGTTGAATTGTTGCAAAGTTCGACCCTCATCTTACCGAAGCAACACTCTCGAACACTCAAAACACAAAACAAACATAAAATGCATGATGAACCTGATATGTATGTATAAATGTACCGTTCACCGAAGTGGAAAATTTGATCTTATGATGTTGTGCTCAAAGCCGAAGTCTCCTAGCCCTCAACCATGCCTTGAAATTCCTAATGCATCTCGTGCGATGAACATCATCCCGATCTTCGTCCCATAGTTGTTGCCTATCCTCGAAATTTTCTCTAACCTAATCTTTCACTCTTAAGTGTTCTCTTGTTCTTGTTATCATTCCCAGGAATTTAATCCCTCGAAGTTTAATTCATCACCAACGGCCTTAGTCTGGATTCTCCACTTGAATACTTGCTCGTAGAAATCCCAAAGAAGAGGTATTATCTTGTAATCATAGTTCCTCTTCGTTAAGATGCTCCAAAGTACGACATCGATTTTCATATTCAGCACTATTCTTTCCTTGGAATATAAGAAAAGTCCACCCGAAGTCTGTTTATCCAAGCACCTTTCTTCATTATCAAATTGCTTCTTATCATCTTGCCCTTATCCCACGACTTCATTCGAGATTTCATCTCGATCCCTTGAAGTCCCTCAAAAGCCCGACCAAAGTTTTCTTTAATTCTCTTCGAATTCCTTCTTCAAAGGTACAGTTGAATAGTTAATCAATCCCCCTACCCCGGGATTTGATTAATCCTAATTTGCATCCGACATTTGAATCCTCCTTAATGTCCCTTGTAGATTAGTTATTCCATGTTCAGCACATCTATCATGGTACCGCATTAGGAAAATTACCTCCCCTTGTTTCTTGAATCTTCGACCTCGGTTGTAAACTCCCCAAACCATTCTTTTAAACATATTCTTGTGAGTTACCCTATAATCTTCAACTCGACCTTAAAAGAGGGTACTTAATTCCGCCCGTTTCTCTAACCATCCCTTCCGACTTCATCAAACACGAAACTCAGAGGCACGAAAGAAGTGACTTCCTATCAAGCAAACACTAAATATACATGTCGGGTTATATATGCCGATGTTATACATCACATAATTTCCACGCTAGCACACAAGAAGGTTATAAATAACAATTATGGCACAGCAATTAAATAAGTGTAGAATTTTAATCATGTTATGAATGCACGTGCCATGGATGCAATTACCTCCAACCTCGAATTCATGTTGGTTTCTAAATTGAAGCTTTTGTTCTCGCTTCAATTGTTTGTTAGCCTTTGATTGATCACAGTCGAAAACCATATGCTCTTTTTATCTGCACGCGTAGCACTTCTTCAATCGATCCCAGCATGTGTTGTAGGCATGGTTAGTTCCTCCACAATAAACACATGGTTGAGGTTCTTTCCTCGGTTTCAAAGGGTTCTGAATTTTGTGCTTCCTTCCATGAATCTTCTTCTTAGCTTGGGTGATGGGATGTTGGAATCTTTCTTCTACTTGCAGATTCGCGTAAAATCATAACTCGTCTCTCAGTCCCGAATTCTCTTCTTCCTTACCTTTTACCAATTTTTGACTCTCTACTTCTAAGGCTTTCGTTGTAGCTTTATACCATGTGGCCGTATTCTCTGCAATTAAGGCCTCCTTGAATTCATCCCTAGGTCCTTCCATGAAGTACCAAGTCTTCATCTCCTCATTGTTCATAATATGAGGCATGTAAGTGCCCAACCTCTCAAATTTGTTTACGTATTCCATGATTGTTTTGCCTCCTTGCTTAATGATACGGAACTCTTCAAATCTTCGGTCTCGTAAAATGGCCGGTGTGTACCCATTCTAAACTCTCGAACAAAGACATCCCATGTCAATCCTTCGCTAGGGGCTTCAATTTGTGGAACAACTCTTTTCCATCGTTGTCTCGCTTGTCCTTGTAGGAGTAATATGGTGAGACGAGCCATGTCTTGAGTTGCACAGTCATACTTCAAAAATACTCTCGATTTTGGAGAGCCACTCCTCTGCTCGAAGGTCATCACCCTCTCTGAATTGGGAAGGATTAAAAGTCTTGAAATCTTGATATAAGGTTGCCATCGGATTCATAGGTTGTGCTTCAGTTGATGGTCGCTCTCGGTTATAAGGATGTGGATGTGATGGTTGACCAAAATCTTGTCGACGTGGTGGCATCCTAAAAATTTCAACAACTACAATATAGATATATGCATGTCGGTTAGTACGTGAGAATGCCAAATAGATAAGTTAAGTAAGAGCAACTAGGAAAAATGCAATGCATCACGTAAGATGTATGAACAAGAAAGTGAATATCAAGCATATATTATAGCAAATCATAATGCAAATGCAAACATATAAGCATGTTTTCCTATGCCATTCGACTTAGACCGACACAACACGACTCGGAGCCCGGGTTTTGCAACCCAGAGCTCTGATACAACTTTAGGATGAAGCACCCCGCACGGTGGGTCACCACATCCCCCGCACCTAAGCCCAATCCACATACGAGATGGAAAACCCGTACATGAACCAAGCAGAGGCGAACGGGAGGCCGACAGGCGCACCTAAGCTAGGCGGAACGTAGACCCTGCAAAAAAACATAAACCACGAAACAAATGTGAATGTGGAAGCGTACCAAATGTATATTCAAATTTAAAAGCACAATTAGCAGGTGACAGGTTCAATTAGCTTAGATACCTAATCCCAAAATGAAACATAAATCATAAATACATAATTACAAACGGGTTCAAATCTGTTCCTAGAAGCCTGTCCCAAATTTTATACAAAATATCAATGCGTACATAATCAAATATTCATACTTATACAAAATCCGAAAAGTATGAAATGTAGGAGACTCAAACTAACAACGGACTCGACCCGCCGCCTAGCTCAACTCCACGCAACACGTGCACACTAAAAACAAAAGGGGAGAGGGGTCAGTCATACGGACTGAGTAAGGGGCTACCCACATACGCTACGTAGGTATAAGGAGCAAAGCACGTATAACATACAATGTCTGTGAACTCAGGGATAGTTTTTGCACACACAAAACCTTTGCCCGCGATACATACATATAGGGATTCTTAATGAACAGGATAAAACTTAACTTAACAAATTCTTACATATCAAATCTTAACAAATCTTATCAAATCAAATCATATCTTAGATTATACTTCAAAAAGATTCATATTTTCTCTTAGTTATGAGTCTATCCCCGTTTCACGAACTTTAATAGAGCATACATACAATACTCGGTGGGTACGAGTACCTAATCCCATCCTGGGCTCCTCCGACTAATCATACAAACAAGACAAATAAATCAAATAACAAACTTACAGAATAACCTCCTTCTCCGGTGATGGAAGGGTTGTGCGACCCTAACCATCTGTACAGAAGAGGGGAGCGCGCACACTCAACCCTCAGGTTCCCATCCCCTAACAAACCTACTGGCCGGGTTTTGGGTTAGTCCTATCAAGATGGAGACTACGCTAAGGCTTAACCCGACGGCCCACTGCCGTACCAGGCATCCTGACTCGCAGGCTGCGGGGCCCATTAACCAATACCAATACAACAGTTCAACGTAAACTTAACCCGCTACTGAACTTAACTTACGTAATAATCTTACCTTGCAACAACTATGCCATACATACCTCCCCGTGCTAAATCCATAGCTTGCAACTCCCGGTTCGTAAGAGGCGCACGGTTTGAAGCATAATTTAATGTTGCAAAACAGAACGAATGATAACCAAATTAAATCAAGCGTATAGAGGTTTGTACGTAGCGTGTCATATTTACAAATACTTAACCAAGTTATAAACTTACATATTTCGCACATATTTACTTATATATAAGGTTATAGTCCACATGGATAGAAAACAAGCACATTTCATAGGGTTAAAAGATAACCTAACCTCAACTTACACCAGCGGAAACAAGAACGAGACGATTGATCCACCCCGGAATCAACACAGCTAACGTAACACCACCCCAGGTGCACCTGAACAAACTGAAGGCAAAACACGGAACTTAGACTCAAAGATGAACTACATAGACACATGGCGTATGCATAGGCACTTAAGACATGAAATTACATAGGCAAAGTTCATGTATGCACCCATATCACATTACAAAAGCAACGTAAAATGTATAAGAACAAATATATACACATACATATGTTACAACAAGTTAGGATCAAGTTCGAAGGTGAAAAGGTGCAAGAAAAGCGGAAGAAAAGCATAAGAAATGGTCCCAAGAACAAACGGGCAAAAGCCAAAAAATTTTTGAAACGGACAAGCTGTAGGAAAACGATCATAACATGATTTGGAGAAATCAAAATTAAGTTTTGTTTATTGGAAAAGAAACTAGACGCATAGATCTTTCAAATTGTATATGGCTCGAATCATGGTTTAAAGTAAGGCGAAAATGACGTAAGTTTGAAGTTGGACAAATGCAGAATTCTGGTGAAGTGGCGACACAAATTCCAAACAGTTTTAACTCATCATCTAGAACGATTTTGGGGTGATTCCAATTGGATAATATTCTAGACTCAAAAAGGTTATTGTGTCCAAAATTCGAGTCAATCAGAGCTCGGATGATGGGTGAACGGAACAAAACAAAGTGAAACAGAAAACAGGGGAGGATCCAAGGATCCGGAGCTCCTGCCTCAAATCCATGACCATGGATTTCTTCAAGGCGAAAATCCACGACCGTGGATTCAATATAGACCCAAAATACACAGCAGAAATAGGGGGTACGAAGGAGGCAACCCAAAAATCAACACAACTCCAAAAATTCTCAACCAAATCACCTCAAATTCAAGATATAAGTTCATATATACATGCTCTATTTTAATAACCTTGCAAAATGGCATGAAATGCACAAGAAATCAATCCACCATTAATGTATATTCAGGCTCCATTCATGGAGTTTCAAGCAATAAGCAATGAACACTTAAAATTCCAACAAATATGTAGCGAGGGAGTTTAACCGAACAACATACTTCAAACTTAGATCGTATGATTTAAGGATAAAGACATGGGGGCAAATTTTCCTATAATAGCACTATTTATCATCTCTTCCATGTTCAAAGAAACAAGAAAGAAAGACGAGATTGATTAGGATAGAAACAAAGTCCACGAAGAGAGAAATTCAAATCTTACCTCGGACCGTTGATCGGACAAGAATTGAAGACGGGGCTTGAGCTCTTTGGTGTGGGGAGGGAAAACCCTTCTTCTTCCTTCTCCTCTTGTGAGAAACGAGATAGGCAAAAATGAGAGGAAGAGAGGTCTTGGTTCGGTTTATTAAGGCCAAGAAAACCAGTTCGGTTCGGTTTAAGATGGGTTCGGTTGAATCGGTTAGAAATTAAATCGGTAGGGATGTCAAATGGCTTTAGAAAAAGGCTAGTCCCGTTGGACCTAAATCGTCGAAATGACTCCAAAAGTGAAGTTAGAATTCGAATTCGAATTCCCGAGCTCAAGGAGCCACGAAGGCTCAAACACCCTAATTACAATTAAGTCCCTAATTTGGAAATATTGGACGATTGAGTCCAAGTACATTAATTAAATTCTAACGCGCACATACTTAAAATAAAATACAAATTGACATGTAAGATATGTGAATAACAAATAAGTCATGAAAATACAAAATTAAAGTCTCTCGTAATGCCAAACCTGGATTGCCGAGAAGACAAGCCGTCAAAACAAATATTGAAGGTGTAGCGCCCGGAGCCGCACCTAGCGAACCCACATATGAAATAGAAATCCATACATGAGACCAAGACTAAGCGAACGGGAACCTACACACACTCGCTAAGTCAGGCGAAGCGAAGAAAGGACCAGAGCGCGTAACACCATAAGAAAACGGAAGCATATAACAAAATTCAAGAAGATAAATCCACAAAACGGGTTCAACTATCCCTAGAAGCCTGTCCCGAAATATATATACATAAATAAAATTCAAAGATACATACATAATTCCATTATCAAATCCAAATCATATACAAAAGTGTAACCAAATGCAAATGAAAATGTAACTCGAGCTAGGAGACTAGGACTCGACCGACCCGCGACTCCGCCTAGCACGAACCACAACCTGCAAACTGAAAAGTTGAAAGGAGAGGGTCTATCCACCGACCGAGTGAGGGGGCTAAAGCATACCTATACACGTATACATATAGAGCAAAGCACGTAATAAACAAAAGACTATGAACCGGGGTAGGGTTTTGCATACTAAAGTCATTTTTGAATCAAACTTAAACTTACACTTATCAAAACATAACAAACTTAACATATCCGTATTATAACATAAGGGAAAGCTCGTATCCTATTTCATAATCAACATATCAAACCAATTCATATACCCGAACAATCTCCCCAATTCTTAACATAAATACAAAACAGAAAGCATTAATCATAAACAATCCATCCCCAACATCCATGTAGTTCGGGGAGCAAACCCTCACTACACATTACCCTTACCAAAAACACACGGGGTAGCTAATCCACGTTGTGCCTTCCTCGGTTATCCACTGAGGGCTCAAAGCACCACGCCTCCTCAACCTCCATGAGTCGCGCGTAAGTACTTCAAATGGAGAACGTGCAGAGGGGTCATTGTTGGGAACAGTACCCATAAAGCTGCTTTTTGGCTATACTATTTCCTTGTAATATCACAAACAGTCTTTAAATAATAAACGGGATGATTTTGTTCATAGGCATTCACTTCTTTATGTGCTTATCTATGTCTGTTTGTGTTGACTGTGTGTTTGCATGTATTGAACTCCCCTAATCCGATGAGGCCGTTAAGAACTTTGTTGTTATGGGAACGACACATGAAGCAAGTTCTTAACTCCATAGGCGAGGATTAGAAACTTCTCCAAGTCGAGAGTCCGACAGACAGTGGGAGTGTCGACCTTGACTCTGTTGAGACTTGCTTATGTGATTATGTCCTTTTGAAGGACCACTCAGTTTCATGGAGTGATAAGTGCATACGATGATGCGTTCATAATACACGAGGGTGATTGTTACTAGAACTTCATCACTGAGATGTCCCATGTGAGAACATTCTTAAATGGGAAAGGAAGTTTCCAGAAACTTCCAGATTAGGAAATAGGAGGGATAAAATCCATTGCCGTTTTATGGTCAAGACAAGGCCAAGAAGCAGAGTTGTTCATGGCCAAAATGTGGAGGAACCTTTGCAAGAATCTTATACTTTAGTGAATCCTATTATCGATTCTGATCCTATTGGTGATTTACTAGATAGCCAAAGACGTGGTGCAGAAGTTGATATAGCAAATATTCCAATAGGAACACCTGTCCCAGAAGAAGAAATGTTTGAAGAAGAAGATGAAGAGGGAATAGAAGAGTTTGAAGAAGATGATTCAGAAGAGGAAGATGAAGATGAAGATGATGATGATGATGATGATGATGATGTTTTATCGTTATTTAGTAATACGGTTTACTATTGTTGTTTCATTGGTATATCATTTATCTTTATAATATTAATAATAACTGTTTGTATTATTTTTAGTTGCTTATGGTAATTTTTTTTGATATTTCCCACAGATAGCTGACTGTAGACAAGGTGAAGATAAACCAAATTACAGATGCTTCATCTGTTAACATTTATTTGCATTGAAGATTGTTTTGTGGCTCATGGCAATGATCTTGATTGTTGATACTTGAGCTAGTTGGTGAATTTGTGGTAGCTTATGTCTGAAATTAGAAGATGTTTTGAGAAATTATAACAGTGACGTTTTTAGTTAGTGTTGTTTATCTTAAACAGTGCGCATATGGATGTTGTAATGGTATTTAGATATTGTAATGGTTGGTCTATTCCTGTTATTAACATTAGTGTATGGCCTCTTATTATTTTGATTTTTGCAATTAGTAATCTTAATTTGTACAAGTTTTCAAAAAAATTAAAAATAATTAATTAATAGTTAATTAATTATACTACTGTATGTGTCAAGATATCCTTTGTTAAATATAATAAAGGTCGTTATTTTGTTAAAAAGCAACAAGGAATTATTGACCGAAAACCAAAATATTAGCATTGGTTTTAAGGTATATTTAAAATGGGTTCTGCTTATCTCAGAAAACGGTGAAATTTTTCTCACAAATAACTAATTATCTTCTATTTTTCTCATTGATAATTAATTATCTCCTTTTCATCAAATAGTGATTTAAGTAAAGTATAACTCCGGGTTCGAATCCCTCTGGCCACTTGGGGTGTGTGTGTTAAAAAAAAAAAAGAAAAAGTTAAAGTATAACTCGAAATATTAATATTATTATGAAAATCCTAATAAATTTAAAACTTTAAAGATATAAGACCAAATTTATATCATAATATATTTATTTGTGAATAGGTGTTACTTGGAACACTACATTTTATATTATAAGATAAATTTATATCATAATATATTTATATGTGAGAGGTATTACTTGAAACACTAAATCTTATATTATAAAATAACTTTATATCATAATATATTTATATTTTCTCATTCATAGGTACTTATTATATGAAAATTTTGATTTTATCAGTTAAATTTCAAAATTTGAGATTTACCACTAAATGGTAAAACTATTGAGATTTGATATTGTAATTTATTTACACCAACAACGGAGATATCAATTCTACCTTGTGTAGGTATGGAACTTGAATTTATAGTGATACTTATTATTGTGCCCATGGAGGATATAAAGAAGAAAGTAAAGTGGGTAATCTCGGAAAAAGAATTGATTGTATTATATTTTGCATTCTATTGATTGAATTTTACATTTTCATGAAAAAGAATTGATTGAATTTTACATTTTCATGAAAAAAATGCATTAATACATTGCATTATATTGTATGTAGTTAGTAATTAATATAATTATTTATCTAATTGATAATGAGACACAAAAATAGATTCAAAAAATTAAGTAGCAAAAATATAATTTTTTAGAACTTGAGAACCAACTATAAATAAAGTAAGTAAAAAAAAAAAAAAAAAGGAAAAATCTATTTTCCAAACGAATATTTGTTAAATTACTTTTAAATTAAATATTTAGTAGGTATGATAATTTATTATTTATTAAAATTATTATTACTCAAATATTTTAAAAACTCATTAAATTAATTTTGGTCCAAAAGATTAAGCGGCAAGACTACCGCTTCTAGCTTCTTTCCAAAAGACGTAATCACGCTTTTATTTCATATGAATAGGTATTTAGGCGTAGAAAAAGCCCTAACCATTCAAATTGATTTCTTCATCTCACCCCACCCCAACAAGTTCTTATGTTTTTACAGGAGAGAAGCAACTTCAGAGGTTTCAACGGTGAGAATCAATGGTGACGGAGAGAAGTAAGGTTTGATGTTTAGGTAATTTCTCAAGCCCTTCATAAAAAATTGTATGAAACCTCACTAATGCAAGGTTTGAGTTTAGTTGTATTTGATGCGTTTGACATCAGGATTTTCTAATCAATCTTCTAATTGTCCATTATTTAATGATGGTGCTATTGTTAATAAGAAGAATATGAACATAGACCAACTGTTTTTTGTGATTTTTTATCCAGGCAGATGGAAGGGCAAGGTTTGATGTTTCACGCGCAATATTCTTCAATTTTCTAATAAAGGTGAGATTTTTGCAGCAATTTGATCGTTTTCTTCATATGGGTTGCGGGTTTTGGGGCATAATGAGCTGGTTGTTGAATTCTGGTCAATGAATCTCTATTTTTCAAGTTTCAACTATTTTCTTTTGTTGGTTTGCTAGGAAAGATGAAGTCTTTGAAATTGTCAATTGTGGTAGTATTCGAAATTTGTTGTGATTCTGAGTTGAGATCAGTAATATCGAGAATCCCATAATTGATTTAAATTTGTTCTTCATTAAATCCTTCAAGTTTAAGCATTTAATGTTGCTATTTCTCTCTTACCAGCTACTGCACTCATCCGTTGGAGCTTCAGATTTCTGTAATTCTTTTGAGGTAACAAGCCTGGGCTGCAAACGAGAGCATATTTTACATATATGTCTGACTATATGTTATTTATAAGTCTTGTTTTAGGGTTTAAACTTTTGTTTGAAACATTGGGTTTTGGGTTTATGATAGTAAGTTTCAGATAAAACATTGAATGAATAAGCTAGAATTTGTTGGAATTGATTTAGGAAAACAAACTGAAGTTGATGATATAAGTGTTGGAATTTGTTGGAATTGATTTAGGAAAAGAAATTTTTGTAAACTTGTATTATAGATTCTTCACTTCTCTGGTTACTAATACTCGTGATTTTTTTTAATATTTTGTATAGATGACAGGTGGTAGAAAAGGTAAACGAAAAGCGATCGATGCTTCATCTACTAATCTCCATATGCCTCCACCTAACGATATTCTGAGAACCACACTTCCTTCTCCATCACTAACACAGTCACCAACACTATCATCCGATCCGTCACCTAGCAGTCAAAATATGCCTGCGAGCCCTCAGAGTGTCGTATCTGAGACTAGTAATCTGAAGCAAATTCACATACGAGGGAAAGAGTAAGTATCTGACACAAACTTGTTAAATCTTCAATTACGTTGTGACTTTAATTATATGGAAGTATGTCTTATATTTGATATAGGTTCAGTTCTTCGCATGAGACATCTGTTGAAATTGGTAAAATCATTGAGAGTAGCTATACAGATTGTTACCCTCGTAGGAAAAAGATTCCCCTTAACCGCAGACAAATGATGTTTCGTGAATTTTCGGTAAATAAATGTTTAATAGTATTTATTTATTTCTATTTTGTTAGTATTGCAAATTAATTTTGAGGGTTCATTTTGGTATGTTTTACAGAAAACGTTTAGTTGGATGGAATGTAAAACCTCTGAAATTTGGAGAATATTTGAGAAGAAATGTGGTGATAGTTTGAGGGGTAGGTTACATAGATATCGAGGTGCTAACACAAGGCCAACTTGGATTGCTGAAAGTGTATGGACAAAACTTGCCGAAGTGTGGAAAACAGAAGATTTCCAAAAAACGAGTCGAGCAAATAAGCAAAACAGGGCTTCTACCTGTAACGGCCAGGGCTTCCCACTACATTGTGGAGGTTCTGTTTCCCACCTTGAGCTCATTGATAGAATGGTAAATATTCTTTTACTTGAACTTATTAATAGTATATACATGCGATGCGTATATATCATTTGTTAACTATTTCTACTAATTAAAGGTGGCTGCAAAGGGGGTTGATGTACCTCTTGATGAATCATTTATGCAGCTCCATTCCAAAGTTGATAAAGAAACTGGCCAAAGAAAATATGTAAACAAGCGTGCAGAAAATATGATGGTAATTAGTTTATCTAAATGGTAATACTTATTCCAAATTTTTTACGTAATGATATTATTTAAATTAAAACATACTTTGTAGAATGAATGGAATGAAGAACGCACAAAAGTTCAATCTAAGAATCAAACTTTGGAAAATGGAGCATCTCAGACAACATGCGGGCCTCAAGCAAGGCTGAAATTTTCATATTTGTTATTATTTATTCCATATTTTTATATTTCATTCTCATATTTCACTTATTTTGTAGCTGTGGGTAGAAAAATTTGGCAGCAACAAAAGACGGGTGGTCGGGCTTGCAGGTCTAGCACCGCTGCTTTCTAATTCATCCATCTCTAGTACACATGTGAGAACATCTATGTGGCAAGGTGTAATTGAGAGTGAGCTTAGAGATAAGAATGAAGTTTTGACACAGGATAATGCAACTCTTAAGGAGACAAACAAAGAGATTCAACAAGAAAATCAACAGATTTTAGCAAAATTTGATCAATTGGAGGAAATATTGAATATGATGTCTACAGCTCCACAATATCCACAACTTCCATGTCAACCTTCTTACTATCCCCCACCTTCGCGTTACAATCCATACATGCCCCCGTATGTGACTTCACAAAGGGCTCTTTCCAAAGAGGTACACACTGGACATTTACCTTCGAAATATCCAAGTAAAGAAAAAAGTGATGGTAATGATAATGATGATGAGGAGGAGGAGGGTGATGATGATGATATGTGTTAATTCCTAATTTTTGTGATATCGTCTTTTGGGGATGGTTTTGTGGGTCATTATTATCTTAAATGTTAATACTTTAGTTGGTGAATATATGATAACTTTTGTCAAGTACTACAAGATGCAAACTGTAATAGTGATGGTGTATATATGATAGTTCTTTTGTCAAGTATTAGATGATGCAAATTGTAGTGGTGTTGGTGAATTTATGATAGCTTTTGTAAGTACTAGATGTTGGAAATTGTAACTGTTGATTATTAAGCAGTATATTACTTTAATACTATTGTTGTTTCTTTTACTTCCATTGTTGTTCTTTTGATGTAATTGTTATTATGACAGCTATTTTTATTTTGCCAATTTGTAACGTTTTAATTTGTACAGGTTTTTCAATTAAATTTAAATGTATATAAAAATAAATTTATAATATTTAGGGATAAATTTTTTGTTGTTATAGTTAATTAATAATTATTTAACGCTAGTATAGCAACAAAATAGTCGCTGCTAAATATAATAATGGTATTTATATAGTTAAATAGCAATGACAATTTCGTTGCTATAATGTGCAAAATATAGCATAAATAAATATTTCTATTATTAGCGACGAATTTTTTGTTGCTTATTCGTCTCGATCGTTCCATATTTAGCGACGGAAAATTCATTGGTAACTACTGACGAAAACTAAAATACTTAAATCCTCATTACCAACGAAAATTTTGTTGTTAATATACGCTGCTATAAATTCGTTGCTAAATCCGTTGCTATTGTTCGTTTTAATAATTCATTGCTAAATTCGTTGATATAACTGTGTTGCTAAATCCGTTGCTATATTTGTTGGTAATAATTCGTTGCTAAATACGTTGCTATTATTCCGTTGGTATATTTGTTGCTAATATCCATTGCTAAATCCATTGCTTTATTTGTTGGTAATAATTCGTTGCTAAATCCGTTGCTATTATTTCGTGGGTATATTTGTTGCTAATAGCCGTTGCTAATATTTTATTGCTAAATTTGTTGCTTTAGATTACCCACGAGGGTTATAGCAATGGAAAATTTTCGTTGCTAAATCCGTTGGTAAGCCGAATAGCAACGGATTTTGGCCAAAATCCATTGCTAAATCCGTTGCTATAGAGCAGTTTTCTAGTAGTGAATTGAACGCTTTAAATGGAACTCTCTTGCATTTCATTTTGCATCCTTTGCATTCATGAGCATTGCTGAGTGTCTATTTGGTACTTTATTGAGTCTAAGTCTCGGGTTTTACGTTCTTTTGTTTCAGAGTCGCTTCTAGACGTTGCCGAGCCTGAGGTTTAGGTGTCTCTTCATTCGTTTTGCTCAGTTTCACTCTCCTTTTGTTATTACGTGAGGTTCAGGACCTTTCTTTTAGATAATTGACCTTTGGCCTAAATGTGATGTTTTTCTGACCCGCATGCGATTATACTATATATTTATATATTAGATACGTGATTTATGATATGTGTATGATCTTATCTTACGATTAAAAAGGTTTGAACTATAAGTATGAGCGTATATAAGCTTGAAAATGTTTTGCAATGAGGCTATGCTCCAAACTGTGTGTTGCCACGTAAGCTAGGACCTACCCCAACATCTTATTATTAAGGAAGACATGGAGAGGTACGCGTATAGCATATGTCGAGTTACAAGGTAAGGTATATTCGATAAGGTACGTAAGTTACGTTTAATTCTGTAGCGAGTTAAGTACGTTAATGAGTTGTTTGGTTATTGTTGGGCCCCAGAGATGTGAGTAAGGGAGACCCGGGACGACCATGGGGTCGCCGGTTATGACCCCTGTGCACGCTCTCATTTGAGATATTCACGTACGACTCTTGGAGGTTGGAAAGTCGTGGTATCTTGAGCCCTCGGTGGAAAACCGGGGAAGGCATATTGTGGGTTAGCTACCCCGTATGTGTTGGTAATGTAGGTGTAAAGGGTTTAACTCCCGAAACACGGTTGTTGTTGGGGATGGATTTGTTTATGTATTTTTTGTTTCTTGGTTTTATTCGTTTGTAGAGGAGTAAGGGTTAAGTGCTCATACTCGCCGAGCTTTTGGTTTGATTCGTTGATTATGAAACGGGGTAGGAGCTTTCTTTAAACTCTAGTATGTTTTGTTTTGATTATGAAATGTATAAGTGTGTTTCGAAAATGGTTTGGTGTGCAAAACCCTTTCCCGGTTCATAATCTTTTATTTAATAAGTGCTCTGCTTTATATTTATATAGTGTGTGGGTGTACGTTAGCCCCCTCACTCAGTCAAGTTATGACTGACCCCTCTCCTTTTCCCTCTTTTAGTTGCAGGTTGGCTCGAGCTAAGCGGGGAAGTCCGTGGTCGTGTTGTTCTAGCTAGTGTAGGTCGAGTCAGTATTACATACTTGCAAATTTGAATACTTACGACTTGAATACGTATTGATTTGTATTTTAACAAAGTTTGAACACTTGATGTAAATATTGAATTACTTTTGGGTCTTATGACCATTGTATATGTCTTTTGCTAATCCCGTGGATTTTATTCATTGCTTCCGCATTTTGTATATCTGTTTTGCGCGCTCTGTTAGTGTTTAGCCCCGCTTAGCCTAGTGTGTGTGTGTAGTTTCCCGTTTGCTTAGACTCGGACTCATGTATGGACGTCCATTTCATATGTGGGTTCGGCTTCAGATGTGGGGATGTGGTAGGTCGTCACTCTGGGCGCTACATCTTAAAGTGGTATCAGAGCTCCGGGTTGCAAAACCGGAGTTCTAGTGTCGTGTTACGTCGAGTCTAAGTCGTACGGCTTAGGAACAACATGATAACATGTGCATTGCATTAAGACCTATGAAACTTCTTGAATTATGTGTTTTAAATTTCATTTTCAACTCTTTAAATGTCGCATTTTTATGTTTTACTTGCGTTTATTACCTCAACTACGTGTCATAACCACTTATTAACCACATGCATTATATTTTCGCCTAGTTGTGTATTGCAGGTTAACACCTTCCTACGAGTCATATAGACAACCAAGGTGACCAATTGCTCTCCCTACCCATCAAGATGCACGGAAAAGCACCTTGATTCCCAACGAAAGATATTCAGGCCACTTCGAGTACACCCGTTCCCGAAGTGCGATTCTTGTGTGCCTATTGTAAAGGGCCAAATCACACATATGGAGATTGTAGGAAGCAGTTAGGAACCTGTTTTGGATACGGTGCTCCCAATCACAAGGTGGATGAATGTCCCCAAAATGACCAAAGGTGAGCTAAAGAATCTGAAAGGTTGGCCCAATTTATGGACAGGATTAGGAGAGATCTCAAAGAGGTTGAGCCCGGAACTCAATCGAATGAATGGCTCGATTCCACAAGGAGAGCTCTCAAAGCCGAGTCAAAGAAATTAAGAAAAAGGAGCATGATGGGAAGGTTCGGGTCGGAGAGTAGTACGAGGTCGAGATCGAAACGGAGCCGAGGGTTTAGTCAACCGAGTTCAAACAAGAATAGGAAGATGAAAGGGGCTCAACTAGGGAAACAACCTCTGTGTGCTCATTGCAAAAGCACGACCCACATCTATGAGAATTGCTGAAAAAGGTTGGGGCGTTGTTATGGGTGTGGATCGCCAAAGCATAAGTTGGACGCGTGCGATTGATTGAGACCCAAGAGACAACCGAGAGGTAACCACATCCATAGCACGAGCATTCATCTTGCATCGCTCATTTATACGTATTTATGATGTGTGTTATATATTGTTATTACTTGTTGTTTTCTTGCGTAATTGGGTGACAACGTGACACATAGCATAAGCAAATCTAACCTACCATGCATGAGTTTCATGTCTTCGTGCTAGCATGTGTGAGATTTCTACATCTTCGAATGGAGTTTCCTCGTAGTGATGAAAACCAGGATAAAAAGGAGGTGAAGGTGAAAATTCAAGGGATTTAGAAGAAATAATAGCAAGGAAGCTAAGAATACTACGGAAAGAGAAGGATTCTTTAATGATGAATAATCAAGGGAGTATTGAAGGAAGAGTTGAAACTACGATCCGGGAACAAGTATTTGAACTCAATTCCTAGAAGGTAAGTGAATAACTCCCAGTCCTAGGGTAATTTTAATCGAGCTCCACGGGATTATCTAACTCGAGAAAAGAGCAAAGGAAAGATCTTGGAAATGTTTTAATTTGGGATCCAGAGCAATGATGAGATTATGATCTTCAAGAGGACCTAAGGTAAAATAAAATTCTTTAAGGGATAAGTAACAAAGATCAATAAAGAGGGTTCGAATATCCTATAGTTAACGGATAATGAGCAATACGAACCACTGAGGAAGAGTCTTCAATTACACCAATCAGTTAGAAGTCAAGCTCGGGCCATAGGGAGAAGAGGAGGAAGTGAGACACCTCGGATATGGAGTAAGGAAGAAGTCTTGTTAGGAAAGGTTAAAGAAAACCAATCAGTAATGGTGATTCCGAGTCCATGGAAAGCTAAAATGCAAGAAGTTCTATCTTCATAATGGATTGGAGTTTATTTTCCAGATCCAAGCTCAATTGCCATATTGTGAAGTCGAATTAGGAGATATGAAGAAAAAGGGAAACGACAAAGAAAGGCAAAGAGATTGGGAAGAGACCATGTACTCAAGGGTAATTTAATAGATGACGAGTCATACAATCAATTCGAATTCGAAAAGGGTAAAACCAGGGGACTCCCATCAAAGTGACAACTAGATGAGGATTCAGAACAACAATTGGAGACCGATTATTAGGAAGAAGCTAAGATATTAATTCCATGAACATCAAAGAATTGGGACCACGGGCTCTAAAAGATTGACGAACGATGGAGATTATGAAGAAGTGAATATTAGGGCATACCAATTCATATAGGGGTAACATCCTGCTCGTCAGGCCGTACAGGTACGCACTTTCGAGAGTGTTCCGTACACGTTTTGTTTATTTATTTATGCTTTTACGTGCTTATTAAATCGTTTATATGCCTAATTGATTACTTGAATAATTATTTGTTACACTTTGTTATGTATTTGTTCGTTTTAACCCTCGTTCGATTCCCCGTTCGATCCGTTTGACCCCGTATTTATTCCTTATTACGTGACTATGTGATATGCATGAAATATGTTTGTTATGAACATGCCTATGTGTTCGTTTTATGATTTTGAGTTTGTTTGATATGGTTTTTTTTTTTTTTTAACCGTTTTGTTTGTTAAGGGACTCGAGGGCCTAACTCGTTTTAGCGCACCTCCTGTTCCGGAAGGCGTAACTTCGGCTCGGGAATTCGGATTCGAATTTCGGAAGAAGTGTCGGACTCGTAACAAAGAATGGAAGCTTTGGAACCCAAGTTTGTAATTTTCTAAGCCAGTTTGACCCTTTGAATTTCGCCCGAAACTTAACCCGTTTGACAGATTTTCCATGTTCGTCCGTTTTAATCATATCCGACCCGTTTCTTATCCGAATCGCCCCATACTTGAACCCATTTGACCCTAACTTAACCCTCTTTCAACCCATTTGCTTCCCGTTTCGGACAAACCAAGAAAATGAAGGAAAAGCAGCAGTTTTACCGAGAGAGAAGGAAAGTGTGGAAAGTACATCACACCCGATTCGCCTTAAATTCGAAAGGTTAGTCCGGTATCTTGTTGTCCATCTTCTCCTCTTTCCTTTGAATGCTCTATGGCTGAATTTGATGGAGATTTGATTGAGTTATGGCTTATGTGATGAATAGTAAGGGTTTGTTAGAATTTGATGATTTGGCATGATTTCGTGTCATTCTTGTTTGCTCGATACATCATTTATGAACCTAAGACATCCATTATTAATTTTATGGACTCATTTAAGTTGGTAGGTGCATTTAATAGAGGATACCATTAATGCTTTGTATGAGAAAATGAAGAACATGAATGTTTGATCCATTCTCTTCCATTTCCTTGCATGTTTGTCTGATTTTTGCATGATTAATGACTAGATTTTGATGTATAATTGTTGTATGATCCTTCCCTTGCATGCTAGATTGGATTAGGATTGGTTTTGAGTTGGTTTTGCCTGCTGTTGCTCTATTTTTTCGCTGTTACGTGCAGCAGCGCGGCCGCGGCTAGGGTCTTTCCTTGTCGTGGCCGTGACGCTGCTGTTGTTTTGTTGCTGTAGTGGTTTCACAGATGCGACCCTTTTGTGCGTGAGAGGTACCGGCCACGACGCTGTTCTTACGTGGGTGTGTTTGCCTTCTGTTTTCTTGCTTGTTTTGTGTTCGTTTGCTCTCGTTTTTTACCTGTATGCTTTGTTAACTCTATGTAATATGTGTTACGTGCTACGTTATGAATTTATGGATTATTTTACATGTTTATTTTTTAATTATGGTCTCATACGTGCAACATGCTCTTATACATGCAATATGCTACTTCTACGTGCGTTTATGACTTTATGCTTCTTTTAAATGCCTTGTATGATTTTTCCTTGCTCTTATATGATATGAAATATCTTCTTAATATGTGGAATGATATGTTATGCATGTTATGTGAATTTTATGAATTTATTTGATGTGAATTATGTGATTTATGGCTTGGTATGAATTTATATGCACTAAACACACCTTGTTGCGTTTTATTCGTATCATTTACATTTGTTGCCCCTTGAATGAACTTTAAATTTATGAATGCTCTCAATATGCTATAATATGATAAGTTAGGATTTTAATTGATGCGTTATGAGTTTAATTTGTTAGTTATTTCTTTGATATTTCGTTATTTGCCTCGATGTGCCTAGGTGTGAATTTATATGAAGTGCATTGCATCATTTGCATTCGTATGCATTCGTCGAGCGTCTAATTGGTACATTTTGAGTCTAAGTTCATCCTTTGCTCTTTGTTTTGTTCATAGCTTTGTTCCTTTGGTGTCGAGGAGGTACTTTAGGTGTGCTTTGGTTGGTTTTCGTTCGGTTGGTTCAACAAGGTGAGGTTTCTTTCTTTTAGTTGTTATGACCTACAACCCTTGATGTGATTTAAGCCCGCATGTGACTTATGTATATGTATACGTATTTAGCTATGTGTTTGGTATGTATTTTGTGGGATTTTGGCCTTTTTGTTATGAAATATTTGAAAATCGCTTTTGTGTATATATAAGAAATATTTTTGTTTGTGTGTTTTGAAAAAGAGTTGGGGTGTGTGTTTTGAAACCGCGAGTTATGTTTCGAAAATTATGTTGGATTTTGAAAATTAAGATCTTTCGAACAATTTGAACAATTAGATGGGCCCCGGAGATTTATACGAAGAAGACCCGGGATGGTTTGAGTCGTCGGGTCATCCCTAGTACGGTATTCAATTTAAGGATCAACCCTGAACCCACTAGGAGGCTGGGTGGGGAAAGGAGTCCTCGGGCGTGAGCATAATGAAACTCACGACCCATACTGTATGTCCGATGGTCGGGGTGGAGCCACCCTGCCATCACCCGGAGGAGAGGTATGTTTGTCTGATTCTGAATTATGTTTTGTTTTGATATAAGCTTTGATTTATGAATGGAGCTGGATGGTCCGAGGCTTGTACTCGCCGAGTCGTATGTGTGATTTTGAACTTTGTTTGTGAAACGGGAGTGGATTCATAAATACTAAAATTTGGTTGATTTTGGCCTTCGGCCTTAACTCTTTTTCCTTATAATTATTACCACGTGTTAAATGTTTTGGATTGCAAAAACCACACCCCGGTTCATGAACCTTCTAATTTTGAATATGCTATGCTCTATGTATACGTATGTGTGAGTGTGTTAGCCCCCTCACCAGTCTTTAGGACTGACCCCTCGTCGTTGTTTTCTTTTTTCCCCTTTTTGCTTCGTTGAGTTTGCAGGTGCAGGTTGGTGCGTGCTAGGCGGAAGTCTTTTGTTTAGTTTGTTCGAGTCCGTCCGTCGAGTCTTTGCATCTTTACATTTCCGCATTGGTTTTATGATTAAGATATGTATGAAATTCGTTTAAGTTATGATTTAGAATTTGAACTTAAAACCTCTTATGATTTATTTGGCCTTGGATGGGCATGATATGTATAATTTGTATCAATCCGAGCATGTATGATTATATATGTTGTTCCTGGTGCTTCCGCATTTGATTTTGATTTTTCTGCGCGCTCTGTATTAGGGTTTAGATCGCCTAGCTAGTGTGTGTGTTTTTATTTGTCACCCGTTCGTTATCGCTTGGTGCGTGTGCGGAATTTCCATTTCGTTACACGTGTCGGGCTACAATGCGGGGGGTGTAGTGCACTGCGCTCCAGGGTGCTACAACCTAAAGTGGTATCAGAGCTCTTGGTTGCAAAACCGAAGCTCTAGCGTCATGTCTGGTCTGTCTAGGTCGTTCGGCTTAGGATTATGTGTTTGTTTGCATTCACAACATCACCTTATGTGAATTATTTGTATTAGTTGTATTAATAGTTCACATGAACATGCACCTATTAATCGACATGCACCTATATTTGTATTGTAGTTTTGAGCTTTTCAGGATGTTTCCCCGTCGACATCACTCCGGTCAATCTTCACATCAACACCCTCGTCTGCCTTTCAATGCAGAAGAGTTTATGACCACCATGTTTCAACAATTCCAAGTGAAACAAGGACAATCTTCATCTACGGGACAACCTATGGATTCGATGTCGACTTTATACCGGGAATTTGGGACTTTTAATCCTTCACAATTTCGAGGGGGCGATGATATTAGAGCTGAGGAATGGACTTCCGAGGTAGAAGGCATATTTAGAGTGTGGCCGTGTGAACCTCAAAACATGGTCCGCCTTGTTACCCAACTTCTTCAAGGACAAGCAAAATTATGGTGGTCAAGAATTACTCAACACTTAGAGGCAATGAACGAAGAGGTGACATGGGATGTATTTATTCGGGAATTTAAGAAGAAGTATACGCCGGCTATTCTACAAGATCGAAGAATTGAATAATTTTTCACCCTCAAACAAGGAAATAAAACGGTTATGGAATATTTAGAAGAGTTCAATACATTAGGTGCTTATGTACCAAATATTTTCAATGAAGATCGTGTAAAGACTAGGTATTTTATGGAAGGCCTCCGGGGCGAATTTAGGGAAGCTTTGATGGCAAGAAATACGGATACGTGGGACCAAGCAGTGGAGAAAGTGCTATGGATCGAAACTCGGTGGATGGTAAGACAAAGATATGAAGAAGAGGCATCGGGACAACCTTTTGGGTCAAGCTCGTGTTCCAATTTGCAAGTGGAAGAAAATTTGATTCAACGTGGCAACCAAGCTAAGAAAAGTGGCAACGAACCTAAATCTCGGAAAACCGCTCGATCAGAGCGAGAATTCCAACCGTGCGCCCATTACGGGGGGAGCAACCATATATTTGATGGATGTTGGATTAGGCTAGGGAGATGCTATGCTTGCGGGTCTTCAGAGCACCAGATTTCCGATTGTGACAGTTCGAGGGTTAACAAACAAAGGAGGTGGAATCGAAGGCTTCAACTTGGAAACCAAAGAGCACCCGGAAATTGAGGTAATTGCATTCATACCATATCATCCATGCATATTTTATTTCGGGAAAACCCACTTTCTTGTTTGATTTCTTTCTTCGTGTTGCTTCTTGCGCTTGCTTTATTGTGTATGTTGCTTCTTGCGTTTGTTTTGTTGGTTGTTTTGCTTTCTTTTGTGGGGAACTCTCTTCTTGGAGAGAGTTAGTGAGTTGAGAGCTCGGGTGTTGTAAGTTGTGAGGGCCGGTTTTTTGAAGGCGTCTTCTTCTTCTCCTTCTTCTTGTTGAGGTACGGGGTTACCTCAAGGTGTGGGTTGTTTGTTCGGGTTTGGTGCCGTTGTTGGTGGCTCTTGGGAGGTCCATTCGGGGCTCAACGATATTTTCGTGTATTAGATTGAAGACTACCCCGTCTATATCCAATGTGGAGGTGGAGGTGGTTGGTTATTCTGGGACGGTGCAACAAGCTTTGTGGCTTACCTTTCGGTCAACCGAAGGATCGAGCCAACCTTAAAGAGACAAGGGTCGTAGTCAGGCTTCTTTGATGTTTCCTTGAAAGTTGGAATATGTTTCCTTCCCGATAGGGACATTGAAGTGGTCGTGACCTTTATTCTGGAGTAACTCAAGTTCAAGGCATAGTTGGTGAGCTTTGAGAAGGTAGTATCACCCGTTTGAGTACTTCTTCGTGGAGTGCTTAGTCTTATCTTGAAGAGACGGGATTTAAGGTGAATTTAATCTACCGTGAGCTACACAGGTTAACTGTGCAAGATAAATACCCTTTGCTCACTTCCAGGTGGTGTTCGTGTCTTCAGGAGTTCCGTGGTTTACGCTGAGTTCGGTTTCAATAAGGGTATTACCAACTACGTGTTGGGCAAGAAGAACCGGTAAGTTCTCCAACTACATCCGAATTCTATTTGGAAGTGGGAGCAAACGGCCAAGGACTTCGTGTTGGGTTTGCTAAGGCTAAGAAGATCTCCAAGAGGATTAAATGGTGGCTCATTTCAATGGGTGGACCTAATTCTCATGGCTTCGGTGGTTCGGTGAGGCTTTGAGAGCTTCGTGGTTCGGAGAGAAGACCTTTAGAGTTGAAGTTCGTCTTCAAAGTAGATCAAGACCTTGCCTTAGGACCTGAGGACAGGTCCTTTTGAAGGAGGGAAGTTTGTGACATCCCGCTCGTCCGGCGGTACAGGTATGCACTTTTGAGAGTGTTCTGTACGTATTTTATTTATTTATTTATGCTTTTACGTGCTTATTAAATCGTTTATATGCCTAATTGATCACTTGAATAATTATTTGTTACACTTTGTTATGTATTTATTCGTTTTAATCCTCGTTCGATTCCCCATTTGATCCGTTTGACCCAGTATTTGTTCCTAATTATGTGACTAAGTGATATGTATAAAATACTTTTGTTATGAACTTGCCTATGTGTTCGTTTTATGGTTTTGAGTTTGTTTGATACATTTTTTTTTTTTTTAACCGTTTTGTTTGTTAAGGGACTCGAGGGCCAAACTCGTTTTAGCGCACGTCCTGTTCCGGAAGGCGTAACTTGGGCTCGGGAATTCGGATTCGAATTCCGGAAGAAGCGTCGGACTCGTAACAAAGAATGAAAGCTTCGGAACCTGAGTTTGTAATTTTCTAAGCCCGTTTGACCCTTCGAATTTCACCCAAAACTTGACCCGTTTGACAGATTTGCCATGTTCGCCCGTTTTAATCATATTCGACCCGTTTCTTATCCGAATCGCCCCATACTTGAACCCATTTGACCCTAACTTAACCATCTTTCAAACCGTTTACTTCCCATTTTGGACCAAACCAAGAAAAGGAAGGAAAAGCAGCAGTTCTACAGAGGGACAAGGAAAGGGGGGAAAGCACTATTCATTTAGCCATTTCTTGCTCAACACACACCCGATTCGACTCAAATTTGAAAGGTTAGTCTGGTATCTTATTGTCCATATTCTCCTCTTCCTTTTGAGTGCTCTATGACTGAATTTGATGGAGATTTGATTTAGTTATGGCTTATGTGAGGAATAGTAAGGGTTTGTTAGAATTTAATGACTTGGCATGATTTCTTGTCATTCTTGTTTGCTTGATGCATCATTTATGAACCTAAGACATCCATCATTAATTGTATGGACTCATTTCAGTTGGTAGGTTCATTTAATAGAGGATACCATTAATGTTTTGTATGAGAAAATGAAGAACATGAATGTTTGATCCATTCTCTTCCATTTCCTTGCATGTTTGTCTTATTTTTGCATGATTAATGACCAGATTTTGATGTATAATTGTTGTATGATCCTTCCCTTGCATGCTAGATTGGATTAGGATTGGTTTTAGGTTGGTTTTACCTGCTGTTGCTCGGTTTTTTCGCTGCTGCGTGCACAAGGGTCTTTCCTGACGTTGCTGTTGTTTTGTTGCTGTAGTGGTGTCGCAGCCGCGACCCTTTTGTGCATGAGAGCTGGTGCGGCCGCAACGCTGCTCTTGCGTGGATGTGTTTACCTTGTGTTTTCTTGCTTGTTTTGTGTTCGTTTTCTCTCGTTTTCGACCTGTATGCTTTGTTAACTCAATGTTAATGTGTTACGTGCTACATTATGAATTTATGGCTTATTTTATGTGTTCATTTTTTAATTATGGTCTCATATGTGCAACATGCTCTCATACGTGCAATATGCTACTTCTACGTGCGTTTATGACTTTATGCTTCGTTTAAGTGCCTTGTATGATTTTTCTTTCCTCTTATATGATATGAACTGTCTTCTTAATATGTTGAATGATATGTTATGCATGTTATGTGAATTTTATGAATTTATTTGACCTGAATTAAGTGATTATGGCTTGATATGAATTTATATGCACTAAATGTCACCTTGTTGCATTTTATTCGTATCTTTTGCATTCGTTGCCCCTTGAATGAACTTTAAATTTATGAATGCTCTTGATATGCTATTATATGATAAGTTGGGATTTTAATTGATGTGTTATGAGTTTAATTTGTTAGTTATTTGTTTGATACTTCGTTATTTGCCTCGATGTGCCTAGGTGTCAATTTATATGAAGTGCATTACATCATTTGCATTCGTTTGCATTCACCGAGCGTCTAATTGGTACATTTTGAACCTAAGTTCGTCCTTTGCTCTTTGTTTTGTTCAGAGCTTCGGTCCTTTGGTGTCGAGGAGGTCCTTTAGGTATGTTTTGGTTGGTTTCCGTTCGGTTGGTTCGACAAGGTGAGGTTTCTTTCTTTTAGTTATTATGACCTACAACCCTTGATGTGATTTAATCCCGCATGTGACTTATGTATATGTATACGTAATTAGCTATGCGTTTGACATGTATTTTGTGGCATTTTGGCCCTTTTGTTATGAAATATTTGAAAACCGCTTTTATGTATATATAAGAAATATTTTCGTTTGTTTGTTTTGAAAAAGAGTTGGGGTGTGAGTTTTAAAACCGCAAGTTATGTTTTGAAAATTATGTTGGATTTTGAAAATTAGGATCTTTCTAATAATTTGAACAATTAGATGGGCCCCGGAGATTTGTGCGAAGGAGACCCTGGACAGTGTGAGCCGTCGGGTGGTCCCTAGTACGGTCTTTAATTTAAGGATCAACCCTGAACCTACTAGGAGGCTGGGTGGGGGAAGGAGTCCTCGGTCGTGACCATCATGAAACTCACGACCCATACTGTATGTCCGATGGTTGGGGTGGCGCCACCCTGCCATCACCCGGAGGAGAGGTATGTTTGTCTGATTCTGAATTATGTTTTGTTTTGATATAAGCTTTGATTTATGAATGGAGTTGGTGGTCCAAGGCTCGTACTCGCCGAGTCGTATGTGTGATTTTGAACTTTGTTTGTGAAATGGGAGTGGATTCATAAATACTAAAATTTGGTTGATTTTGGCCTTCGGCCTTAACTCTTTTTCCTTATAATTATTATCACGTGTTAAATGTTTTGGATTGCAAAAACCACGCCCCGGTTCATGAACCTTCTAATGTTGAATATGTTATGCTCTATGTATTCGTATATGTGAGTGTGTTAGCCCCCTCACCAGTCTTTAGGACTGACCCCTCGTCGTTGTTTTCTTTTTCCCCCTTTTTGCTTCGTTGAGTTTGCAGGTGCAGGTTGGTGTGTGCTAGGTGGAAGTCTTTTGTTTAGTTTGTTCGAGTCCGTCCGTCGAGTCTTTGCATCTTTACATTTCCGCATAGGTTTTATGATTAAGATATGTATGAAATTCGTTTAAGTTACGATTTAGAATTTGAACTTAGAACCTCGTATGATTTATTTGGCCTTTGATGGGCATGATATGTATAATTTGTATCAATCCGAGCATGTATGATTGTATATGTTGTTCCTGGTGCTTCCGCATTTGATTTTGATTTTTCTGCGCGCTCTGTATTAGGGTCTAGTTCTCCTAGCTAGTGTGTGTGTTTTTGTTTATCACCCATTCGCTGTGGATTGGTACGTGTGCGGAGTTTCCATTTCGTTACACATGTCGGGCTACAGTGCGGGGGGTATAGTGCCCTGCGCTCCGGGGTGCTACAATAGGGATGTCCTAGAAAGAGTGGGTTGAGAGACTTCAAGACGACCGGAGATCATGATACGATGATTGTCGACTGAGTTAGGGTGATTCAAGATTTAAACGGGCTATGAAAGATTGCGGAGGGAAAAGAATTTCAATAATCTCTCATGGTGATTAAGGGGAAATGAAGAAGAAGAAAGAAACTACTCGGGGAAATAGATATCGTTATATTAAGGATATAATTAGGGAAATGGAATGGAATTAACAAGCTAAGGATCCATTCAATAAAACCGAGGTCGAGGAATCCGGGTCATGAATTTTAAGACATCAACCTTGACTCTCCACTCAATCTCATTAATGTGAAGGGCTTCGAGAATGGTGAACTGTACATACATCATTCATGGCACGTGCATCATGCATCTTTGATTGTTATATTATTTACGTGCGTTTTACTCGTGTGTGTGTGTGCTTGTTGTGCGTTTTGCTCGAGTGTGTGGCTTTCACAGTAAGTCGAGGGTCGTGGTTACAATGGTCTTCCGGAGTAAGCAAGGAGTGGTGATTTAGCTCTCTAGCAAAGGGACTTCTTGGGTTAGAAGGTACGAGTGCTGGAGGTTCGGTAACCATGCCATTCGCGTAACACCGAGCTCTTGAGTAGTTAGAATGAATCAAACAATAGGTGATGAATCAAACTTGGACCCTCCTGTCATACGAAACATTTTAGTTGCTCCTAGCACGGATCAAGCAGTGAGGAACTACTTCAACAAGATTTCAAGAAGTGATCAAACCCCTTGTGCATGAAGACCTTACCGGGCTAACCCTTGTCGGGACGACATGAACCTCGAACATGGGGTGAATACGGGAAGTTGCTTGAGCTTGAAACTCGAGCAGAAGAACCTGGGGACAAGGTTCCTTAAGGGGGAAGGATTGTAGCACCCGGAATGCTAGGCGCCACATCCCCCGCACTATAGCCTCAATCCACATATGAAACGGGCAATTCATACATGAATCGAAACTATAGGGAACGGGAGACAATAAAACTCAAAAGCTAGGCGGGTAGCCTCAATTAATACCACTGAACAATTGTATTAATAAAAGCGGAAGCAATACATTCAATACTTATAGGTACCATATTTACATATTTATTAATAGATACCAACATTTCATACAATAAAATATCACCTCCAACATTAGGTAAGGCATAATACAAAGTATAAGAAGTATCAATACATGAGCTAAAATAGGAAAGTGAAGTGCTAGACCCGAATAAAAGACAGGCTAGACTCTAATTCCCGCCTAGCACGAACCTGCAAAAGCTGAAAGGTTGAGGTGTCAATCCAACACGGACTGAGCGAGGGGTATAAATAAATATTAGCGCACATACATACAAGTTATAATCTCGGGTAATAATTTTGGAAAATAACAACACGATTTAGAAAAGAAGAGATAATATCGCCCGAGGTTACAACTAATCCATTTTATTAATCCAATCAATTCAATACAATCAATTTGTGGCACGGCGAGAGAGGGCAAATCTCCAACCTTTCACTGACTGTGTATAATACTTCAATTTATTAGTGGATTAGGTGATCACAAAAACAATTCCGTGCACAATTAGCAATTTCAATCAATAAATCCTTCTTCCTCCGGGTGATGGCGGGCTTGCAAGACCCAGCCATCCAATCATGGTGTACGTCGGGAACATGTCTCCCACGCACGGGATTTCTTCCTCCACCAAACCTCCTGGTGGATTCAGAGGTGATCCCACAATGGTGAGGATAGTGCAAGAGTTACCCGTCAGCCCTTGCTTTCCCGGTTGGCTCAATACACTACCCTCGGGCCCAACGTGAACAATAGTTACTCGCCAAAACAATCAATTCGTCAATCAATCAATCACTCCATTTTCGTGAAATCATTTGAAAATCATAAGGTTCAAAAACTATAGATATATAGATACGTTTTGGACAAAAATCACGTAAGGGTTGTAAGGGTTCCATAACTAGAAATTAAAACCTCACCTTCACCAACCAAAAAAGTGGAAAGAAACTCTAAAGAGCGGGCTCCTCGACTCCGGGACCGTGATCTGTGTAACAAGGACAAGTGCACGTGAGACTCGACTCATATGAACCATTTAAGATGAACGGCAAAATCATGCGATGTCAATCATGTGTTCACAATCAATAACTATTATGAATGTGCCCAAATTCCCAAATAAAGTATCAAGAAGTGTCAAATAGGAGCATAATTACCAATTAAGTAAGCATAAAAGTCATATAAGTCACATATGGGAGCCAATAAAGTGAAAGGAACGCAATAACAAGGGTTTTGGTGAAGTTTGGCAAAAAACAGCAATTTTTGAAAATGACCAAGCTATGGAAAAAGGGAAATATCTAAAGTTATAGAAATTGGAATTGGGTTTTATTTGTTGGGAATGAAACTAGACAAGTATACCTTTAAAATGATATATAGCTCGTTTTCTAGTTCAAAGCGAGGAGAAAATGGCGTAGGCTTGAAGTTGGGTGAATGCAGTTTGTCGGTAAAGCCGCGACACCAAAAAGAATTGATTATATCTCACAAACTACGAAAGATATTGAGATGATTCCAATTGGAGGTTGTTCTAGACTTCAAGAGCTTTCCAACGAATTAAAAAATTAGGTCATTTGGAGTTCGGATAATGGAGTACCCGGCCCGGTAAAATTCAAGGGAAAAGTTCCCCGACCGGGTAAAGCTGTCCAGAAGCTTTACGAGACAAACGTACCCGCCCGGGTACTTTTTATGCACAAAAAGTACCCGCCCGGGTACTGTTCCAGAGCTGGAAAAAGGGGCAAAACAGGCATAGCTTCAGGGAAGAAAGAAAAGGAATGAAAACCCAAAGCAAACTCAACCAAAATGCTCCAAAACAAACATATAACATGTATATAACTTAAAGACATCATTTAGGTAGCATATAAACTATGAAACATGCATCAATCATCAAGAATTCATCAACAAAACCCCATAAAATCTCATGGTAGCCAACTTCAACATAACTTCATGTTTCTTGCAAATAATGAAGAACAAAGGCCTTAACATGCTTCTAATCATATATATAACCAAGAAAGCATCAAATAAACATCTAACCCTAATCATCAATTAACCAAAGCTTCATCAAATTCTCATTATACCTCAAAATCAAGGATAGAAAGGATGAGGTGATGATATGATGATGGTGATGCTTCTATCTTCACAATTCCTCCAAAAATCTAGCTTAAAATGAGATGAATTATTCCCTTCTCTTCTTGGTGTAAAGATCGATTTTTAGTGTGTGTGAGGTTTGATGAAAATGTGAGGAATAAAGTGTATGAGACAATATGTATATACATGATATAATATATCTTCCACTAACTATGATGAATCACCACATTTTGCAACCGAGTCCCTCTATAATTTAAAGGTATGCAATTGAGTTCTATCTCTACACAATTTTCATATAACCCCCACGCCATGAAATGCAAGTAAGTCCATGAATTTACACAAAAGAGCTTGAATACATATTGATTTGTATTTTTACAAAGTTTGAACACTTGATGTAAATATTGAATTACTTTTGGGTCTTATGACCATTGTATATGTCTTTTGCTAAGCCCGTGGATTTTATTCATTGCTTCCGCATTTTGTATATCTGTTTTGCGCGCTCTGTTAGTGTTTAGCCCCGCTTAGCCTAGTGTGTGTGTCTGTAGTTTCCCGTTCGCTTAGACTCGGATGGACGTCCATTTCCTATGTGGGTTCGGGTCTAGGTGCGGGGGATGTGGTGGCTCGTCGCTCTGGGCGCTACAATGTACACGTGGTTGCACGTGCGGCTCCGAACATGTGATTTAATTCACACATGAATTCCTTTCAAATTGTAATTAATTAATTTTGGTCTTTTAATTAATTATGAATTAATTGTTAAGTTCATTCTCAAAATAATTAATTATGAATTAAATTATTTATTGAATAAGTTGACTTTTAACTTTATATTAGATAAAGGTTGAAAAGTCAAACTTCCTATTGTAGGAGAGAGAATGATATCTTACATTATCTTGGAGAATAAGTTAAGACCTTATTTTCAATTAAAAGATAATAATTAATTAGTTAATTTGTTAGCAAGAAATCAAAGTCCACCAAGGTTCTTGGAAACCTTAGGGGTTCGAACCCCACTAGTATAAATACTAGTGGTGGTACTTCTCTTACTCTTTAGACCAACGTTCTTGAAGCGTTAATTGTTTTTGAGAAAAATCAAAAAAAAGTTTTCAAAATAAATCCTAGCCAAAATACAAACCACAGAACTAGCATTCAAAAGAAAACAGCCAAAAACCGATTCGTTGGAATTTTCGACGGAATTCCCACAGCCAAGCAAAATTGCATTCCAACATAAAAGTCGTCGGAATTCCGTTGGAAAAATTGGCGGAATTTAAAAAAAATTGCGCCAAAAATTCCAATGGAATTCCGGCGGAAATTTTGGCGCAATTCTAAAAAAATTGCCAAAAATACCAACGGTTTTTCCGTTGGTTTTTCCGTTGGTTTTCCGTTGGAATTTTCATTGAAAGAAAAATTCCAACGGAAAATCCCGTCGGTTTTTTATTCTTCATTAAAAAAAACTGACGGAATTCTTTCCGTTGGAATTTTCAAAGAAAGAAAAATTCCAACGGAATCCGACGGAACATCCCGTCAGTATTTTATTCTTCTTTAAAAAAAACCAACGGAATATTTTCCATTGGTTTTCCGTTGGAAATTTCAAAGAAAAAAAATTCCAATGGAAAACCGACGAAAAATCCCGTCGGTTTTTTAATTCTTCATTAAAAAAACAAAAAAACAAACGGAATTTTTTCCGTTGGAATTTTCAAAGAAAAAAAAATTCCAACGGAAAACCGACGGAAAATCCCGTTGGTTTTCTTATTCTTCATTAATAAAAAAAAAAAACGAACGGAATCCTTTCTATTGGTTTTCGGTTGGAATTTTCATTGAAAGAAAAAATCCGTTGATTTTCCGTCGGTTCTCAGGTGGAAATTTTCAATCAAATTTAATTAGAAAAATATGATTATAGTTAATAACAATAGTTATATATTTAAAAATTATATAATATACAAGTTATTAATTATTAATATGATAATTTATATAATTTTAAGTATATACATTATTAATTAAAACACAAAAGTATATAAACTAACAATTTGTATATTACTAGTAAAAACAATGTGCATTGCACTTTAAGTATACGATTTATCTAAATATTTTAAATAATTGAATTACTAAAATAAAAATATTTAGAGCATCAATCTTTTAACTTTAAATATAGTGAGGAGACCTCAATTGGAATTTAATTTTCTAATAGATACTCTCACATATGTAAATAAAAAGATTATAATTTTAAATTGCCACTCTTATGATGCTCAAAAAGTTGTATCATATTAAGGTTGGACATCGTGACAAACGTCATTCACTTGTTAAATTTAAAAATTAATATATGTTGTATCATATTTATATCCATACATTATAAACACTCACTTATATACATACATACATATATATAGTGTTTCCACACAAAAAGAAACAATATATATATATATATATACACACAAAATTGAAGGTTTATATTAATATATATAATTAATAGTTATGTAATAGTTATTAGCAATGATTTTATATTTATACAGAAATATAATTTAATTTATAATTTTGAATTAATAATTTAAGTGAAACGATGTAAATATTATCTTTATATTACTAATTTTATTTTTTAAATGTACAAATATCTTATAATGTAACTTATAACTAATATATTGTTGAAAGTATTATAGTGAGGATATTTTGGCCGATCACAAAGTTTCAAGAAACCAAAAACCCAACTCGTACTTTTATAATATATATAGATATCTCAATAAATATGATTATATTTAATGCAAATAATCATATATTTAAAATTTTATATTTTAAATTAATAACAAAAAGTATTTAAATAATTAATTGAAATAAGTGTATAAATATATTTAAAGACATAATACTAATAAGAAGAAAGTTGTCCAAGATGGTGATGGAGTCACCATTTTTCCTCGAAGACCTGAGTTCGAATCCCTATGTGCGCAATTATCGTGAGAATTAGCTCTCGCATTGGCCGAGCTCAAGCTCGGCTCGTGACTTGTCCGAGGTGTTGGTGTGGCTCGTTTCGGGTCTCACAAATGGAATTTTTATTTTTTTATTTTATTTTTTTGTATTTATTCTTTTTCATGACGGAATACCAATGGAAAATTTCGTTGGAATTCCGTCGGTTAGCTTAAAAATTAAATCATTTTCGTTCCGTTGAAAATTATTTTGTTGGAAAAATAATTTGCCTGTTGGAATTCCGTTGGAAATATATTTTCAACGGAAAACCAATGGAACGGACCCATCGGTACCCAATTCCAACTATGGTTTTTCCCACGGGCGCGTTATCCCGTTAGTTTTCCATCGAAAATCTGTTTTTCCAATGGAAAACCGACGAAAAACCTGAAAATTTCGTCGGTTTTTTTCGTCGGTTTTCAGCAGTTTTTTTGTAGTGATTCTCAATATCTTGATCGTGATCTAGGACTAGTGTGAATACGCTTTGGATGATTACCTACTTTGGGATCTAATCGAGGACCGTTCGAGGGACAATCTGTATGAAGGGTGTTTGATAGGCTGTATCAACATCACTAGAAAGCTTCAATCTTTGTAAGTTTCTTGAAACCCTACTTAGATTCCAAACGAACATTGCAAGTTTTACGATTCGCTTTTTGAAAAAAAAATTCAATTTCGTTGTGCAAACTCTGTGTTTTCTAACAAACAATGCCTAGGAGGGACCTCGTCACCAACGGGATGCTCCTCTGAACAAAGCAATCACAACAAGACATACTTAGACTCAAAATGAACCGTAGAGACCCTCAACGAATGCATATGGATGCAAATGATGCAATACAAGTCACATACACTCAACACGTAGACATCTAGAAGCATCTAACATGTTTTCGCATAAACAACACATCAATAAAACACACAACACATTAATTAAACACATAACACCTCATAGACAAGCATCAACAAGTTTTATCATAGTAATTCATACACATAATCAAGCATACATCACGTTAGGATCAAGATCGGGGAGGGGGAAGAGCACAAGAGACAAAACGGAGAACAAAACACGACTCCTAAGTTTCCGCCGGGGGGAGGGGGGGAGGGGAGGCTAACGGAACAACCCCTAACGGTCGTTAGTGCCTAAGGTAGCCCCTAGTCTAGCTAACGACCGTTACTATCTTTTCCTCTTGGGGACCTAACAGGCGTTAGCCCGTCCAGAGGGTTCCCCCTGCTCATGTTGGAAAACACGAATCAGAAAACAGCGGAATTAAAAAAAAATTCCAACAAAAGGATCTTGGACTCGCAATCGTGTATCCAAATTCGTAGAGTTAAGAAACTTACTTTTCTTTTATTCTTTCTTGAAGTGTTTCAAGCCACCCAAGAACGCTCTTCTCGCGGCTTGATCCCCTCTCCTTGGTAAAGCTCGAATCTTCAAACTTCTAACTTGAAGCTCTCTAGAGATAGTCCACCAACTTGATCACAATCTAACTAGTAAGGATGCTAGTTCTCTAGTTAGTGTTTTGGCTTAACCTAGGGTTTCGTTTATCTTGGAGAAAGGATGGTGTTCAACACATGAACCAAAAGAATTGTCAATTCACTCTAAGGGGAGCTCGAGCTCCCCTATTTATAATGAGGGGAGGACCGAAAATTAAAGGTCTAGGATTTTGGTCTCTCTCTCTCTCCTATTACTTGATCATCAAGTAACTTTGACTTTGACTTTGAATTCTAATTCAAATCTACTTTCAAGAGAGCTAAAAATATCCAAACTATTTATGGATAATTTTATACTTTATTTATTTTAAATAAATAACTTATTTTATCTAATTAATTAACTAGATTATTTTTCTCCAAAATAAGACTTTCTTTTTAATTCAAAATTAAACCAAAGTCTATTAAATAATTAACACATTTAATTATTTAATATATATATATATATATATATACTCACACGTGTGGGACACGTGTCACAAGGACACGTGTCATTCACGTGAGCCACACGTGTAGTTTCACACGTGTGGAACCCTCTTGGCCCGATTAACTCGTTTAATCATTTTAAAGCCTCAACTCATGTAACCAAATTGTTGTGTGTGACCCTCTAGGTTCTCAATTCAATTAGCAGTGACCCCAATTAATTAATTCACTAATTAATTAATCAGTCCACAGATTAAACAACCATAGTCTAGCAACAGGTGTTTAACCCCTAGCTGAATTGGAATGTTCGGATTCGACATAACCTTTAAGTCATGATTCATGTGAGATACAATCCTCCTACTTTAATCTCTCAACCAAGATCTAGGGCAAGGGAATAATCAGAACCCTAATAATCCGGTCTTAAAGCTAAGTGCATTTCATATCCATTTGATCTCAATCCAAGAAACCCTTTTCTTGATGTCTTGATCTACTGCCTTGGCCAAGGACTCCATATGGCACATGAATGACTTACACAATAAGAGATCACCTTGCAAATGCAAGTGTAGGTCCTTTCTTGGTTCTCATTCACTTTCATGAATCACTTGTGCAGCCCCAGCATAAGCCTTGAATCAGTTGTCTAAGGCGACACCCTTTAAAGCTTATACCTAAGACTACAGAGTTAACTCATAAAGTGATAAGGAACCTCAAGTCTAAGGATCAATTAATCACATCAATGACTCGTGAGATATTTCCTAATCTGGAAGTTTCCATTGCCTGAAATAGAAACTTCCTTTCCCATTTAGGAATGTTCTCACACGGGGCACCTCAGTGAACTTACTTATTAAAGTAAGCACCCTCATGTATCACGCACGTATCAACTATACACTTTGCACCTCCATGAAACAAGGTGGTCCTTCTTAAGGGCGTGATCCCACAAGCAAGCCTTAGAGGAGTCAGGTTGACACTCCCACTGTCTGTAGGACTCATCGGCTTGGAGTATTTTACTAATCATGACTTATGTGATATAGGTTTCATGAACCATTTCACCTAAATGGTAGAGCCCTAAAGTCATCAGGATTAGGGGAGTTCTCATACATGCACAGATAAAGTAAACGCATACCAAACAAGAGCATATAAAGAAGTGTTGCCTCAATTCGTTATTTCATTCAAAGATTGTCTGTGATTACAATAAGGAAAAGTACAAAGCGGATATACAACCGGCTTTCTAGGGCACTATTCCTAACAGCTCAGCCATTCATGGCTGAAACGTTGGAGAAGAAAGAGGAGGGCAGGGCAGGTCGGTCAAGGAAACACACCCAAAACCACTCAAAATCAAGCCACAAACTCACACACGCAAGCTCTATCATAATAACCTATTAATTAAGCATGTAAAGTGCTAGAAAACAAGTTGTTATATTCAAGTTCTTCAAGCTTCAACAATGGTGGAACACTCATGCTTCAACCAACAACTCAAAACTCAACAAATATGCATCAATTAGGCTCAAAGGAACAATATATATCAAGCTTGATGCAAGGGAATCAAAGCACAAGGCACATTCTCAAATTTTCACAAAAGTTACTATTCATCATCTTCTTCATATAACACCAAATCTTGGATTTCATGGAAAGAAAGTAGTATGAGAAGAAAGAGCACATTGAGGATAGTCGGAATCTTACCTCGGATCATCGGAGAAGTGAACAGAGATGGCAAAATTTGAGCTTGAAGGGTTAGGGCTTGAGGAACTCTCTCCCTCTTCTTTCTTATGCCTTGGCCGATCCAAATGAGGAACAAAAGGGCAAGAATTGGCTGAAAAAGGAGAGAAAAAAATCGGTCTGGTTCGGTTCAAAGTGGTTTGGTTCAATCGGATCGGATCTTAAATAAAAGGTCAAACAGTTTTAGAAAAATACAAGGCTAGTTTCGTTGGACTCAAATCATCGAAATGAATCCAGTGACGGAGTCAGAATTTGAATCCGAATTCCCGAGCTCAAGTTATCCGAAAAGGGCCCTAATTGCATTTTTGGCCCAAAACTTCCAAAAATTGGCAAAGAGGTCCAAGAACTCTATCAAATAAATTCCAAAACATATAAGTAATATGTAAACAAGTTCATAAGACATATAATTCAAGTAGTTCACATAATATCAAGTTCGGGAAGTCGAATTCAAAGGCAAACTGGTCATACTTAGAGTCATAGAACAAACAGTTCAAGTTCAAGTATTTAAATCGTTTAAATATCACATATATCTCAAATTAAGCATGTAAGGACATAAATAAATAATTTAAATGCGCATATAGCTCACACGTGACGTCATACCTGTACTGCCGAATGGATGGGGCATCACACTTTAGGTGTTTCAAGCAACACCCTTTTAAACCCATATCTAAGATCACCTAGTTTGCTCACACAAAGCAATCATCGAATCTCAAGTCTAAGGACTAATGACTTCACATCGTTGACTTGTAAGATATTTCCTAATCTGAAAGTTTTCATTTTCAGAAATAAAAACTTCCTTTTCCATTTAGGAATATTCTTATGTGGGATACCTTAGTGTAGTCATTCAATTAGTGATCACACTTGTGCATTACGTAAGCATTTACTATGCACTTTGTCATCCCATGAAACAAGATGATTCCTTCTTAACGACGTAACCACACAAGCAAATCTCAATCGAGTTAAGCCAACACTCTCACTGTTTGTTTGACTTATCAACTTGGAGTTTTTTCTAATCCAACATAAATTATGGTTTGTTTCATGTGTTGTTAACCTAAATGATAAAGCCCTAAAAGTTTGATGGATTAGGGGAGTTCTAATACATGCATATAAAGAAGTAAGCTACTAAACATACAAGAGCACATAAAGAAGTGAATGTCTTCTAATAATAATCAATTCATTTATTATTCATAAATCTTTTGTGATTTGATAAGGAGATAGTTAAAGCGGATTACAATAGATCTGTTTTCAGGGCACTATTCCTAACAATATCTATACATAGAAGATTTTAAATGTGTCAATATTATATGTCAAATCGAAGCTCCCAATACAAAAAATACAACAATGGTCTCAAAACCAAAATTCGACAACCGATGAATGAGAAACAGCAGCTTCCAACGACCAATAGAATCGACCGAGGTATGGGCTTGGTTTGCCTTGGAGAGACAAATATGATGGTGGTGGTCTTAAAGTTTGGGTCGCCATGATATAGGAGCGACGTTCAACGTGTGTTAAAAGGGGTGAACTGTGACATTTTTAAAGGTTAGGGGGTCAATCTCATTAATTCAAATATTAAGAGATAAAGCACACTAAAAATCAAAGGATAAGAGAGTGTCTAGAACTAGCCCAACGTTAAAACCAATATCAATGATAACGAAACATCAAAGACATTTAATATATCATAATACAAATTAAAGTTGGTCGTCCATGCATGTGATTTTATACAATATAACTATATAAATATATCTATACATAAATCCCATGTGTGCTGGACCCCTCGCCCCAGCTTGATTGAGGGGTTTTCTGATATTTTCATGCAAATTAATGGCTCGATCCCACAAACAAGTAATATATTTCCGCCCAATTAATATATTTTTATATACTTTCCTCCATAGTTTATTGTTATAATGTATTCAACTTTTCTTCTCATCCATATACTTGTTGTATATGTGCACCTTTCCTTTTCTTATGATGTCACACGAACCATGCATGCAGATTGAATTAGTTGGAAAGGTCATGCCTTATCTTTCTAACACCAATATGCAGGCGTTTTTTACCAATTATTCTTGCGGTTCAGGCTACTTACAAGAAATGGAATGAGAAAAAGTAAATTGACGACAGTTACCATTTCCTTTTTTATTAACTACCCAAAACTTTTAATTATCCAACCTCAGGTGATACGAACTCCACGTACTTGCCGTGAAACCCTATATCAATACTTGGAGTTCTTGAATCTGATCGTCCAATTCAAGGTTGAAAATAAGAGGAGTGTGACCCGTTTGCTATATTGAGCAAAGAACCAACACTATCAGATTGTAAGTAACGCACCCCGTCGACTATAAGGAGTCGAGAAATAACGTTATCCGGGAAAGGGGTTTGAAACCCTAATGTCGTTCAGCAAAGAACTTGAGAGAAAAATCTCACTTGAATGAAAATTCAATAATTTTACTTCTTGATTGAAAGAAAAACAAGTTACAATGCTGAATATAAAGATGCATGCATGGAAACCTAAGAGACACTAGAATACTAAAGGACACAAGCTATTCCCGCCACTTGCCATGAAGGCTTACAAAAGTGGGCTTAAATAAACTAATATGCAGCTAAATAATGATAAAATAAAGGCCCAAATAATACTATAATAGGCTTAGGGCCGAATTACATCATTTCCACACTTTGGACTTTAGGAATTGGACATAAAAACATTGAAGTATTTTGAATTTGGTTCAGCAGCCCATCTTGAAGGTTGGAGTCCAGTTTGAGCAAATTGGTTTAAGAGATTTCCAACTTCCTCTTGGATAATTTTGGCCCGAGCTCTTGTAATTGGACCACCATAACTTTGTTTCTTTTGTATGCTATCTTCTTGAGTTGTGGATCGGTCCAGCTCTTCATTTGGGACAAGATATGGCCGCGGTTCATCATGATTCACATCATTCCCCCCTTCTTGAAAAGGATTCGTCCCCGAATCTGAATCTGCATGAAAGGGAGATAAATCAGCAACATTAAAGGTGGAACTTACACTATACGTATCCGGGAGATCAATTTTGTAAGCATTATCATTGATCCTTTTCAACACTTTGAATGGTCCGTCCCCCCGTGGGTCAAGTTTGGACTTTCGCTGATGATTGAATCTCTCTTTCCTAAAGTGAACCCAAACCAAGTCTCCTTCCTTGAAAACAACTTTCTTTCGTCCCTTGTTGGCTTGAATCATAGCTTGGTTGTTTCTTTTGAGAATGTGAAGCCGAGCATCCTCATGCATTTTCTTCACAAGTTCAGCTTTCTCCTTGCCATCTAAGCTTACAAGTTCATTCATAGGTAAAGGAAGCAAATCTAAAGGAGTTAAGGGATTAAAACCATAAACAAGCTCAAAGGATGAGAAAGAAGTAGAAGAATGTATTGAACGGTTATATGCAAATTCAACAAATGGAATACACTCAACCCAATTCTTTGAATATGTTTTAAACACAGCTCTTAAAAGAGTTCCCAAGGTTCGATTCACTACTTCCGTTTGTCCATCCGTTTGAGGATGACAAGTGGTGGAAAATAACAGTTTTGTTCCCAATTTTCCCCACAATACTCGCCAAAAGTGACTTAAAAACTTCACATCTCGATCACTTACAATTGATTTTGGGATTCCATGAAGTCTTACTACTTCCCGAAAGAACAATCCAGCCACATGTGTTGCGTCATCAGTTTTATTACACGGAATGAAATGTGCCATTTTAGAAAATCGATCAACAACAACAAAAATTGAATCCTTTCCATTTTGTGTTCTTGGCATTCCTAGCACAAAATCCATAGAAATATCAGTCCACGGATGCGTTGGAACAGGCAAGGGTGTGTAAAGGCCGTGAGGTTTAACTCGTGATTTAGCCTTTCTACAAGTTACGCATCTATGACAAGTCCGTTCAACATCCCGTTTCATATGAGGCCAAAAGAAATGTTCCTTAAGTATGCCCAAAGTTTTTAAAACACCAAAATGTCCCATTAATCCTCCCCCATGAGACTCACGGATTAGCAACTGACGGAAAGAACAATTTGGAATGCATAGCTTGTTTTCTCTAAACAAATAACCATCTTGAACATAAAATTTATCACAAGGCTTTTGTTCACAAGATGCAAATATTTCAGCAAAATCAGAATCACTCAAGTATAGTTCCTTAATATGATCAAATCCCATGAATTTAGCACTTAAGGTAGAGAGAAGAATGTACCTTCGTGATAAGGCATCAGCAACAACATTATCCTTACCTTGCTTGTACCGAATCACATAAGGGAACATCTCTATAAATTCAACCCAGCGAGCATGCCTTCGGTTCAAACTTCCTTGCCCCTTCAAATGTTTTAATGACTCATGATCCGTATGAATGATGAACTCTTTCGACCACAAGTAATGCTGCCACGTCTCTAAGGCCCTAATTAAGGCATAGAGCTCCTTGTCATAAGTAGAGTAGTTCAATGCAGCCCCATTGAGTTTCTCACTAAAGTATGCAATTGGTTTCTTCTCTTGCATGAGCACAGCACCTATACCAACACCCGAAGCATCACATTCGATTTCAAAAGCTTTAGAAAAATCCGGTAAAAGTAAAAGAGGAGCAGAACTTAGCTTTGTTTTCAATGTTTGGAATGCCATTTCTTGAGCTTCTCCCCACTTAAATCCCACGCTTTTCTTGATGATTTCCGTTAAGGGGGCAGCTATGGTGCTGAAATTGGGCACGAATCTCCTATAGAACCCGGCCAAACCATGAAAACTCCTTACTTCCGTGATGGTCTTGGGTGTAGGCCACTCTTTGATTGCCTTAACCTTTTCTTCATCTACCTCTATACCACCTGCACTCACAACAAATCCAAGGAACACGACTCTATCCATGCAAAAGCTACACTTCTTAAGATTAGCATATAACTTTTCATGCCTTAGTACCTCAAGTACTAACCTCAAATGCTCAATATGTTCATGCAAATTACGGCTAAAGATCAGTATATCATCAAAGTAAACCACTACGAATTTACCAATATAAGCACGCAATACATGATTCATCAATCTCATGAAGGTACTAGGTGCGTTAGTTAAGCCAAAAGGCATTACTAACCACTCATACAATCCATGCTTAGTTTTAAAAGCTGTTTTCCATTCATCACCTTCTTGCATTCTTATTTGGTGATAGCCACTTTTCAAATCAATTTTAGTGAAGATGGTAGAACCATGCAATTCATCAATCATATCATCAAGGCGAGGTATGGGATAACGATACTTTACCGTGATCTTGTTGACAGCCCTACAATCCACGCACATTCGCCAAGTACCATCCTTTTTTGGCACCAAAAGAACTGGAACAGCACATGGACTCATGCTCTCACGCACATATCCTTTTGCAAGCAACTCTTCAACTTGTTTTTGAAGCTCTTTTGTCTCTTGAGGGGTGCTTCGGTAAGCTGGTCGGTTTGGGATGGCAGCCCCGGGGATGAGGTCGATTTGGTGTTCTATTCCTCGTATAGGAGGTAAACCGGGTGGTATTTCCTCCGGGAATACATCCTCAAACTCCTGCAAGAGAGAAGAAACAACACTAGGCAAGGGAGGGGTTTCATTAGATGAAAGAAATATGTTTTTATACATCATCATCATCACAAGCTTTTCCTTTTTTATCACCCCCTCAATCTCTTTTTCTTTTATAAAGAAACTCACTTTTTTTCTTTCTTTCTTTTCAACTAGTTTCTTTTCTCCCTCTTCTTTTCTGTTACACTCTTTTTCTTTTTCCTTCTCCTTTTCTTTTTCATGCTCTTTTTCTTTTTCTTTTTCACATTCTTTCTCACTATTACAATCACTTTGTTTTGAAGAAGCTGAAATGGATTTCTTAATTTGGCACTGTTCTTCATACACTTGGCTTGGTGGTAAAGGTGCCAAGGTGATGTTTCGCCCATCCTTGGTAAAACTATATCGATTCTTGTAGCCATCATGAACTGTTCGTCTATCAAATTGCCATGGTCTTCCGAGCAATATATGGCCAGCTTGCATTGGTACGACATCACAAAGAATCTCATCCATGTATTTGCCAATTGAAAAGGGGATAAGAACTTGTTTTGTTACCTTCATTTCACCATGTTCATTCAGCCATTGGAGCTTATAAGGTCTCGGGTGCTTCAAGGTTTTAAGGCCGAGCCTTTCCACCATCAATTTACTAGCCACGTTCACGCAACTCCCGCTGTCAATGATCAGCCCACACACTCGCTCCTTAACATGACACCGTGTGTAAAAGATGTTTTCCCTTTGTTGTTCATCTTTGTCCTCAAGAGCTTGGATGTGCAAAGCTCTTAGAACCACCAAACTTTGCCCCACAACCGCATGCTCAACATCACTTGCCTCATCCGATGTTTCAAGGCCTCCATTATCACCCTCACTTTCGGTTTCAAGTTCTCCATTGTCTAACAAGATCATGGCTCTTTTGTTTGGACATTGAGACATTATATGGCCTGCTCCTTGACATTTAAAGCATTTAATATCACGATTGCGATGTGTAGAGGTGTTACCTTTCTCAAACGAACCCTTTGTTGTAGGTGGATCCTCCTTTGGTTTTGAAGGCTTTTCGGCTGCTTTTGGAGAAGAATTCCACTTTGGTTTAGAGGTATTTGAATCATCACGCCTAACCACAGTCCTTCCTTTCTTAAATTGTCTCTCCACCTTGATAGCCATATGGACCACTTCCTCAAGTTCAACATAGTGATGAAGTTCCACTACATTGGCGATCTCTCGGTTGAGACCACATATGAACCGAGCCATGGTTGCCTCACGATCCTCCTCAATATTTGCTCGAATCATTGCCATCTCCATTTCTTTGTAATATTCCTCTACCGTTTTGAACCCTTGCCTCAAACTTTGCAACTTAAGGTGTAGGTCCCGATAGTAGTGAGGAGGTACGAACCTCTTCCTCATAACCACCTTCATCTCATCCCAAGTTTCAATAGGGTACTCACCACTTCTGCGTCTACTTATCACCACTTGATCCCACCATACAATAGCATAGTCCGTAAAGGATACGGCTGCAAGTTTTACCTTTTTCCCTTCCGAATAGTTGTGGCAGTCATAAATTAACTCCACCTTTCGTTCCCATTCAATGTAAGCTTCCGGGTCATTTTGTCCTTTGAAGGAAGGAATAGAAAGCTTGATAGATCCGAGGTTATTGTCAATTACCCCTCTTCCTCTTCGTTGTTGTTGGTATCTTGGACGTCTATGATCTCTCCTTGAAGAGGCATTTGATGCAGCCTCATCTAAGTCATCTTCCTCATCATCAAATCCATCACGAGGATTGATACCCAAATCGGCTGGTCGTCGGTTTGGTCTCCTAGCCCGGAGAGCATTTTGTTGTAATTCAGTCACCCGTTCATCATTTTGATCCAATCGATCCCGGATCTCACCAAATTGTACGTTCAACCTATCAAATTGTTGTTGCATTGCACGGAGGACAAAGTTAACGTCCATTGGAGGCTGTTCATTTCGTTCTTCCGTCATGTTTTAAACCTGCAAGAAAATCGTTAGTAAAAATTACCTCACAACACTCCCTCACGTGTTTGCCCTCGTTTAGAGTCACTCACGCTCGTGTATCACTCAAAAATATGGCTTTTTCCCTCTTTTGTGCTCACAACTCAAGCCTTTTACCACTCTTTTCTCTCAATTCTTGAAGAAAGACACAAGAAATTTCAGATCCCTCAACCAAATAATCCTTAAGATGAATGAATCAATAAGGGTGCTAAAATTGTCACAAACGAACTGTTACAACTAAAAAGATACAAGCAAACAAATCCACATGACTTATGATTTGAGATTACAAAGAAAATGACTGAAACAATGCTGCTCTCTTTTTTTTTTTTTCGTTTTTTTTTTTTTTTTTTTTTTTTTTTTTTTTTTTTTTTTTTGCCTTTTTCGATTTTTTTGCAGCAATATAACAATAATGAAAAGAAATTATACAAAAGATAAAAGATACGGATACATAACCTTGGATGGAAACCTAAGCTCTGATACCAAATGATACGAACTCCACGTACTTGCCGTGAAACCCTATATCAATACTTGGAGTTCTTGAATCTGATCGTCCAATTCAAGGTTGAAAATAAGAGGAGTGTGACCCGTTTGCTATATTGAGCAAAGAACCAACACTATCAGATTGTAAGTAACGCACCCCGTCGACTATAAGGAGTCGAGAAATAACGTTATCCGGGAAAGGGGTTTGAAACCCTAATGTCGTTCAGCAAAGAACTTGAGAGAAAAATCTCACTTGAATGAAAATTCAATAATTTTACTTCTTGATTGAAAGAAAAACAAGTTACAATGCTGAATATAAAGATGCATGCATGGAAACCTAAGAGACACTAGAATACTAAAGGACACAAGCTATTCCCGCCACTTGCCATGAAGGCTTACAAAAGTGGGCTTAAATAAACTAATATGCAGCTAAATAATGATAAAATAAAGGCCCAAATAATACTATAATAGGCTTAGGGCCGAATTACATCATTTCCACACTTTGGACTTTAGGAATTGGACATAAAAACATTGAAGTATTTTGAATTTGGTTCAGCAGCCCATCTTGAAGGTTGGAGTCCAGTTTGAGCAAATTGGTTTAAGAGATTTCCAACTTCCTCTTGGATAATTTTGGCCCGAGCTCTTGTAATTGGACCACCATAACTTTGTTCCTTTTGTATGCTATCTTCTTGAGTTGTGGATCGGTCCAGCTCTTCATTTGGGACAAGATATGGCCGCGGTTCATCATGATTCACATCATCAGGTCCTCAGCTATCTGATCGAATCCAATTACTTTTGTGGTTGGAAAGCGAAATTAGATTGTATTGCGTAACGAGCAGTTAGTTTATGTTGCAAACGAAAACAACTGAAAGTTCAATAGTGGTTTGTCTAAAGAAAGGAAAAATACAATGCAAGAGATTTCATTTTTGGTATAATTTGAAAAATGGTTTTTTTTAAATTTCACTTCTATTTTTGACCTAATTGAAATTATAAATCCTGGGGAAAATTGCAAAAATGTTATATCATCTGCACCCATTCAGCAAGATTGGAACACCAACTATTCCGATGGCAGATCAACCCCATAGCTACCAAAATCGCGCAAAATGATGCACTTTTTCGCCGGAAAACCTAAAACCCGTCGAAAATCAGTCCAAGTTTTATAAAACCGCATATGACGTGGCATTGACTTCCACGTGGCTGTGACATGTGTGCCACATAACTTATTTTTGCCACAAAGCAGCTGACATGTGTGCCACATAATATTACTTTGATAGTGATGATGCTGAAAATTGGGTTCGCCGGAAAGTGAACGGAATCGGCTCCAAATCTCCAACAAATCAGCCAAAGAGTGGGTTCTTCAACCTGCTAGGATCAAAGCAACGTAAGAATACCAGGCGGGAGGTATTTCCCGCGTAGGCACTCCGACGCTCAAGACAGTGAGATTGTCTCAGGTGGAAAGGTGACCGGAAATTTTGGCAGAGGTTCGGTATGTAAAAGTGTGCGTACCTCAGTTCTCAGAAGAAAAAGCATTTATACCTTAGGTTTGAGGTCAGAGTCGTGTCTGAGCGGGCTTAATGGGCGCGAATATAGCGGGATCATGTGTTGAGTAGTGGAGAGACGTGCGGACGTGGGTAACCGCCACGCACCACATGCCCAACCCGCTCTGATCCGAACTTACGTAGTGGAGAGACGTGCGGACCTCGCAGATGCGGACCTCGCCCTTGCGGACCTCGCCAAGTGCGGACCTCACAAGGTGCGGACCTCGCAGATGTGGACCTCGCAAGGTGCGGACCTCGCCAAGTGCGGACCTCACAAGATGCGGAGCTCACAAGGTGCGGACCTTGCAAAGTGCTGACCTCGCACTTGCGGACCTCGCCAAGTGCGGACCTCGTATTTGCAGACCTTGCGAGGTGCGGACCTCGCAGGGTGCGGACCTCTCATCTACGAACCTCGATACTTAGCAATATTTTGACGTTATCATTCAAGATGGGAACCTCGCATTATGCGGACCTCTCATAATGCGGACCTCACAAGATGCGGACCTCGTTCGGTGCGGACCTCTCAAGATGGGGACCTCGCATTATGCAGACTTCGCAAGATGAGGGGCCTCGCATGAGGTGGAACGCGAAAGAGCGGACCTCGAAAGGGTGGAGCTCAACACTTAGAAATATTTTTGGCACTATCATTTGCCCCCCACTCTTCGAGTGTCGAATAATTGAGGCGCTCGTAGAGTAATCCTGAAGTGGTCTCCCTTCAATTGGAATATTCCCGTTCACCCTTTCGATCTGAACTCGCGCTCAATTTCTTATTGCTAAGCCAAACGAAAGCCCTTGTTTACAAAGAAGGAAAGGATAGGTACAAGTGCCTGTATAGGAGTGTTGTTGCTGACCTCGAAAGGAGAGTTCAGGATCTTGAGATGGAGCTCGAAAAGGCCAACGTAGAGATGAACAAGAAGGAGAATGACGTTCGCATTCAGGCGACCCTTGTCTCCGGCCATAATGAGTATATTGAACTCCTCGAAGCTGAGAAGGAAGTCCTTGAGGACGACCTTGAAAATGTTAATGAGAGAATGACCGATGTCAACGGAGGGCTGAAGAGGTACAAGCTGAAGCTTGTGGAGTGGAGAAGGGAGAGTTGCTCAAGGAGAGTGAGCGGGCTCGCGCTGAGTTGAGAGCGAAGCTCGAAGAGTCTGAACGTGACGCGACGGTCAGGACGCATGCTGAATTGATGGAAGGGATTAAGTGCTTTATGAGGAGCCCGGTGTTCGAGGTCGTAAGCGCCCTCAGCAGTTATACTCAGATTCGGGAGGCTGTTGAACGCGCTTATCACCAACTTGATCACATAAGGGTCATTCATGGGGATGCGAATGTTGATGATATTGGCCTCGACAATGATAGTGAGATGAAGACTATTCTCGGTCAAGGGGGCACAACATGGCCCGGCGCCGATGATCTTAGCAACCATGAGTTCGGGTTTGCCTTGGACTAGCTCAACATCATACTTGTCACCAAGGGAGCCGCCCACGTAGCGGGTGAGGGCGTTTAGCTGGAGAGAACTCTCAAGGGGAGTGTGGTAGAGACGAGGAGGCTCGCGGGGAGTGCGCTGTCAGTGATGAAGTCGCCACTGACTTGGTAGGGGGTTACAGAGACGAGGAGGCTCGTGGGGAGCGCACCATCCGTGATGGACTCGTTGCTGATACGACTGGGGGTGATAGAGACGAGGAGGCTCGCGGGGAGCACGCCGTCCATGATGGAGTCCTTGCTGATGCGACTGAGGGAGCGGGTGTTGTTCCGGAACGCTTCAAGGTGAGCGATGATGACTCCGAATCCGAGTTTGCTGTGTAGGGGGCTCTTCGAACTTTGTAATGCCAACGCTTTATGATGAAGAACATGTATTTGGCAAGCTTTCTGTGAATGAATGCATTTGTAAATATTTACGAGATTGTATGCAAGTTATGTGCAAAATTTCTCAGTATTGCGTTTGGACTTGGACATGTAACTCGTATTCGGGCATGTAAAAATTTTCTAAGTGTCATGTTCAAACTTCAAACCATAGCATTGTCAAGTTTGTATGTAAGCCAAAATTCGAAAGTTTTTCAAGTTCTAAGTGTGGAGCTCATAAAATTTATGTTGTAAAGTGTGTTTGCGGATTGGAGGGGTTCGGTTCCCCTCCTTTTGCGTAGGCTTCTTGAGCCAAGAGATTGTCACATAAAATTTTATAAAGCACTCAAGTAGAAAATGAAACGGAAAGACTTTACTAATAAAATGAACGGAACACTTGTGAAATACAAATGCCTTTGTTTCCTAAAACGAAATACTGAAAACTGAACGCTAATCATGAACTAAATGCTGAAAGAAACGAACGCTTAACTTAGATCAAATGAGCCTTACACGTAAAATTTTTTCAAGTTGTTCGCGTTTTATGGTTGAAGGAGCAACATATTGTTGGCATCCGCCAAGCGATAAGCATGACTTGTTGCTTTCGTTTGATTTGAGCGCCAGCCTTAGTCGTTTTCGAGCTATCACCAGGGATGAGCTCAGTCTCTGTAAAGTCTCCGGTTGGCTTCAACCTTGTTTCTTTGTGCTCACATTGTTCAGCTTCCAACTTGCGTTTTTGGGGATGAGTGATCCCTTTCGTATCAAGCGTCTCATCATCTTCCTTTTGAGCAGCTTCCAGCGGCTGTGGAGTTTCTTGAATAGACTTAGGCTTCACGGTTGAGAGCATGTAGCACTCCCAAGCCTCTTTCAGCTTACAATTTACTTCTCCTATTCCGTTAGGAGTTGGGAATTTCATTTTGCGATGGAACGCTGAATGAATGGCTTTGAACTTTGCAAGGGCGGGTCTCCCAAGAATCACGTTGTATGGGAGGTTGACCTCGACCACCGTGTATGTCAATGGGACCGTGGCTCTTTTCGGAGCGCAACCTAAGGAGGTCGCCAATTTTGCTTGGCCAATTGCGTACAGCTCTGATCCGCCGAGCCCAAGGAGAGGGGTCTCAACGGCTTCGAGCTCGACATCCTTGCCACATAACTTTTTAAAGGGGGAGAGTGGCAAAACATTTACTGAACTGCCGCTATCTACCAATGCCCTTTTGACCTTGGTGTTGTAGATGTCAACATCGATTACCATTGGGCAGTCCGGACACTCTTCATCTTCATCAATCACAACATTATCAAAATCACGCTCGATGAAACCTAAGACCTCGCCTTTCTGTATGTGGAAAATATGCTGAGCGGAAGCGTTGGGCTCCTGGTTGAACCGTCGCCCTGCTTTCTTTCACGAGGTCTTAGTATCATCATTTGTTGCTCCTCCAGCAATCATGTTCACCACTCCCCGAGTGGGCATGTTATCATCGGGTGCTTGCTTAGCGCCTTTAGCTACTCGTCCGTTGCCCCGCGGGCTGCGTGAGCGCGAGCGAGATTGACGGGTGCCATGCGTGCGAGACCGAGCTCTGTCTCCTCGTTTCCTATGGTGCCGATCCATAGACTTAACGAACTCCGATAGCTCTCCTCCGGCCACCAAACGTTGGATCTCTTTTTCTAAACTGACGCATTCATCCGTATCGTGTCCGTTCTGTTGGTGGAATGCACAATACTTGTTGGAATGAGAGTTCTTCTCGCTTTGGGGCATCGGACGGGGCTTCTTGAACATTTTCGAACCAGCAATGTTCAGGATCTCAGAGTTACGTTTGGTGAGTTCAACTCGCGGTCCCCGAGAGAGGGGTCCAGCTTGCCGTTCCCTACGCTCCTCACGATTTGAGCTCCTTGATAGTCTATCATGGATATTTGAGCTTCTTGATAGTCTATCCTGGACACGCGCTCGTTTCATGCGAGCCATGTCTTCCTGCTCCATGTACTCACTCGCTATCCTCCGGAGATGAATCATGTCCTTAGGCTTTTGACGGGCAATGGCGTCTCCGCACTCCGTACTGATCTTAGAATCATTCAGCCCTTGGTACACTGCCTGCGTCAGGAAATCACCGGATGGGATCTCAACTTTGGTTAGTTCAGCACCAAAGCGAGTAAGGTACTCCCGTAGAGTTTCATTGGGGCCTTGCTCGACATTCCAGAGATAAGTTGTGGGCAGCTTAGTCACCTTCAGAGGGCGAAAATGGCTATCAAACTATCTGCACAGGTCATCGTAGCTTCGAATCCATCCAGGTGGAAGCCGCTTAAACTAATCATAGGCGGTTCCCGTGAGCGAAGTGACAAATATCTTGCACCAGAAGTCCAGTGATTGCTCATATAGGTGTATGAGGTGCTCAAACGCGGTCATGTGTTCCTCAGGATCGCCCGTTCCATCGCAGCGGGACAGGTTGGTAAGAACCTTTGAGTGTCCCGCCCGGGCCATCAGAATCTCTTCGCAAAATGGCGAAGCTCGCTCAGGCCTTGATCTTCGAGGTCGACTATGCCTCCGATGGGTTGATAGCTCGATAGGCCTCTCTCGATCGCCTCGGACAGGATGATGCCTAGGCTTGTCGACCGCCTCCTCGTTTCGACGCCGCTCGGGTCGGTGATGAGCCTCGTCTTGATCGCCAACCCGAGATCCTTCCACAATCTTGCTCAGGGCGGCGCGTAGGTTCTGATTCTCCTCTTCCAACTGAGTGAGGCGGTCATTCTCTCTCTCCCCCGCTCGAGTTTTGGAATGTTGAGCGGGATTGAGAGGATCCGTTTCCTCCTCGTCCTCCACCATGGTCTGTTTCCCATCGTGCCGCTCGAATGGGACTTTGTCATCACCATCCGGAGGTAGGATAGGGTTTCGCACTCGGCTCGGTCCCGCTACCATCGGATTTGCCTCGGTACGAACGGGTAGGGGTTCCGTTCGAACGAGCAGTTCCCCCTGTAGCGGCCGGTTGGTCGTGTGCTCCACTCCGCTCATCACGATGGTAGTGCGAGGTGGAGCAATAATGGCCTGGACTCCTCCGATCTGGGCTTGTGTTCCTCCTTGGAGTCCCCAGAGCAGATTGAACAACAACGGGTTTAGTAGCAAAGGGTTTAAACCTGTCGGAATGTTGATTGAATTTTGGCCTATTCCGGTACCAAGAGCTTGTAAGGAGTGGACGGGCAGACTGAAGTCCACGGTGGCTCCGATGCGGTTCCTCTTATGCGGGAACGCTGGCGGTAGATGGCGCAACACGTCGACGTTCGCTTGACTCACGTTGATGTTCGCTTGACTTACTCGGGGTTGGGGATAGTCGTGGAGGCAAGCTAGAGCTTCGCTCGCCACGGCTAGTGTTATCAGCTCCGGTCATCTTCCAAATGAAACAAAAAGAATAACTTTGAGAAAAGGTTGGGAAATCCGATGGCTTTCCCACAGACGGCGCCAAACTGATGATGCTGAAAATTGGGTTCGCCGGAAAGTGAACGGAATCGGCTCCAAATCTCCAACAAATCAGCCAAAGAGTGGGTTCTTCAACCTGCTAGGATCAAAGCAACGTAAGAATACCAGGCGGGAGGTGTTTCCCGCGTAGGCACTCCGACGCTCAAGACAGTGAGATTGTCTCAGGTGGAAAGGTAACCGGAAATTTTGGCAGAGGTTCGGTATGTAAAAGTGTGCGTACCTCAGTTCTCAGAAGAAAAAGCATTTATACCTTAGGTTTGAGGTCAGAGTCGTGTCTGAGCGGGCTTAGTGGGCGCGAATATAGCGGGATCGTGTGTTGAGTAGTGGAGAGACGTGCGGACGTGGGTAACCGCCACGCACCACATGCCCAACCCGCTCTGATCCGAACTTACGTAGTGGAGAGACGTGCGGACCTCGCCCTTGCGGACCTCGCCAAGTGCGGACCTCACAAGGTGCGGACCTCGCAGATGTGGACCTCGCAAGGTGCGGACCTCGCCAAGTGCAGACCTCACAAGATGCGGAGCTCACAAGGTGCGGACCTTGCAAAGTGCTGACCTCGCGCTTGCGGACCTCGCCAAGTGCGGACCTCGTATTTGCAGACCTTGCGAGGTGCGGACCTCGCAGGGTGCGGACCTCTCATCTACGAACCTCGATACTTAGCAATATTTTGACGTTATCATTCAAGATGGGGACCTCGCATTATGCGGACCTCTCATAATGCGGACCTCACTAGATGCGGACCTCTCAAGATGGGGACCTCGCATTATGCAGACCTCGCAAGATGAGGGGCCTCACTTGAGGTGGAACGCGAAAGAGCGGACCTCGAAAGGGTGGAGCTCAACACTTAGAAATATTTTTGGCACTATCAGATAGTATTTAGATTTAATCTTTAATTAAATATATAAAAATAATATCCTACTGTATGTATAATATGTATGTGCATATATTTCTCACATTTCAGGTAAATTTAAAAAAAAAAAAACGAAATATATATATATCATATAGTTAAAGATAAAATAAAATCAAAAATTCATCTTATCTATTTTATAAATTATAAATTAATTAATTAAATAACTTTTTTTTTTGTTTTTTTAGTTTGATGTGGGCCATTTTTGCATAATTATTTTAAGTGAAGAATAATTAAGAGAATACGTCAGTTGGAGGAGAGAGAAGGAGGTTGAGAAAAGTGGGAGAGAAGTGGTCAAAGATTTTAAATGGGCTGAAGATTTGATATTTGAAAGAGTCCTCACGTGCCTACAATTTGGGAGAGAGATAACTGACTTCTCTAGATAATAAAAGGGAAGAGATAGATAGAGAAAAGTCAGATTCATTGAACGTCATTCACTCTCCACAGAAACCCTACAGTCCCATTCTCTGAGATTACGGACAGAAGAGTTCTAGCAACATCAACAGTTCCCAATTTCCTTCTTTTCTACATTATCACAATAGAATTTTCCTTTTAGATTATCATTTATATCAATTATAAAGATTGTATTTTCTGGAGTTTCATTGTACGAAGAAGAAGATTATTCTGGAAAACAGAAGATCATCAGCATCAATTTCATATTTCATTTTCATTCATCGTTATTTCTATTTTTCTTCCACTTTTTCTGCAATTTATGTTAATGCTCATTTCTTTATTCATTTTTCTCTTTTACAGCTTGGTATTAATCTCTTTTCCCCAAGAAATAAATTTTATTGGTGTTTGTCGAATTTTTGACAAACATCATTTGGCGCCGTCTGTGGGAAAGCGATTAAATCGAGCAAAAGGCGTGAGTTTTCGCAATTTTAAATGGCATCCAAGACCGGATCTAGCAGTGTATCAACTCCAATCAACCCGTCTGCTCCGGCAACGACGGCACTGAAAAAGTAGCCGGTAGTGCTTCAAACCCACTTTTCATTGGAAATATCCCCGTGATGACCGATTCAACCGTTGTTACGACAACGGGAGATACGCTGTCAACCAAGGACAAGGAAAATGCCCTGGAATCCAGCGAGATTGGGGGTTTGAGGAACGCACGAAGCCAAAATCCCGAGCAGGAGGATGGAGGCCTGCTGACCCCTCCAGGTGCAGGAAGTTCCTCACCAGGAAGGACACTTCTACCTGAAAGGTTGAACCTGTTCGTTGGAGCAGGCAGGCAGGGGGGCTACCAGCGGTCTGCTGAAGAGCTGAAAGTACTGCTGAGCCAAACATTCAACCCCCAGCAGACCGTTAAAATAACTGACATACCTGGAGGGGCGACGTCAGGAAGCAGTACCGCTGCTATCCAGTTCCAGGCTAAGGGAGCAGCTGGAGGATCCGGAGGATTGGGAGACGGCCTGTTACGGCCAGATGTCCCTATTCACTTTACAGCTGGAGAGTTTCAGCAATGGATTAACACCGCTGTAGCCGCCGTCATGGGGCAGCCAGACCAACCGCCAGCTTCCGTGGGTGGAACAGCCCCGCCACCACACTTTGCAGAAACGGCGACTAGAAGAATGGTGATACCTTCAGCTGGGGAGGGTTTACTTCCAGTTAGGGACCCCCTGGTGCTGCAGGGAGCTGGCGGGACCGCTCCTTGGACCGCAAGTAGAGCTGTGTGGCAGCCAGCAGCACCGCCACCTATGGATTACCAGACGGAAATGAGAGAACCAGGCTTCCCGGAGCAGCCGGACTGGACTGCCAGGCTACAGCAGAGGCTGGAAGATATGGAAAGGCAAATTAGAGCAGCACCTGCCGAGGTGACCAAGCGGGGAGGACCCTTCAGCCAGAGGATCCTGGCAGATGAACTCTCGCCAGGTTGCAAGACATCCGGGCTGCCGGAGTACAATGGTGCAACGGACCCCCAAAAGCACCTAGACCGGTTCGAGAACTTAGCCCTACTATACCAGTACACTGAAGGGGTGAAGTGTAGAGTGTTCCTGACCATATTCACGGACAATGCCCAAGAGTGGGCCCGACAGCTCGAGCCTGGATCCATACATTCCTTCGATCAATTCGCTGTATTGTTCCTACATCAATTTGCCAGCAGCAAGGGCTACCAAAAAACTTCGAATGCCCTTTTCACGGTAAATCAAAGAGAGGGGGAGTCTTTGAGGAGTTACATCAACAGATTTATTAAAGCAGCACTGGAAGTTCCTTCTGCTACGGTGGAAGTGCGTGCTAGCGCCTTCCAGGAAGGCCTTAGGAAGGGAGCATTCTTCACTTCGTTGGCTAAGAAGCGGCCTACCAGCTGGGATGACCTCCTGACCAGAGCAGAAAAATATATTAATTCCGAGGAAGCAGAAGCCGGAAAGGATGAATCAACAGCTGACAGGAGGAGGGAAAGGAAGGAGGATGGACACCTACCAGCTCCAGCTAAAAGGATCAGAATACCTGAAGGGCGAGAGCATTTTGATTTGAACCCCCGATATGATCGATACACCAAGCTGCACACAACGCCATCGCAAACTCTGATGCAGATTCAAGGAACGGGACTTTTGAATTGGCCTAGAAGCTCGAAGGATGGGCCCCATAATCCTCCTTCGGGGAGATTTTACCAATTTCACAATGACTATGGCCACGATACCAATGAATGCCGACACCTACGAAATGAAATTGAATGGCTAATTCAGGAAGGCTACTTGCAAGAGCAGATCTGTCAAGATCGATCAAAAAACGGGGAGATGTTCCCAAGACGAAGTGCAGCTGGAAGTAGCTTACCTGGAAGGAACACATCAAGACCAGGAAGAAGCCTGTCAGGAAGAAGACCACCAGGAAGGAATGCCCCCAGGTAGAACTACAACAGGAGGGATCAACCACCGAGGGGGGAGGAGCAGATAAGAAATCCCTCACTAGAAGGACACTTGATTCCAGCGTCCCCTGCAGAACCAGGAAGTGCAGGAGAAAGTGAGCTGGAGGAGGATCCTTGAGAAAGCAGAAACGCTGGAACCTGTAAGAAAGCGGAGCCGCAGCTGGGAAGGATCCCTCAAAGTCGTGAAAATTGCAGAACAAGAAGCCCAAGAGTTGGAGGAGACTGACGGAATAAAGTTACCTCAACCTTGGAATGCTCAAAACCTGAAAGAGTTTTCAGTTGAGCAGGCCGGCGGCCTGCACACCTGGAAGGAGGGCAGAAGGAGGAACGTATCATCAGAACTTCCAGGTTCCAGCCAAAACCTGAAGGGGTTATTTCTGCTAAGCAGGTGGGCGGCCTGCACACCTGGAAGGAGAGCAGACGGAGGAACGTATCATCAGAACTTCCAGGTTCCAGCCAAAACCTGAAGGGGCTATTTCTACTAAGCAGCCGGGTAGCTTGTACACCTGGAAGGAGAGCAGGAAGAGAAATGTGTTGTCAGAACTTCCAGGTTCCCACATTTTATTCGCATGTTTAATAGTTGTTTACATAAACTTTTTGATATTTCAATTCATGAGAAAGAATGAGATTATATTTTATGTTGATGAATTATTAGAATAACTTAAATCCATGAGATTCGTGAGAAATGCATTAAGATGAAAAAAGAACCATCTTGTATTATGCTTTGAATGCATCATATTATTGTTGAATTGACATTTGAGAGCAGGCACATGCAAAGCCTCCGCGGCTACATCGTTAAAAGATCGAGCTTTAATGATACTTGAAAATCCCGGGTGGAGGAGGGCACACAAATAAGTCCCTCTTGGGAAGGCGCGTTGATTACGCAAATGCCTTGGGAAGAGCTAGAGGAAGAGCTCTTGGGAGTGATTCTCCACCTGCTCCTGCCAGTTGGGTTGGCCGCCTAGCTGGAAGAAAGCAGTTGATGCTAGGGCCGGAGAGAATGCCCTCATCAGAGCGGGATCTGACAGTCTTTTACTATGAAAATGGCACCCTCACGAGCTGATGGATCCTGTAAGGGATCAGAGAGAATGTCCCCAAAGCTGCTAGCAGGAAGGGTTAACCTTCAGCAAAACTGGAAAAAACAGGCAGCCCAAGGAGACGGCTCGTATAGCTACTACACCAGAACCGTCTCCCTAGGCTGCCCACCTCCTGCTAGCCAAAGAAACAGAAATTGAAAGGAATAAACAAAGACTGCATCAAACCAGATACCCTTGCAATATGAAAAGCATGTGCCAAAAGAGAAAATTCAAGTGTCCGAGACATTTATGAACGCTCGATGGAAATGAGCGAAGGCAAAAATTCAACAGGCAACTCAAAGGAACCGAGCTCGGCCTAGTAAACTCGATTCAAGAACAAATGCAAGAGAAAATTTTTAAAGTTTTTGCAGGTTCAGGAAGTTCAAAGGAGCTTAAACCTCCCTTACGTTATTGACTTTGTTGGAAGATTAGCTGCTCCAGCAGACGGAAAGGAGTGCTAGCTGAAAAAGTACCAGCAGGGGGAGAGTCGAACCTTCTGCTTACAGCTGTCCAGCTTTATCCCTACAGCTTCCCCAGCAGGGGGAGTCGAACTTTCTGCTTACAGTTATCCAGTTTTATCCCTGCAGCTTCCCCAGCAGGGGGGAGTCGAACTTTCTGCTTACAGCTGTCCAGCATTGTCCCGACAGCTTCCCCAGCAGGGAGGAGTCGAACTTTCTGCTTACAGCTGTCCAGCTTTGTCCCGACAGCTTCCCAACCTGGCCACAATACTTGCTGCTAAACCTGGAAGCCTCTACCTGGAAGGAAGGCAAGATTAATCAGGAAGCAGGAAACCAGAAAGAGAGAACTGGAAGAGCATCCGGAGAGTGTGCAGCCAGCTGAAAGTCTAACAAGAAGTTCAAAGGGAGAAGGTTCAGTAGGAAGAAATTTCAACACCCAGCTGCTGAGTGGCTGACCCCCACCTCCTGTTGCTGAGTGACCGATCCCAACATCCTGCTCACAGCTGTTCAGCCTCATTTCTGCAGCTGTTCAATCATGCTCCACTCCCTGCTGCTAAACCTAGAAGTCTCATATGAAACCTAGCGGGAGGAAGCTCCTGCTGCTTACCCCACTACTCGCTGCTAAACGTGGAAGCCTTCGCCTGGAGGGGAGCAAGGCCAATCAGAAAACAGAGAGAGAAGTGAAGATCTCACGAAATGAAGCTACCAGAGACTCACCAAAAGCTCAGTTGAAAGACTTCGCGAGATACCAACTGGAAGAATGCTAGTGGATGGTATTGCAGCTGGAAGGTTTGCACCAGGAAGAACACTCACAACAGGAAGAAGAAGAGGCTACGGAACAGGATATGCACTACAAGAGTTGGCTCAGTACACTTTTATTACAGGTGGCCAATTTCAACATTCAATACAAGGAAAAGCCGACCCGTTGTCTCTATTTCAACTGAGAGATGACCAGGAGATTCGACAAATACACAGCAAGACACAAGAAAGATGTAGTCTTCATCTTCAAGGATCTGAAGGAATATCACGAGCATACATGTTATACTGATTCGGCAGCGAGCTACACCCAATCCAACAGACAAGAGAACTAAATTTCAGAGTCTTTCCAACAAGAATAAACAAAGATACAATTTCAATATGTTTCATTTACAAGAAAGCAACAATCCAGCATACATACTCAAGATACAAAAAAAAATAGAGATTGCAATCTTCACCGTCAACAAGCTGAAGAAAATCGAAGCAGATTTGGAAAGAAAAATCATCCATTTGCCCACAGCAGCATCAACGGTAATCAAGCCAACAAAAGAGCAAAAAATTCAAGATCCAACTTCTTTTTCAATGAAGAAACATATTTAGCTATTAACGGAATGTCCGTTTTATCCCGAGTCATAAAGATCCAAAAATATCTACCACAGTTCTCATATCAGTAGCTCCAAGCTGCTAAGTTTCAGCGGATGAAGCAACAGAATAATAAAAGGAACAACAACGGAGCAGGAAGAGCTCAAGCTCTATCGATGGCGGCTTGGCCCACCCTGCAACAATCTCAACAGAGACACATCTCGGCCATGAGAACCGTTTTTCTTCCCAAAAACGATGCTAAAAAGGAGCGTATCGGAACCGGCGTCTTCATGCCTAGAAGATTCAACACCTCAAATCCCACCATTGCAACACGCAAGAAACCAGCAACAGGGTGTTTCACTGTACTGATTCCAGAAAGAGTGGGGGTTGGAGGGGAACGAAAATTCTCACTTGCTCAGGCGGAGGGACGGCGGCACTACGATGGAATGGTGGCGGCGCTGCAAGAAACCAAAGGAAAGCACCAGGTCTGTTAAAATTGAACCCCAACTCTCCAGATTCGAACTCCGGAAACAAAATCAAAAGAAGAAAAAGAGAAGGAAGAAGAAGGTTCTTACCGATACGGCCGGCTCTCGGTGGCGAACGGTCACGCGTCGTGGTGGCGGCGAAAACACAAGGGGAAACTCAGATCCGCGAGTCCCAAGTCCCGATCTTATAGAATCAGCAAGTGGAAGAACAAAGAGAGGCCACCGGGAACAAAAATTCATACCTGTACAGGCGGCGAGACGGAGCCACTGCGGTGGAACGACGACGGAGCTGGCGGAAACGCGGCGGCGAGAGGGCGAAGTGATGGTGGCAAAGCGCAGCAAGCCTGCAAACAGATGAGAGGCCAGAGTGTACAAAAGAGAGCCGAAGTTCTCTGGTTCCTTACCAAAGTGAAAGAGAGAAAGAGCCAACCTCTCGTTCTTTTACCTGATGCAAGAGATAGTGCTGCCTTGGCTAATATGCAAAAGGAAATGTCAATTTTGAATAAGTCAAGGGAGACCAAGCCTGCTATAATGACTTCTTAATCCTGGTGATGTTTTTCCTTTACCCTAAGTTGCATTTAATTTCGATTTGTCGAAATAAGCCTGAGCTAGCAAGCATATTTGAGCAACTTTGTTTGTTATCTTAAGAATTTCGATTTTCAGACCCTCATAGAATTACTTCATTTACGTCGGAAGTGGGTTTATTATTTTGGGTAATTTGTCAAGAAAATATAGAATAACTACCTTAGCAACTCTAATTTTTAATTTTCAAGGAACTATCCCGTTTGTGTTAAGGGTCGGTCTATTCTCTTTGATGACTCATATCAAAAATAAAAATAAAAATAAAAAAATGAGTGATTATCTACATGATTTAAGAGATGATCGTATTTTAGAATATATTACATCCTGAGTAATGTTTTGTAGAAGTTCTATTCTCATCAAATTTTGGGAAAATTGAGATATTTGCTGGTATCTTGGGAAACTTAGGTGTATAAGTATTACATGGTGTAATCAAAACAGCCGTTTCACCAAATGTGCAAGGGAAGTGAAGTTTTCTTCTGAAAAGATCAAGGAAAAGGGAATCTATTCTATAAGAATTCTGTGAATTTGGTGATATCTTTCCTTGCTCTCACTTTATTTTTTCCTTCAGTTGTTAGTTTAATTGCATGATAATATTTGAGATTAAGCGTATCGGAATTACTTTTGAGAATTGTTTCAGTAATTTCCTAAATTTAAGAAGGCTTATCTCATGCATTTGGGATTTATATTTTTCATCTTGAAAGATTTATCATGAAAATATAAACCAATTATCTTGATGGTTTAAGATAAGATCATATCTAAAGAAATATCATATCTTGGAAAATATTTTTGCACAGGTTATATTCCCGTTAAACTTTAGAAAAGAAGAAATACTTATAGTTGAGGTGGCAGGAAAGAAAAGCAGAAGGGAACGGGGCGAGCAGGAAAGGAAAGGAGAAAGGAAAGAAAAGTAGAAGGGACACGAGCAGAAAGGAGCATGTGAAAATCAGTTAAGCTGAAAGTCAATCAAGCTGGTAGGAGCAGCAAGCTGAAAGAATAAAGATACTAAGCAGGAAGTCAGGAGGGTCTCAAGAAGCAGAATTCCAACTATACCCTGGGTACGGGACACAACGGTTGCACTCTTTTTACTCATGAGGGTTTTGTCCCATGTGGTTTTCCCGAGTGAGGTTTTTAATGAGGCAATCACCATAACCAGGAAGGGAGACCAACCTATTAAAGACATCCAAAATCCAGAGTTGCTCTTCAGATTTCACTACTCTCACAGTCGTCCACATTGTTCGACTGTAAGAGTAGGGGGGAGTGATGATGTGGGCCATTTTTGCATAATTATTTTAAGTGAAGAATAATTAAGAGAATACGTCAGTTGGAGGAGAGAGAAGGAGGTTGAGAAAAGTGGGAGAGAAGTGGTCAAAGATTTTAAATGGGCTGAAGATTTGATATTTGAAAGAGTCCTCACGTGCCTACAATTTGGGAGAGAGATAACTGACTTCTCTAGATAATAAAAGGGAAGAGATAGATAGAGAAAAGTCAGATTCATTGAAAGTCATTCACTCTCCACAGAAACCCTACAGTCCCATTCTCTGAGATTACGGACAGAAGAGTTCTAGCAACATCAACAGTTCCCAATTTCCTTCTTTTCTACATTATCACAATAGAATTTTCCTTTTAGATTATCATTTATATCAATTATAAAGATTGTATTTTCTGGAGTTTCATTGTACGAAGAAGAAGATTATTCTGGAAAACAGAAGATCATCAGCATCAATTTCATATTTCATTTTCATTCATCGTTATTTCTATTTTTCTTCCACTTTTTCTGCAATTTATGTTAATGCTCATTTCTTTATTCATTTTTCTCTTTTACAGCTTGGTATTAATCTCTTTTCCCCAAGAAATAAATTTTATTGGTGTTTGTCGAATTTTTGACAAACATCATAGTTATTAAAAGAGAATCATGTCGATCAATCATCATCTTCATCACCCGTCCACCACTGCCGCCGCAGCCATTGCGACCACCCTCCCTGCCTTCTCTATACACATAGAAACGCTCAGATCCAGATCTGAGATCTATATCTGACAATGAGAGCAGTGTGATTGAAAATGGGGAGGGATTGTGCGGCGGTGGCACGGATTTGGGAATTTGGGAGCGGCGACGGCGGCGGATTTCAGGAAGAGGAAATGGTTGGCTTAGGGGGGAGGTAGGCGGTGCGGCGTTGTGGGAGGTAGCCGGTGCTGTGGGCAGTCACGGCGGCGGAGATGGGCAATTGTGCCCACTAATCCCCAAAATATCACACCATTAGTTTACCTTTAAAGCAAACCCCATTGGCCATTGGGAAATAATAAAAAAGAAAAAGAATTGGGGTTTAATTTTTATAGATCTCCGGCCTTAACCGCCCACATTTTGCTGAAGACCTGACTTTCAGAAATTGGGTTTTTGCTTTCGTAAAGAGGATTGAAGATTCTTCCTTTTTCATAGCGTCTGTGTTGGGTTTATTTAAATAAAGAGGATTAAAGATCTGTGCTGGGGAGGATGAACATTAAGGCGTGGATGCCATTTGTGCCGCTGAAACTAAGTCGCCGCCACCGTTGTGCCGCCACTACTAACACCACCACCAAATTGCCATCACAGTTCATTCTCTCTCTCCTTTGACGTGGATCTGGAGGTGGCGATGGTGGAGGGGCCAGATCTAGGGGAAGGGCAAGGGGTTCAGTGATCTATGGTGGATCTTGGCTGGAGGAGGCATGGATCTGGCTATGACAATGGTGTAGAACTTGAATGCGGATTGGAGTGAGAGAAGAATTTTTTTTTTTTTTTTTTTTTTTGGCCTTCTTCCCTATGTACGATTAAGAGGCGAAAATGAGATTGAGTATTTTAAATAAATTTTAATTTATGCATTTTAAATATCATGTATTTTAATTAAAATAATTTTTAATTTGTGTATTTTAAATATCATGTATAATGTTTAAGAGTTTATGTATTTATTTTATTGTGTAATGTTAATATAAACATGTATTATGTATACATACTATAATAATATAGTTAAAGAATATTTTTAATAATATTATGTGGTTTTTGTGTATTTTTTTAAAAATGGGTGAAAAGGACACATGTATGGTGGATTGGTGGTTTTTGACGTGGCGAAGGTAGTATTGCCATGTCATAAAAAAAATACCATGTAGGGTTTCGGGTCGAATTACAGGCGGATTTTCGGGCCTCCGGCGACTTTTTGCATTGAAATGCAACTTTTTGGGAGATATTGTTGGAAAACACGAATCAGAAAGCAGCGGAATTTAAAAAATTTTCCCAACAAAAGGACCTTGAACTCGCAATCGTGTAACCAAATTCGTAAAGATAGAAAACTTACTTTTCTATTGTTCTTTCTTGAAGCGTTTCAAGCCACCCAAGAACGCTCTTCTCGCGGCTTGATCCCCTCTCCTTGGTAAAGCTCGAATCTTCAAACTTCTAACTTGAAGTCTCTAGAGAAAGTCCACCAACTTGATCACAATCTAACTAGTAAGGATGCTAGTTCTCTAGTTAGTGTTTAGGCTTAACCTAGGGTTTAATTTAATCTTGGAGAAAGGAAGGTGTTCAACACATGAACCAAGAATTGTCAATTAGCTCCATAAGGAGCTCGAGCTCCCCTATTTATAGAGAGGGGAGTGCCGAAATTCCTAGTCCTTTATGGGCTAGGATTTTGGTCCCTCTCTCCTATTACTTGATCATCAAGTATTTTCCAACTTTGACTTTGAATTCTAATTCAAGTCAACTTTTAAGAGAGCTAAAAATATCCAAACTATTTTTGGATAATTTTATACTTTATTTATTATAAAATAAATAACTTATTTTTATCTAATTAATTAATTCGTAATTAATTAACTAGATTATTTTCTCCAAAATTAGACTTTCTTTTTAATTCAAAATTAAACCAAAGTCTATTAAATAATTAACTAATTAATTATTTAATATATATACAATATATATATATACACTCGTGTGTGACACGTGTCACAGTGACACGTGTCACTCACGTGAGCCACACGTGTGACTTCACACGTGTGGAACCCTCTTGGCCTGATTAACTCGTTTAATCATTTTCAAGCCTCAACTCATGTAACCAAGTTGTTGTGTGTGACCCTCTAGGTTCTCAATTCAATTAGCAGTGACCCTAATTAATTAATTCATTAATTAATTAATCAGTCCACAGATTAAACGACCATAGTCTAGCAACAGGTGTTTAACCCCTAGCTGAATTGGAATGTTCGGATTCGACAGAACCTTTAAGTCATTGAATCATGTGAGATACAATCCTCCTACTTACTATCTCTCAACCAAGATCTAGGGCAAGGGAATAATCAGAACCCTAATAATCCGGTCTTAAAGCTAAGTGCATTTCATATCCATTTGATCTCAATCCAAGAAACCCTTTTCTTGATGTCTTGATCCACTGCCTTGGCCAAGGACTCCATATGGCATATGAATGACTTACACAATAAGAGATCACCTTGCAAATGCAAGTGTAGGTCCTTTCTTGATTCTCATTCACTTTCATGAATCACTTGTGCAGCCCCAGCATAAGCCTTGAATCAGTTGTCTAAGGCGACACCCTTTAAAGCTTATACCAAAGACTACAGAGTTAACTCATAAAGTAACAAGGAACCTCAAGTCTAAGGATCAATTAATCACATCAATGACTCGTGAGATATTTCCTAATCTGGAAGTTTCCATTTCCTGAAATAGAAACTTCCTTTCCCATTTAGGAATGTTCTCACACGGGGCACCTCAGTGAACTTACTTATTAAAGTAAGCACCCTCATGTATCACGCACGTATCAACTATACACTTTGCACCTCCATGAAACAAGGTGGTCCTTCTTAAGGGCGTGATCCCACAAGCAAGCCTTAGAGGAGTCAGGTTGACACTCCCACTGTCTGTAGGACTCATCGGCTTGGAGTATTTTACTAATCATGACTTATGTGATATAGGGCTCGTTTCATGAACCATTTCACCTAAATGGTAGAGTCCTAAAGTCATCAGGATTAGGGGAGTTCTCATACATGCACAGCTAAAGTAAACGCATACCAAACAAGAGCATATAAAGAAGTGTTGCCTCAATTCGTTATTTCATTCAAAGATTGTATGTGATTACAATAAGGAAAAGCACAAAGCGGATATGCAATCGGCTTTCTAGGGCACTATTCCTAACAATCTCCCACTTGCCCGTCAAAGCCATTCTAAAGCTACTCTAAGTCCCATCTTCTCAAGATGACCTTGGAAAGCTTCTCGACTAAGGGGTTTAGTAAGTGGATCTGCCACGTTCTCTGCTGATGTGACCCTCTCAATTAGCACATCTCCTCTTTTGATAATATCACGGATTAGGTGATACTTCCTCATAATGTGCGTGGTCCGTTGGTGAGATCTTGGTTCTCTTGCTTGAGCAACCGCCCCAGTGTTGTCACAAAACACAGTAATGGGGTCTTTCATGCTAGGAACAACATTCAACTCTTGAATGAAGTTTCTAATCCAAACACCTTCCTTAGCTGCATCATTTGCAGCTAAGTATTCGGCCTCAGTGGTCGAATCTGCAGTGGTTGTTTGCTTGGAACTCTTCCAACTCACTGCTCCGCCGTTTAGGCAGAAAATGTATCCTGACATTGACTTAAAATCATCTAAGTCAGATGCAAAGCTTGCATCGCAGTATCCTTCGACATTAAGATCTTTCTGACCTCCGTAAACTAAGAATAAATCTTTAGTACTTTTCAAGTACTTAAGAATATTCTTCACGGCAGCCCAGTGACCATCTCCAGGGTCAGATTGGAAACGACTCGTTACACTAAGTGCATAAGCCACATCCGGTCGAGTACATAACATTGCATACATTATGTTACCTATTGCTGATGCATAAGGTGTATGAGTCATTCTTTCCTTCTCAAGGTTAGTCTTAGGACACATCTTCTTTGAAAGACATGTTCCTACACTCATAGGAAGGTTCTTAACCTTTGCTGACTCCATATTGAATCTTTTCAATACTTTTTCAATGTACATCGACTGTGATAGTCCTATTAACCTTCTAGATCTATCTCTATAGATTTTAATTCCAAGGATATATGACGCATCACCAAGATCTTTCATCTCGAATTGGTTCGATAACCATAACTTAGTCACTTTCATGTCATCCTTCGAATTCCCAATAAGAAGGATGTCATCAGCATAAAGTACTAAGAATTGCACTGAGGTCTCCAATTCCTTTCTATACACACATGATTCATTCGAAATTTGGATGAAGCCAAACGCTTTGACCGATTCATCAAATCGAATGTTCCAATTCCTAGAAGCCTGTTTCAATCCATAGATCGATCTTTGGAGTTTGCAAACCTTTTTCTCACTCCCACTGAATGTGAAACCTATGGGTTGCTCCATATAAATGTCTTTGTCAATGTCACCATTGAGAAAGGCAGTTTTCACATCCATTTGCCATATCTCATAGTCATAATATGCAGCAATGGCAAGCATGATCCGAATAGACTTTTGCATTGCAACTGGTGAAAAGGTTTCATCAAAGTCCACGCCGGGTCTTTGAGTGAATCCTTTTGCAACCAGTCTTGCCTTGTAGGCTGCAATGCTTCCATCAACTCCAAGCTTTCTTTTAAAGATCCATTTGCAACCTATGGGTTTGAGGCCATCAGGCAAATGTACCAAGGTCCAAACTTGGTTGGAGTTCATGGAGTCCATTTCGGATTTCATGGCTTCTATCCACTGTTCAGAGTCAGAATCTGAAAGTGCCTCCTCATATGTTAAAGGATCATTATCCTTTTGAGAGATTTCATGGAAGAATCCATACCATCTCTCCGGCTGTCTAGGAGTGCGTTCAGAACGCCTTAGAGGAGGATTTTCGTGTGTATCGAAATTCGTGATTGGTTGTAGTTGATCAGAGTGGGACGTTTCTTCAGTGGGTGATGTGGGGTCATTTTGTACTTCTTCTAATTCTATGATCTTGCCTTTCTTTTCCTTAAGGAACGGTTCCTCAAGAAAAGTGGCATTTCTGGAAACAAACACCTTTTGCTCAGATTGATCATAGAAATAGTATCCTATGGATTCCTTAGGATAACCTACAAAGTTGCATAAGTTAGAACGAGATTCTAACTTATCTCCCACTGTCCTCTTCACGTAAGCAGGACAACCCCAAATTCTTAAGTAAGAATAACTAGGGATTTTACCATGCCACATTTCATAGGGCGTTTTAGGGACTGACTTAGAGGGAACTAGATTCAAAATATTTGCTGCACTTTCTAGGGCATAACCCCAGAAAGAAGGTGGTAAGTCAGTGAAACTCATCATGGAACGAACCATATCAAGTAGGGTTCGATTCCTTCTCTCAGAAACTCCATTAAGCTGAGGAGTTCCCGGAGGAGTCCACCGAGAGATAATTCCATTATCTTTGAGATGATTAAGGAATTCTTCACTAAGATACTCGCCTCCTCGATCAGATCGAAGTGCTTTGATCTTGTGACCAGTTTGGTTCTCAACCTCCTTTTGAAATTCTAAGAATTTCTCAAAAGTTTCAGATTTATACTTCATTAAGTATACATAACCATACCGACTAAAGCCATCAGTAAAGGTTATGAAATACTGATGATTGCTTCTAGTGCTTACACTAAGTGGTCCACAAACATCAGTATGGATCAAATCCAAAACCTTAGTGGCACGTTCCACAGTTCCTTTAAAAGGGACTTTGGACATTTTTCCTTTGAGACAGGATTCGCAAGAAGTTAACTCTTTGAGATCATTTTCAGAGAATGATCCTAAAGTGTTTATCTTGCTAATTCTGTTCTTGGAAATGTGTCCTAATCTAGCGTGCCATAAGGGAGCTGAAACTTTGTCATCTCTCTTACGCTTTGTTTCTCGTTGTATATTCATAATATTGATATTTTGAGTTAGGTAAAGTCCATTACTTAGAGTACCGATGTGAACGGAAGAGTTGTTCCGTTTGATAAAATATTGGCCATTCTTAATATAAGTTTCATAACCTTCACAATCTAATATTGGAACTGAAATTATATTACGAATAATGCTCGGTACATAAAGGACTTTATTTAATACTAACTCAAAACTACCTAAATCTAATCTAATTGTGCCTAAAGCTCGAGCTTCAACGTTTGAGCCATCGCCGATCTTCAAGACACATTCTCCTTCTTTGAGTTGTTGGACTTCACTTAGCATCTGTACATCATTACAGATATGAGTTCCACAACCGGTATCAAGTACCCAAGAACTAGAATTAATAGAAAGATTTACTTCAACAAGAAAGATACCTTTCTTTAGAGTAGCCTTGTACTCTAGGCAGTTTCTCCTCCAATGTCCCGCTTTGCCACAATGGAAGCAAACATCCTCTTTCTGATCACGCTTCTTCTTTTGGGCCTTCCCCTTCGAAATGCCACCAGTGGGCATAAGGGGTTTCTTCTTCTTCTTTTGGGCTTTCTTGCCCTTACCTTTAGAAGGCCCAGAAGAGGAAGATGGAGCATTCACCATCAAAACCTTATTGTCCTTCTTGATCGTGCTTTCAGCAGTCACAAGCTGACTAATCAGCTCAGCTACAGTAGCACCAGCATGATTCATGTTGAAGTTAAGGACAAATGGGTTGAATGATGGTGGGAGCGAAGCTAGCAACAAATCCACTGAAAGCTCATCTTTCAGTAGCATGTCCATGGAAGTAAGTTTCTCAGTAAGGGCAAGAAACTTGAGTCCATATTCATGGACACTTGAACCTTCCCTCATTCTCAAGTGGAACAATTCCTTTGAAGTGTTATACCTTGTAACACGTTCATGAGGGCGGTAAAGTTGCTCTAAGTGGTCGTAAATCTCCCAAGCAAATTCCATGGCCTCATGTTGCCTTTGCAAGTCTGGAGACATGTTAGCCAACATAAGGCAACGGGCTTGGAGATTATCATCCTTCCACTTCTGAATCGCGTCCCGCTCGGCCCGAGTGGGAGCCTCCCCTTCGGGACTAGGCTCCCCTTCGAAGAGAACATAAGTTCTCTTCTCAGAATCTAAAATGATTTTTAGATTCCTCAGCCAATCAGAATAGTTGGGACCAGTCAACTTGTTTGACTCGAGGATCGATACAAGAGGGTTTTTGGTTGCCATTTCAAAACACGTAGAGAATCACAGAATCTACGACCTAAATGGTAAAACAGAGAACTAGTGAGCATGCTGAATTATAACGATATACAAAAGATAAGGTCTTTAATCTAATGTAGCTCCCACTGTTTTTCAAAGATCTAGAATTCCCAAAGATCTAAGAGGAACACGTTTCCCTATGGGTACTAAGATCCTAGGCATTTTACCTCGAACCCACGACTCGCGGACATTCTAAGTAAGAACCCTAGGTAGGTACAACTTACCAATTCTAACACCTTTAGAACTCTTAGTAATTGTTTTTTTTGCATCACCTATCTTTCAATATGGACCCACGACTCGTGCGACATCCATATTTACTTAGGCGTTAAGCTAGACCCATCAATCATAAGATCATGACCAAAACTTAGTTCGAACGACCCACGACTCGCGGACATTGCCCTTGCTAAAATTGACCACGAAATATTGACCATTTAAAATGATTAATTAGGTAACTAAGAACTAATAAGCTCCACTAGCTATCCCACGACTCGCGGACAATAACTAGCTTTACTTACTAAACTTAAAACCTATTGATGGAATGCTAGGAATTTAATTCAAAATTTGCATCTCGAATTAAACACCTATTTGTTCGAAATTAGCTTAATATTTAATGGGAATTTTCGAATCAACCGGAGAGTTGTCCGGTTCGACCTCACCAACATATATGTTATCCAATTTTATTAGTCTTGATTAATGCAAGTACACTTAAATGCATATCAAACAAGCACATAAACAGATAACATGTCCTAGCATGATACTAACATGTAATGATCATGGGTTCTACCTATCTTATGCGTGATATGTGGGAGCCACTCCACAATCACAAGTTCTAACATACATGCCACATAAACAGTTTAAATCACATAAGGGAAAGCGGTAACAAAATACGAGCCCTATCTCTATTACATTTAACAATTGAGATTCCCCTCCCTAACATTTTGAGGGGTTTTCACTTATGGCCTCCTTGTTACTTGAATGTGGTCCATCTTACTCCATGGGTGCATTGTCTCCAAAATGAAAATAAAACCTCACCACCTATCTCTACTCTCAAATTACAATAAAAGGAAAAAGACATAAAGTAATAAGGCTCAATCTTCATATTGGCCTTAGACAATTACACGGGGCATACCCCAGCCTCAAAAACAGTAATATGGAAAGCCACATAATAAATCACATAACAGTACGGACATAAGTGAGGTTCCAACCTCAATTGAAAAACGCAACTATAGGGCTCCAACCCCAATTTAAACCATCCATGTGCATAAATTAAAACCATACATAGATCTAAACCCATGATCACCTAACATGCTTTTGCGAGAATTTAAATTTAGCCAATAAATTAAAATTCTCGTTTCAAGTCCTAATGACTTAAAACACGACTTAGATGCAATTCTTGTTCAAGAGCCTTTTCAATAAAACCCGAAAAACAACAAACCAAGAAAATTCCAATTAATTTCCAAAATTAATAATTTTATTCTTTCATTATTTTCAGAAAATAAAATTCATAATTTTCCCAAAATCCAAATCGCTTTAATTTCTCAAAAATCCCAATTTAATCAAAATTTTAAAATAATTTTATTTTAGCAAAACTGATTTTTAAAAGATAAAATTAAGATAAAATTAAATCGGGATTTTTCGGACCGAAAACACGAAACACGAAAACACAAAATTAGGCCCGAAAGCATCCGCCCAAAGGAGGGCACTGCCGCGCGGCATCAGGCGCGCGCGCGCCCCCAAGCTGCGCGCACAGCGTGCGGCAAGTGCCGCCCGCGTGCCCGCGCTGGGCGCGCGATTCGTGCGCTTGTCGCGCGCAGCAGTGCCCCGCCCGATGGCGGGAGATCTCGGCCTGGGCGTCCCGCTCTGTTGCGGGACGGTGCGGGCGGCTGTCCCGCGCGGTTGAGGGACAGGCGAGCGGTCGCGCCTAGGCTCGGGCGGGAGGGCCTCCCGCGCGGTTGCGGGAGGGCTGGGCGGCGGCGACGGGCCTGGGCGTGCGACGCGCTAGCACGCCTAGGCTCGTCCTTTTTCGTGTTCCGTTTCGTATTTTGGGTTTCTCCAAAACCCGGTTCAATCCAAAATTAAAAAATTCGATTTAAACATATTTCAATCAAAACGGTTTTCAAAATCACAATTTAAGAAAACAGTTTCAGAAATTCAGGAAAAATTACAGTTTCGTATTTCAGGCTTTCTAAAAGAACTCATGAATACCTAATTCGCATCTAAGCCTAAGAATTTCTACCAAATTCAGAATAATTGAGACGAATCAGAAACACGATTAACGAGGTGGCTCTGATACCACTTGTTGGAAAACACGAATCAGAAAGCAGCGGAATTTAAAAAATTTTCCCAACAAAAGGACCTTGAACTCGCAATTGTGTAACCAAATTCGTAAAGATAGAAAACTTACTTTTCTATTGTTCTTTCTTGAAGCGTTTCAAGCCACCCAAGAACGCTCTTCTCGCGGCTTGATCCCCTCTCCTTGGTAAAGCTCGAATCTTCAAACTTCTAACTTGAAGTCTCTAGAGAAAGTTCACCAACTTGATCACAATCTAACTAGTAAGGATGCTAGTTCTCTAGTTAGTGTTTAGGCTTAACCTAGGGTTTAATTTAATCTTGGAGAAAGGAAGGTGTTCAACACATGAACCAAGAATTGTCAATTAGCTCCATAAGGAGCTCGAGCTCCCCTATTTATAGAGAGGGGAGTGCCGAAATTCCTAGTCCTTTATGGGCTAGGATTTTTGTCCCTCTCTCCTATTACTTGATCATCAAGTATTTTCCAACTTTGACTTTGAATTCTAATTCAAGTCAACTTTTAAGAGAGCTAAAAATATCCAAACTATTTTTGGATAATTTTATACTTTATTTATTATAAAATAAATAACTTATTTTTATCTAATTAATTAATTCGTAATTAATTAACTAGATTATTTTCTCCAAAATTAGACTTTCTTTTTAATTCAAAATTAAACCAAAGTCTATTAAATAATTAACTAATTAATTATTTAATATATATACAATATATATATATACACACGTGTCACAGTGACACGTGTCACTCACATGAGCCACACGTGTGACTTCACACGTGTGGAACCCTCTTGGCCCGATTAACTCGTTTAATCATTTTCAAGCCTCAACTCATGTAACCAAGTTGTTGTGTGTGACCCTCTAGGTTCTCAATTCAATTAGCAGTGACCCTAATTAATTAATTCACTAATTAATTAATCAGTCCATAGATTAAACGATCATAGTCTAGCAACAGGTGTTTAACCCCTAGCTGAATTGGAATGTTCGGATTCGACAGAACCTTTAAGTCATTGAATCATGTGAGATACAATCCTCCTACTTACTATCTCTCAACCAAGATCTAGGGCAAGGGAATAATCAGAACCCTAATAATCCGGTCTTAAAGCTAAGTGCATTTCATATCCATTTGATCTCAATCCAAGAAACCCTTTTCTTGATGTCTTGATCCACTGCCTTGGCCAAGGACTCCATATGGCATATGAATGACTTACACAATAAGAGATCACATTGCAAATGCAAATGTAGGTCCTTTCTTGATTCTCATTCACTTTCATGAATCACTTGTGCAGCCCCAGCATAAGCCTTGAATCAGTTGTCTAAGGCGACACCCTTTAAAGCTTATACCAAAGACTACAGAGTTAACTCATAAAGTAACAAGGAACCTCAAGTCTAAGGATCAATTAATCAAATCAATGACTCGTGAGATATTTCCTAATCTGGAAGTTTCCATTTCCTAAAATAAAAACTTGCTTTCCCATTTAGGAATGTTCTCACACGGGGCACCTCAGTGAACTTACTTATTAAAGTAAGCACCCTCATGTATCACGCACGTATCAACTATACACTTTGCACCTCCATGAAACAAGGTGGTCCTTCTTAAGGGCGTGATCCCACAAGCAAGCCTTAGAGGAGTCAGGTTGACACTCCCACTGTCTGTAGGACTCATCGGCTTGGAGTATTTTACTAATCATGACTTATGTGATATAGGGCTCGTTTCATGAACCATTTCACCTAAATGGTAGAGTCCTAAAGTCATCAGGATTAGGGGAGTTCTCATACATGCACAACTAAAGTAAACGCATACCAAACAAGAGCATATAAAGAAGTGTTGCCTCAATTCGTTATTTCATTCAAAAATTGTCTGTGATTACAATAAGGAAAAGCACAAAGCGGATATACAATCGACTTTCTAGGACACTATTCCTAACAGATATGGGGTAGATCTGTCACCGAAATAGTTGGTGTACCAATCCTGCTTAATGGATGCAGTTGGTATACCATTTTACAATTTTCCCATAAATCCTATATTATAAAATATCATATAAAAAAGTTTGTGTTTTATAAAACGGTGCACAAAAACCACACGTCTATTGTTGACTCAAGCGCTTATAGTGAGATTGAAACAATAATTTTTTTTTTAAATTGTCATTTTTGTCCTCGTGATGTTTGATTACATATGCACGAGCACCAAAAATCTTGTATTTATCAAATTTTGCAATATAATTCCCCGCTTACTTGAAAATATAGAGTGCTGTCAATTCGGGTGGGTCGGGTCAGGTTGGGATAGGAGTATTATACAAAAAGGCCCAACCCGAACCCGAAATGAACCCGAAACCCCCAACCCTAACCTGAACCTATCAGGTTCGGGTTGACCTGAATTTTTTCAGGTCACCCGTTAACCCGACCCGACCTGCTTTTTTTTTTATTTTTTATTTTTACTTTTTTCACCTGCTTTTGGAATTTTTTTGCTGAATTTAAAACTTGAAAGTACAAAAGTGCATATACAACTTCAAATTATAGAACCCCAATAAAAAATAAAAACAAAGTTGTGCACATTTCAGGGACAAAATATGCACTTCTGTACTAACTTGTGCATAAAAGCTAAATCACAATCCAAATATGACTCCCTAATTACGAAGTACAGAAGTGCACTTTTGTACCAATTTGTGCATAAAAGCTAAATCACAGTCCAAATATGACTCCCACAAAATAAGTTCAATCAACCAAAACATTCATGCAAAACAAACTGATTAGGGCTGCAGGCATAACAAACTGGGGTATGCGTGATGGGGGTGGTGCTTCACCGTACTATTATGCGCTTATGATCCATGAAACCTATCCCAGTTTGGCATTCCTTGTCTCTTGAAGGAGATCATTGACAGTGGCTTTGCAAATGATTGGACTGAGTTCCCTAGAACTCTGCTCTGCTTTGCTGCTGCTCACAATGATGATGATGAAAATCAGTGCAGGAAGGAAATATCGGAGCTTTGAAACCGTGTTCATAACAAACTGACCTAGGGCTAATCGATTCATAATAAACCGTCTTCACCAAGTCATGCCGCCTAAAATTAATAAGCAAGTCAATTAAAATAAGATTCATAATAAATATTAAGATTCCATATAATAAATGTAAAAAAGATTACTCACCTATCAATCATCAACATAAGTAGCCGTAGTGATTGATCATCGTTTTGATTCAAAAACAAAGCCATGATATTCTCGAGCAAGTCATCCAATTGGACATCATTAGAAACTGCAACAAATAAAATATTAAAGAACACATTTTAACACAAATATTAATTAAAGGCATGAATATCATACCTTATTCCCCAAAGAATCAGTCCTCCCAGCATATCAATGCCTCAACAACATCTTACTTATTGAAATTGTATGCATTATAGCTTTGGCACCATTCCGTTACTTCTGTACATGACTATATTACAGCATATATATTAATTACGCAATACAAATATATATAGGCTCATATTCACATGTATTGTTATTGTCACTCTCCTGTCTCTCCACAACACACACAGACACGTACAAAACGCACCCCCAAGGCCTCAGGATTAATTAAGCTCCTGATTAATCCCTGGCTAATTGCGTTTTAGTAAAAAGTTAAGTTTTCATTCAGTACTCCTTGATCAACCACTCTCACAAACCAATTTCTCTCATATTGTTATCTCTTATATAGTACATTCAAAATTTAAAAAAAAAAAAAAACAAAAAATCAGAAAATAGAAACAGCAAAGTTTCTCTTCTTGATGTTCTCAGCAATTAGCCAAAGTATTGGGTAGTAAATGATTAACAATCATTAACAAGGATGCAAACATTATACAAAAAATTCAAAGGAACCTAAAAAAATTCAATGAAGCGAAAGTTCGCTGAACATACCGTGCGGCGGTGAGACGGTGAACGCGGCGGTACATCAAGCCGGCGGCTGACTGCTATGGTGAGGAAAGGAAGGCCAAAATTCCCATTATTAATTCAGAAGAAATTAAAAAAAAAAGAAGAAGAAGAAGAGGTGAAAGCTTGGATATACCTGTAGTCAACGATGGCGCGAGAAGGCGGCGGCAAGATGAGAAAGCGTGGCTGGCCTGGCGGCGAGACTAGCAAGCATGGCGGTGAAAGAGAAGAAGCGCCGCTGCTGTGCTTTTGATTTCTGATTTGTAAAAATAGAATGAGAACTAGGTTAGAATTAGGGTTTTCTTATATATAATATCCATTTTTAGTCGGGTGGGTCGGGTGTATCGGGTGGGTTCAGGTTCTCGGGTCACCCGAATTATTTTTCAGGTCAACCCGGGTCAACCCTAACCCTAACCCATTTTTCTCTCTCCTCCCCGGGTTGGCTTCAGGTCCGACCCGAATTGACCTAAACCCGAAAACCCCTAACCCTAACTTGAAAATTGGGCGGGTGGGTCGTGTCGGATTTACGGGTCGGGCCCGTTTTTGACACCCCTAAATATAAACTTGTTAAAAAACTTTTTTTTTTTGTTTAACACATGCACACTCAAGTGAGATGGGATCTTGCCTTCGAAAATAAACTCATTAACCACTTGGACAAACCCTTGTTGGCTAAACTTGTTAAGAAACTTATAACACTAGTATTTTGACGTTGTTACCTTCGATTCGCAACAAAATCACGGACACTTGAAAGATTGTGGTTAGGATTTTTATGTGGGAGAAAATCGTCTGAGAGCATCCTTCAAGTTTTCAGAGAAAGATCTGTTGGTATAAGAAACTGAGAACTTCTCGTTTTTTTTATATACCATTAGATACCGAATCTCCCTATCATTTTCTTCTCATCCACTTTGATGTATAGAGTTCATATGGTACTAGCAGTTTTATGGTGGAGAAATTGAAAACTTTTTGTTTTCTTTTTTTTTATGTATAATTAGATAAGGACAAAAGGATAAAATCATATATTAAATAAGAAAAAATGGGATTGGAGGGGACTGAGCAAAAATATATTAACATAGGGTTTTATAAATTAATTTTTATTTCATAGGGTTTAGAATGTTACTTTAAGTTAACACAGGGTTTACGATGCAAATAACTCCAGAAAAAGTAAGATTTAACAATAAGGGTAAAATAAGAACATTAAGTCTTAAATATGATGAAGTCAATTCAGGAAGCGGTGTGCAATAATTTTAGGATACGAGGCCTTCTATCTGATTTTTTTTGTAATACGGAGTTTATATTATTCTTTTCACATAGCACAAGGTTTATGATGCATATAGCTCATTTGCAAAATTGTTTGGGTAGGGGTGTTTTGCAAAATGAATGTTTTCAAAATCTAAATGAAATCCTTCGGATTCTATCAACAACATTTTATACCCGAGAGATATTTTTTTAAATATGCAAAACATCAAGAATAGCTAGGGCAAATCCGAACTCTGATAAGAAATGTGGTGGTAATATCACCAGACATGGAGTGTACAACTGCAAATTAAATTTAATAACGTACCTTTTGCCTTTTGGGGAGTTTAACTTTCTTTTTTTTTTTAACTTTTGGGGAGTTAACTTTTAGCTACAAACAATCACCAGACTAACATTAAAACCGGACAATATGAAAACAAAAACCATAAGGAAACATAACTCGAGTCAAAAATTCCATTAACATGTCCGATTCTAGACCAAGCTTGGCTCGGGCAAATCGGTGTAACGAGGGACGAGTGTTTTACACTTGTCTTGTGGTTGGTGGAAAATTTAGAGAGAATGATCAATCAAATAGCAAGTGTAATGCATTTATCTTTTTAATTGGTTGGATTTGGCCAACCCGGATCTAGGCTAGAATTTTTCGATTCTCACGGTCTTAATTAAATAGCCCCTTTGTGTGCACGAGAGTTTAGGCTTTATTTTAGAAAGTATGTTATAGTGAACTTCACATGCATTTCCTTGTTTTCAACAACCACTACTGCGCGAGAAAATACTAAAAATAAATCAAATATTCAAGCGCCACAACTGGCCAACCTTTAAAATTGTGTAATTTGCCATTTTGGTTTTTCAATTTATGCATCTTTACCCATTGAAAGTATTTTCTGTCTAAATAGTTAATGCTTCAGTGTATTTTATCAATTTTTGAGACGATTCCTTCTTCTGTTTTCTAATTCCATCACATTAGTAGATTGACTATTTCATACTATACAAGATAGATTACAAATTCCAGTTTTACTGAAATAATTAGGAGCCAACACTGATCTTTTTTTAAAAAAATAAAAATAAAAATCTGTATGTACATGATAAGATTCTCGCGGTTTTTCATCAAATCTTGATCACAACGTGAAATGCACCAGCTCAGGAGAAAAAATTAATCTCGATCTTGGTAAAAAAGTTCAAATCACAAGAATTGTATTAGGAGTCTAGCAGAGTATGACATATATAATTAATGAGGGCAAGGTATTAGAAAACGGATGAAAAAATCATCGAGAATTGAAAAAATACATCAATAGATATATTATTTGGAAGAAATTTTAATTTATCTCCAAGGGAAAATGGCTCTAAGGGGTAAAAATACCGAAACTAACAAAGTAGCTAGCTAGGGAGGAAATCCCATCTTTTTAACGGTTAACGCGATAGCGCCCGTAACCCCCTAAAGATTAGAAGGTGTAATCAATTATATATATTCCATATAAAACTATCTGATTTTATAATTACAGTTATTCATTCCAAAAGTTGTATATGATTCAACTACATGTGCAAAATCACAAAATAATGATAACCGGTAAAAATATTTCTAAAATTAAAACTAGCGACAAAATCCGCATTGTTATTTATTGTCAATATTAATAAAGTGGATATATAAATGGTTTTATTAATGTGGCAAAATCAAATCACTTACTCCTATATATGCATCACTAACATTATTTTTTTTCAATAATGAAAAATAAAGTTACCATTTATAGAGTGGTCATTCAATTAACTAGTAGTCTAGTACTGTTACAATTTACAAATTCAATTGGGACAAACTTGCAACGATATTAAAACATTGTCTTTAGAAGGTCATGAATTTAAGAGGTCCATACATACAAATTACAATCATATTTAATACATTACAATTATTTGAACTTATAGCCCCACAACTCATATAAGATCAAACTACGTGAATATGATGCCAGCCTTTATAGGTGTAGGCTACATAAATTCAAGTTATATCCATTATATTAAACAGATGTGCCGAAAATTTTCAATGCCAAGGGTAAATACGGACTGTGGAGTGTTTCTTAAGAGTTTTTTTTTTTTTTTTAAAGTTCACAGGAGCTTCTTAATTAGTTATTTATTGTTTTGTCCTTCCCAGTTTGATAATATCATAAATCTAAGATGAATCCGAAATTACAAATTTAAAGCAATTGAAGGAAAACTCGCGACTAAGCTGGCCAACCGCCAAAGTCAAATTTTCATGGTGATATATGGCCAACATCATTAGCATGTGATGGATAAAATAGTTTGAAACATTTAATACTTTCGTTGGAGAGACTACAGATTCACAGAGAAAAATCAATAATTAATTAAAAATAGAATAAGACGAAATGAAAAGAAAATTGAACTTAAATTTGCCACAATTATCCATTTGGTTAAACTGGACTTCCTCTTCCACACATTGAGAAGTGATAATTCTTGTGCAAATGCCCTGATCACCCGTAGGAGTCATGTGGTGTGGGGGACGATTATATTTGACACGTCAGATGAGAGAGTAGAGCTCATATTAGAGAATGGTCTTCATAATATTTAGGTGCTACAATTAATCTTTCGCAAAAATAAAAGAAATAATAATTTTTTTAATCACCGTTGCAATCCAGTAGATCTAGAGAATCTTCGCTACAAGAAAAACTTGTGTTTACTATAAAACAGCAAAGCAAAGCTAAAATTTGTAGAAAAAGGCCGCTTAGTGAATCATCACTGCGTTTCCCTTCTTTCTAGATTTAGTATTTGTGCAAAACATTGTCAATGACTCAATCAATGTCCCACCTCTCATTATAATTATAGTTATTACAGTTATTCAGTCCTACGATAAACTAACACAAAATTATAAAACTATTTTGCACCTAAAGTGAAAGATATTATAATTTTAGTGGGTGAATTTCTTTGTTTGTTTTTTTTCTTTTTTTGTTTTGTAGGAGTTAAGTACTAAAAAAGTATTTAAAAAGAATTAAAGAGTAAAGTGCGATTTGCCCAATATGTAAACTACTTTAGCAATGAAATGAAAGTAACTCCCAATATTAGAAAGAGTTAAGTACTTCATTTTCTTTCTCTATATCCTATTTTGGGCTCGTGCCGGTAAGATCACTAAGATATAAAGTTCTACCTACCAATAATAATTACATACTTAAAAACTCGAACAAGAAATATTTGATTAAATTAATATAGCACTGAACCGCTAAATTACACCATTCGGGGGTAATTATATTCCAAGTGCAAATGCTAGAGAGATTGAAAACACAAATAAACATATTTATATATATATATATATATATATATATATATTTGTTGCTATATTTCTTTTATTATAAATTCAAGTTGAGTCGATTTTTTTATAATATAAACTTTCTCGACCAATGATAAGTGGGATTCAAATTCGTGACCTTACCATGGAGAATGAACTCATTATCCACTTGGACCAACCCCTATTGCCATCGAAAAATATATAGTTAATTAGTATTTCTGAACCATCGGAATATAATTATTATACCTACATATATATATATATAATTTTTTTTTGGTTGAATTTTATACCTAGTATGAGACCAAAAAATATCTCCAAGAGTAATTTACTGCAGGACGCACATTACTTTCTTGCTTTTAATTACTTTTGCCAACCACTTTGAACACAAATGAATTAGGCCATAATGCCTGTAATATCCAAAATTCCAGAAAATAATAAAATATAAATTTATCTCTCTTTTTCATACATAATAATGACATATAAAACCAAGTCTCTACCAATGATTTACTCCAAAAATACCAACTAGCCTCATCTACCATGCTATGCCGTTCAATAAATGTGGTAGACTTTTAATAACCCACTGATAAAAGTTGCTGGCAGTCATGATCATGTTTTGCATTTATACCCTAACACAATTACGTTTAGTTTTAAATTAATCAACCAGAAATGCCATTAATATTTCATGCATGCATTATTCCCTTGCAGTAACTTTTTTTGTTGGACAAAAATTTAAGAAATTAGGGTTGCTATCCCATCTCTAAAGTTAGGGCATCCAACTCACCCTTCGAAATTTATAGGATTCTGAATGTCAGGACGTACCACTTACCCTTCAAAATTTACAAGATTCTGTTTGAACTTTATATTATATGCATAATTTTTCTTTTGGTTTTATATCATCAATTAACTACATATCATATGCATTTTTTTTTCTATATCTCATTTAATTGATTTTTTAACAAGTAAAATTCTTCTCAAAAATATTTTTTAAAAAGTACATTTCGAACTACTAACCTCTTAAAAAATGAAATAAAGTCCGTCTCTATATTAAATTTATATTAAGATTAACTATTTGATTTTATATATTTTAATAATAATATTTTTTATTTGCATACAGATTGAGTATACAGAATTACTAGTTTGTTTAATTAAATCTCCTCTTCCTGGGTTGTTTTCTTGAAGAGTAAAAACAACTATGCGTTTATACGGATTTGAGAATACATTCGTCAATCGTGACCATTTTGTACCTCTTTCAAAATAATGACTAGTAAATTAATCTCTTTATTGTTATATAAATTCTCGTAATCAATTTATTTTTTCTACCTTTATTCTAATGATTTGCAACTCACTTTATTAATTAGTAGATTAATCATGTTGGCATATATAGACACTAGTTTTTAATATGCATAGTTAGTAAGAGGTTGTTTGTCAAATATATTTTAAAGAGTTTATAAAGTCTATTTGGGCCTTGTAATCTCCTACATTAGGAAAAATACAATTTTGATATACTAACGGACCTGTTTAATAATTTTGCTATAATTTTTCTTTTCGATTAAAAATGTACCTAATAATCCTAAAAAAATTGTAATTTAATGTAATTTTTCATCAGTAACCACCAATCCCCACGAGAAAACTGCGGAAAATCATGAATATTTTCTGGTGGAGATTGGTGGTTTCCGATGACAAATTGTATTAAATTATAATTTTTTAAAGTTATGTGTTATATTTTTTATTGGAAAAATTTTGTACCAAATTATTAAAATTGGTCGGTTGGTATATCAAAATAGCATTTTTTTCCTCCTACGTTTATTTTTGAAATTTTATGTTATTACTAATATTTTGGTAAAATATGGTTTTGATGGTGTCCGATTAGCTAAGGGTCAAACTCCGATCACTTTCTATTTTGTTGAGGTGGGGAAACAATGGATAAGCTCAGAAGGGTCGACGGAAAAGTTATAGGCTCTACCTGCTAGGACAAACACCAACAAAGTCAGAAGGTCAAGCTGGGGGAAACTGGGGGTGATTCCCAGTTTGGCTCTCCGACGCTCAAGTCAGATAGTGATCTGAAAGAGGAAAATGTAAGCTGTGTAATGGGGTTACAGTGATGAAGAATGCTTACAGGGATGAAGATGAATTCCCATATTTATAGTTGAGGGTCAGGGACCCGTTGATAATTTGCCTCGTGTGGTCCTGCCCTAGCACGTGTCGCAACAAGGAGAAACCTAGGAGGAATCTCCTGTAAAAGTTGGTAAAAGTTAGTGTTTGCAACAGTGACAAGTGCGCGGGCTTGTACGAGTGTCAGAGAGCCGTTTTGGAAGTTGGTAACGAGAGCGAGAAACACGCTCGTGTCAATTGGGCCGAATAGACTAGGTGATCCGCATGGGGATTAGCGTCCGAGCAGTGCAACGAGGGTGCACGAGACCCCTTTATCCTATTGTTGTATGAGGGCACGCTTGAAGGTGCATGATGCTCGCAAATGACTTTATTAGAACCGTGAGAGCGTGTATGATAAAGAAAGGTCGGCGCTCGTTGGAAGGCCTTGAGACGCTCGTTTATGAGCGCAGGGGTGATCATGTGCAGGTGAAAGTCGGGGATGTTTGGGGATCACTGAATACACGTGTCATACGCTGACCGCGCCACGTGTCAAAACGTGGGTCAAGCATATTTTATCCCCATCATTTTGCCCCCTCAATTCTGTAGTCCTTAGTAAAGGCTGTAGAATTTGAAATCCAAATGTCCGAGGGCAACGCCCGAGATTGAGCGCTTTTCGTGTTGCAGAAGCCTTGTCTGACAAGCAATTAATGCAGTGGTTTCAAATGACCACTCGTGGGGCCCATCTAAATGCTGATGGGAGAGTGGGGGCGAATATCAAGGAAATGGGCGCGTGACTCTTGGGAAGTGGGTGACGGTTCCCAAAAGTGGGCGGTTATCAAGGCGGGAAATGATTGCCTTTGAATTTAATATTCCCAAATCATACCCTATAAATAAGGGATTTGCCATACTCCTTTCTTCTTTATGCGAACCAAAATTCAGATTCTCTTTGTGCGAAAACTCTTCAGAACAAACTCAGAAAATTTCAAAAACTCTTGCAAACCTTTCCCAGAAATCCTTAAGGTAAAATTCTTGCGATTATACTGGTTTTTGTTTTCTAACTTTAGTACTTGTTTAGGATTGCATATCTTCCCTGCAACTCCCATCGAACATCCCCCATCTCAAGAAATCCCTACAATTCTTCCGAACTTCGTAATAGCCATGGCCGGAGATCACGTAGAGGAGTTTACTCGTGAAGTTGACGAGATGGCCACTCAAAGCTCATCCCAACCAGGCTCCCCCAAGGATGAGGAGCTAGACACGACAGTCTCAGCCATGGATGAGAGAAATCCTTGGGGGGTGGAACATCTCTTCGAAGAGATGAACCTGACTCTGGAGGCGATAGGCAAGGGGAACCATGGGCCTTAACGGAGAGGGAACTCCACCCTTATCGTCATACTGTGACTGTGGCCGTCTCTGGACCTACCCCTAAATCAGAAGGGGAAGCAGGGCCCTCGGAGAGATCCCCTGCTCAGGGCAAAAGGAAGAAGTCCCAAAAGCCCAGAAAAGCTAAGAAATCCAAAGGGTCAAACGAGGGGGAAGGGTCTGGTATGCAAGCGACGGAGGTTCCCCCCGACGAGATCCAAAGTAACATCACTCATGGGGAGATAGTATCCATGCTGGCCCCCATATATTGGGACGAGCGTTATCAATGGAGAATCCCTGAAGAACACGAGCGAGCAAATAATCCTCCTCCGGGAGAGATGGCTGTGTACTTAGATTCAGTAGTTTTCGGAGGATTGAGATTCCCAATACCCGAGCCTGTAGCCAATATCCTTAATGATCTTAACCTGTGCCCCACCCAAATTTTACCCAACGGTTTATCTTTGATAACCGTTTTTGTAGCACCCACACATAGAGCCACATCCCCCGCACCATAATCTAAACCCGAATACGAAATGGAATGTCCGTACCCGAATCCGAATCATAGCAAACGGGAGACCAAAACACACTCTCTAGGCTAGGCGGAGCTAAACAAAACCAAACCAGAGTATGCGGAAGCGAATAAACAAAAGCAACAACTAGAAAATCATCACATATATACGTATAGGTACCAATACATACTTAACCATATTGTATTTACATATAGGTACCAACATATAATCCCTGTACAAAAGCCATCACGGCTCAAGAAAAAATATAAGTATTTAAACTACAAACCATAGTTGTACATATACAAAATGATAAGGCGTGCAAGTATAAAAATGCACCTAACAAGACCTAGACCGACAAGTGCACAAGGAAGACACACTTCTCTGCCTAGCTCAAGTCCCCAAAACCTGCAACTAAAAGAATAAACGAGGGGTCAGTCAACTGACTGAGTGAGGGGGCTAACGCACACCCGTACCCTATATATATAAAGCAAAGCACATAACAAAAGGGTGGACTTATGAACCGGAATAGGTTTTACAAACTAAAGCTTTTGAACCAAATATATATATACTTAAAATCCTTTTCACAACTCTATCCCGATTCATACTTCCCAAACATAACACATCAAAATGCTCGGCGAGAACGAGCTTCCAACCTTTACTCCTCAGAATAAATCATAACATATCATCCACTACTCCAATGATGGAAGAGTCACCGGCGGCCCTAACCATCCATATCATATACAAACTCACGAGGGGTAGCTAACCCACAACGTGTCCTCCCCGGGTTTCACACCGAAGGCATCGAAATATCACACCTTCCCTAGCTCCCGGGGTCGCGTGTGATACCTCGGATGGAGACTACGTACAGGCTTTACCTCGACGGCCCAAACCGTCCCGAGGGCTCCTTACCCGTATCTCCTTGGATCCACAAACACAAACTCATATCATTCATACCAAATCTTTCATGGCAATCTCGCTAAACTTAAACCGAAAAGACTTTTCAAAACTTAACTTACATATGCTGATTTAGTAAATTTCCAAAAATCAAACTTGTTCACAAGGTCATAAACATATTCTAATAAACACATACTTATCTATATACATAGTATATAGTCACCTACACGGCTCGAAAACATCACATAAGGCTTTAGGTCATTTATTTAACAAAAGTCCTAAACCTCACCTTGTGCTTGACAAAAACGAGTGGACGTGAACAAACTACGCCTCGGGCTCGTCGACGGGAACCTCATCTGAAAAGAAAACACAAAAGCCCAAGACTTAGACTCTATATGAACCAAAGAAGACGCTCGGCAAAATGCATGATTCATGATCAAATGAAAAAGGTGTAAAATATGACATACAATTCACAATTATAGCATATCACATTTATTCACAATTTATCATGCAATTCAAACCAAGTTATAACATCCAACATGCAAAAGGTTAGCAATTAAAGCCATAAAAGGGCATAATTTAAACAAAAAGAAGTAGTGGCAGCTCCCAGGTCTCGGGAAGGAGTGGGAACGACCCTTTCACTGTAGGGAATGGCCGTTCCCGCTCTCGCTAAAAATTTCTGGAGGATGGGAACGGTCGTTCCGAACTTCAGTTCAAAACGGGAAGGGTCATTCCCAACTACCCGATCTTCTCCCCGCACGTCTGTAACTTTTGCAAAATTTTTTATCATGGAAACGACCCTTCCTATTCCCAATACAAACTGGGAACGACCGTTCCCATTCTCGGCAGAATACATTAAAATGACCCAGAAGGGTCGTTCCCAGTTTATAACTGGGACGGGAACGGCCGTTCCGGCCTGGTTCGAAAAGCTAAAGTAGAATCAGACATTACAGCAGCAGGGGAGCTTCAAAAATGGCCAGAAATGGCCGAGACCCAACACCAACAAGTTGCGACAACTTTCCAAAGTGCACAAATAATTCAAAGCCATAACTCCAAGGATGCAATTCGAGCTTAAACCTATGATCACATTAATTGCTCAACTACCATGAAGTTTTATGCATTAAATACAACATATACAACTCATATATGAAGCTATAATTCAAATATATCAAGCATAGAGCACATATTCAAGTTTTTAGCTAAACCCTTAGTATTCACGTAGGGAAGCAAAGGCATACAAAACTCACTCCAAACTCAGAATTTAAACCATAGAAACGACGAGCAAGACGAGGGGAAACCGAAACATACTTAAGTTCGAGAAAAGATGAAGAATCAAGGGAGATCTTGGCTTGAGAAGTTGGAGGATCCACTTGGGGTTTTCTTGGCTTCCTTGGTTATGAATTGCTATTGTTGATTACGTAATGAAGAAAGGGAAAGAATGGTTCAGCCTTTAAGTGCTGAACCAGTTCGGTTCACGGTTTCGGTTCAAGGTTTTCGGTTCAAGTTGGTTCGGTTCAACAATTACGGGTTCAAGCAAGGCTAACTCAATTAATTCAAGTAATTCACGTACGCAATTAGTTCAAATAAATTCATACGATTCATATACAATAATTTAAAACGCAAATAATATTAAATCACATAATTTACCTGTACCGACTGTGAGTCGGGGTGTCACAACCTCCTCCCCTTCGGAGAACCTGGTCCCCAGGTTCACTGTCTGACCTGAGAACAACTCCGGGTACAACTGTCTCATCTTCTCCTCGGTCTCCCAAGTAGACTCTTCGGAGTTCTGATCTCTCCACAGAACTCGGACCAAGGGAATCTGTTTATTCCTCAACACGGACCAAGGGAATCTGTTTATTCCTCAACACTTGCATCTTCCAGTCTTGAATCTCAACCGGGTGCCTTACTATCGTTAAATCCGTCTCAAGCTGTACCTCTTCAACAGGGAGTATGGTTGATTCTTCGGGATAATAGTTCCTGAGCTATGAAACATGAAACACATTATGTATCCCGGTCAATCTTGGCGGTAGGTCCAACCTATACGCCACTTCTCCAACTCTCTCAAGGATTTCAAAAGGTCCAAGGTATCTTGGGTTAAGCTTCCCACCTCGACCTATTCGAGAAAAGCCCTTTCTCGGAGATGTTTTCAAGAAAACCTTATCTCCGACTTCAAACTCAAGGGGCCGTCTCCTCTTATCTGCATAACTCTTCTGACGGTCTCGAGTTGCCTTCATTCTCCGCTGAATCAATTTAACCTATGCAGTGGTTTTATCCAATCTCTCCCGAGGTGTTACTCTTTCGAGCTTGTTCTCTTCTGTCCACCGCCAGTCCTCCATATCCTAAAAGAGAGGCGATCTACACTTCCTTCCATAAAGTGCCTAGTAGGGAGCCATACCGATAGAGGTCTGATAACTGTTGTTATAGGTAAACTCGACCAGAGCTAAATGCTTGTCCCACTTTTCCTTGAAATCCAAAGCACACGCTCTTAATAAATCCTCCAAATACTTAATCAATCTCTCTGACTGTCCATCCGTCTGAGGATGAAAAGCGATGCTACAATGAAGCCTTGTACCCAATCTTTTCTGAAGATCTTGCTAGAACTTGGCTATAAAACGAGGATCACGATCTGAAACAATACTAGCAGACGCTCCATGAAGTCTCACAATCTCATCACAATACAATTCTGCTAGTCTAGGGGTCTTATAGGACATCTTCACCTTGAGAAAATGAGCAGACTTGGTTAATCGGTCAACTATCACCCAAATTCCATCATAACCTCCTTTTGATCTCGGCAAGCCGGATATGAAGTCCATAGTCACTTGCTCCCACTTCCATTCGGGAATCGGAAGTGGTTGTAGGGTTCCTCCCGGTTTCTGGTGTTCTGCCTTCACCACTTGACACGTGAGACATCTCTTCACAAAGTTCGCGACATCTCTCTTCATACCATTCCACCAGAAGAATTCCTTTAAATCTCGGTACATCTTAGTACCACCGGGATGAATGGAATATCCAGAATTGTGTCCTTCCTCAAGTATTAACCTCTTGAGGTCTTCCGGGACACAAACCCTTGTCTTGAATCTGAACAACCCGGAATCATCAAACCCAAACTTCGTCTTGGGATCCACTCTAGACCGAACTACCAATTTCTGAATCTCCGCATCCGTAGCCTGAGAATCCATCAACCTTTGTTTCAAATCCGGCTGAATTGTGATGTTAGCTAACCGAGCCACTGAAACCACAACTGTCGAACCCTTCCCTGAAGACTCTGCACTCAAACCTGAGACACTTGCTTTCCTACTCAAAGCATCGGCCACCACACTAGCCTTGCCCGGATGATACTGAATCGTGTAGTCATAATCCTCTAAGAATTCCATCCAATGCCTCTGTCTGTTATTAAGTTCCTTCTGAGTAAAAAGATACTTGAGGCTCTTGTGATCAGTGAATATCTCAAAAGTTGTCCCGTAGAGGTAATGACGCCACTTTCTCAAAGCAAACATAACCGTAGCAAGCTCAAGATCGTGAGTGGGGTAGTTCTTTTCATGTTCCTTCAACTTCCTAGAAGCATAGGCCACCACTCGGCCATTTTGCATCAATACACATCCGAGTCCTTCCTTAGAAGCATCTACGAAAACCGAATAACCCTCGGATCCCTCTGGTAGGGTAAGAACTGTGCTGAAGTTAGTCTTTCCTTCAAAGCTTGGAAACTTCCTTCGCACCCATCACCGTGTCAACGGGCACGCAATCTTGGAGAAATCCTTCACAAATCTCCTATAGTAACCCGTTAACCCGAGAAAACTTCTTACCTTGGAGGCATTCTTCGGTCGTTCCCACTGAGCCACGGTCTCAATCTTGGAGGGATCAACTTTAATTCCCTTACCTGAAATTATGTGACCCAGAAATGCCACTCTATTGAGCCAGAACTCGCACTTGCTAAATTTGGCATAAAGCTTGTGCTCTCTAAGTGTCTCCAAGACAATCCTGAGGTGAGATGCATGCTCTTCTGCAGACTTAGAATACACCAAAATGTCGTCTATGAAAATCACCACAAACTTGTCAATAAACGGTCTAAACACTCGGTGCATCATATCCATGAACACAGCCGGGGTATTAGTCAACCCAAATGGCATCAAGACAAACTCGAAGAGCCCATAGCGGGTGTTGAACGCAGTCTTAGAGATATCCTCCTCCCGGATACGAAGTTGGTAATATCCCTGCCTCAAATCTAACTTAGAGTATACCTGCGACCCATGTAATATATCAAACAACTCTTCGATATGAGGTAAAGGATACTTATTCTTCACTGTCATCCGGTTCAACTCGCGGTAATCTATACACATCCTCAAGGTTCCGTCCTTCTTCTTCACAAATAACACAGGAGGACCCCACGGAGATGTGCTCGGACGGATGTAACCGCAAGCCAAAAGCTCATCCAGCTGAGTTTTCAACTCCTTCAACTCAGCAGTAGCCATCCGATACGATGTCTTAGAGAAAGGCTCAGCTCCGGGATAGAGGTCGACCACAAACTCGATGTCCCGATCGGGTGGTAAAGAACCCAAACTCTCAGGGAAAACATCAGGAAACTCTCTCACGACCTCCGTCTCCTCAAGTTTGGCCTGATCCTTCGGTTTATTCAGAAGGTAAGCCACAAAACCTATCGCGCCGTCCCGGAGGAGCTTACTTGCTTCCATAAAAGATACAAACGGGCTGGACTTCAACCTCTCACCAGTAAAGACCACGGACCCCAAAGAAACCTTCTTCTCGTGATAATCCAACTGAGCTCGGTGTCTGAAGAGAAAATCCATACCAAAGATAACCCCATACTTCTTTAGCGGCAGAACTATCAAATCTGCAGGAAAAACTCGGCCCTCAAAAGTCACTGGACGCTCCCGAAACACCCTGTCAGCTTCCAAAGACCCTCCCAAAGGAGTACTCACCACATACATATGCGCAGATAATTCATCAAGTAAAGGCAAAGAAACAACAATATCCCGGGAAATAAATGAATGCGTAGCCCCGGGATCAAATAATGTATGTAGTGATATGCCATGAATGATAATGGTACCTTCTATCACGACATTCGGATCGATGTCAGCAGCTTCCTCCTCTCCCTCAAGAGCATACACTCGAGCCTGCACAACTGGCCTCTTGTTCGGGCAGGTATCTATCTTGTGCTCAGAAGACCCGCACAAATAACATTTACCCAGAAGCTTCCAACACCTCTCAACTGGATGCCTTCCCTGAAAATGAGCACAAAAAGGTGGTGCCTGAGCTGCAACCGGTAGAGCTGGAACAGCAGGAGGTGCCACGGGACCAGTAAGACGGGGCTTTTTATTCCTGAAACCCTGGGGACGAAAAGCCGGTGGAACAGGGGCCCGTGGAGCAGAAGAAACGGGTTTCTTACCCGATCCAGAACCGGATCCCGATACTCGAGTAGAAGAGAAAGGTGGAGGCTTTAATCTTATCATTTGGGCCTCAACTTGTATAGTCCTTTTTGTGACTTTGGCCCAAGTACTCACATTAGTGGCTTGGAGAGCCTCTTGAATATCACGACGCAATCCATGAAGGAATTTCCGGGCCTTGTGATCATCATGATCGGTAATGTGAGTAGCATAAGGTGCTAACCTCTCAAATTCCAATATATAATCCTCCACCGTCCGGTTGCCTTGCCTCAAATTAGCAAACTCTTGGAGGTGACGCTCTTGTGCACTATGAGGGATATATTTCTCATGGAATTCCTACACAAAAGTCTCCCAATTAAACTTCATAACTGTCCTCTCAAGATTGGATCTCACACTTCTACGCCAAATAGCCGCTTGCCCTTGAATATAACGACCCGTGCAAACGACTTTGTCTTGGGAACTCCCCGGACATATCTCCCAAATTCCTCGAATTTCGGACAACCATTCCTCCGCTTTAATATCATCCCCTCCATACCACTTTGGAGGATTATTGTTCCGAAAGTCCTTACACACAGCGGTGATGTCTTGCCCTTCACCCGGAGGGGTTTGGTCCCTTTGATTTTGTTGCAATTGATTAAGTAGGGCTTGAACAATATTCTCCGCATTCATAGGTTACGGCGGAGGTGCATTTGGTGCAGCCGACTCATTCAAATCGGGGGTTCGTTGATGGTTTTGTCTTCTTGGAGGCATCCTGAAAATCACAAATTCAAGCAATATGGATACATGTAAGTTAGTGTATGATCATGTATACAATTAAGAAAACAAACAAGTATTCAAGTAATCAAATAATCAAGTAATCACATATTCAAATCATATAGACACATAATCACATTGTCCTAAGCCATACGACTTAGACAGACTCACACGACACTAGAGCCCGGTTTTGCAAGCGCGCTCTGATACCACTTAAGGATGTAGCACCCACACGTAGGGCCACATCCCCCGCACCATAATCCAAACCCGAATGCGAAATGGAATGTCCGTACCCAAATCCGAATCATAGCGAACGGGAGACCAAACACACTCTCTATCTCAAGTACCCGACAAGTGCATAAGGAAGACACACTTCTCCGCCTAGCTCAAGTCCCCAAAACCTGCAACTAAAAGAATAAACGAGGGGTCAGTCAACTTACTGAGTGAGGGGGCTTACGCACACCCGCACCCTATATATATAAAGCAAAGCACATAACAAAAGGGTGGACTTATGAACCGGAATAGGTTTTACAAACTAAAGCTTTCAAAACAAATATATATATACTTAAAATCCTTTTCACAACTCTATCCCGATTCATACTTCCCAAACATAACACATCAAAAGGCTCGGCGAGAACGAGCTTCCAACCTTTACTCCTCAGAATAAATCAAAACATATCATCCACTACTCCAATGATGGAAGAGCCACCGGCGGCCCTAACAATCCATATCATATACAAACTCACGAGGGGTAGCTAACCCACAACGTGTCCTCCCCGGGTTTCACACCGAAGGCATCGAAATATCACACATTCCCTAGCTCTCGGGGTCGCGTGTGATACCTCGGATTGAGATTACGCACAGGCTTTACCTCGACGGCCCAAACCGTCCCGAGGGCTCCTTACCCGTATCTCCTTGGATCCACAAACACAAACTCATATCATTCATACCAAATCTTTCATGGCAATAAAAAACTTTTCAAAACTTAGCTTACATATGCTGATTTAGTAACTTTCCAAAAATCAAACTTGTTCACAAGGTCAGAAACATATTCTAATCAACACATACTTATCTATATACATAGTATATAGTCACATGCATGGCTCGAAAACATCACATAAGGCTTTAGGTCATTTATCTTAGAAAAGTCCTAAACCTCACCTTGTGCTTGACAAAAATGAGTGGACGTGAACAAACTACGCCTCGGGCTCGTCGACGGGAACCTCCTCTGAAAAGAAAACACGAAAGCCCAAGACTTAGACTCTATATGAACCAAAGAAGATGCTCGACAAAATGCATGATTCATGATCAAATGAAAAAGGTGTAAAATATGACATACAATTCACAATTATAACATATCACATTTATTCACAATTTATCATGCAATTCAATCCAAGTTATAACATCCAACATGCAAAAGATTAGCAATTAAAGCCATAGAAGGGCACAATTTAAACAAAAAGAAGCAGTGACAGCTCCCAGGTCTCAGGAAGGAGTGGGAACGGCCCTTTCACTGTAGGGAACAGCCATTCCCGCTCTCGTTAAAAGTTTCTGGAGGATGGGAACGGCCGTTCCGAACTTCAGTTCAAAACGGGAAGGGTCGTTCCTAACTACCCGATCTTCTCCCCACGCGTCTGTAACTTTTGCAAAATTTTTGATAATGGAAATGGCCCTTCCCATTCCCAGTACAAACTGGGAACGGGCATTCCCATTCTCGGCAGAATACATTAAAATGACCCGGAAGGGCCGTTCCCAGTTTATAACTGGGACGGGAATGGCCGTTCCGGCCTGGTTCAAAAAGCTGAAGTAGAATCAGACATTACAGCCACAGGGGAGCTTCAAAAATGGCCAGAAATGGCCGAGACCCAACACCAACAAGTTGCCACAACTTTCCAAAGTGCACAAATAATTCAAAGCCATGACTCCAAGGATGCAAATTCGAGCTTAAACCTATGATCACATTAATTGCTCAACTACCATGAAGTTTTATGCAATAAATACAACACATACAACATATACAACTCATATATGAAGCTATAATTCAAATATATCAAGCATAGAGCACATATTCAAGTTTTTAACTAAACCCTCACTATTCACGTAGGGAAGCAAAGGCATACAAAACTCACTCCAAACTCAGAATTTAAACCATAGAAACGATGAGCAAGACGAGAGGAAACCGAAACATACTTAAGTTCGAGAAAAGATGAAGAATCGAGGGAGATCTTGGCTTGAGAAGTTGGAGGATCCACTTGGGGTTTTCTTGGCTTCCTTGGTTATGAATTGCTGCTGTTGATCACGTAATGAAGGTAGGGAAAGAATGGTTCAGCCTTTAAGTGCTGAACCGGTTCGGTTCACGGTTTCGGTTCAAGGTTTTCGGTTCAAGTTGTTTCGGTTCAACAATTACGGGTTCAAGCAAGGCCAACTCAATTAATTCAAGTAATTCACGTACGCAATTAGTTCAAATAAATTCATACGATTCATATACAATAATTTAAAATGCAAATAATATTAAATCACATAATTTACCTGTACCGACTGTGAGTCGGGGTGTCACAGTTTTTGTAATTCTCATGACCTGTACCAAGCATCAACCCTCATTCCGGAATTTCAACGCCCTTTTTCAAGTAGCCCGCTCGCCCCGTTTGTCCCCGAGGGCGGGCTTTTTCTATATCCAAGCTAAATCCGGTTTGAAACTGATAGACTCTCCCACAACCCATGGTGTTGAGTGAAAAACGAAGTTCTTTTTTGTGAGGGCTCCCGATGGTGAAGATTTTGGGGGTACCCAGAGAGTGGATTTCACATGGGGAGGGTCCCCTAGTTAGGCACCGTTTGTCCCATACCTTTCCGGAAAACTGGCTCAAAGATTTTGCTGGTGCCATGAGGGACGAGGCTTGGATAATCAAAGCAAAGGACTTAACCGATGATGCGGAAGTCATGTTTCTTTGCGGAATCACAAATGACCCCCACTTTATCAGAAATCCTCCCGCTCGTGATTTGGAGAGAGATGGTTAGCTTTTAGGGACTAACTCTAGTTAAGGATACTAACTATTTGATCTTGTAGAGAATTTTTAGTACGGACATTAACCCTCGTTTTCTTGTCCTCTTTTCCAGATGTTGCTATTATCATGACCGGTGCAAACATACGCAACGTTGCCAACATTATCAACAACCGTCGCCAGAACAACCAAGGCAACCAGGTAAACCCTCGCGGGCGAGGGACCGGACGGGGGATAGGCCGTGGTGATGGTCGTGGAGGTCACCAAGGGGCAAGTTCAAGCACGGCCCCACCAACCCAAGGCCGAGGAGACGTACGGGTGCCAAGCTCAGAGACGAGGATAATTGCTCATTCGACGGATGCCTCCAATGTGAGGGGAGCCACCCCTCCTGCTGCCAACCCACCAAGATCCACTTCGAGCGTGGTCATCCGAGAGTCTCAAGGGGGTGCGACCTCCGTTTCGAGGAAGAGGAAAAGGATGCCTGACAACATCCCTATCCTGGGCAAGGGCAAGCAAGTTGTCGAGGGCACGAGGGGAAATGGTGACACCTCTTCCTCCGAGGAGGACCATTTATAGGATTTCGAGCGCTTGGGGGACAGGAGTATCAACCGTGCTCCAGAAGATGGCCCCATTCTGCTAAGTTCTCATTCACCCTCCCGCACGATTTCCAAGGGACTCTTCGAGAGGTTCCAGTTCTCTGGAGATCATCGGGCCTTATTTTCCCAGAACACGAAGAAGGTTGCCGCCGACATGGTACATGCCATCATTTTCGTAAGTCTCTTCATTACTTCTCCTTGTTTTCTCATAATATTCTTAATTCCTCAAAAAGATTCTAAGTACAAAATATCTTCCTTATTTTCTTTGAAAAACACAGCAAGTACTCCCAAGAGGGCGAAGAACCTTCAAATGAGGGGTACCGTGTACTCCGAGCGCAAGGCTAAGTACAAGAAGATGGCTCGCTCGAATGATCCGGCTCAAATTCAAGAAGAACTGGATGTGGAGAAGGTGAAGTTCCTCTCCCTTGATACGGAGTACAAGAAGTTGGAGGCTTACACCAAGAAGCTGGAGGACGACTTCAAGAAATGCGAGGCTTCTAAGAAGAAGTATCACTTGGATTACAATAACCTCAACGAGAACCACAAGAATTTGATGGAGGACAAGAATGGATGGGTCACCCGGTCCAACAATGCAAGAGAAGAAATATGTTGACGCCATGAGGGATCTGCCCGAGCGCATTGAGAGGGCTAGCAAGGAGGCACTCATAAAATTCTGTCATAGCAAGGCCTTCTCATTTACCGCCTCCCTTCACTGTTTTGACGAGGCTCAAAAAGCCTTTAATATGGCAATTGAGAAAATGATCCACAAAGGATTGGGGGAGGCATCCGCTCGTGGATGGACGGATATGGGGCTGAGGTTAAATGAGCGTTGTGAAGAGGTGGATGAAACAAATGAGAATCTCGAGGCCACCATAGCTGAACCTGAATACAATTTCCTGGTGGAACTTGTTCAGGATGAGTACATGGCCGCTCATCCGGTCGAAGAGGTGCCCCAAGCGGAACAAAATGAGGGGACCACTAATGCGATAACTGCCCCTGGAGGCCCTCAGGAAAACGTGCCTCAGGAGAATGCCCTCGTTCCCGATGCCGAAAATGCCCCCGCCTTGGAAAATGCACCAGCTCCGGTTGCCGTGGGTGTTGAGCTGGTAGCTCCCCAAGCCCCAGAGCTTCAAGCGTAATAGCCTAACCCTCAAGGCCAACAGCCTGCTGCCCCCGCTCAATAGGTGGTGGTAAACTTGGAGGAAGATGTTGCTGCAGCCGCCTGAAATCCCCCTCTGCTTCTAATGAAAAATTCCCTATCTTTTCTCTTTTTTAGTTTATGTAAGAATTCGAAGGGCCTTTTATGCCCTCGTCTTGTAATTTTCGGACCGTTAATCAATGAAGAATTTCTTCTCTCATAATGATGTCTCTTTTTATACTTTGCAGCCCTTATTACAAAATTCACTTTGTGCTAGTTGTATCAAAATCTTGTAATGTTAAGATTCTAGGTAACATGCTAAGTAAAAGATGTAAAATTCGAGAAATATTGCTAAGTCTTGAGTGATCACGAGGGTCTTGCTTGAAGATTGCCCTTGTTCCAAACTTGTGTAATTTTGACTAAAACATGGAAAATTTCGCTAAGTCTTGGGTAGTCACGAGGGTCTTACTGGGAGACTACCCTCGTTCAAGACTTGTGGAAATTTACCTAAAAGGCTTGGAAAATTTTACTAAGTCTTGAGTAATCACGAGGGTCTTATTGGGAGGCTGCCCTCGTTCAAGACTTGTGAAAATTTTACTTGAAAGGCTTGGAAAATTTTACTAAGTCTTGAGTAACCACGAGGGTCTTATTGGGAGGCTGCCCTTGTTCAAGACTTGTGAAAATTTTGCTTTTGTGGTGCCCCAGGTTAATCCAGGGATCCCGTTTGGGGGCTGAAATCGGTCAGAAAGCTTCTCTCCTTGCAAAATGCAATTGTGTTGGTTCGAGGGGCCAGACCATTGGACCCTCGATCTCCCCTTGCCACTTGATCAAATTTGTGCAGCGAGTCCCTTTTTCGTGCACCGGGTGCCAGTAGTAAAGGCTCCCCGGGCCTACTAGGATGCTCGTGCGTGTGGACTGGACTTTGGACGGATTTCTGGAGGTGCTGAATAAGCACGCTCGTGAGATTATGCCGGTTCTTAAAACAAGGGGGAATTCATGCACCTTGGGCTTGAGTCCCAAGAGAAAATTTTCAACAACCTGCACACTCAGATTAGATAAATAAGCGAAGCAATTTCTATTATAATTTTCTGGAAAATAGCAAATACATCATGCGCCATCATGGGCTATTTACAAAATTAACTCAAACATTAAACCGTCTGAGGTTGCATGCATTCCAAGGCCGTGGAAGACGCTCGCCTTGTACGTGTTGTTTGCCCGTACTTGTATAACTTTGAACGGATCCTCCCAGTTGGGATCTAGCTTGCTTACATGCCTTGAGACTTTCACTTTCTTTAGGACCAAGTCCCCCAACTGAAAAGTCCTTTCCCTTACTCGCTTGTTGTATTGCTGAGCGACAGACGCCTTATACAGATGGATCAAAGCCCATGCCTTATCCCTTTTCCCTTCCAAAAGATCTAACTCAAGCGCTCTATTCTCCTCGTTAGCTTTTGGTTCGAAGTATGCCACGCGAGCAGATTCTTGTGCAATTTCCGCAAGTATCATTGCTTCTGACCCATAAACAGGCGCGAAAGGTGTCTCGCCAGTAGCCGCTCGTGGAGTAGTGCGATAAACCCATAAGGCTCCTTGCAGTTCCTCTGCCCACTCACTCTTCTTGCTTTCGAGCATTGTTTTCAGATGTTGTAGAATGACCCTATTAGTGACTTCCGCCTGTCCGTTGGCTTGGGGATGACCCACGGAAGTAAAGCGTTGTTCAATTCCCAACTCTGAGCACCATTCTCGTGTGTCAATTGCTATGAACTGGGACCCGTTGTCTGAAATAAGCACCCTCGGTATGCTATATCTACAGATAATGTTTTTCCATATGAAGTCCCTCATGACCCTGAAAGTGATCTTTGCTACGGCCTCAGCCTCGGCCCACTTGGTGAAATAATCGACAGCTAAGATGACGAACCTCTTCTGTCCGACCGCCATGGGCAAGGGGCCTACAATATCGATCCCCCATTGGTCAAGGGCCAAGAGACGTCTATAGGGATCATCTGAGCAGCAGGTAATTGAGGGAGGTTAGAGTGAAATTGACATTTGGGACACTTTTTAGAAAATTCAATGGCGTCTTGGAGAACCGTGAGCCATTAAAACCCACTCCTCAGGATTTTCTTTGCAAGGATATGCCCTCCCGAATGATTTCCACAACTTCCATTGTGAATATGTTCGAGCGTCTCTTTGGCTTGTGAGGGCCTGAGACATCTCATTGGCGGGCCTTGAAAAGACTTTTTGAATAACCTCCCTTCAGAGTCCAGAGAAAACCGTGGGGCCTTGTTTCTAATTTTCCGTGCCTCCACCTTGTCAGTGGGACAAACGCCATCTTTAAGAAATCTTACTATATCGTCAAGGCAACAGGGCTCGTACGGATCGATCATGGCTACTACTTTCTTGGTGACCTGCTCCTTTATCAAAGGCTCTTCAGTTCTAAGGAACGTGACAAAGCGCTCACCGGTACCTTCCAATGCCGAGGTAAATTTTGAAAGAGCGTCTGCACACTCATTTTCTGTCTGTGGGACCTGGAGCAGATGAAATTCCTTGAATTTCCCAATGACCTCTTTGGTGGTTTCTCGAGCCTCATAAGTTCCTTCAATCTGGCTCGCAATCAGCTGTGAATCAACATAGGCGATAATTCTGGAAGCTCCATTTTGAAAAGCAATTTTCAACCCTTGCACGAGAGCTTCGTACTCCGCTTTGTTATTGGTGACCTGGAAATCCAATCTGATTGCGAATTCTATCTCAATTCCATTAGGGTCTCTAAGGGTTACCCCTGCTCCTCCCCCTTGAGAGGTTGAGGAACCATCCGACCGTCGTTTTCTAGAACGGCAGGCTCCAATCCAAAATGTTCAACCAACAAATCCATGACGACCTGCGCTTGTATGACAGGTCTAGGCTCGAAACTTAAGTCAAATTGGCTTAACTCAATAGCCCACTTTATCAATCTTACCGATACGTTTGGCTTGGACAATACTTGCTTTAGGGGTTGATCCGTGAGGACGGTTATTGAGTGCGCCTGGAAGTACGGCCTCAACCGTCGCGATGCGTTGATGAGGGCGAATGCGAATTTTTCGATTTTCAAATACTTCCTCTCGGCCCTTGTAATGTATTGCTCAAATAATAAACAGGCAAGTGTTTACGCTCCCGTATGGCTATTAGAACTGCACTTGTTGCCTCAGTGGAAACAGAGAGGTACATAAACAACCTCTCACCCTCAATTGGCTTGGTCAGGAACGGAGCGCTCAAAAGGTAAGCTTTCATGTCCTACAATGCTTTCTCACACTCCTCAGTCCAAGCAAAATTCCGAGCATTATGTAGAATTTTGAAGAAAGGGAGGTTTCTGTCTGCTGATCGTGAGATGAATCTCTTTAAAAAAATGATTTTCCCTACCAGCACCTGTACTTTCCTGAGGTTACGAGGGGACGGGATATCCAAAATGGCTTTGATTTTTTCTGGATTAGCTTCAATCCCCCGTTGGCTAACCATGTAGCCCAAGAATTTTCCTCCTCGTACTCCAAAAGTACATTTTGAGAGATTTAATTTCATCCCGTACTGGCGCAGAATAGCAAAGGTTCGCTTGAGATCCTCAAGGTACGAGCCCTGACGCTCGCTCTTAACAATCATGTCGTCGACGTATACTTCCATGGACCCTCTAATTTCTTTCTCAATCATCTTGTTAACGAAGAGTTGGTAAGTGGCCCCAGCGTTCTTGAGCCCAAAAGGCATGACCAAGAAGCAGTATACACCCAAGTGGACAACAAATGAAGTTTTAGGACGATCCTCCGGGCCCATAAAGATCTGATAGTACCCTTAAAATGCATCCATCATACTCATAAGCTCGCAGCCGGCGGTCGAATCTACCAACTGATCTATTCGGGGTAATGGGTAAGGATCCTTGGGGCAGGCCTTATTAAGATCAGTGAAGTCATTGCACATGCGCCATTTGTTCGCGCTCTTCGGTACCAGGACCATGTTACATAACCACTGCGGATATAGTATGGGTTCGATATACTGAGCCTCGAGAAGCTTGTTAACTTCTTCCTCAATAACCTTTTTTCGAAAGCCGTGCACATCCCGCTTCTTTTGTTTTATCGGCTTGAAGGAGGGGTCCACGTTGAGCCTGTGGACTATCACGCTTGGGTCAATCCCAGTAAGATCAGAGGCTTTCCATGCAAAAACATCAATGTTTTCCCTGAGGAAGTCTATCATCATGATTTGCGAGGGTCCTGAAAGGTTGAACCCAATTTGAGTGGTTTTATCCTTGTTACCTGGCTCCAACTCAATGGTGAGAAATTTTTTCGTGGGCTCAATCCGTATCTCTAGACGACGGAGTTCGAGTGTCTTTTTCTTTCCCGTCAAGTGACCATCAGCAATAGGCTCACCTTGATCACGCTCGTCTTCCTCAGAAGAAGATTCTCTAATCGCTCCCAGTGGGGCGATTTCGAGGGCGCCCTTGGCGTTAGGATCCTTCTTCTTGTTTTTCTTTCTGTTTATTTTGGCCCTTTTACGCACAGGACCATCCTCGTCTAGATTGGGGAAATCTAAGGATTTCTTGGTGGATCCAATCTGGAATGTTTTCTTTGCTTTAGGTTTTTTGAGGGATAACAGGTAGCATTCCCAGGCCTCGTAAACGTTGCACAAAACCTCTCCGACACCCTCGGGGGTGGGAAATTTGATCTTCTGATGGTAAGTGGAGATAATTGCTATGAAATCTACGAGGGTCGGTCGCCCGATTATGATGTTGTAAGGGATTCAATTTCTACCACCGCATAGGTGACCAGGAGTGTTTTTCGCTGTGGGGCACGACCAAATAAGGTGGCCAAGCGAATTTGCCCTCGTGGGACAACTTTGGATCCCCCGAAGCCAATGAGGGCAGTTTTGAGGGGCTCGAGCGGAGTATTAGTAACATTCATCTTCTGGAACGTAGTATAGGGCAAAACATTAACAGAGCTTCCACTATCCACTAACACCCTCTTTACAATGTGATTGTGGACATCTAAGCTAACCACCATGGGACAGTCAGAGGTTTCACTGACCCCATGGGGCGTTACAATATGTTCCAAGTCCCTATCAGTAAATCTTATTACGTCATGCTCCTTCGAGCGTTTATCTTTTGCTTCCTGAATGGCATAAACTGATTTGGGCACCGAGGGGCGTTGATCATAACTCCGGATAAACCGGCGTCGAGAAGCGTTGGAATCCCTTCCTGAGGAACCCCCTACTATCATGTTGATGACTGCAAAAGGGGTATTCTCTTACTCTGGAGCCTTCCCTTTGCCGCGGTGGCTACTCTCTGCGGGGCCTCTCCCTCGTGGGCTCCTTAAACGCGATGGACTCCTTCTTCTCTCTCTCAAACGCTCGTTACAACGCTCATCATAACGCTCCAACATTTTCACAAATTCCTTCAAGTGGCCCCCCGTAATGAGCCTCTGAATTTCAACTTGCAACTGACGGCATTCATCCGTGTCATGCCCCTTTTGTTTGTGGAAGGCACAGTACTTGTTCAAACATCTCAAAGCCTCTATATCCTTCATTTTTGTGGGTCTTTTAAAAAGCTTCTTGTTAGATAGGGCATACACTTCCGAAATAGGCCTATTAAGGGGGACACGCTCGAATCTTCGTGGGGGAGGCTACGACTTAAGGCGCTCCTTATGGGGAGGCTCCTCTCACCCTCGTTCGCTTTTGGAGGGCCCCGAATGCCTGGGGGCATTGAACCCGTACATATCTTCGAGCACGAAGTAGGACTCAGTTATCTCCCTCATTGCCATGAGGGATGTGGCGCGTTTCTTCACGATGGAATCAACAAATTTCTTACTTACATACTATTTGTGGTTACAGGATTTGAAAAGAACGTGGATTAGAAAATCCATGGATGGCCTTTCTACCAAGAGCACCTCTTTGTTGAAGCGAGCGAAGAAGGACCGGAAAGACTCATGCTCACCTTGAATCAAGTTATATAAGGTAGTGGGTGCTGTGACAGGAGCCTTCAATGAATTGAAATAGTTAAGGAAGGCGTCGGTGAGTTCTCCGTATGAGTGGATCGAGCGGGGTGGCAACCGCTTGTACCATTCCTGAGCCATTCCCACGAGAGACGTGATGAAGACCTTGGCCCAGTAGTGGCTCGAATGCTCATACAGGTGCATCAAGTGCAGGAAATAATCCAAGTGTTCCGCTGGATCAGTAGTCCCGTCATAGCGGTTGACGGAGGTGGGGACTTTGCCCATCCCAGCTTGGGCTATTAGGACTTCCTCCACGAGGAGGGAACCTTTTGCGAGCGGATGGTGGTTGTAGCATCCAAAGTTTTCCTCCTGCTCCAAATGACGTGGAACATGTTGTTGGCGAACCTGGCGACGAGCGTCTCTAGCGTTGGCTCATTCGTCCCCATCGTGGGGGACTTGAGACCATGCTCTAGAGAGCTGTCCCACCATATCTTGCAACTCCTGCAGCTGGTCTTGCACAGCTGCGAGGACGTTGGGATTTCCCTTCTTTGCCTGGCTCCCTCGTTGGGAGGCTTGTGGCCCTCTTTTTGATGCTCGTGAATGGACCTCTTCGTCAACATCGATTCTCTCCATGGGCTCTTTGCCCTTGTCAGCTTGGGGACGCTCGTTTCTCCCTTGGTCTGGAATTTCTTTTCCTCTTGCAGGTGGAGGTGGCGGTTGAGCTCTCAATACGGCCTGGGCCTCCTTAAGCGGACATCCTTGCAATCCCCCTAAAGGAAGGGCAACCTGAGTGGCCTGCCCAGAGGGGAAGTACATGGAATGAAAATTTTCCCATGCACTCTGGGCCACCTGAACCTCGCATTGGGCATATATGGCGCATAGTTGTTAAGAAGACAAGAGGGTAACTCCACCCCTTCAATCTCCCTTGGAACCACCACCGGAAGCTGGATTTGTCCGGCGTGGTACGGTTGAACCGGCATCATGATGGTAGTGGTGAGCGTACCCGGGAGGCGGCATCATGACGGTAGTGGTGAGCGTACCCGGGAGGCGGCATCATGAAGGGGTGCCCTCCTGGGCTGGCGTGGGCATTAAGCCACTGGTTCTGGGGAGGATGAGGAAAAACAGGGAGTCTAGCGCCTCCAACGGTGGCGGAAACGGGTGGCTCAGGAAGCACTGGTGGTGGGGCTAGAGGTTCTGTTGGCGGAAGTACGCCTTCAGTAGGTGGCGCTCCGCCAGCCGTCGTCGATGGAATGGTGGTGACATTAGCATCTCAGGGAGGGTTATCTCCTCCTCCCACTGCTCCAGACCTAGTAGCTACCATTCTTGGAAAGGTGATGGGTGTTTGTTTTTCAACTAGCAAAAGATAGAAGGATGAGCTGAGAATGGTTTTCCCACAGTCGGCGCCAAAAATGATGGTGTCCGATCAGCTAAGGGTCAAACTCCGATCACTTTCTATTTTGTTGAGGTGGGGAAACAATAGATAAGCTCAGAAGGGTCGCCGGAAAAGCTGTAGGCTCTTCCTGCTAGGACAAACACCAACAAAGTCAGAAGGCCAAGCTGGGGGAAACTGGGGGTGATTCCCAGTTTGGCTCTCCGACGCTCAAGTCAGATAGTGATCTGAAAGAGGAAAATGTAAGCTGTGTAATGGGGTTACAGTGATGAAGAATGCTTACAGGGATGAAGATGAATTCCCATATTTATAGTTGAGGGTCAGGGACCCGTTGGTAATTTGCCTCGTGTGGTCCTGCCCTAATTATGCCCTAACACGTGTCGCAACAAGGAGAAACCTAGGAGGAATCTCCTGCAAAAGTTGGTAAAAGAGTGTTTGCAACAGTGGCAGGTGCGCGGGCTTGTACGGGTGTCAGAGAGCCGTTTTGGAAGTTGGTAACGAGGGAGAGAAACACGCTCGTGTCAACTGGGTCGGATAGACTAGGTGATCCGCACGGGGATTAGCGTCCGAGCAGTGCAACGAGGGTGCACGAGACCCCTTTATCCTGTTGTTGTACGAGGGCACGCTTGAAGGTGCATGACACTCGCAAATGACTTTATTAGAACCGTGAGAGCGTGTATGATAAAGAAAGGTCGGCGCTCGTTGGAAGGCCTTGAGACGCTCATTTATGAGCGCAGGGGTGATCATGTGCTAGTGAAAGTCGGAGAAGTCGGGGATGTTTGGGGATCACTGAATCCACGCGTCATGCGCTGACCGCGCCACGTGTCAAAACGTGGATCAAGCATATTTTATCCCCATCATATTTAATAGTTTATAATTACTTATATTTGTGCTTAATGAAAATGAGAGCTTATAAGATCTTTTTTATATATAGTATAAAGATGAAAAAAATTAAGCAAAACTAATTTGACATAAATAATTATTTTTTAAGACGACAGAAGTGTAATAATCATGAGAAAGCCAATACATCATATATCATTTTATAATTTTTAGATAGATAATCTAAAAAGTATTTAAGTAGGAGGTTTTTTTTTTTTTTTTTTTTTTTTAAATATCGATCAAAAGACCGTAGAGTATTTAGTGAGAACCCTACCTTATATATAACATCGAAAAAGTTATAAATACATATGTCCTAGCCGAGTATCAAATAAGGTAAATATGCGAAAATGTCATCAACAACAGTGAAGTATGAACAACCACGGTCCCCGTTAAGATCAACACTCATCCTATTTCATGAGGACTTACTAAAGTACAATACAACTACGATAATCAAGTTAACAGCTAAATTCTAAGTTACGATAATCGAATCAACCACTAGATACTCAACAAAATTCAAACGAGCTTTAATTAGTGGCTTATTTTCACTTCGTATTGATGAGTAATATTTACTATTTAAAACTTAATTCGAACTATTGGCCGATTTCTGTTAAAATAATTTAACGAGCAATTAAAATGACACATGGTCTTAGGAACTGTCCACCAAAGATAAAGTTTCAAACTTAACAAGCCCAAATTCCCTAGCCATTAAGATCCTTCTTACATCCTCCATTAAATCATTATCATGGCAGCAATCCTGCAACCATAAGCTTATTATATATATTTTTCCCGACCTTATTAGTTCAAACAATATAATCTTTTGAGCTTATAAGCTCTAATTTATTCGAAAAAATTGTCCAAGACTTTAAAAGAATTTATAAGCTAAGCCAATAAACATCCTTTATTTAATCATATATATAATATGGAATATAATTTAAGGACCCACTAAGTTATCATAGTTATTAGTAATCAAGTTGATCTTTCATATCCCTCTTGCCACTTGGGGTGTATGTGTTAAAAAAAAAAAAAGAATTGATCTTTCATATGCATAATTAGTAATTTAATCTTGTTGGAAAATAGAGAGATCCACAAGATTTTGATATGCATAATTAGAAGGGGCAAAGCGTCTTTAACGAATTAGTTGATTAAGAAACTAAACTTCGGTCTCTTGAAATCCACATACGTAAGGCATGAACATGTTTGTTTGATAATCTTTAAAGAATGTTGTTAGCAAAGTCACGCCATAATCAGTTGGTGGGAGTTGGGAGATGCAATTAGTGTCGTAAAAGACGGATGTTCACATGCATGTGCAACTTGGCCAACCCCTTAATAATACTAAAGGTTTTCCAAAAACAAAAAAAGCACTAAAGCTTTATATATATATATATTTGGATTTTGGGCTTAATTACAATACAATCCGCCTAGATCGAAACATTATATTTTAGTCCCTAATGTTTGAAAACCGTTTGTGGTCTCTGACGTCCGTTAGGTTCAATTATGTTATTTGAAAAATACCCCTAATTTTTTAATTGATTTGATACTTCAGAGACTGTGTTGTTAAATTCATAATAGAGATCATTTTGTTTATATTTGTAAATTTTAGGGATAATTTTATAATTTTGATCATATATTCAATGTAATACTCATACAAACCTTCAATAACATAATACTTTTACAAATTTTGGCATGGACCTCAGATAAAACAAGACATATAGCAACTAAAATGTAATTTTTCAAACTTAAATGAACTACGTTGTAATTAGGCTTACATGCAGAGTAGTCATATGCAAATTTTCATTTCGAATTTCAATGAAAACACCCCACAATAAAATAAATAAAATTATTGGTCAATCATATAGTTTAATAGTTTGACACCGTACTAATTTAATTAAATGTCTTGAATTTGAATTCTTGATTAATACTTGCTCGAACACATAATTGACTATATATTACGTTGGAATTAAAGTATACAAGGAAACGGGATATAAGTTTGTGAAATGAAGTTTCTATTCCTCATCATGTTTTTCAAGCAGGTGTTTTATTAATTGAATTTATTATTCATTTATACGTATACTTTGGATGAGCTTGAATTTGAACTCACAACCATTCATTAGAGAGTTATCAGTTAAAGGTCTTGTCATGCAGTTTCAATGCTAAGCCACCAAATTTATATACATTAATAGGGCGAAGAATTAATTTATTTTCCGTGATGTTTGATGAAATTATAAATTATTCTCTCTATGTTTCATTCATATTATAAGTTTCTTTTGATATTTCACTATTTCACGTACATCAACTTGTTTAAGCAATAAAGAAAGACTTGAAGCCACGTCGGATACTATTTATACTATTATATTAATTGTCGGAGACAGATAAAAATTATTTTTGTGTATCGAATTCTTTGATTTTTTTTTTATTATCATTTTTTTTTGGTGCCTTCTGGGTAACTGCATCGGTGACTCCCTTTTCCATCACTAGAATATGAAGAACCAGTGGACGTTCTCCCCGAATTTGTTTTTTAAACTCTTTATTTATTTATTTATTTTATTATTCTAAGTATTATCTTTTAACTCATATTTTTTCTCGTGTCAAGTTAATCTTTTTCTTTTTATTGTTATCCTTTTGCTTTTACTAATAGGAAACTATTAAATTTATTTACTATAATTTAATAATTATTCAATTTTTGCTAATATAAAAAATTTAATTTTAATATATTTTAATAGTGATGATTTCTTTGATGACTCACTTCATTGAGTATATTAATTACTAGTTTTAATTAAAATTCTTAGATTTTCCAGATATAAAGCCATTCTAATCATACGAATTTAACACGACCAAAATTTTATTAATATTTTTATTTAAAAAACGAAAGATCAAACTAATTTACATAATGAATAAAATTCAATTATGTTTTTTTAAATGACGCCAAAAAAAGAAAGGTCGTATTCGACTTATTTGTTAAATTCAAGTAGCATCAAACAAATATTTTTCGTATTGTATTTCAGAACTTCCAAGCATTTTAGGAAAATTATAATCCAGACTTGGCTCGGCCGAACCCAACTAATTAAAAGAACATGTATTACACTTGTCTCCTCGTTACAGCGGCTTGGCGGAGCCAGACTCGGGCTAGAATTACCCAGAATTTTATCAAATGCAAAACCAAAGTCAAAAACCCAAACCCAATATTTATTTTGAGAAAAAACAAAACCCTACTCTCATTCAATGTACAAAAAAAAAAAACAAAAAAATTATTTCTCAAAAAAAAAAAAAAAAAAAATGTATATTCGAAGAAGCATATAATAGAGCGAAAGCGTTCCGTTTAAATGTGTGATGAAATCAAACCATTTTCCCTAACATACATTACGTTACAGACTTCTTCTCATCATCCTTGCTTCTCCATTTCTTCCTCTACCCAAATTAACCAGAAAAAATAAATAAATAAACAAAACATATGGATCTCATTCTCGTGTTTTGCTACAGCCTTCCTCTTCTTCCTCTGCTGTACCTGCTATGGAGAACCTTCGATCGGAGGCGGCATCAGAATTGCTACATATTGGACTACGAACTCTACAAGCCCACTGATGACAGAAAACTCAGCACCAAATTCTGCGGCGAGGTGATTAGGAGGAACAAACATCTTGGTCTCAACGAGTACAAGTTTCTGTTGAAGGCCATCGTCAGCTCCGGCATCGGCGAAGAAACCTACGCTCCGCGGATGGTGTTCGACGGCCGGGAGGCAGACCCTAAGCTCGAGGATGGACTCTGGGAGATGGACGAGTTTTTTCTCGACACCATCGGCAAACTTTTCCGGCGGACGGGGATTTCGCCGTCGGAGATCGATATCCTCGTCGTCAACATCTCGATGCTTGGTACGATTCCTTCTCTCTCGTCTCGGATCGTGAATTTCTTCAAAATGAGGGAGGATATCAAGGTGTATAATCTCACCGGGATGGGGTGCAGCGCCAGCTTGATTTCCGTGAACATCGTCCAGAGCATTTTCAAGACGCAGAGGAACAAACAAGCTCTAATGGTGACGTCGGAGTCTCTGAGTCTGAACTGGTACACCGGCAACGACAGATCTATGATTCTGGCGAACTGCCTCTTCAGATCTGGGGGCTGCGCTACCATTCTGACGAACAAACCTTCGCTGAAGGATAGAGCCATGTTCAAGCTCAAGTGTCTGGTGCGGACGCACCACGGTGCGCGCGAGGAGGCCTTCAATTGCTGCATCCAGAGGGAGGACGACAAGGGCCTCGTCGGATTCCACCTCGGCAAAACCCTCCCCAAGACGGCGACGCACGCCTTCGTCGACAACCTCAAGGAGATTGCCCCGAAAATCCTGCCCCTGTGCGAGCTTCTCCGCTTTGCGGCGGTGCTGCTCTTCCGGAAGCTCCGCGGGAAGTGGAACAAGGCGGCGGCGGGCGGGGCCGGCCGCCCCGTGATTAATTTCAAGACGGGGGTGGATCATTTCTGCCTCCACACGGGCGGGAAAGCGGTGATCGACGCTATAGCGCAGAACTTGAGTTTGAGTGAGTACGATGTTGAGCCGGCGAGGATGACGCTCCATCGATTTGGGAATACGTCGGCGAGCAGTTTGTGGTACGTTCTTGGTTACATGGAGGCGAAGAAACGCCTGAAAAAGGGTGATAAAGTGTTCATGATTAGCTTCGGGGCAGGGTTCAAGTGCAACAGCTGCTTGTGGGAGGTGGTGAGGGATTTGGACGGTGGCGACACCGTCTGGAAGGATTTCATTGACGATTATCCGCCTAAGAATTTGGCCAATCCTTTCTTGGAGAAGTATGGTTGGATTCAGAATGAAGATCCTGATACATTTTTCGTCCCGGATGATTACCAAATACCAGATTAATTTCAAATTATTTCTCTTCAAAAATTTTAAAAGGTATAGGGTTGCTTATTGTTCCTCCTCTGCTTCCTCTTCTTCTTCGTTTGCCTTACTGATTATGAACCACAAATATTTCAATGCTGTAATTCTTTTTCTTGTTTTTCGGGATCAAATCTTTTGTTTCATTTTTGTATTTGACGACGTATTTTATTCGGCTTCCATTGGATTTTTTTGACATAATCGTATACATGTTCTGTTAAGTGATGAATATATGTGATGTAATAATGTTACAGAAAATTCAAATCGAATTAGGTCTTATGAGTTAGAACTTAGGTATTTGTGAATAATTTTGTATTCGTTGATTTCTATATATTTACAATTACAACGGGTTTACACTAAATAGATATACAAGGCTACAAAATAGGAAAAGATATGTACAAGGATTAATCCCACAAAACCAGGGATCAAATAAAATAACAACAAATTAGCCATGATCTTCAATACTCCCCCTCAAGTTGATTGTGGGGTCACACACATTTAACTTGTCCAAAACACTTGAGAAAGCTTTCTCAGTTACGGCCTTAGTAAGAATGTCAGCCAATTGATCCTCTGATCGCACAAACGGAAACGTCACAACCCCACTCTCAAGTTTTTCCTTAATAAAGTGTTGATCCACCTCTATATGCTTCGTTCGGTCATGCTGAACCGGATTCTCTGATATGCTTATCACTGCTTTATTATCACACCACAACTTGCACCTTTCTTTTACTGGAAACCCAAGTTCCTCAAGCAATTTCCGCAGCCAAAGGACTTCGGCCAATCCTCATGCAATCCCCCTGAATTCTGCTTCTGCACTAGAAAGAGCAACCACCTTCTGTTTCTTGCTCTTCCAGGTGACTAGGTTTCCTCCAACCATGGTAAAATACCCCAAAGTGGAGCGTCGATCATCTTGATTTCCAGCTCAGTCTGCATCTGTATAAGCCTCAATCGCAAGATTTTCATGCTTCTGGAACAAAACTCTTCTTCCGGGGCACCCCTTGAGATATCTAATAACTCTAAGTGCGGCCTCCATATGCTCCTGCTATGGTCGGTGCATGAACTGACTCAACACACCTACTGCATATGATATATCAGGTCGAGTATGGGATAAATAGATCAATTTCCCAACAAGATACTGATACCTACTCCGATCCACCATTTCGGCCTCAACTGAGAGTTTCAAGCCGTGATTAACCACCATAGGAGTCCCTACTGGTTTGCTATCAAGTAGCCCTGTCTGTGCCAACAAATCTAGTACATACTTTCGCTGGGAGATAAAAATTCCTTGCTTTGATCTCAATACTTCAATCCCCAAGAAATATTTCAACTCCCCTAAATCCATCATTTCAAACTCTTGGGAAAGATTCTTTCTTAACTGCTTGATTTCCTCGAGATCATCTCCGGTGATGATCATGTCATCCACGTAGATAATGAGACATGTCACCAGCTTACCCTTTCTTTTAACAAACAAAGTGTGGTCTGAATTACTCTGTCTAACCCCATAATTCCTCATAGCAGCAGTAAACCTGCCAAACCATGCTCTAGGAGACTGCTTGAGCCCATAGAGAGTTCGCTTCAACCTGCAGACTTCCCCTTCGTGAAACTGTTCAGAAAAACCTGGTGGAGGCTCCATATACACTTCCTCCTCCAATTCTCCATGAAGAAAAGCATTCTTCACATCAAACTAGTGTAACGGCCACTCCTTATTGGCGGCTATAGAAAAGAGAACTCTGATAGTATCAATTTTAGCGACAGGGAAGAAAGTTTCTGAGTAATCCATCCCATACGTCTGTGTATACCCTTTAGCCACCAATCTCGCCTTGTACCGCTCAATGGTTCCATCTGACCTTTGCTCGATGGTAAACACCCATCTGCATCCTACTGGCTTTTTCTCGGATGGTAACACACACTTCTCCCACGTTAAGTTCTTTTCTAGGGCCATCATTTCTGTTTCCATGGTTTTCCTCCACTCGTCCTTTTTCTGGGCTTCCTCAACTGTTCTAGGGAGAACCTCAGCATAGACACCTGCTGAATAAGCTCTAGCAGCAATTGTCAGCTTCCCTTGAGCCAACTCTGCTACTAGATACCGAGACCTTCTAGGCTCATACTCAGGCTCGTATCTCTTTGGAGGCACTCCTCGAGTGTTCCGAGGTGGAAGAACATATCGATCAGTACCCATAGACTCCCCTTGTTCCTGTAAGTCCTGTTCCTGTACTTTCTCTATCTGTAGATCATCAGTAATACTGACAGTATTATCATGATCAACGAAGAAATGCTCAAGGGTTACCTCAAGGATATTCAGCGGGTTAGATCTTGGGGTTGGTTCCGTGGTGGAAGACTGGACCATGGGAGATGTTGACTCGGTGGTTCCGCCTACTGGCTCTTTTGGGTCCGGATCTAGCAAAGTGGAATGAGACACCCAACTCAATGGGTCCACAAACTACTCCCCTGACCACTGAGTTGGGAGGCATAAAAGAACTCGGATTCAAGGAAGTTACAATTCATGGTGGTGTACATACGCCTAGTGGGTGGATGGTAACAACGATACCCCTTCTGATGGACTCCATACCCGACAAAGATACACTTAACCGAATAATGATCTAATTTGGTGCGCTCCTGTTTGGGAATATGAACGAACAAAGAGCACCCAAAAACACGCCGCTGGAGGGTCAGGGTAGTGGGGACTCGAACATGATGAGAAAGTTCGGACAACGGTGTCCGAAGATTAAGTACTTTAGTGGGTAGTCTATTCAGAAGATAAACAGAGGTGGCTACAGCTTCTGGCCAAAAAGACTTAGGGACAGAAGAATCAAACATAAGTGCCCTAGTGATCTCAAGAATAATCCGATTTTTACGCTCAGCAACCCCATTCTGTTCGGGAGTATGGGCACAAGTAGTTTGATGAACTAGACCATTGGCTGTAGTGAACTGTTGGAAGGTGTGATTAATATACTCCCTCCCATTATCTGAGCGAAGCACCTGAATTTTAGTGTTAAACAGGGTTTGGACCATATTATAGAACTCTATGAACTTAGACACAACATCTGATTTGTGTTTTAAAAAATACACCCAAGTCATGCGTGAGCAGTCATCAATAAAGAGAACAAAGAAACGAAAACCAGAACGTGAACCCATATAAGGGACAGGGCCCCAAACAACAGAATGAACTAGGGAAAATACTTTATTCATACGAGTTCTAGAATACGGGTATGACTGTCTATGACTTTAGCCAGAATACAAGTTTCACAAGATAACTGACTACTAGAAGAAAAAATATTTAGAAAAAGTAAATGGAGATATCTAACTGACGGGTGACCTAACCGACGATGCCAAAGCCACTGTTGCTTCTCAACGGTCCCGTGAGCCAGCGCTGCAGTCCCGTTTTGAATGACATCATCCACATAGTAAAGTCCACCACGTTCAGTGCCACGCCCAATCGTTTTCCCCGACTTAATATCCTGCAAGAGACAGAAACCAGAGTAAATCACCACAACACAATTTAATTCTCGGGTAACATGACTAATAGATAGCAGCTTGCAGGATAGATTAGGAACATAAAGACAGTTTTCCAGAGTTAAGGACGGGGAGATATTAATGATTCCGGTGCCCTGGACCGGTAAAAGTTCCCCATTAGCAGTCTGAATGCCTGGTTTCTTTGATATTGACATGTTTATCAAATCATTCTGGTCATACGTCATGGTATCTGGTGCCCCACAGTCAAGGATCCACTCCACAGTTCTTGGGTCCTTGAGTCAAATAAGCAATTCCACACTTTGGGGGACTATTATGAACTGTTGCCAAACTTTGGGGGCCAATCTGCAATTGATTAGAAGCTGGGGGACCAATTTGTAAAGGGGAAGAAACTTGGGGGTACATTTGTAAAGACTGACTTATCAAGGGTTGGGGTTGTGAATTCCCAACCCTATTACCTTCGTTGTTGACAGCCGGTTCTCTCCCAAAACCCAAATCTGGGGTTTCCTTTCCTGATGTCCTTGCTATCGCCGCCTTTGGGCCATCGCGACGATGAATCACCTGCGGATGCCTCGCCCCACCCGGCGATGCCACTATCGGTCGCCTGAGGTTTACGATCGCTGGTCTCGCTGCCCCTGCTACAAAGGCGAACCCAGCATCACCTGTGTCTTCTTCTCCATCCTCTGCGGCGACGGCGATGGCCGCGCTTCCTGTGTAGCCCCCGCCGTCGCGCCTTTATTTTCGGTCCGTTTCTCCCCGGTGTTGGCTCCTCCAACCCGTCGGGAAGCCAATCAGTTCAAAACACTGATCCTTGGTATGATTTCGCCTACCACACTGAGAGTAAGTAGTCTGGGTTTTGCCTCCGTCACGCGATGAGGAATTCGGTGCCGGTTGTCTTCGATCGGAGCATAGCTTGGTGGCATTCCCACGCCCAGAGTTCCGACTGATGAGTCCGGCGCCGATGCCTGAGGCTTCGACCAATGATGTTTTGTCCGGTCCCATGATACTCCGACGGTCCCTTTCCTTTCGAATCAGGCTATACGCACTCTCAACCGTCGGAAGTGGCGTGGTTCGTAGGATGTCCCGTCTATCTGAATCGAAATCTTCTGATATACCTTGGAGAAATTAGTACAATTTGTTCTCTTGACGGAGACGATTGAAGATTGCGATATCCTCTGCGTTCGTCATGGGATTAGGTTGGCGAATCTCAATCTCTCTCCATAATTTCTGCAAGTTATCACTTCCTGCTTCGTACTATTCGCTTTGACGGTAAGAACGAAAAATTGGATTCCATCTACTTGTTGGTTGTAGGTGGCTTGATGTCCGTCCCAGAGATACTTTGCCGTAGGGTACTCGACAAAGTTGCTGTGTTAGGAATAGTGCCCTAGAAAGCCGATTGTATATCCGCTTTGTGCTTTTCCTTATTGTAATCACAGACAATCTTTGAATGAAATAACGAATTGAGGCAACACTTCTTTATATGCTCTTGTTTGGTATGCGTTTACTTTAGTTGTGCATGTATGAGAACTCCCCTAATCCTGATGACTTTAGGACTCTACCATTTAGGTGAAATGGTTCATGAAACGAGCCCTATATCACATAAGTCATGATTAGTAAAATACTCCAAGCTGATGAGTCCTACAGACAGTGGGAGTGTCAACCTGACTCCTCTAAGGCTTGCTTGTGGGATCACGCCCTTAAGAAGGACCACCTTGTTTCATGGAGGTGGAAAGTGTATAGTTGATACGTGCGTGATACATGAGGGTGCTTGCTTTAATAAGTAAGTTCACTGAGGTGCCCCGTGTGAGAACATTCCTAAATGGGAAAGGAAGTTTCTATTTCAGGAAATGGAAACTTCCAGATTAGGAAATATCTCACGAGTCATTGATGTGATTAATTGATCCTTAGACTTGAGGTTCCATGTTACTTTATGAGTTAACTCTGTAGTCTTTGGTATAAGCTTTAAAGGGTGTCGCCTTAGACAACTGATTCAAGGCTTATGCTGGGGCTGCACAAGTGATTCATGAAAGTAAATGAGAATCAAGAAAGGACCTACACTTGCATATGCAAGGTGATCTCTTATTGTGTAAGTCATTCATATGCCATATGGAGTCCTTGGCCAAGGCAGTAGATCAAGACATCAAGAAAAGGGTTTCTTGGATTGAGATCAAATGGATATGAAATGCGCTTAGCTTTAAGACAGGATTATTAGGGTGCCCTAGATCTTGGTTGAGAGATAGTAAGTAGGAGGATTGTATCTCACATGAATCAATGACTTAAAGGTTCTGTCGAATCCGAACATTCCAATTCAGCTAGGGGTTAAACACCTGTTGCTAGACTATGGTCGTTTAATCTGTGGACTGATTAATTAATTAGTGAATTAATTAATTAGGGTCACTGCTAATTGAATTGAGAACCTAGAGGGTCACACACAACAACTTGGTTACATGAGTTGAGGCTTGAAAATGATTAAACGAGTTAATCGGGCCAAGAGGGTTCCACACGTGTGAAGTCACACGTGTGGCTCACGTGAGTGACACGTGTCACTGTGACACGTGTCACACACGTGTGTATATATATATATATATTATATATATATTAAATAATTAATTAGTTAATTATTTAATAGACTTTGGTTTAATTTTGAATTAAAAAGAAAGTCTAATTTTGGAGAAAATAATCTAGTTAATTAATTACGAATTAATTAATTAGATAAAAATAAGTTATTTATTTTATAATAAATAAAGTATAAAATTATCCAAAAATAGTTTGGATATTTTTAGCTCTCTTAAAAGTTGACTTGAATTAGAATTCAAAGTCAAAGTTGGAAAATACTTGATGATCAAGTAATAGGAGAGAGGGACCAAAATCCTAGCCCATAAAGGACTAGGAATTTCGGCACCCCCTCCCTATAAATAGGGGAGCTCGAGCTCCTTATGGAGCTAATTGACAATTCTTGGTTCATGTGTTGAACACCTTCCTTTCTCCAAGATTAAATTAAACCCTAGGTTAAGCCTAAACACTAACTAGAGAATTAGCATCCTTACTAGTTAGATTGTGATCAAGTTGGTGGACTTTCTCTAGAGACTTCAAGTTAGAAGTTTGAAGATTCGAGCTTTACCAAGGAGAGGGGATCAAGCCGCGAGAAGAGCGTTCTTGGGTGGCTTGAAACGCTTCAAGAAAGATTAAAAGAAAAGTAAGTTTTCTATCTTTACGAATTTGGTTACACGATTGCGAGTTCAAGGTCCTTTTGTTGGGAAATTTTTTAAATTCCGCTGCTTTCTGATTCGTGTTTTCCAAACAAACGGTATCCGAGCCACCTCGTTAATCGTGTTTCTGATTCGTCTCAATTATTCTGAATTTGGTAGAAATTCTTAGGCTTAGATGCGAATTAGGTATTCATGAGTTCTTTTAGAAAGCCTGAAATACGAAACTGTAATTTTTCTTGAATTTCTGAAACTGTTTTCTTAAATTGTGTTTCTTGAAAACCGTTTTGATCGAAATTAATTTAAATCGTGTTTTTGAATTTTGGATTGTTTTGGTTTTTGAACTAAAAGTACGAAACACGAAATCGCGTTACGAAAACGCGAGCCTGACGTGCTAAGGCGTAGCACGCCAGGCCCGCGACCGCCCGCCCAGCAGTCCCGCAACCGCGCGGGACTGCCCGCCACTGACGCCCGCCAGCGCCTAGGCCCCGCCTAGGCGCGCCTGCCCGCCTGTCCCGCAACCGCGCGGGAGCACCCGACCGGCATCGCCCGCACGCGAGCAGCAGCAAGCTGCGCGCGTTGCGCGCAGGGCGTGCACCTAGCGCGCGACGCTGCGCGGCGAGCCTGTGCTCGTTCCGGGTTATTCCGGGCACGGTTTTGGCGTTTTCGTGTTTTCGTGTTTTCGGTCCTTGAAATCCCGATTTAATTTTTCCGAAAAATTTTATTTATTAAATTTGAATTATTTTTGAAATAATTGTTTGAATTGGGATTTTGAAAATTTAAGCGATTTAAATTTGAAAAAATTACAATCTTTATTTTCTGAAAATATTGAAAGAATAAAATTATTAATTTTCAGAAATTAATTGGAATTTTATTAGTTTATTGTTTTTCGGGTTTTATAGAAAAGGCTCTTGAACAAGAATTGCATCTAAGTCGTGTTTTAAGTCATTAGGACTTGAAACGAGAATTTTAATTTATTGGCTAAATTTAAATTCTCGCAATAGCATGTTAGGTGATCATGGGTTTAGATCTATGTATGGTTTTAATTTATGCACATGGAAGGTTTAAATTGGGGTTGGAGCCCTATAGTTGCGTTTTTCAATTGAGGTTGGAGCCTCACTTATGTGCGTACTGTTATGTGAATTATTATGTGGCTTTCCATATTACTGTTTTTGAGGCCGGGGTATGCCCCGTGTAATTGTCTAAGGCCAATATGAAGATTGAGCCTTATTACTTTATGTCTTTTTCTTTTTATTGTAATTTGAGAGTAGAGATAGGTGGTGAGGTTTTATTTTCATTTTGGAGACAATGCACCCATGGAGTAAGATGGACCACATTCAAGTAACAAGGAGGCCATAAGTGAAGACCCCTCAAAATGTTAGGGAGGGGAATCTCAATTGTTAAATGTAATAGAGATAGGGCTCGTATTTTGTTACCGCTTTCCCTTATGTGATTTAAACTGTTTATGTGGCATGTATGTTAGAACTTGTGATTGTGGAGTGGCTCCCACATATCACGCATAAGATAGGTAGAACCCATGATCATTACATGTTAGTATCATGCTAGGACATGTTATCTGTTTATGTGCTTGTTTGATATGCATTTAAGTGTACTTGCATTAATCAAGACTAATAAAATTGGATAACATATATGTTGGTGAGGTCGAACCGGACAACTCTCCGGTTGATTCGAAAATTTCCATTAAATATTAAGCTAATTTCGAACAAATAGGTGTTTAAATTCGAGATGCAAATTTTGAATTAAATTCCTAGCATTCCATCAATAGGTTTTAAGTTTAGTAAGTAAAGCTAGTTATTGTCCGCGAGTCGTGGGATACCTAGTGGAGCTTATTAGTTCTTAGTTACCTAATTGATCATTTTAAATGGTCAATATTTCGTGGTCAATTTTAGCAAGGGCGATGTCTGCGAGTCGTAGGTCGTTCGAACTAAGTTTTGGTCATGATCTTATGATTGATGGGTCTAGCTTAACGCCTAAGTAAATATGGATGTCGCACGAGTCGTGGGTCCATATTGAAAGATAGGTGATGCAAAAACAATTACTAAGAGTTCTAAAGGTGTTAGAATTGGTAAGTTGTACCTACCTAGGGTTCTTACTTAGAATGTCCGCGAGTCGTGGGTTCGAGGTAAAATGCCTAGGATCTTAGTACCCATTGGGAAACGTGTTCCTCTTAGATCTTTGGGAATTCTAGATCTTTGAAAAACAGTGGGAGCTACATTAGATTAAAGACCTTATCTTTTGTATATCGTTATAATTCAGCATGCTCACTAGTTCTCTGTTTTACCATTTAGGTCGTAGATTCTGTGATTCTCTACGTGTTTTGAAATGGCAACCAAAAACCCTCTTGTATCGATCCTCGAGTCAAACAAGTTGACTGGTCCCAACTATTCTGATTGGCTGAGGAATCTAAAAATCATTTTAGATTCTGAGAAGAGAACTTATGTTATCTTCGAAGGGGAGCCTAGTCCCGAAGGGGAGGCTCCCACTCGGGCCGAGCGGGACGCGATTCAGAAGTGGAAGGATGATAATCTCCAAGCCCGTTGCCTTATGTTGGCTAACATGTCTCCGGACTTGCAAAGGCAACATGAGGCCATGGAATTTGCTTGGGAGATTTACGACCACTTAGAGCAACTTTACCGTCCTCATGAACGTGTTACAAGGTATAACACTTCAAAGGAATTGTTCCACTTAAGAATGAGGGAAGGTTCAAGTGTCCATGAATATGGACTCAAGTTTCTTGCCCTTACTGAGAAACTTGCTTCCATGGACATGCCACTGAAAGATGAGCTTTCAGTGGATTTGTTGCTAGCTTCGCTCCCACCATCATTCAACCCATTTGTCCTTAACTTCAACATGAATCATGCTGGTGCTACTGTAGCTGAGCTGATTAGTCAGCTTGTGACTGCTGAAAGCACGATCAAGAAGGACAATAAGGTTTTGATGGTGAATGCTCCATCTTCCTCTTCTGGGCCTTCTAAAGGTAAGGGCAAGAAAGCCCAAAAGAAGAAGAAGAAACCCCTTAGGCCCACTGGTGGCATTTCGAAGGGGAAGGCCCAAAAGAAGAAGCGTGATCAGAAAGAGGATGTTTGCTTCCATTGTGGCAAAGCGGGACATTGGAGGAGAAACTGCCCAGAGTACAAGGCTACTCTAAAGAAAGGTATCTTTCTCGTTGAAGTAAATCTTTCTATTAATTCTAGTTCTTGGGTACTTGATACCGGTTGTGGAACTCATATCTGTAATGATGTACAGATGCTAAGTGAGGTGCAACAACTCAAAGAAGGAGAATGTGTCTTGAAGATCGGCTATGGCTCAAACGTTGAAGCTCGAGCTTTAGGCACAATTAGATTAGATTTAGGTAGTTTTGAGTTAGTATTAAACAAAGTCCTTTATGTACCGAGCATTATTCGTAATATAATTTCAGTTCCAATATTAGATTGTGAAGGTTATGAAACTTATATTAAGAATGGTAAATATTTTATCAAATGGAACAACTCTTCCGTTCATATCGGTACTCTAAGTAATGGACTTTACCTAACTCAAAATATCAATATTATGAATATACAACGAGAAACAAAGCGTAAGAGAGATGACAAAGTTTCAGCTCCCTTATGGCACGCTAGATTAGGACACATTTCCAAGAACAGAATTAGCAAGATAAACACTTTAGGATCATTCTCTGAAAATGATCTCAAAGAGTTGACTTCTTGCGAATCCTGTCTCAAAGGAAAGATGTCCAAAGTTCCTTTTAAAGGAACTGTGGAACGTGCCACTGAGGTTTTGGATTTGATCCATACTGATGTTTGTGGACCGCTTAGTATAAGCACTAGAAACAATCATCAGTACTTCATAACCTTTACTGATAACTTTAGTCGGTATGGTTATGTATACTTAATGAAGTATAAATCTGAAGCTTTTGAGAAATTCTTAGAATTTCAAAAGGAGGTTGAGAACCAAACTGGTCACAAGATCAAAGCACTTCGATCTGATCGAGGAGGCGAATATCTTAGTGAAGAATTCCTTAATCATCTCAAGGATAATGGGATTATCTCTCAGTGGACTCCTCCGGGAACTCCTCAGCTTAATGGAGTTTCTGAGAGAAGGAATAGAACCCTACTTGATATGGTTCGTTCCATGATGAGTTTCACTGACTTACCACCTTCTTTCTGGGGTTATGCCCTAGAAAGTGCAGCAAAGATTCTGAATCTAGTTCCCTCTAAGTCAGTCCCCAAGACGCCCTATGAAATGTGGCATGGTAAAATCCCTAGTTATTCTTACTTAAGAATTTGGGGTTGTCCTGCTTACGTGAAGAGGACAGTGGGAGATAAGTTAGAATCTCGTTCTAACTTATGCTACTTTGTAGGTTATCCTAAGGAATCCATAGGATACTACTTCTATGATCAATCTGAGCAAAAGGTGTTTGTTTCCAGAAATGCTACTTTTCTGGAGGAACCGTTCCTTAAAGAAAAGAAAGGCAAGATCATAGAATTAGAAGAAGTACAAAATGACCCCACATCACCCACTAAAGAAACGTCCCACTCTGATCAACCACAACCAATCACGAATTTCGATACACATGTAAATCCTCCTCTAAGGCGTTCTGAATGCACTCCTAGACAGCCGGAGAGATGGTATGGATTCTTCCATGAAATCTCTCAAAAGGATAATGATCCTTCAACATATGAGGAGGCACTTTCAGATTCTGACTCTGAACAGTGGATAGAAGCCATGTAATCTGAAATGGATTCCATGAACTCCAACCAAGTTTGGACCTTGGTAGATTGGGGTCAAACCCATAGGTTGCAAATGGATCTTTAAGAGAAAGCTTGGAGTTGATGGAAGCATTGCAGCCTACAAGGCAAGACTGGTTGCAAAAGGATTCACTCAAAGACCCGGCGTGGACTTTGACGAAACCTTTTCACCAGTTGCAATGCAAAAGTCCATTCGAATCATGCTTGCCATTGCTGCATATTATGACTATGAGATATGGCAAATGGATGTGAAAACTGCCTTTCTCAATGGTGACATTGATAAAGACATTTATATGGAGCAACCCATAGGTTTCACATTCAGTGGGAGTGAGCAAAAGGTTTGCAAACTCCAAAGATCAATCTATGGATTGAAACAGGCTTCTAGGAATTGGAACATTCGATTTGATGAATCGGTCAAAGCGTTTGGCTTCATCCAAATTTCGAATGAATCATGTGTGTATAGAAAGGAATTGGAGACCTCAGTGCAATTCTTAGTACTTTATGTTGATGACATCCTTCTTATTGGGAATTCGAAGGATGACATGAAAGTGACTAAGTTATGGCTATCGAACCAATTCGAGATGAAAGATCTTGGTGATGCGTCCTATATCCTTGGAATTAAAATCTATAGAGATAGATCTAGAAGGTTAATAGGACTATCACAATCGATGTACATTGACAAAGTATTGAAGAGATTCAATATGGAGTCAGCAAAGGTTAAGAACCTTCCTAAGAGTGTAGGAACATGTCTTTCAAAGAAGATGTGTCCTAAGACTAACCTTGAGAATGAGAGAATGACTCATACACCTTATGCGTCTGCAATAGGTAGCATAATGTATGCAATGTTATGTACTCGACCGGATGTGGCTTATGCACTTAGTGTGACAAGTCGTTTCCAAACTGACCCTGGAGATGGTCACTGGGCTGCCGTGAAGAATATTCTTAAGTACTTGAAAAGTACTAAAGATTTATTCTTAGTTTACGGAGGTCAGAAAGATCTTACTGTCGAAGGATACTGCGATGCAAGCTTTGCATCTGACTTAGATGATTTTAAGTCAATGTCAGGATACATTTTCTGCCTAAACGGCGGAGCAGTGAGTTGGAAGAGTTCCAAGCAAACTACCACTGCGGATTCGACCACTGAGGCCGAATACTTAGCTGCAAATGATGCAGCTAAGGAAGGTGTTTGGATTAGAAACTTCATTCAAGAGTTGAATGTTGTTCCTAGTATGAAAGACCCCATTACTGTGTTTTGTGACAACACTGGGGCGGTTGCTCAAGCAAGAGAACCAAGATCTCACCAACGGACCAAGCACATTATGAGGAAGTATCACCTAATCCGTGATATTATCAAAAGAGGAGATGTGCAAATTGAGAGGGTCACATCAGCAGAGAACGTGGCAGATCCACTTACTAAACCCCTTAGTCGAGAAGCTTTCCAAAGTCATCTTCAGAAGATGGGACTTAGAGTAGCTTTAGAATGGCTTTGACGGGCAAGTGGGAGATTGTTAGGAATAGTACCCTAGAAAGCCGATTGTATATCCGCTTTGTGCTTTTCCTTATTGTAATCACAGACAATCTTTGAATGAAATAACGAATTGAGGCAACACTTCTTTATATGCTCTTGTTTGGTATGCGTTTACTTTAGCTGTGCATGTATGAGAACTCCCCTAATCCTGATGACTTTAGGACTCTACCATTTAGGTGAAATGGTTCATGAAACGAGCCCTATATCACATAAGTCATGATTAGTAAAATACTCCAAGCCGATGAGTCCTACAGACAGTGGGAGTGTCAACCTGACTCCTCTAAGGCTTGCTTGTGGGATCACGCCCTTAAGAAGGACCACCTTGTTTCATGGAGGTGGAAAGTGTATAGTTGATACGTGCGTGATACATGAGGGTGCTTGCTTTAATAAGTAAGTTCACTGAGGTGCCCCGTGTGAGAACATTCCTAAATGGGAAAGGAAGTTTCTATTTCAGGAAATGGAAACTTCCAGATTAGGAAATATCTCACGAGTCATTGATGTGATTAATTGATCCTTAGACTTGAGGTTCCATGTTACTTTATGAGTTAACTCTGTAGTCTTTGGTATAAGCTTTAAAGGGTGTCGCCTTAGACAACTGATTCAAGGCTTATGCTGGGGCTGCACAAGTGATTCATGAAAGTAAATGAGAATCAAGAAAGGACCTACACTTGCATATGCAAGGTGATCTCTTATTGTGTAAGTCATTCATATGCCATATGGAGTCCTTGGCCAAGGCAGTAGATCAAGACATCAAGAAAAGGGTTTCTTGGATTGAGATCAAATGGATATGAAATGCGCTTAGCTTTAAGACAGGATTATTAGGGTTCTGATTATTCCCTTGCCCTAGATCTTGGTTGAGAGATAGTAAGTAGGAGGATTGTATCTCACATGAATCAATGACTTAAAGGTTCTGTCGAATCCGAACATTCCAATTCAGCTAGGGGTTAAACACCTGTTGCTAGACTATGGTCGTTTAATCTGTGGACTGATTAATTAATTAGTGAATTAATTAATTAGGGTCACTGCTAATTGAATTGAGAACCTAGAGGGTCACACACAACAACTTGGTTACATGAGTTGAGGCTTGAAAATGATTAAACGAGTTAATCGGGCCAAGAGGGTTCCACACGTGTGAAGTCACACGTGTGGCTCACGTGAGTGACACGTGTCACTGTGACACGTGTCACACACGTGTGTATATATATATATTATATATATATTAAATAATTAATTAGTTAATTATTTAATAGACTTTGGTTTAATTTTGAATTAAAAAGAAAGTCTAATTTTGGAGAAAATAATCTAGTTAATTAATTACGAATTAATTAATTAGATAAAAATAAGTTATTTATTTTATAATAAATAAAGTATAAAATTATCCAAAAATAGTTTGGATATTTTTAGCTCTCTTAAAAGTTGACTTGAATTAGAATTCAAAGTCAAAGTTGGAAAATACTTGATGATCAAGTAATAGGAGAGAGGGACCAAAATCCTAGCCCATAAAGGACTAGGAATTTCGGCACCCCCCTCCCTATAAATAGGGGAGCTCGAGCTCCTTATGGAGCTAATTGACAATTCTTGGTTCATGTGTTGAACACCTTCCTTTCTCCAAGATTAAATTAAACCCTAGGTTAAGCCTAAACACTAACTAGAGAACTAGCATCCTTACTAGTTAGATTGTGATCAAGTTGGTGGACTTTCTCTAGAGACTTCAAGTTAGAAGTTTGAAGATTCGAGCTTTACCAAGGAGAGGGGATCAAGCCGCGAGAAGAGCTTTCTTGGGTGGCTTGAAACGCTTCAAGAAAGATTAAAAGAAAAGTAAGTTTTCTATCTTTCTTGGGTGGCTTGAAACGCTTTAAGAGAAGAGCTTTCTTGGGTGGCTTGAAACGCTTCAAGAAAGATTAAAAGAAAAGTAAGTTTTCTATCTTTACGAATTTGGTTACACGATTGCGAGTTCAAGGTCCTTTTGTTGGGAAATTTTTTAAATTCCGCTGCTTTCTGATTCGTGTTTTCCAAACATGCTGACCATATCAGACTCCATGTTCTCGAGCAACCAAGAGCAGACAATCAGATCCTTCTGTACCCACCGTGGGTAATCCGGGTCCGTCTTGATGGGAGATGCGGGGACTCCAATAATATGGTGGAGTTTCCCACGTCCACCAATCGCGATTCGCATGAGTCTCGACCACAGGGCATAGTTATACTGATTTAATTTGACGGCTATTGAAAGTGTTGTTGAGGACTGAAATTGGGTTTCCTTTTGCAGGATTGCGGCGATTTGGTCTGCCAGATTCCCGCCATCGAAGGTGGTGCTGGTCCCTTCGGGTTTTTCAGCCATGGCAAATGATGAGCGCGGTAAGAACGTCGAATGTATGGACGAAAACCTGCTCTGATGCCATGTTAGAACTAGGTATTTGTGAATAATTCTGTATTCATTGATTTCTGTATATTTACAATTACAATGGGTTTACACTAAATAGAAGTACAAGACTACAAAATAGGAAAAGATATGTACAAGGAATAATCCCACAAAATCAGGGATCAAATAAATCCCAACAAATTAGCCGTGATCTTCAACATTATGTGTGTACAAAAGGAAATGCAAAGCAGGCATACATGTTGTATTGAGACATTCGTGTGGAAATAGAAAATGAAGCAAAAGGTATTTATTTTCATTTTTCATTTTTTTTTTCTTTTTCTTTTGTGGGTAGGCAATTAATCGGTGTAATGTTATTGGTCTTCATATTATTGATCTTGTTTCATAAGTGGAATACTTGTATTTAATTAAATACACCTCATTAAATTTGTATTCTATGAAATGTGTCATTTACCAAGAATTAATGAGAAGTGTAGGATGGCTTTGTTTACTCAACTACTTTCTTAGTTCAAATAAAATAATTAATGTGTATAGTTCTCTTTCAATTTCTCCTTATGAAAATTTTTAATTCAATCTTGAGTGATCCAACCCAATTACTTATAAATTATAATGGTAAGTATATTATACTTATCATTTGATTTATCACTTTCTCTAAATTTTTAACTAAAAACACACTAAGTATAAAATACTCATCCCCTTATTATACCAATTTCATCGAATCAGGTTCGGCTTAGAATTACCTCCTCTCAATATATCTATATATTTCGATATATTTGCAAAAACTTCTCATTTTAGAGAAGTAATAAAGAATCGGGTAAAGAAAAGTAGAGTAATAAAAGTGGGAAATATTGTTTGGAAAAAAAAAAAATTAAAAGCTAAACAAAAATTTGTTGAGTGTTCGGAGAAATAAGTTGAAAACACTAACAAACTTGCGTCTATCTAGGAAAATAACCTAACAGTTAGAAGCACGAGCCTTACATGTCTTTAGGTATTTTTAAAATTTACAGCCCGTTCCCTCCTCTCTTTTTTCTTTGATTTCTAAACCCTAATATATGCAATTCGATTCATGAAAAGGTAGTCAATTGAAGGTTTAATCCGGCGGTGGAGAATTCTATTATTGCTCCACTGCCGGGTTGACTCAAATTTATGCTGTCGTCAATTTTTTAGATTTGTTTCGTCGAAATCCGCCAAGATCTGTTGCCACTCTCTCGGATCTACCATCATCTTCTCAGATTCGTCGCCACTCTTCCAGATCTACCGTCATCCTCCTAGATTTAGCGGGATCAGCTCCGCCATTGACTTTTTCTGGTGCTAAGACGGTCAACATCACTATTGTTTTTCTTTTAAGTTATGTTTTCTTTCGAGTCTTCCGTATGAAAGTTTTTTATCACTTCCGTATGGAAGTTTAGTTAGTTTCTTTAGGTACAATTTTATTTTTTTCTGTGATTCTCCGAGGAAATTTTTGGCCGCTATATGCTAAGGTAAATGCTCTGCTGTAGGCCAAGGTAACTGCTCTTTTCAATTCGGAGAAAATACGGCTGTGAAACTTCACCTGGATTGGATTAAAATCAACTTGGAAGGAACAATCTTCAACTTCAAGGAGTCGAATCCTATTATTAGGGTTCGTTTTTCTTTTATTAGACATGGTGCTAATATAATAGCTCACAAATTTGTTAAAATTGCGGTTTCGGACTGCGTTAACCTTTCTGTTATTTCTTTTTGTATTTTGCTTATTGCTCTTCTTGACTTGCAATAATATTCTCCTTTGGGGGGTTGACTTTAAAAAAAAAAAAAAATTTAAAATTTAATTTATTTCACTTAAAATATGCAAGGATGGTTTTCTCGGACTAGTCAATTTGCTGAAAAAGCAAACTTGTATGTGTATTTTTTTGGTATATCAAAACTTTTTAAATATTTTTGATACTTTTTATTTTCAATTGTAAAATAAATTTATATGTTCAAAAATCAAGTAATTACATGCAAATTTTGTCTGGAATTGCCTTTTTCTGTCGAAAAATCATTTTTGGTTGACTCGTGTAAAATTGGGCATGTTTTCCGACAAAGAAAAGTGGTTCCGGTCAAAATATGCGTACAAGTACTTGATTTTTAAATATACAAAGCTATTTTGTAATTGACAAATTAAAAATACCAAAAATATTTAAAGGGTTGAATTGGTATACTAAAAATATAATTTTTTTCTATTTGCCCCCCATCTATGTCAATTCAGACCCTCCATGCATGTATACACATATATTAACATCTATGTTTCAAAAACGAAAAAAAAAGGAAAATAAATTACGTGGCGTGTGAATTACATTTGACCGTATACAATGTAAAATGCAATTGTGATTTATTTGAGATTGTTGAAGTGCTGTCAAACTTGATTAAACAAGCATTTTGATGAGATAATCGATTTTTCACAATGATAAAAGATTTCTATGCTAGTAGTTGCTCATCGAACCTATTTATTTTATACACCACGTAATTAGTGTGTCGGAACATATTGTTATCGGTATATATTAATTTTATGTTTATGATTATCAAAAGACGGTCTAAATTCATGATCACCTTATGAAAAGTTCGGATAAAATAGATCAACGACGTTATCAACATGTCGGTTTATCACAAATTATAGCGTTAATTTATTGCCCATTAACTAAATACTAACTATTCATGAGTGGTCCGAATTATGCTATATATACATATTACTTGATATGATATCAAAATATATTATATTCTTACATTTAAATTTTATACTCCGAATTGAACCTCGATTATTGTGTTAACCTATCTTACTTCGACTATACATAAAACCAGTTAGTAAATAATAATGTTTGAACGACACTCATCTTATTGTATCAACCTTTTGAATCCTTAACAAATATGTTTATGTTTTGAAATAAAACAGATATATAGTTTGCATACGACGACATCTTTCTAAGCGAGATTGAATACTATCTCCTCAAAATTCTGAAATTTGCCCTCCGATCCCTTGAGGCCAAAGGAGTTGTTCCATCCCTAGAAATTGAATAATTTGGCTGCGCCCACATCAAAATTGGTACTTTATATGAAGGGAAAAATTACAATTTTGGTATACCAACTCACCCTAATTCGTAATTTTGGTACAAAAATTTTTTGGTGGAAAAACTAGCCCGTAACTTTAAAAGTTCGTAATTTCATAAACTATTTGACCCGAATAAATATGATCCACGAAAACCCACCCGGATCTCCACGTATCTATTGGAAAATTTTCCAAGAAGCAGGTTTTGCAAGCTTCGGGTGGGTTTTCCGACGGGTCATATCTATTCGGAGTCAAATAGTGTATGAAATTGTAAACTTTTAGAGTTAGAGACTGTTTTTTCACCGAAGATTACAAATTAGAGTGAGTTGATATATCAAAATTGCAAATTGGAGTGAGTTGGTATACCAAAATTGCAATTTTCTCATATTTGAATGTACAAATATACGCATGAAGAAATTAAGGTACACTACTCTCCACACGGCATACTTTCCTGGTAAATTTGAAACCATAATTGACTACTTGTTAAAGATTTTTGCCTTTAAAAGTTTGGTGGTTGGTTTGTTGTATAAGAAATGAATGCAGAAAGCCAACTATAGAAACAGCCATAGCAGCTGGCTCCAGTTTGGCTAATTAAAGTTCGTATATCGCTTGCAACAATTGCACCATGTGAACATTTAAAGTTTCAGAAAATGACATTTTAAACCAAAATTGTCAACAATTTTTTCACTCTCTGATTCGGATCTCACATAGATAATAGAATTATCTGATTATATTATAGGGTTTACTCGTTTCATCCAAACTTGCTGTGTATATGCAGGTCCAGGTAGGGTTTACTCTTTCTTAATTATGTATTTATATGGTAAAGGAAATACATAAAGAAAAAATTTGAAAAATTGAATCAAATAAAATAAAGGGTTACTTAATTTGATCTTTTTCCAATTTTCGTGCAACCCTCACACCAAAATACGAATGCCGGAGAACTTTTTTCGCAAAAAATACAAAATAAGAGGAAATCATTTAAAAAAAATATTATAATGTTATAAAAAAAAAGTGTGGGAGACCAATAATATCTATGATAAGATCTCATTGGCACGTGCTTGATACACTTATTTAAAACACAAATTAAAGAGATAAATTATTGCATAATGAATTCATGTAGGTGAGCTTGCAAGCATTGCTTCAGAACTACTTTTGAAACCTTACACTTGAACCCATTTAATGTATACAGGTATGGTTCGCTTTCCATATGACAACATCAATAACTGCGTGTTTGAGTTTAAGGCATGGTGCAAGTGCTTCATGTCTGGACTCTGGTATATTTCCACCACATATATACGGTTTTTATTTAGTGTATACATACCACTTGTGCATGTGTATAATATAGGGAGAATTACATTTGACTACCCTGCATTTAGGCTTAATTACAACACAATTCACTATTATCGGGAAATTACATTTTAATCCCTAACTTTGAACACCGTTTGTGGTCATAGGGTTCCGTTATGTCATTCCAAAAATACCGATTTGTTGTTAAATTCATAATTTGTAGGGATCATTTTGTTTATATTTGTAAACTTTAGGGATGATTTTATAATTTTGGTTACATATTCAATGTAACACTCATAAAACCGTCAAGGGCATAATTGTACTTTTACATATTCCGTTAAGGACCTCAGACCAAACAAGATTTATAGGGACTAAAATGTAATTTCCTAATAATGATGGACTACGTTGTAATTAGGTCTAAATACATGATAGTCATATATAATTCTCCCGATAATATATATACATGCATTGTACTTATTATGTATTTACATATTTATCTAGTGCTGTGTACGACATGTCGGTCAGGTGCTTTGAGGAACTGACAAGAAGTTATGAGCTATGCAGATAGATCATAAACGGGCAAGTTGCAATTTTAGTTTCAAAACTTTAGTTTATATATATATATATATATATATATATATATATATATAAATTTAAGGTTTCTACTCTGTTTTTTTCTAGATTTTTAGTGATATTTGAATAACATAATATGGTATGCCTTCAAGATATTACTGAGTATTGATTTTCAAGAATTGAGCTTAGGGTGAATTAATTAAATATATTGCCCTAATTGAATTTAGGGGTAATTATAGATTAGTCATTCTATCGTATAATTAATAACATAAGGTTCGCAACGTTTCATTTTTAGTGCAAAAACATTTTTAATAGAAATTTTATTTCTGGAATTGCACAGATGTTTTGAATAAAAAGTAGAATATAATTACACCTAACTACCCTATTAGAAGGCCTAATTACAACGCAATCCATCTAAATCGGAAAATTGTATTTTAGTCCCTAACTTTTGAAAACCGTCTGTGATCCATAGTGATGGTGTAGAAACTGGAAAGGAATTAAAACACCAACACTTTCAAGATTTGTTTAAAAAGGGAAAGACCATCATAGGCAAGGTGCCTCAGGAACTGGGTTTCCTTTTGAGCGTGGGTTCTTCCAGCTAGGATAACACCAAGTAGGCAAGTGTGACAGAGATGCAGCTGTGGTGCGTGAAATGTAGAGCTTGAGAAGAAGAGAAGAAAGCAAGGGAAATGCCCAGTTTTATGCAGAGTATTCTTGTGGAAGAAGATGACCTGGGGAAGAGAACATGTGCTCTCTCCTATTTATATGTTAGGGGTGAGGGTAAAGAGGTAAATTGACCGTGTGGTCCCAAACCTGCATTGCCCTAACACGTGGCAGCTCGTGAGGGTGTGAGAGTGACGTTTCTGAAAAGGAGGCGGCGTGTCAGGTGCGAAGTGCGCACTACCTTTGTGTCAGAATTTGTTGGCGAGGGTCACGGGAGAGAAAGGTCCCGGATCCGTTTTACGAGGGTTCAAATCCACCACGGCGGTGGGGGACCACGTACGAGCGCATAGGTGACGCTCGAAGAGTGCTCAGAAGGGTTCCTCACGGCTTATGATCTTTGAGCGCCGAAGTCCCGAGCGACAAGAATATGACCCTCGTGCGGGTGATTCCCTGAGAAAGGTAACCCCAAAGGCTGAGATGGGAGCACCGAGCCTGCCGGTTCGGGCCCTTTACCTGAATAGTTGGCCGAGGCTCAAGGGCCTGTGCTAGTAGGTAAGTGAGTGGGCTGGGTCGGCCCACGAGCCCATCAATGCGAGAGTATAGTCTTCACGTCAGCAGACGGTGACACGTGGACGGCCCTGATACGAGCGTGTTTTCGTGTCTCATCATTTTGCCCCCCAAATTCTGTAGTATCGCTCGAGCGTACTGTAGAATTTAATAAGGAGGGAGCCTTGGATTTTGAATTATCCAAGGGCCAAGCCTCAGCAAGGGAGGTGACCGCTTGGCTTCCGTAACGGGTACAGTCTGACATTGCATTAAATGGTGTCATGTCCGCATTTAATGCTGAGTGGGAACGTGGCGCATGCACTCCGGGAGACGTGAGGCGGTTAGCAAAAGTGGGGGGATTACCTAGGCGGGAAATGATTGCGTTTTGAATTTCCAGCCCTAATCAATGTAAGTCCTCCTCTATAAATAGGAATTTACGGCATTTTGGGACCTCTATAAATAGGGATTCACGCCTTCCGTCTTCTTCAAGCATATACGCAGCAAGAACTGTCTGCAACTCTTACCGATTCCGGTGAGTTTCTGTTCTTCAAACTCTAGGTAAAACTCCATAACACTTTTTTCATGTACTAACTTTAGATTTAGGTTGTGCGTGAGCGAAACTTTCTAAGTGAGGGGCTGTTTTTGTCTCTGCTATTGAATCCCTTCCAGACGCTTCTTTCTCCGTCAACCTTTATGAAAGAAATTTCCGATTTCAAGAGCTAATAACACCCCAGATATGGTGGGTAACAACGCAGATGCCTTTGTGAGGGAGATAGATGAGATGTCAGTGGGGAGTTCCTTCCCTCACGATAATGTGCCCACAGCAATTCCAATGGCCAGAGCCTCCCCAGGCGAGGGGACTCCTACCGCTATCCCAGTGGCCCAGGCCCCGGCTGAAGCTAGGGATGAGGAGGTCGCCGCCGCTGTTCAAGGGATGAACGAGCGTGCCCCTGGAGGGATGGATGACCTCTTCGAAGAGATGAACAATGTGATGGAGATGCAAAGGCAAGGAGAGAGAGTATTCCCTGTGCTTAACAGCGCTGTGGGACCTCAAGATCACAGGATCACAGTGGCTGTCATGGCCCCCGAGGGTGGTGCAGGGCCATCCGGGCGTCAATTTGAGGCTAAACCTTCCAGAAGGCGTCAAAGGAAGGGGAAGGAGCCGGCCACTCGAGTGAGACAAGATAATCGTCATCAAACCGACAGATCTCCGGACGAGATTGAGAGCATCCTGACGCCCAATGATTTGGAGGAGTTGAGGGCAAAGGTGTACTGGGATGAAGCGGTATTCCCCATGAGACTTCCTGAGGAAGGAGAGAGGGCCAACCGACCGCCACCTGGGATGATAACGGCTTACTGGGATGCTGTCCTAGCCGGGGGCCTGAGGTTTCCAATTGCTCACGCCGCTGCTATCATCTACCATCACCTAGGGCTTTGCCCTTCACAAATTCAGCCCAACGGCATAGCCTTAATCAACACCTTCATAATAACGATGAGAGCCTTAGGCCACGCATCCTCGATTGCCAATTTTGACAGTTTGATACAAGTAGCCCGCTCGCCACGCTCGTCACCTACGGACGGGTTTTATTACGCCCAGGCCAAGTCGGGCTTTAAGATGATAGATTCCCCATCCACCTCCCATGGCGAGCATTGGAAGGAGAATTATTTCTTCGTGGGGGCCCCCGGAGGAATTTTTGGGGTTCACCGACAGTGGTTAATATATGGCGCGGGTCCTCTGGTTAGGGAAAGGATGAGGAATAAAGCCTTTGAGGATTGGACAAAGGGATTAGCCCTCGAGATGAGGAGTGAGAGAAAGTGGATTAAGGCTGAGACTCTGATGAAGAACGAGGGAGTGTTGTTCCGTTATGGCTTATCTTGCCTTCCAGACATGATACTCAACCCTCCAGCTGACATCATGGCCCTCGATGGTTAGATTCTAGGAACTAACTGCTCTAACTTTAAAATAGCCTCCTAACTTGGTGTGACTGTTGTATTTTTGTATCTGTGATCCAAGCAACCAACTTCTGACGCTCGTTTCTTCTTACTTGCAGGTGTTCAAATACTATCGCAAGGTATGAATGCCGAGGCTCTTTCTCGCATGCTGGGCGTCCAGGTACCTGCTGCCAACCCTCAGCCCTCGCAACAACAGCAAATCCGCCCTCCCAACGCTCCGAGGGGAAGGGGAACCAGGCGAGGGGCCGGCCGAGGACAAGACCGCGCTCGTGGACGTGCGGGGAACGAAGCTCCCCCTAGGGGCCCCATCGAGGATTTGACGGTGGATGGTACCCGCGGGGCTACTCCTCCGCCGGTGGCCCCCGAGAGTCCTATTTCACTGAGTTTGAGCGGCTCTCGAAACCGCTCTGGGGAACTGGTCCGTATCCATGAAACCCTTCGGGCCGACCGCCAAGGGAAGAGGAAGAGTCTTCCAGATTCCATTCCAATTTCTGACAAGGGAAAAGAAGTGGTAGTGGGGCACAGGGGCGAGGGCAACGACACTTCTTCATCAGAGGATGAGGATTTCTGGAAGATAGGTTGCAAGGGCGACTCTCGCTACAAGCGCCAGCGGACTGAGGGTCTAGTGCTTCTGAAAAAGAGCGCCTACTCGTTGAACCTCGTCTCGGACATCGTCGAAAAACTCCAATTTTTTGGCGATCACGATAAACTGAACGAGCATGACGCCGCTCGTGTTGCTGATGACGCCTGCCACGCCCTTCTAACGGTGAGTCCTTAGTACCCTCTGAAGATTTCCCACTTCCACTGTTCCCATTTTAACGCTAATCTTTGCTTCTGACTCTCCAGGAGGTAATCCCTAGGTTGAAGAACTTGCAGGGGCGAGCGCAGGCCTACTCCGAGCACAAGGCTAAATACAAGAAACTGCTGCGAATCTCTGACCCCGTCCAACTGCAAGAGGATTACAACAATGTCCACGCCCAATTGACCGCTACCCACCTTCAGAAGGATCAACTGAGGGAGAATCTGCACAAGGCGGACGCGCCCTACCTTACTCTTGACGAGCGTCATAGGGAGCTGAAGGTGGAACGCGACCAATTGAGGGAACAGAACTGGGAGTTGAGCGCACAGCTGGCAGAGAGCACTCGCCAGAATGAGGATACTAAGAGGGCTCTCGCTGATTTGCAGGGGAAGGTGGAAGGACTGGCGGCGAAGGTTTCCTGGGACGCAATAATGAAGTTCGTGCGTTCCAAAGCTTTCGTATTTGCAGCTAACATGCAGTGTTTCGACAACGCACGGCGCTTCTTCCATAAAGCTATCGGGCAGATGGTGAAACTGGGCTTGGCTCCTGACAGCGCTCAGACCGATGCGCGCTTGCGCATGGATCTGGATGAAAACTGCGAGCCCATAGTCCAAGACGAGGATCCCACCGAGAGTTTGGTGGAGCCGGAGTACCAGGAGTTGGTGCAAACGCTCCAACGGGAGTTCATAGCTGCCAATACTCTAGGTCCCGAGCCCATCCGAATAGAGGACGAGGACACCGTCATGGATGCAGCGGAAGTTGAGGAACCAGGCGAGGCTCAAACTTCTGACGCCCACGTTTTGGCCCCAGTTCCTCTTGCGACTGCCCCTCCAGAGCCCGACTCTCAAGCCCAGTGATGATCCCTTGGTTGTTGAGTCCTTTTGTTTGCCAGTTTAATTTCCTTTTTCTATTCATGAATCATTAATGTCTGTACCTAATCCGTCAACTGTTTTTCTGAACGCTTTGGGTTCCTTTATGCTCCTTTTCATATATGTGAACTCTTCTTTTACTGCTTGGATGTTTGAATACTTTCTCTTTTACTTTTGAATGGTGAATGATGTTGTTTCATTGCGCTCGCCGCTTTTATATTGGTCTCTCTTGTTTGAACGTTTGCGATGGGCGTGTGTGTGCACGAGGGCGTTTTCTTTTGAGGGTGCCCTGGCATTCATCACAATGCGCCATCAGTTTAAGGTTTGGCCGTAAATACGGGCGCGAGGGTGTTTTCCATGGGTGTTCCCTGGCCGTATTCGTAATGAGGCTCGAATCTGAACTTAGGAAACCTCTGGGGATTTGCCTAAGTATTGGCCCAATAATGTGCATCCTCGTTTCGAACGCTCCATTGGGTTGTATATACTTTAGAAATCAACAGTAGGATCTGCTAAGTATGGGATTAAAGCGAGCGTAACCGTGGGGTTAGCGTCATTTCGAGAGACGTATGAAAGGATTGATCTAGGATCCACTATTCTACGAGCGTGCTTTTACTCAGGAAGTTGAGGGTCATCGGGGTTTTTACGAGCGCGAGCTGGAGTGGCGAGCACTCAGCTGGCGTAAATTAGGTATTTTGCTCCCCGTTGTTCGACATGCTCATTAATGGAGTTTTATACTCTCAGGAATTATCATACTTTTTCATGAGGAGGGTTCTCAACACCCGGATAACGTTGCTTTGAAATGATGGAGGTATTATGTAGGCCGTTCGACGTGGAGGATGCTCGACACGGAGTAGGCCTTCTGTCGCCTGAATCGTTTGATCAAATAAGAAAGCAAATAAACGATAAAACAAAGGACTAAATACTTACTGTTATACTTGCAACGTTCAAAATGATTACAACACGCTTTCTGTCAAAAGAAAGTACTCCATGCCGTAAACGGGCAATTACAAAAGAACTGACGTTTACACGTAGAACCTTCTAAGGTTACATGCATTCCATAGCCAAGGGAGACGCTCGCCTTGCAAAGTCTCCAGTAGGTAGGTGTTATTTGCTCGTACCTGAATGACTTTGAAGGGGCCTTCCCAATTGGGGTCCAACTTACCCACATGTTTGGAGACTTCAACTTTTTTGAGGACCAAGTCCCCTAGCTGGAAAGTCCTCTCTTTAACACGTTTGTTGTACTGGCGGGCTACGGTTGCTTTGTATTTGTGGATACGTGCCCAAGCAGTATTCCTCCTCTCGTCCAACAAATCTAATTCGAACGCCCGATTGGCCTCGTTGAAAGCAGGCTCAAAATAGGCAACGCTTGCGGATTCTTGAGCAATTTCTGCAGGTATCATAGCCTCGGAGCCATAAACGAGGGAGTAAGGAGTTTCCCCTGTTGCCGCTCGTGGAGTAGTACGGTATGCCCACAGGGCTCCTTGAAGTTCTTCAGCCCATTCTCCCTTTTGACTCTCGAGCATCGTCTTCAGATGCTGGAGTATGGTTTGATTGGTCATCTCCGCTTGACCATTGGCTTGAGGGTGGCCCACGGAGGTGAATCGCTGTTCAATCCCTAGCTCATAGCACCAATCCCGCGTGTCGGCAGCGATAAAGTGGGAGCCGTTGTCTGAGATAAGCACCCTCGGGATACCATATCTGCAGATGATGTTTTTCCAAATGAAGTCTCTCACAACCTTGAACGTTATCTTGGCGACCGCTTCGGCTTCAGCCCACTTAGTGAAATAATCCACGGCGAGTATTACGAATTTCTTTTGTCCGACCGCCATTGGGAGGGGTCCCACAATATCAATGCCCCACTGATCAAAAAGCCACGAAACATCAATAGGAATCATTTGAGCTGCCGACAACTGAGGGGTGTTAGAATGAAATTGGCACTTAGGGTATTTCTTGGAGTAGTTAATGGCATCCTGCAGCACCGAGGGCCAGTAGAACCCACTCCTTAAGACTTTCTTTGCCAAAATTCGACCGCCCGAGTGGTTCCCACAACTTCCACTGTGCACATGTTCTAAAACTTCCTTGGCCTGCGAGGGTCTCAAGCATCTCAACGGTGGGCCCTGGAAGGATCGCTTGAATAATCGGCCCTCGGCGTCCAACGAGAAGCGAGGGGCCTTGTTTCTGATTTTTCGAGCCTCAACTTTATCGCTTGGGCTGGTTCCATCCCGGAGGAATCTGATAATCTCGTCGAGCCAACAAGGCTCGGAGGGGTCAATCATATTCACTTCCTTCGAAGGTTCGCCTCTACTTATCAGCGGCTCCTCTGTTCTAAGAAAGGTAACAGCACGCTCGCTAAAACCATCCAAGGCGGATGCGAACTTTGAGAGAGCGTCAGCACGTTCGTTTTCTGCCCTTGGGACCTGCAAAAGGTGGAATTCCCTGAACTTGGCTATCACCTCCTTAGCGCTCGCCAGATACTGCGCCATGGTGGCTTCTCGGGCCTCATAAGAACCGTCAATCTGACTCGCGATCAACTGCGAATCAACATATGCAGTGACCCGAGTGGCGCCATTTTGGAGTGCAATCCTGAGCCCCTGGATGAGGACCTCATACTCAGCTTTGTTGTTGGTGACCCGGAACGCCAGCTGGATGGCATAGTCAACTTCAACTCCGAGAGGGTCCTTGAGGGTCACCCCGGCTCCTCCCCCTTGTGAGGTCGAGGAGCCATCTGTGTGCAGAAGCCACAGGCCATCTTCTGCCGAGGGCCCGGTATCTAATTTGAAACGTTCCACCAATAGGTCGGCCACGGCCTGAGCTTGTATCGCCGTGCGAGGCTCAAAGGTGATGTCGAATTGACTAAGTTCAATTGACCATTTAATTAATCTCCCTGAGACGTCCGGCTTTGCAAGCACCTGTTTGAGGGGCTGATCTGTAAGCACCACGATGGAATGTGCTTGAAAATAAGGCCTTAGCCTCCGAGAGGCATTAACGAGCGCAAAAGAAAATTTCTCTATTTTCATGTATCTTTTCTCCGCTCCCTGTAGAGTCTTGCTTAAATAATACACCGGCGTATGCTTACGTTAGCGAATTGCCACGAGGACAACGCTCGTGGCTTCCAAGGAAATTGATAGATAAACAAACAAGTTCTCTCCCGGGTTAGGCTTGGCCAACAAAGGCGCGCTCGAAAGGTACTGCTTCATGTCCTGCAGGGCCTTTTTGCAGTCCTCGCTCCAGGTAAAGTTGCGAGCGTTACGCAGAATTTTAAAGAAGGGCAGATTCCTGTCCGCTGAGCGGGAGATGAACCTATTTAATGAAATGATCTTACCCACAAGCACCTGGACCTCTCTCAGATTGCGAGGGGAGGGTATGTCCAGGATTGCTTTAATCTTCTCTGGGTTTGCCTCTATGCCCCGTTGGCTGACCATGTATCCCAAAAATTTGCCACCTCGCACGCCAAATGTACATTTGGAAGGATTCAGTTTCATACCATAACGACGCAGGATATTGAACGCTCGTTTGAGGTCTTCCAGATGAGAATACTGGCGTTCGCTTTTGACGATCATGTAGTCCACGTATACCTCCATGGACTTTCCAATTTCACACTCGAACATTCTGTTGACAAGGCGTTGGTATGTCGCCCCTGCATTTTTGAGCCCAAAGGGCATAACCTTGAAGCAATAAACACCCATATGGACTACGAACGCAGTTTTGGGACGATCCTCAAGAGCCATGAATATCTGATAATATCCTTGGAAAGCGTCCATCATGCTCATAAGTTCACACCCAGCTGTCGAATCCACCAACTGATCAATCCTAGGTAGTGGGTACGGATCCTTAGGACATACCTTGTTGAGGTCCGTGAAGTCATTGCACATACGCCACTTGTTGGCGCTCTTCGGAACGAGCACCACATTGCAAAGCCATTCGGGATATAGAATTTCTTCTATGTACTGAGCGTCAAGCAGTTTATTGACTTCTTCTTCTATGACCTACTTTCGGAACCCATGAACATCTCTCTTCTTTTGCTTTATAGGTTTGAAGACCGGATCCACGTTCAGCCTGTGGACAATAACGCTCGGATCTATGCCAGTGAGGTCGGAAGCCTTCCAAGCAAAGACATCAATATTTTCTCTCAAGAATTCAATCATCATAATTTGAGAGGGACTGTCGAGGCCAGAACCTATTTACGTAGTCTTATCAGGATTCCCAGGCTCCAACTCGATGGTCAGAAAGCTCTCTGTAGGTTCTACCCGCACCTCGGGCCTCGGCTGTTCGAGCGCTCGTTTCTTGCCTGTAATCTTCTCGCTGGTTTCTTCCGAGGGTATATGATCCTTGGCCTCCGAGGGGGAATCCCCAACCGCTCCGAGCGGTGAATTCCCAGCATCTACGGATTTGCCCACGACCCGCTTTTTATTCTTCTTCTTGTAGAGCTTGGCCCTCTTGCGTTCGGGGCCATCTTCATCTAGTTTGGGGAAGTCAACAGACTTCTTGGTGGAGCCTTCTTGGGTAGGTTGTTTGGGCTTGTGGCTTCGAAGGGAAAGTATGTAGCACTCCTATGCTTCCTTAACATTACACAGTACCTCTCCGGTACCTTCGGGGGTGGGAAACTTGACTTTCTGATGATAGGTGGAAATTACAGCTTTGAAGTCGACGAGGGCTGGTCGCCCAATGATGATGTTGTATGGTAGGTCCACTTCGACCACCACATAGAGAACATTTAAAGTTTTTCGCTGTGGGGCGCGACCGAAAGAGGTGGCCAAGCGAATTTGTCCACGAAGGACGATCTCGGAACCTCCAAAGCCGACGAGGGCTATTCTGAGGGGTTCGAGCGGGATGTTTGTGATGTTCATTTTCTGAAATGTGGAGTAAGGCAAAACATTCACGGAGCTTCCACTATCAATTAAGACCCTCTTTACAACGTGATTGTGAACGTCTAAGCTAACCACCATGGGGCAGTCAGAGGTTTCACCGACCCCATAGGGTGTTACAATATGCTCTAAATCTTTCTCTGTGAAACCTATGCTCTCGTCCTTTTCCGAGCGCGATGATCTATCAATGGAGAGCACTGGCCTGGGCTGAGAAGATCTTTGATCGTAACTCCGAATGTAGCGGCGTCGGGAAGCGTTAGAGTCACCCCCCGAGGGTCCTCCAGCAATCACGTGAATGACCGCGAAGGGCTGGTTTTCCATATCTGAGGCTTTCCTTTTTCCACGGTCACTGGGCTCGGGGTGATGGTGACGTGGGCTCCGGGAGCGTGAACGGCTTCTCCCTCGGGCACGCGCTCACTCGGCGCAATGCTCATCGTACCTTTCCAACACCTTTACGAACTCCTTAAGGTGCCCCCCAGCGATCAGCCTCTGAATCTCACCCTCAAGTTGACGACATTCATTGGTGTCATGCCCTTTCTGCTTGTGGAAGGCGCAATACTTTCCCGAGCATTTCTGTACCTCAGTTTCTCTCAACTTTGGCGGCCTTTTGAACAACTTCTTATCCGCCATGGCATACACTTCGGCTATAGGACGGTTGAGAGGGATGCGCTCAACCTTCCGAGGGGGTGGAGAATTTCGAAGAGCGGGGATAGGGCTACGGCGACGACCCCTGTTAGAGTCCATCCTGTCCTCGGGGACTTTGCTGGGGCGAGGGGCGTTCGCCATTTTCTGATCCCTCGCGATGTACATGTCTTCGAGGGTAAAGAACGAATCAGCTATGTCCCTGATCTCCATCAACGAACGTGGCTTTTTCTTGGCCACCTCCTCCACAAACTCCTTGCTGACGTAGTTCTTCATGTTGATGGCTCCAAAGAGAACGTGCCTCAAGAAATCCATCGAGGGTTTCTCCACCAATAAGACTTCTTTGTTGAACCTTCCCATGAAGGACCTGAGCGTCTCGGTGGGCCCCTGGACCAAATTGTAGAGAGCGGTCGCGGCTGGGGCAGGCGCTTTCAAAGAATTAAAGTGGCTTATGAAAGCGTCCGTCAGGTCATAGTATCCTCGTATCGAGCGCGGAGGGAGTTTTTTGTACCAGTCTTGAGCCATTCCAGTGAGAGAAGTGATAAACACCTTGGCCCAATAGTTGCTCGGGTGATCATATAAGTGCATTAGGTGCACAAAGTGATCCAGATGCTCGGCCGGATCGGTAGTCCCATCATATCTGTTAACGGACGCAGGGATTTTGCCCTTCCCTGCTCGGGTCATTAGCACCTCCTCGACGAGGGGGGAATCGCCCGTCATGATCCTGTAGTCCCGATCCTCGGGATCCTCAAAACTGGCTTCTCTTCGACGACGAGAAAATGGGCTACGCGGTCGGCGAGCGTCTCTGGCCCTGGACCTCTCGTCCCCACCGCGGGGGACTTGAGACCTTGCACGAGAGAGCTGCTCCACCACATTCTGGAGTCCCTTAAGCTGGTCTTGTACTGCGGCAAGCTGAGGGTCACCGACATTTCTGCGGTTTGCCCTTTCTGTGGCTCTCGATTGGACCTCTTCGTTATCTCCGGCCCCCTCATTTCGAGGGCCCCTTTCATCTCCTACAGGTGGTTGCCCTTGCTGGACTCTCGGTGGGGCCTCATTTTCTTGATTCGGTGGTGGGGGAGGTTGCTGGGCCCTCAACGCGTTTTGTGCCATTGTCAACGGGTGTGCCGGGAGTCCTCCAAGGGGCAGGGCTGCTCGAGTACCTGCTAGTGATGGGAAATAGGCCGTGGTGAAGTGTTCCAAAACATTCTGAATCGCCTGACCCTCACATTGCGCGTAAAGCGCCTGTAGTTGCTGTGCAGTGATTTGGGGCATTTCCACCCCCTGAATCTCTCTAGGTCGTGACAAAGGGAGATTTAGCATTCCTACCTGATAGGGCTGAACCATGGGCATCTTTCCGGGTAACATCCCGGCTTGCATGTAAGCATATCCCGGCGGGGGCATGGCCATGGAGTATACACCAGGGTGGGTAGGAGGAGCATTATAAGCGAGAGCTGGCGGAGGAGGGGCAGAGCCGGAGCCTCCCGCCCCGTTTCTAACGGAGGGAAGAGCAGCAGCGTCGGTTTCCGTGTTCCCGGTCCCATCTCCGACCGCGGGCGAGGGCGTACCTCCGGTGGGAACGTTGTTTCCTGCATTCTCCTCATTGACTGGGGGAAGGGCACCCTTGCTTCCTACCACTCCTGACCTCGTTGTAGTTACCATGTTGAGAGTCGCTGGTGTCACTTTTCAACTAGCTTTCAAAGGGAGAATCTAACGATGACGATGAAGATGATGGTTTCCCACAGACGGTGCCAAAAATGATGGTGTAGAAACTGGAAAGGAATTAAAACACCAACACTTTCAAGATTTGTTTAAAAAGGGAAAGACCATCATAGGCAAGTTGCCTCAGGAACTAGGTTTCCTTTTGAGTGTGGGTTCTTCCAGCTAGGATAACACCAAGTAGGCAAGTGTGACAGAGATGCAGCTGTGGTGCGTGAAATGTAGAGCTTGAGAAGAAGAGAAGAAAGCAAGGGAAATGCCCAGTTTTATGCAGAGTATTCTTGTGGAAGAAGATGACCTGGGGAAGAGAACATGTGCTCTCTCCTATTTATATGTTAGGGGTGAGGGTAAAGAGGTAAATTGACCGTGTGGTCCCAAACCTGCGTTGCCCTAACACGTGGCAGCCCGTGAGGGTGTGAGAGTGACGTTTCTGAAAAGGAGGCGACATGTCAGGTGCGAAGTGCGCACTACCTTTGTGTCAGAGTTTGTTGGCGAGGGTCGCGGGAGAGAAAGGTCCCGGATCCGTTTTACGAGGGTTCAGATCCACCACGGCGGTGGGGGACCACGTACGAGCGCATAGGTGACGCTCGAAGAGTGCTCAGAAGGGTTCCTCACGGCTTATGATCTTTGAGTGCCAAAGTCCCGAGCGACAAGAATATGGCCCTCGTGCGGGTGATTCCCTGAGAAAGGTAACCCCAAAGGCCGGGATGGGAGCGCCGAGCCTGCCGGTTCGGGCCCTTTACCTGAATAGTTGGCCGAGGATCAAGGGCCTGTGCTAGTAGGCAAGTGAGTGGGCTGGGTCGGCCCACGAGCCCATCAATGCGAGAGTATACTCTTCACGTCAGCAGACGGTGACACGTGGACGGCCCTGATACGAGCGTCTTTTCGTGTCTCATCACATAGGGTTCCGTTATGTCATTCAAAAAATACACCTAATTTATGGTTAAATTCATAATTTACAGGGACCGTTTTGTTAATTTTTATAAATGTTACAGATGATTTTGTAATTTTGGTCATATATTCGATGTAACACTCATACGATCGTCAGGGCATAAGTGTACTTTTACAAGTTCCATTAAGGGACTTTAGTCCGAAGAGTAATTATATGAACTAAAATGCAATTCCCCAATTTAGATGAATTGCGTTGTAATTAGACCTTCTAGCAGGGTAATCAACTATAAACGACCCTAAAAAGTAATACGCCAGAGATTTCTTTTTTTTTTGGTAAGAATATGTCCAAGATTTCGTTGCAACTAATAATACGCATGGACTATTTGTAATTACCCACTCTATTTTTTGGTCTACATATAAGAATATTCACCGTTGATTACAATAATTAATCCATTCGTTGAATTATAATTATCTTATGGGGTAGAACAACTAGTCCCTTTGTTGAATTGTAAACATGACCTAATAAAGTTGACCTTTGATTAAGGATAAATGAATCGTTTGCACTCAACCACAAATAAATCGTTTCCACTCAACCACAATCTTCATGTAGTAATTGCCCAATCTTTGATATTATATATATATTGCCCATTACCTTAAAGTTTTTGTTTCTTGTAATTATATGACTAACTTCGTAAATGGAAAAATACTAAATTTACAAGGGGAAAAGGAATAATACGTGGGGGATTAGAACTTTAAGAATATTTTGTAATTAACGGGATTAAGAATAATTAATTAAGAGATATAAGTTATGTGACTGAAAATGAAATTATTTATTCTCCCATACTATATAGTTTTCCTTTGTTTTGGCCTGTCCCCTAATATTGTTGTGAATGATAAAGAATGTTGTGATATATGCATTGATTCAAGATAGTTAGTAATAATCAATGATATAAACTTTAATCAATTCGATAAAACTGGTCCCATAATAAAGTTATGTGAAGGATTGCCCAGCATATTAATGTGCAGATTTGGTTGTTAACAACTTTAATCAATATTGGAGAAAATTACAGAACTTCCTTTGAACTGAAGATTATTACGGCACACACCTGGTTTATATATATATATATAAACATTCAAGTTTAACCAAAAAAGAAAATCTAGCATACAATAACCATTAATTATCTTTTTTTTTTTTTCAGACATTAAGTTGGCTATAAATTTTTTATGGTTTCTTAAAAATTATAAGGATATAAATGTAATCAAGTTATTATTATTATTATTATTATTATTATTATTATTATTATTATTATTATTATTGTTATTATTATTATTATTATCACCCCAAGCCATGTGCATCACATCCCCCGCACTAGATTCCGACATGTGTAACGAAATAGAAAGTCCGCACACGCATCAAACCATAGCGAACCGGTGACAAAGAAAATCTCACCTAAGTTAGGCGGTTTAGACCCTAAAACAAAATGCGCAACAAACAAACATATAACGGAAACGATTAAATTGTAATCATTACTACCATCAAGCATATACATAACTCATACAATTCATATATTCACATGCCCACCACGGGCCAAAAGAATCAAATCATAATCTCCAAGGCTAAGTTAACAAGAGTATCATAAGTACATAAATAACTCAAGATGCAATGCATGCAGACTTGAGTTACAAAACAAGTAAGACTCAAAAGACCAACTTGCTGCCTAGCTCGAACTATAAACCTGTACCTGCAACTCAAGAAACAAGGGGGAAAAAGAAACAACGAGGAGGAGTCAGTCCTAGCGACTGGTGAGGGGACTAACACACACACACCCCCACACACCCATACATATACATATGAGCAAAGCAAATATCAAAGCCAAAAGCTCATGGACCGGGGCATGGTTTTTGCAATCTAAAATATTTTCTCGTGATAATAGATATATATATAAGAGAATTTAGGGCCAAAGGCCAAATCAACCAATTTTAGTAATTAAGAATCCATTCTCGTTTCACGAGCCACATCAAGTTCAAACTAAATCGGCGACTACAAGTTCTTCCAACAAATTCAAATTCAAATTCAAATAAACAGTGACGCCCTGTCTCTTCGGCAACCTGAGTAAGACGTCACGAGAGAGTTTAATTCCATATTTTCGTGATTTATGTGCTATAACATGCTTTACATGTCAACGTGGATTTTAGTTAAGTTATATGCGCTTTAGAATTTAATTAAAATATTTGGTCTCAAATGTCCAATACTTGAAAGTTTACGGACCTAATTACAATTAGGGTGTTTTGGAGCCTTTCGGCTATCTTGAGCTCAGGAATTCGCATTCCAATTCTAACCTTACCATTGGATTCGTTTCGATGATTCGGATCCAATAAAATTAACATTGATTTTTCTGAGCCTGTTTGATACCCCTATAGTTTTAAAATCCTATCCGAACGGATCGGATACCGTTTGACCCTACCAGTTTATTTCATGAATAATTTCTAAAATCGATTTTTTAATACCATACGTTATTTAACTTGTTTAATTTGTACGAAAGGTTTTCTAAATTAAATTGGATTAAAAACTAATTGGTAAATTCTTTTTCGTCTTAATTCGTAAAAATTATTTCGCAATTTGTGAGCTTATTTTATTGTACTCGGGTTTTATTTTGCGGTTTTCCATCGCGTCGGATTCGGGTTAATATACGAGGTTATACGTGAACCGGTCATTACCCCCTTTTTCCTCTCTCTCTCTTTTCTCTCTTCGGTTACGAGCCCATAACTCGCTCGTTTCTCAATGGAATTCGATGAATGAATAGTGCATTTCGGAGAGCTTGACGACGTGGTCACAACCGTACTAAGATCTAGACCAACCGACGAACGGTGGCGGAGTTATCACCGTTTTTCAGATGCGGCTGGAGAGGGTGGCGGAGCCGCCACTTCGCCGGCGGTTCCCGGCGGTTTCCGGAGACACGCGCCTCGGACCCAGATAGAGGACATCCCGGCGCTTCATATGACGTTGGTGGCGCGGCCATTGGAGCTACGACGGCGACGCCCGCGCCACCTGAAGCCGCGACGGTGGCGCATGAACAGTAACACAGCGGCGGTCCGGTGACTTTTTCCGACCAAGGTTAGTGTTTTCCAAGGTTTTCCGACCCCATGAGTTCATTTCCGGCATCAATTTGAGTGAATTTTGGCCGTAGGTGGCGGTTCCGGCCATGGAGTAGCGGCAGAAACTTCGGTGGCCAACGGGGGACCTTTTCTGTCGATCTTTTGGCCTCGGGCTCTTCACGAAAGTTGTTCGGAACGACGAGAACTAGTAGCCTTTGATCATGCGACTCCAAATTCGGCGGTTTGGCGACGAATCGCGGCTGTGCAGCGGCGGCGCAACGGCGGGACTAGCTCCAGGGATTTTCTCCGACAACCACCATAGGGCTTTCGAAGAGCTCGTTACGGGTAAGACAATGCCTTTTACGGATCGCATTTTGGTTCACCAGTTTGGAAGTAATTTGAGTTTGAAGATTTTAGGGTTTTCGTATTGTTGGATCTGAAATTGGTGATGATTGGCTTGGATTTTCCAGAAATTGACCGAGGAATCGGAATGGGCACGAGGAATCCTTGCACGGGTGATTTTTCGGGATTTTTCCGGCACGTTCCGGCGGCGGCCGAACGGCGGCCGGCCACTGTTCAGGCAGCTCTGGCGGCGACGCTCCGGCGACCTTCGGACAGCTTGTCCGCTTCGTCGTGGTGAGTCTAACACCACTTTCCGTTCGTCAATCGGACACTCGGTTTATTTTCTACGTATTTATTTGTATAATTGGGACATATTTGAATTAATTGTTTAAATGCGAATTAATTGCTATATGTTTGAATTGTCGATCGAAATGTACTCCTATGTGTATGAAATCATGTATGATATGAAATGTGATAAGTATAGACTTTGTAATTTGTAAATTGAATCCCGATTTATTGAATTTATGGTAATTGTGTTGGAAAACACGAATCAGAAAGCAGCGGAATTTAAAAAATTTTTCCAACAAAAAGATCTAGGACTCGCAATCGTGCAACCAAATTCGTAAAGATAGAAAACTTACTTTTCTTTTATTCTTTCTTGAAGCGTTTCAAGCCACCCAAGAACGCTCTTCTCGCGGCTTGATCCCCTCTCCTTGGTAAAGCTCGAATCTTCAAACTTCTAACTTGAAGTCTCTAGAGAAAGTCCACCAACTTGATCACAATCTAACTAGTAAGGATGCTAGTTCTCTAGTTAGTGTTTAGGCTTAACCTAGGGTTTAATTTAATCTTGGAGAAAGGAAGGTGTTCAACACATGAACCAAGAATTGTCAATTAGCTCTAAAGGGGAGCATGAGCTCCCCTATATATAGGAAAAGGGAGAGGGGCGCCGATCCAAATCCTTGTTGGGCAACGATTTGGTTCCTCTCTCTCCTATTACTTGATCATCAAGTATTTTCCAACTTCGACTTTGAATTCTAATTCAAGTCAACTTTTTAAGAGAGCTAAAATTATCCAAACTATTTTTGGATAATTTTATACTTTATTTATTATAAAATAAATAACTTATTTTATCTAATTAATTAATTCATAATTAATTAACTAGATTATTTTCTCCAAAATTAGACTTTCTTTTTAATTCAAAATTAAACCAAAGTCTATTAAATAATTAACAAATTAATTATTTAATACATATATATAATATATATATTCACACGTGTGTGACACGTGTCACTCACGTGAGCCACACGTGTGATTTCACACGTGTGGAACCCTCTTGGTCCGATTAACTCGTTTAATCATTTTCAAGCCTCAACTCATGTAACCAAGTTGTTGTGTGTGACCCTCTAGATTCTCAATTCAATTAGCAGTGACCCTAATTAATTAATTCACTAATTAATTAATCAGTCCACAGATTAAACGACCATAGTCTAGCAACAGGTGTTTAACCCCTAGCTGAATTGGAATGTTCGGATTCGATAGAACCTTTAAGTAATTGATTCATGTGAGATACAATCCTCCTACTTACTATCTCTCAACCAAGATCTAGGGCAAGGGAATAATCAGAACCCTAATAATCCGGTCTTAAAGCTAAGTGCATTTCATATCCATTTGATCTCAATCCAAGAAACCCTTTTCTTGATGTCTTGATCTACTGCCTTGGCCAAGGACTCCATATGGCATATGAATGACTTACACAATAAGAGATCACCTTGCAAATGCAAGTGTAGGTCCTTTCTTGATTCTCATTCACTTTCATGAATCACTTGTGCAGCCCCAGCATAAGCCTTGAATCAGTTGTCTAAGGCGACACCCTTTAAAGCTTATACCTAAGACTACAGAGTTAACCCATAAAGTGACAAGGAACCTCAAGTCTAAGGATCAATTAATCACATCAACGACTCGTGAGATATTTCCTAATCTGGAAGTTTCCATTTCCTAAAATAGAAACTTCCTTTCCCATTTAGGAATGTTCTCACACGGGGCACCTCAGTGAACTTACTTATTAAAGTAAACAACATTCAACTCTTGAATGAAGTTTCTAATCCAAACACCTTCCTTTGCTGCATCATTTGCAGCTAAGTATTCGGCCTCAGTGGTCGAATCTGCAGTGGTTGTTTGCTTGGAACTCTTCCAACTCACTGCTCCGCCGTTTAGGCAGAAAATGTATCCTGACATTGACTTAAAATCATCTAAGTCTGATGCAAAGCTTGCATCGCAGTATCCTTCGACAGTAAGATCTTTCTGACCTCCGTAAACTAAGAATAAATCTTTAGTACTTTTCAAGTACTTAAGAATATTCTTCACGGCAGCCCAGTGACCATCTCCAGGGTCAGATTGGAAGCGACTTGTCACACTAAGTGCATAAGCGACATCCGGTCGAGTACATAACATTGCATACATTATGCTACCTATTGCTGACGCATAAGGTGTATGAGTCATTCTCTCCTTCTCAAGGTTAGTCTTAGGACACATCTTCTTTGAAAGACATATTCCTACACTCATAGGAAGGTTCTTAACCTTTGCTGACTCCATATTGAATCTTTTCAATACTTTGTCAATGTACATCGACTGTGATAGCCCTATTAACCTTCTAGATCTATCTCTATAGATTTTAATTCCAAGGATATAGGACGCATCACCAAGATCTTTCATCTCGAATTGGTTTGATAACCATAACTTAGTCACTTTCATGTCATCCTTCGAATTCCCAATAAGAAGGATGTCATCAACATAAAGTACTAAGGAATTGCACTGAGGTCTCCAATTCCTTTCTATACACACATGATTCATTCGAAATTTGCATGAAGCCAAACGCTTTAACTGATTCATCAAATCGAATGTTCCAATTCCTAGAAGCCTGTTTCAATCCATAGATTGATCTTTGGAGTTTGCAAACCTTTTGCTCACTCCCACTGAATGTGAAACCTATGGGTTGCTCCATATAAATGTCTTTGTCAATGTCACCATTGAGAAAGGCAGTTTTCACATCCATTTGCCATATCTCATAGTCATAATATGCAGCAATGGCAAGCATGATTCGAATGGACTTTTGCATTGCAACTGGTGAAAAGGTTTCGTCAAAGTCCACGCCGGGTCTTTGAGTGAATCCTTTTGCAACCAGTCTTGCTTTGTAGGCTGCAATGCTTCCATCAACTCCAAGCTTTCTCTTAAAGATCCATTTGCAACCTATGGGTTTGACCCCATCACGCAAATCTACCAAGGTCCAAACTTGGTTGGAGTTCATGGAATCCATTTCGGATTTCATGGCTTCTATCCACTGTTCAGAGTCAGAATCTGAAAGTGCCTCCTCATATGTTAAAAGATCATTATCCTTTTGAGAGATTTCATGGAAGAATCCATACCATCTCTTCGGCTGTCTAGGAGTGCGTTCAGAACGACTTAGAGGAGGATTTTCGTGTGTATCGAAATTCGTGATTGGTTGTAGTTGATCAGAGTGGGACGTTTCTTCAGTGGGTGATGTGGGGTCATTTTGTACTTCTTCTAATTCTATGATCTTGCCTTTCTTTTCTTTAAGGAACGGTTCCTCAAGAAAAGTGGCATTTCTGAAAACAAACACCTTTTGCTCAGATTGATCATAGAAATAGTATCCTATGGATTCCTTAGGATAACCTACAAAGTAGCATAAGTTAGAACGAGATTCTAACTTATCTCCCACTGTCCTCTTCACGTAAGCAGGACAACCCCAAATTCTTAAGTAAGAATAACTAGGGATTTTACCATGCCACATTTCATAGGGCGTCTTGGGGACTGACTTAGAGGGAACTAGATTCAGAATCTTTGCTGCACTTTCTAGGGCATAACCCCAGAAAGAAGGTGGTAAGTCAGTGAAACTCATCATGGAACGAACCATATCAAGTAAGGTTCGATTCCTTCTCTCAGAAACTCCATTAAGCTGAGGAGTTCCCGGAGGAGTCCACTGAGAGATAATCCCATTATCTTTGAGATGATTAAGGAATTCTTCACTAAGATACTCGCCTCCTCGATCAGATCGAAGTGCTTTGATCTTGTGACCAGTTTGGTTCTCAACCTCCTTTTGAAATTCTAAGAATTTCTCAAAAGCTTCAGATTTATACTTCATTAAGTATACATAACCATACCGACTAAAGTCATCAGTAAAGGTTATGAAGTACTGATGATTGTTTCTAGTGCTTACACTAAGCGGTCCACAAACATCAGTATGGATCAAATCCAAAACCTCAGTGGCACGTTCCACAGTTCCTTTAAAAGGAACTTTGGACATCTTTCCTTTGAGACAGGATTCGCAAGAAGTCAACTCTTTGAGATCATTTTCAGAGAATGATCCTAAAGTGTTTATCTTGCTAATTCTGTTCTTGGAAATGTGTCCTAATCTAGCGTGCCATAAAGGAGCTGAAACTTTGTCATCTCTCTTACGCTTTGTTTCTCGTTGTATATTCATAATATTGATATTTTGAGTTAGGTAAAGTCCATTACTTAGAGTACCGATATGAACGGAAGAGTTGTTCCGTTTGATAAAGTATTTACCATTCTTAATATAAGTTTCATAACCTTCACAATCTAATATTGTAACTGAAATTATATTACGAATAATGCTCGGTACATAAAGAACTTTATTTAATACTAACTCAAAACTACCTAAATCTAATCTAATTGTGCCTAAAGCTCGAGCTTCAACGTTTGAGCCATCGCCGATCTTCAAGACACATTCTCCTTCTTTGAATTGTTGGACTTCACTTAGCATCCGTACATCATTACAGATATGAGTTCCACAACCGGTATCAAGTACCCAAGAACTAGAATTAATAGAAAGATTTACTTCAACGAGAAAGATACCTTTCTTTAGAGTAGCCTTGTACTCTGGGCAGTTTCTCCTCCAATATCCCGTTTTGCCACAATGGAAGCAAACATCCTCTTTTTGATCACGATTCTTCTTTTGGGCCTTCCCCTTCGAAATGCCACCAGTGGGCATAAGGGGTTTCTTCTTCTTCTTTTGGGCTTTCTTGCCCTTACCTTTAGAAGGCCCAGAAGAGGAAGATGGAGCATTCACCATCAAAACCTTATTGTCCTTCTTGATCGTGCTTTCAGCAGTCACAAGCTGACTAATCAGCTCAGCTACAGTAGCACTAGCATGATTCATGTTGAAGTTAAGGACAAATGGGTTGAATGATGGTGGGAGCGAAGCTAGCAACAAATCCACTGAAAGCTCATCTTTCAGCCGCATGTCCATGGAAGCAAGTTTCTCAGTAAGGGCAAGAAACTTGAGTCCATATTCATGGACACTTGAACCTTCCCTCATTCTCAAGTGGAACAATTCCTTTGATGTGTTATACCTTGTAACACGTTCATGAGGGCGGTAAAGTTGCTCTAAGTGGTCGTAAATCTCCCAAGCAAATTCCATGGCCTCTTGTTGCCTTTGCAAGTCCGGAGACATGTTAGCCAACATAAGGCAACGGGCTTGGAGATTATCATCCTTCCACTTCTGAATCGCGTCCCGCTCGGCCCGAGTGGGAGCCTCCCCTTCGGGACTAGGCTCCCCTTTGAAGAGAACATAAGTTCTCTTCTCAGAATCTAAAATGATTTTTAGATTCCTCAGCCAATCAGAATTGTTGGGACCAGTCAACTTGTTTGACTCGAGGATCGATACAAGAGGGTTTTTGGTTGCCATTTCAAAACACGTAGAGAATCACAGAATCTACGACCTAAATGGTATAACAGAGAACTAGTGAGCATGCTGAATTATAACGATATACAAAAGATAAGGTCTTTAATCTAATGTAGCTCCCACTGGTTTTCAAAGATCTAGAATTCCCAACGATCTAAGAGGAACACGTTTCCCAATGGGTACTAAGATCCTAGGCATTTTACCTCGAACCCACGACTCGCGGACATTCTAAGTAAGAATCCTAGGTAGGTACAACTTACCAATTCTAACACCTTTAGAACTCTTAGTAATTGTTTTTGCATCACCTATCTTTCAATATGGACCCACGACTCGTGCGACATCCATATTTACTTAGGCGTTAAGCTAGACCCATCAATCATAAGATCATGACCAAAACTTAGTTCGAACGACCCACGACTCGTGGACATCGCCCTTGCTAAAATTGACCACGAAATATTGACCATTTAAAATGATCAATTAGGTAACTAAGAACTAATAAGCTCCATTAGCTATCCCACGACTCGCGGACAAGAACTAGCTTCACTTACTAAACTTAAAACCTATTGATGGAATGCTAGGAATTTAATTCAAAATTTGCATCTCGAATTAAACACCTATTTGTTCGAAATTAGCTTAATATTTAATGGGAATTTTCGAATCAACCGGAGAGTTGTCCGGTTCGACCTCACCAACATATATGTTATCCAATTTTATTAGTCTTGATTAATGCAAGTACACTTAAATGCATATCAAACAAGCACATAAACAGATAACATGTCCTAGCATGATACTAACATGTAATGATCATGGGTTCTACCTATCTTATGCGTGATATGTGGGAGCCACTCCACAATCACAAGTTCTAACATACATGTCACATAAACAGTTTAAATCACATAAGGGAAAGCGGTAACAAAATACGAGCCCTATCTCTATTACACTTAAAAATTGAGATTCCCCTCCCTAACATTTTGAGGGGTCTTCACTTATGGCCTCCTTGTTACTTGAATGTGGTCCATCTTACTCCTTGGGTGCATTGTCTCCAAAATGAAAATAAAACCTCACCACCTATCTCTACTCTCAAATTACAATAAAAAGAAAAAAAAACATAAAGTAATAAGGCTCAATCTTCATATTGGCCTTAGACAATTACACGGGGCATACCCCGGCCTCAAAAACAGTAATATGGAAAGCCACATAATAAATCACATAACAGTACGCACATAAGTGAGGCTCCAACCTCAATTGAAAAACGCAACTATAGGGCTCCAACCCCAATTTAAACCATCCATGTGCATAAATTAAAACCATACATAGATCTAAACCCATGATCACCTAACATGCTTTTGCGAGAATTTAAATTTAGCCAATAAATTAAAATTCTTGTTTCAAGTCCTAATGACTTAAAACACGACTTAGATGCAATTCTTGTTCAAGAGCCTTTTCAATAAAACCCGAAAAACAATAAACCAATAAAATTCAAATTAATTTCTGAAAATTAATAATTTTATTCTTTCAATATTTTCATAAAATATAGTTTGTAATTTTTCCAAAATTTAAATCGCTTAAATTTTCAAAATCCCAATTTAAACAATTATTTCCAAAAATAATTCAAATTTAATAAAAATAAAATTTTCAGGAAAAAATTAAATCGGGATCGGATTGGACTAAACACGAAAAACGAGACAGCCACGGATTGGAGTGCCCGCCACGCCCGCCCAACGGCCCAGGACGTCCGCACGCATCGCGCACGAGCGCGCGCGCACAGCGCGCATATGCCAGCAGCAGTGCTGCCGGTTTACGCACGCCTGGTGCGCGCCTTCTCGCGCGCATCGCGCGTAAGCGCCTAGGCCATCAGGCCGGCACTGCGCGGACACCCTCCCGCGCGGATGCGGGAGGCGATGGCGGAAGGCCCGTGCGGTTGCGGGGCTGTGGTGCGGGACGCTCCCGCGCGGTTGCGGGAGGAGCTGTCGGGCCAGTCCGGGCGCGCCTAGGATAGGCGCGCGGCGATGACGGGCGGTCATGCGGGCCTGGGCGTGCGACACCCTAGCACGCCTAGGCTCGCGTTTTCGTAACGCAATTTTCGTGTTTCGTGTTTCAGTTCAAAACCAACAACAATCCAAAATTTTAAATACGATTTAAACATATTTCAATCAAAACGGTTTTTCAAAAACACAATTTAAGAAAACAGTTTCAGAAATTCAAGAAAAATTACAGTTTCGTATTTCAGGCTTTCTAAAAGAACTCAAGAATACCTAATTCGCATCTAAGCCTAAGAATTTCTACCAAATTCAGAATAATTGAGACGAATCAGAAACACGATTAACGAGGTGGCTCTGATACCACTTGTTGGAAAACACGAATCAGAAAGCAGCGGAATTTAAAAAATTTTTCCAACAAAAAGATCTAGGACTCGCAATCGTGCAACCAAATTCGTAAAGATAGAAAACTTACTTTTCTTTTATTCTTTATTGAAGCGTTTCAAGCCACCCAAGAACGCTCTTCTCGCGGCTTGATCCCCTCTCCTTGGTAAAGTTCGAATCTTCAAACTTCTAACTTGAAGTCTCTAGAGAAAGTCCACCAACTTGATCACAATCTAACTTGTAAGGATGCTAGTTCTCTAGTTAGTGTTTAGGCTTAACCTAGGGTTTAATTTAATCTTGGAGAAAGGAAGGTGTTCAACACATGAACCAAGAATTGTCAATTAGCTCTAAAGGGGAGCATGAGCTCCCCTATATATAGGAAAAGGGAGAGGGGCGCCGATCCAAATCCTTGTTGGGCAAGGATTTGGTTCCTCTCTCTCCTATTACTTGATCATGAAGTATTTTCCAACTTCGACTTTGAATTCTAATTCAAGTCAACTTTTTAAGAGAGCTAAAATTATCCAAACTATTTTTGGATAATTTTATACTTTATTTATTATAAAATAAATAACTTATTTTATCTAATTAATTAATTCATAATTAATTAACTAGATTATTTTCTCCAAAATTAGACTTTCTTTTTAATTCAAAATTAAACCAAAGTCTATTAAATAATTAACAAATTAATTATTTAATACATATATATAATATATATATTCACACGTGTGTGACACGTGTCACTCACGTGAGCCACACGTGTGATTTCACACGTGTGGAACCCTCTTGGTCCGATTAACTCGTTTAATCATTTTCAAGCCTCAACTCATGTAACCAAGTTGTTGTGTGTGACCCTCTAGGTTCTCAATTCAATTAGCAGTGACCCTAATTAATTAATTCACTAATTAATTAATCAGTCCACAGATTAAACGACCATAGTCTAGCAACAGGTGTTTAACCCCTAGCTGAATTGGAATGTTCGGATTCGACAGAACCTTTAAGTAATTGATTCATGTGAGATACAATCCTCCTACTTACTATCTCTCAACCAAGATCTAGGGCAAGGGAATAATCAGAACCCTAATAATCCGGTCTTAAAGCTAAGTGCATTTCATATCCATTTGATCTCAATCCAAGAAAACCTTTTCTTGATGTCTTGATCTACTGCCTTGGCCAAGGACTCCATATGGCATATGAATGACTTACACAATAAGAGATCACCTTGCAAATGCAAGTGTAGGTCCTTTCTTAATTCTCATTCACTTTCATGAATCACTTGTGCAGCCCCAGCATAAGCCTTGAATCAGTTGTCTAAGGCGACACCCTTTAAAGCTTATACCTAAGACTACAGAGTTAACCCATAAAGTGACAAGGAACCTCAAGTCTAAGGATCAATTAATCACATCAATGACTCGTGAGATATTTCCTAATCTGGAAGTTTCCATTTCCTGAAATAGAAACTTCCTTTCCCATTTAGGAATGTTCTCACACGGGGCACCTCAGTGAACTTACTTATTAAAGTAAACACCCTCATGTATCACGCACGTATCAACTATACACTTTGCACCTCCATGAAACAAGGTGGTCCTTCTTAAGGGCGTGATCCCACAAGCAAGCCTTAGAGGAGTCAGGTTGACACTCCCACTGTCTGCAGGACTCATCGGCTTGGAGTATTTTACTAATCATGACTTATGTGACATAGGGCTCGTTTCATGAACCATTTCACCTAAATGGTAGAGTCCTAAAGTCATCAGGATTAGGGGAGTTCTCATACATGCACAGCTAAAGTAAACGCATACCAAACAAGAGCATATAAAGAAGTGTTGCCTCAATTCGTTATTTCATTCAAAGATTGTCTGTGATTACAATAAGGAAAAGCACAAAGCGGATATACAATCGGCTTTCTAGGGCACTATTCCTAACAATCTCCCACTTGCCCGTCAAAGCCATTCTAAAGCTACTCTAAGTCCCATCTTCTGAAGATGACCTTGGAAAGCTTCTCGACTAAGGGGTTTAGTAAGTGGATCTGCCACGTTCTCTGCTGATGTGACCTTCTCAATTAGCACATCTCCTCTTTTGATAATATCACGGATTAGGTGATACTTCCTCATAATGTGCTTGGTCCGTTGGTGAGATCTTGGTTCTCCTGCTTGAGCAACCGCCCCAGTGTTGTCACAAAACACAGTAATGGGGTCTTTCATGCTAGGAACAAAATTCAACTCTTGAATGAAGTTTCTAATCCAAACACCTTCCTTTGCTGCATCATTTGCAGCTAAGTATTCGGCCTCAGTGGTCGAATCTGCAGTGGTTGTTTGCTTGGAACTCTTCCAACTTACTGCTCCGCCGTTTAGGAAGAAAATGTATCCTGACATTGACTTAAAATCATCTAAGTCTGATGCAAAGCTTGCATCGCAGTATCCTTCGACAGTAAGATCTTTCTGACCTCCGTAAACTAAGAATAAATCTTTAGTACTTTTCAAGTACTTAAGAATATTCTTCACGGCAGCCACTTGTGACCATCTCCAGGGTCAGATTGGAAGCGACTTGTCACACTAAGTGCATAAGCGACATCCGGTCGAGTACATAACATTGCATACATTATGCTACCTATTGCTGACGCATAAGGTGTATGAGTCATTCTCTCCTTCTCAAGGTTAGTCTTAGGACACATCTTCTTTGAAAGACATATTCCTACACTCATAGGAAGGTTCTTAACCTTTGCTGACTCCATATTGAATCTTTTCAATACTTTGTCAATGTACATCGACTGTGATAGCCCTATTAACCTTCTAGATCTATCTCTATAGATTTTAATTCCAAGGATATAGGACGCATCACCAAGATCTTTCATCTCGAATTGGTTTGATAACCATAACTTAGTCACTTTCATGTCATCCTTCGAATTCCCAATAAGAAGGATGTCATCAACATAAAGTACTAAGGAATTGCACTGAGGTCTCCAATTCCTTTCTATACACACATGATTCATTCGAAATTTGCATGAAGCCAAACGCTTTAACTGATTCATCAAATCGAATGTTCCAATTCCTAGAAGCCTGTTTCAATCCATAGATTGATCTTTGGAGTTTGCAAACCTTTTGCTCACTCCCACTGAATGTGAAACCTATGGGTTGCTCCATATAAATATCTTTGTCAATGTCACCATTGAGAAAGGCAGTTTTCACATCCATTTGCCATATCTCATAGTCATAATATGCAGCAATGGCAAGCATGATTCGAATGGACTTTTGCATTGCAACTGGTGAAAAGGTTTCGTCAAAGTCCACGCCGGGTCTTTGAGTGAATCCTTTTGCAACCAGTCTTGCTTTGTAGGCTGCAATGCTTCCATCAACTCCAAGCTTTCTTTTAAAGATCCATTTGCAACCTATGGGTTTGACCCCATCAGGCAAATCTACCAAGGTCCAAACTTGGTTGGAGTTCATGGAATCCATTTCGGATTTCATGGCTTCTATCCACTGTTCAGAGTCAGAATCTGAAAGTGCCTCCTCATATGTTAAAAGATCATTATCCTTTTGAGAGATTTCATGGAAGAATCCATACCATCTCTCCGGCTGTCTAGGAGTGCATTCAGAACGCCTTAGAGGAGGATTTTCGTGTGTATCGAAATTCGTGATTGGTTGTAGTTGATCAGAGTGGGACGTTTCTTCAGTGGGTGATGTGGGGTCATTTTGTACTTCTTCTAATTCTATGATCTTGCCTTTCTTTTCTTTAAGGAACGGTTCCTCAAGAAAAGTGGCATTTCTGGAAACAAACACCTTTTGCTCAGATTGATCATAGAAATAGTATCCTATGGATTCCTTAGGATAACCTACAAAGTAGCATAAGTTAGAACGAGATTCTAACTTATCTCCCACTGTCCTCTTCACGTAAGCAGGACAACCCCAAATTCTTAAGTAAGAATAACTAGGGATTTTACCATGCCACATTTCATAGGGCGTCTTGGGGACTGACTTAGAGGGAACTAGATTCAGAATCTTTGCTGCACTTTCTAGGGCATAACCCCAGAAAGAAGGTGGTAAGTCAGTGAAACTCATCATGGAACGAACCATATCAAGTAAGGTTCGATTCCTTCTCTCAGAAACTCCATTAAGCTGAGGAGTTCCCGGAGGAGTCCACTGAGAGATAATCCCATTATCTTTGAGATGATTAAGGAATTCTTCACTAAGATACTCGCCTCCTCGATCAGATCGAAGTGCTTTGATCTTGTGACCAGTTTGGTTCTCAACCTCCTTTTGAAATTCTAAGAATTTCTTAAAAGCTTCAGATTTATACTTCATTAAGTATACATAACCATACCGACTAAAGTCATCAGTAAAGGTTATGAAGTACTGATGATTGTTTCTAGTGCTTACACTAAGCGGTCCACAAACATCAGTATGGATCAAATCCAAAACCTCAGTGGCACGTTCCACAGTTCCTTTAAAAGGAACTTTAGACATCTTTCCTTTGAGACAGGATTCGCAAGAAGTCAACTCTTTGAGATCATTTTTAAACGGAAGAAGTCAACTCTTTGAGTACCGATATGAACGGAAGAGTTGTTCCGTTTGATAAAGTATTTACCGTTCTTAATATAAGTTTCATAACCTTCACAATCTAATATTGGAACTGAAATTATATTACGAATAATGCTCGGTACATAAAGGACTTTATTTAATACTAACTCAAAACTACCTAAATCTAATCTAATTGTGCCTAAAGCTCGAGCTTCAACGTTTGAGCCATCACCGATCTTCAAGACACATTCTCCTTCTTTGAGTTGTTGGACTTCACTTAGCATTTGTACATCATTACAGATATGAGTTCCACAACCGGTATCAAGTACCCAAGAACTAGAATTAATAGAAAGATTTACTTCAACGAGAAAGATACCTTTCTTTAGAGTAGCCTTGTACTCTGGGCAGTTTCTCCTCCAATGTCCCGCTTTGCCACAATGGAAGCAAACATCTTCTTTCTGATCACGCTTCTTCTTTTGGGCCTTCCCTTTCGAAATGCCACCAGTGGGCCTAAGGGGTTTCTTCTTCTTCTTTTGGGCTTTCTTGCCCTTACCTTTAGAAGACCCAGAAGAGGAAGATGGAGCATTCACCATCAAAACCTTATTGTCCTTCTTGATCGTGCTTTCAGCAGTCACAAGCTGACTAATCAGCTCAGCTACAGTAGCACCAGCATGATTCATGTTGAAGTTAAGGACAAATGGGTTGAATGATGGTGGGAGCGAAGCTAGCAACAAATCCACTGAAAGCTCATCTTTCAGCGGCATGTCCATGGAAGCAAGTTTCTCAGTAAGGGCAAGAAACTTGAGTCCATATTCATGGACACTTGAACCTTCCCTCATTCTCAAGTGGAACAATTCCTTTGATGTGTTATACCTTGTAACACGTTCATGAGGGCGGTAAAGTTGCTCTAAGTGGTCGTAAATCTCCCAAGCAAATTCCATGGCCTGATGTTGCCTTTGCAAGTCCGGAGTCATGTTAGCCAACATAAGGCAACGGGCTTGGAGATTATCATCCTTCCACTTCTGAATCGCATCCCGCTCGGCCCGAGTGGGAGCCTCCCCTTCGGGACTAGGCTCCCCTTCGAAGAGAACATAAGTTCTCTTCTCAGAATCTAAAATGATTTTTAGATTCCTCAGCCAATCAGAATAGTTGGGACCATTCAACTTGTTTGACTCGAGGATCGATACAAGAGGGTTTTTGGTTGCCATTTCAAAACACGTAGAGAATCACAGAATCAACGACCTAAATGGTAAAACAGAGAACTAGTGAGCATGCTGAATTATAACGATATACAAAAGATAAGGTCTTTAATCTAATGTAGCTCCCACTGGTTTTCAAAGATCTAGAATTCCCAAAGATCTAAGAGGAACACGTTTCCCAATGGGTACTAAGATCCTAGGCATTTTACCTCGAACCCACGACTCGCGGACATTCTAAGTAAGAATCCTAGGTAGGTATAACTTACCAATTCTAACACCTTTAGAACTCTTAGTAATTGTTTTTGCATCACCTATCTTTCAATATGGACCCACGACTCGTGCGGCATCCATATTTACTTAGGCGTTAAGCTAGACCCATCAATCATAAGATCATGACCAAAACTTAGTTCGAACGACCCACGACTCGCGGACATCGCCCTTGCTAAAATTGACCACGAAATATTGACCATTTAAAATGATCAATTAGGTAACTAAGAACTAATAAGCTCCACTAGGTATCCCATGACTCGCGGACAATAACTAGCTTCACTTACTAAACTTAAAACCTATTGATGGAATGCTAGGAATTTAATTCAAAATTTGCATCTCGAATTAAACACCTATTTGTTCGAAATTAGCTTAATATTTAATGGGAATTTTCGAATCAACCGGAGAGTTGTCCGGTTCGACCTCACCAACATATATGTTATCCAATTTTATTAGTCTTGATTAATGCAAGTACACTTAAATGCATATCAAACAAGCACATAAACAGATAACATGTCCTAGCATGATACTAACATTTAATGATCATGGGTTCTACCTATCTTATGCGTGATATGTGGGAGCCACTCCACAATCAGAAGTTCTAACATACATGCCACATAAACAGTTTAAATCACATAAGGGAAAGCGGTAACAAAATACGAGCCCTATCTCTATTACACTTAAAAATTGAGATTCCCCTCCCTAACATTTTGAGGGGTCTTCACTTATGGCCTCCTTGTTACTTGAATGTGGTCCATCTTACTCCTTGGGTGCATTGTCTCCAAAATGAAAATAAAACCTCACCACCTATCTCTACTCTCAAATTACAATAAAAAGAAAAAAAAACATAAAGTAATAAGGCTCAATCTTCATATTGGCCTTAGACAATTACACGGGGCATACCCCGGCCTCAAAAACAGTAATATGGAAAGCCACATAATAAATCACATAACAGTACGCACATAAGTGAGGCTCCAACCTCAATTGAAAAACGCAACTATAGGGCTCCAACCCCAATTTAAACCATCCATGTGCATAAATTAAAACCATACATAGATCTAAACCCATGATCACCTAACATGCTTTTGCGAGAATTTAAATTTAGCCAATAAATTAAAATTCTTGTTTCAAGTCCTAATGACTTAAAACACGACTTAGATGCAATTCTTGTTCAAGAGCCTTTTCAATAAAACCCGAAAAACAATAAACCAATAAAATTCCAATTAATTTCTGAAAATTAATAATTTTATTCTTTCAATATTTTCATAAAATATAGTTTGTAATTTTTCCAAAATTTAAATCGTTTAAATTTTCAAAATCCCAATTTAAACAATTATTTCCAAAAATAATTCAAATTTAATAAAAATAAAATTTTCAGGAAAAAATTAAATCGGGATCGGATTGGACTAAACACGAAAAACGAGACAGCCACGGATTGGAGTGCCCGACACGCCCGCCGAACGGCCCAGGCCGTCCGCACGCGTCGTGCACGAGCGCGCGCGCACAGCGCGCACATGCCAGCAGCAGTGCTGCCGGTTTGCGCACGCCTGGCGCGCGCCTTCTCGCGCGCATCGCGCGCAGGCGCCTAGGCCATCAGGCCGGCACTGCGCGGACACCCTCCCGCGCGGATGCGGGAGGCGATGGCGGAAGGCCCCGCGCGGTTGCGGGGCTGTGGTGTGGGACGCTTCCGCGCGGTTGTGGGAGGAGCTGTCGGGCCAGTCCAGGCGCGCCTAGGACAGGCGTGCGGCGATGGCGGGCGGTCATGCGGGCCTGGGCGTGCGACACCCTAGCACGCCTAGGCTCGCGTTTTCGTAACGCGATTTTCGTGTTTCGTGTTTCAGTTCAAAACCAACAACAATCCAAAATTTTAAATACGATTTAAACATATTTCAATCAAAACGGTTTTTCAAAAACACAATTTAAGAAAACAGTTTCAGAAATTCAAGAAAAATTACAGTTTCGTATTTCAGGCTTTCTAAAAGAACTCAAGAATACCTAATTCGCATCTAAGCCTAAGAATTTCTACCAAATTCAGAATAATTGAGACGAATCAGAAACACGATTAATGAGGTGGCTCTGATACCACTTGTTGGAAAACACGAATCAGAAAGCAGCGGAATTTAAAAAATTTTTCCAACAAAAAGATCTAGGACTCGCAATCGTGCAACCAAATTCGTAAAGATAGAAAACTTACTTTTCTTTTATTCTTTCTTGAAGCGTTTCAAGCCACCCAAGAACGCTCTTCTCGTGGCTTGATCCCCTCTCCTTGGTAAAGCTCGAATCTTCAAACTTCTAACTTGAAGTCTCTAGAGAAAGTCCACCAACTTGATCACAATCTAACTAGTAAGGATGCTAGTTCTCTAGTTAGTGTTTAGGCTTAACTAGGGTTTAATTTAATCTTGGAGAAAGGAAGGTGTTCAACACATGAACCAAGAATTGTCAATTAGCTCTAAAGGGGAGCATGAACTCCCCTATATATAGGAAAAGGGAGAGGGGCGCCGATCCAAATCCTTGTTGGGCAAGGATTTGGTTCCTCTCTCTCGTATTACTTGATCATCAAGTATTTTCCAACTTCGACTTTGAATTCTAATTCAAGTCAACTTGGATAATTTTATACTTTATTTATTATAAAATAAATAACTTATTTTATCTAATTAATTAATTCATAATTAATTAACTAGATTATTTTCTCCAAAATTAGACTTTCTTTTTAATTCAAAATTAAACCAAAGTCTATTAAATAATTAACAAATTAATTATTTAATACATATATATAATATATATATTCACACGTGTGTGACACGTGTCACAGTGACACGTGTCACTCACGTGAGCCACACGTGTGATTTCACACGTGTGGAACCCTCTTGGTCCGATTAACTCGTTTAATCATTTTCAAGCCTCAACTCATGTAACCAAGTTGTTGTGTGTGACCCTCTAGGTTCTCAATTCAATTAGCAGTGACCCTAATTAATTAATTCACTAATTAATTAATCAGTCCACAGATTAAACGGCCATAGTCTAGCAACAGGTGTTTAACCCCTAGCTGAATTGGAATGTTCGGATTCGACAGAACCTTTAAGTCATTGATTCATGTGAGATACAATCCTCCTACTTACTATCTCTCAACCAAGATCTAGGGCAAGGGAATAATCAGAACCCTAATAATCCGGTCTTAAAGCTAAGTGCATTTCATATCCATTTGATCTCAATCCAAGAAACCCTTTTCTTGATGTCTTGATCTACTGCCTTGGCCAAGGACTCCATATGGCATATGAATGACTTACACAATAAGAGATCACCTTGCAAATGCAAGTGTAGGTCCTTTCTTGATTCTCATTCACTTTCATGAATCACTTGTGCAGCCCCAGCATAAGCCTTGAATCAGTTGTCTAAGGCGACACCCTTTAAAGCTTATACCTAAGACTACAGAGTTAACCCATAAAGTGACAAGGAACCTCAAGTCTAAGGATCAATTAATCACATCAATGACTCGTGAGATATTTCCTAATCTGGAAGTTTCCATTTCCTGAAATAGAAACTTCCTTTCCCATTTAGGAATGTTCTCACACGGGGCACCTCAGTGAACTTACTTATTAAAGTAAACACCCTCATGTATCACGCACGTATCAACTATACACTTTGCACCTCCATGAAACAAGGTGGTCCTTCTTAAGGGCGTGATCCCACAAGCAAGCCTTAGAGGAGTCAGGTTGACACTCCCACTGTCTGCAGGACTCATCGGCTTGGAGTATTTTACTAATCATGACTTATGTGATATAGGGCTCGTTTCATGAACCATTTCACCTAAATGGTAGAGTCCTAAAGTCATCAGGATTAGGGGAGTTCTCATACATGCACAGCTAAAGTAAACGCATACCAAACAAGAGCATATAAAGAAGTGTTGCCTCAATTCGTTATTTCATTCAAAGATTGTCTGTGATTACAATAAGGAAAAGCACAAAGCGGATATACAATCGGCTTTCTAGGGCACTATTCCTAACAAATTGAATAGATTAGAGGTGGTGTTTGTGTAATTTTGAAACAGGATGAATTTGTTTGATTTGATTAGTTCAACCTTGCTAATTGAATCCATTTTGTAACATATGATTTGGGCATACCACGTAGGAATTATATGAACTTAGTATGATTGGGATTTGATATGTAACCTCGTGAGATTAATATAAAATTTGAAGCATGCTATTACGATTTGTTTAGCTTTGTAATACGTGCAAATTTGTATGAAATGTAATATGTGAACTTGCGTGGTTTGAATTAATTGAACTTTAATTTGTCACTTGGTAAATAAATATGTTAATCTCGATATGTTAAAGAAATTATTATGTCTAACATTGAAACTTTGAATTAAGGTTTAATCACGCAAATTGGAATTTAATCTATTATGTAATATTTGTGAATTTGTTATGCATCGGAAAATTATATGAGAACTTGAATAATTATGTGACTTAGTTGGAAGTTGCTTATGACCTCGTGGATTTAAATGAATTCGTAGCATGTTATTACATGATTTATTTGGCCTTGTAATACGTGCAAGTTTATGAAATGTTATATGTGAATTTGATTTGATTGCTTTGTAAATGTGTAATATATGAATTGATATGAGATAATGTGATTGCATTTGTCGTGCGTCTCTGTGTGGTTGTCTGTCTGAGTCCGAGCTTTGTGGTCTGTTTTGTGTGTTCAGTGGATCAGGTGCACCCGGGGTGATGTCAAGTGAGTCGTGCAGGTTCCGGGGTGAACTATTTGCTGTGTCTTCGGCTGTGTTTGGTTCCAGGTGAGGTTAGGATATAGTTATAACCCTAATGAAATGTGCCGGTTTTCGTATGTATGCGACTTATAAGCCTCTATGTATATGTAGATATGTGTGAAATACGTATTTGTTAGCTTTGCCATAAGTTTGCAAGTATGAAGCTATGTGTAAGCCTATGTACGCTAAGCTTTGATTCTGTTATGATTTTGAGGTCGGCGTGATATGTACGTACGATATGATAAGTACGATATGCATGTGCTATGTATATAAGTGTGAGTCTAGCGGGTTTAAGCTTCCGATTTTCGTTTTAGTGTAAGTGTAAGTGTGGGTCCCCAATTTCCGTGTAAGGGATGTACCGGAACCCACCTGAGCATAGGTTGGGGGATGGAGTCCGAGGGTTTGAGCAGCAATGAGCACTCCCCTCTTTCGCTTTAGGATGGCTAGGGTCGCGCAACCCTTCCATCACACCTACCTGGTATGTTTTGTTTTGTTTTGTCTGTCTGTGCACTCGTACCCACCGAGTTTCGTTATGTCTGTTGGTTATAAGTTCGTGAAACGGGGATAGACTCTTAAGTAAGATAAAAATTGGATTTGCTATTAACCTAATAAGTTGTGTTACGATATGTGTGCTAAGTCTTCTTGGGTTTGTACATATGTTTTGAGTTTTGTATAAGCTAAGTTTTGGTTAGTTCTGTTTTGATAAGTCACCCTATATATATATTATCACGGGAAACTGCTTTGGCGTGCAAAAACTAACCCCGGGTTCACGAACGTTACTTTTACTACGTGCTGTGCTCTATATATATGTAGGTGTGTGTGGGTGGCCCCTCGCTCAGTCTTTGGACTGACCCCTCCCCTTTTATGTTTTTAGTTCGCAGGCTTTGCTTTGGAGGTTGTTGGAGTTCGAGCTAGGCGGCTGTGTGTCGGGTCTGTCGAGTCTGTGACTGTCTGTTTAAGTTTGTTAAGTTCTGGCTCTGGTTTATGATTTGTAAATGTTATATAAGATATGTTTGTGCAGGTTGGCATTTATGATTTGAATGTATGGAATTCGGGACAGGTTAGGACAGATTTACCGGATTAGTCGAACCCGTTTTGATGTGTAATTATTCGGGACAGGTTAGAACAGGTTTGCTGAACTAGTTGAACCCGTATATTTGATTCTAATGTATGTACTGCGTTGTATGTTTAAGGTTTGAAAGTTTTTGAAAGTTGGCATTTCGTACTACTTCCGCTGTCATGTTTTGCATTCTTTCATTCGTGCAGGGTTAGGTACCGCCTAGCTTAGGTTGGATTTTCGTTTTGTCACCCGTTCGCTGTGACTTGGTGCGTGTGCGGACCATCCATTTCGTACATGTGTCGGGTCATAGTGCGGGGGATGTGGCGCCTCATGTGCGGGGTGTTACAGATACCTTGAGCTCGGGAATTCGAATTCAAATTCTGACCCTACCATTGGGTTCGTTTCGACGATCCGGGTTTGATGTATTTAGCCTCGCGTTTTTCTGAAACCGTCTTAAATTCAACCATTTGAACCGAACCAGTTGTGAACCGAACCGAGCTGGTTTTCTTAGCCTTAAGGTCCGAACTGGCTCTCTTTCTCCCAATTTTGCTCCAGCTCGTTCCAAGGAAGAGAGGAGAGGAGAAAAGATTGGCATTATTCACCCTTGTACTTTGAGCTCAAAGTTCCCCCAATCAACGATCCAAGGTAAGCAATGTGTTCCTCTCTCCGAGTAATTCATTTCCTCCCTATTGTATTTTGGTTTTCATGCTTGAATCCATGATTTTCTTGAAGTATGTGAATAGTGTAGATTTATGAAAACTTGTAATATGCTTCATTTCTTGAGTTTATTTTGTGATTAAGTTGTTAAGCTTGTAATTTGGGTCTTATGTGTGTAATTTGGTGTGTTTTGGGCTTGTGTTTGGGTGGTTACCGAGTTTTCTCCCCTTTTCTCTCTCTCTCGCCCGCCATATCTGCTCCTTTGAGCTTGGAGGCCGTGTCTCCCCCGCAAGGCATTTGGTGACATGGCCGTATCTGGCCGTGCTGGGCTGCCTGTATTGAGACACGGCCGTATCTCAGTTTAGGCGTGGAGGGAGACACGACCATGTCTCCCTGGTTTTCTCGAGCCTCTATACTGAGCCACGGTCGTGGCTCAGTTTCTAATTTTGGGTGTCTCCCCTTTTGTTGGGTTTACATGCCTTGTTTCGTTTATATGTTTGTTATATGCTTTTATCCCTCCCCGAGCATGATCCTTACTTGAAATATGATACGTTATGCATGTATATTGATAAGATATGATTCGTTTTATGATTTTATGGTATGCATTGAGTGTTTATGTAACAACCCAAAACAGGGCCTGGATGAAAACAGTAAGTTAAGGACATTGGTAAAGCGTTTATAGACCATGATCCAACTTTTTGAATCATCATGCATTGCATTCTTACATGAACTTTGTGCTCGTATATGATCTGACATGTTTTAAGGGGGAATTCTTGACCTTTGATACAGTTTACTATTCGTAACCCAAGCCTACCTTGTTCATATTGTTACTCGAACCCTAGAGGTTCATCACACATGTTTCCCTATAGTTTGAACTTGTTTCCCGAGCTCAGAGAGTCTTTCTTGAACCATAAGGGTACGTTTGGAACTTACCGACCAAAGTTACTATTCATCTGAAAATGAGCTTTTGATTCTGATACCTTTCCTACCCAAGTTTATAGTCGAATCAATCCTTGAGTCGAGACGAGTCTTTTGAAATCATTCTTGACTTGGAAATCTATTTTAAGCATTGGTTTTATTGAAAATGTTTACGAAAACCCTAGTTCACTATTTCTTCTACGAACGGTTTTCATTCGGAAAATGTTTTCTCTTCGGATTTGCACTACTTGAGCTAGGGTACTTATCCTCATTCGGAAAATTTTAAGCTAATTTTTGCCCGGACGGAATGGTTATACTTCCAGCCACTTATCCTGGAGGCTTGGCCACGAAATTACTGAAATACCCCCCAGCAGTCCCAAATTTGGTTCATGATTGATGAAGCTTCCAAGAGAAGCTATACACTTTTGCTCTCATACCCTTACCTCAAGTTTATTTCCAATGTGAGGGGCTTCCCAACACCTATAAATACCCCTCTCATGGCATTTGAATCCTTGCTCAAATGTTGGGTTAACAACACCCTTTCTTCTCTCCCTCTCCCCCTCTTGCCGTCTTCCCCCTTTTGAGTCTAGGTTAGTTGTTTTATTTTTATGCTTTAGTTTATGTTATGTTTTAGTTTAGTTTATGTTTTTATGTTATGGTATGTTTATATTATGTTTAGGTTGGGTCATAGGGTCTTCCCTAAGCCATATAGGATTTTATTTTATGCATTTATTATATAGTTTTCATGATATGTTTGAATGTATGTTTATATGTTTTAATCGTTTAGTATATGCTTGAATATGTTATGAATTGCTCTAGTATATGCTATGATCATGTGATATGATTGTTATATTATGAGAATTGATGCATGATTATGGAATTTGAATTATGTTCATGCATGCTAGCTAATGGAATAGTGATTTACAATTTATTATGTCACAACTTGTTACATGTTGATATTGGAATTTAATTGTTACATGTTACATGCCTAAAGGTTCATGATATATGATATGATATGATATGATATATGTTGTGACATGTTGTCACATTGTTATATGATTCTTGAATTATGAATTGAGCTTATGATATGATATGGATTAATGGATTAAAGCCTTGATCATATGTTATACACTTTAATAGTGTCACATGTTATAACCTAAGATAGAATAGTATTTCATAACTTGATCTTATGCCTTAATTGTATCTCTTAACCATAGGTTATACCTTTAACCTTGATCACACTTGATTATATTAACATGAACTTGAAACTATAGGTTATAATCAAGATCATAATTTAATTAGGGTGTGTATGTGTATGCATGCCGTGTGTGTGTGTGTGTATACGTGCATGGTGTGTGTGTGTATAGTAAGGGTTTGACCCGACCCTTTGACCTGAGATGTGAATAGTAACATGTGAATAGTAATCTTGAATAGTGCTTTTTTATAGTAAAAGTGAAATAAAACTTGTGCTTTCCTAATAGACATTTTGAACCTAGGGTTTCCATATCCAGGGTCTAAAATGTGTTTTCAAAATGAGTTTTCTTTCGTGGACTTCTTTTATAACTTAAGGTTTGCGATAGGATTCATAATTTGACTAAAGCTTACTCGGTTATAGTAAGATCATAGTCTCATGTTGAGAGTAACTCACTTTAACGTATTCCTTTGTGTGTTACCTTTCTTGAATACCTTAAATGGTATTACTCTCTTGTGTTACATGTTCTTTACATGTTCCTTGTTTATTGTTTCATGCATTTCATATGCATCTTGGCTAGTAGTGGGTCTTAGTTCTTAAGCTCACTCTAGTACACCACCTACAGGAGTTAAAGTTGAGCACTGGGATCCCCAGGGCACCGCATAATCTGTCTACCTACCTTTTGTTACTATTAGGTGAGGTGAAGTTATAAATGTTTTCCAAACTGGAACCACGATTATACTATCGTATCATATGTTTTGAAATTCAAAGCTAAACCTCGTTTTGAACTATCCCTTTTATCGGGACATTCTTTTGAAAGGATCATTTATACTTTAATAGTATACCTTGATCTACAACACATGTTTTCCAAAGTTCTGCATTCTTGTTCAAAGATAGTTACATGTTCTGCATATGTTTTCAAAGTACAGTTTCATATGTTTTACAGACACAATCATATGTTTTACAGACAGAATCATATGTTTTACAGACAGCATCATATGTTACACTTACAGTTTCACATGTTATAGTTAGCACACAGGAGTGGTACTCTGGTCACTGCTAATCTTGAAATGCAAGCATACAGTTTACAGTTTGGACCCGGCGGTTATGTGTGGAGGTGATGTTCGGGAGGTGTATGCCAACGACATCACCAATACCGGCCACCACAATTAGACAATTGACACCGACTTTTAACAGGAGGTTTGTTAAGCCAGGACAATCTGTCTGGGAACGGACAGCAAATCTGTTCCCATTATATGTTTACAGGTCGCCTAGGGCTAGCTACCCGAAGTGACAACAAGTGGAGGTGGTGCATATTTGTATGTGTTAGTGGGGTATTGTTGACCTTGGTCTGATACTCTACTGTGTGTGGAGTTATTGTTGACCTCGGTCCGATACTCTACGAAATCATGTTTTTCTGGAGTAAGGATGGAGAAGCCTAGCTTGTGGGCAAAATTCTGTTTCATAAAGGATGGTTCATACTTGGAAAAGTTCACTTTACCCGGATCCCGTTTTATGAAAGAACTATGAACCATCTACAGCATATGTGTGCGCGTGTGATAGCATTCATGAAAGTGTTTTAAAACGTGCATTCTTTTACAGCATTGCATTCAAAAGAGTTTTATCAATCGAACTTGTTTCGAGTTCTTCTTTAAAGCTTTGCATTAACAGTTCTGAACTTTACTTCAAATTCTTTATCACTCAGTACTTTCTTTTAAGTATTCCCTCACTTAGTCCTTTTGACTAATACCTCTCCCGTTTTCTTGCCTCGTGGTTTCAGGTCTTGCAGCGGTAGTCTAGAGGTATCTTGAAGCTCTAGATTGTCATTTTTGTTTCAGTCAGGACTTAGTATTACTTTCTTTTGTGTCCTTCATATGTTTTATGGCTGCATTACTTTATGTTGCTGAATACTTGAGTATCTTTGTTATACTCTTTCTGCTACTCTGCTACTGATATTTTGAACTCTGCTATATCGGTACTTATTTGTGAATATGTTACATGTTCTGATATGCCGAGTCTCTCTTACACGATCGATATGTTCTTGCTTGTTACATGCCATCACGCACATGTTTTGAAAAGTTTTAAAATACTCTGATTTTCCGCTGCATAGAGACATCATCATACATGTATAGTTCTGAGATAGACAGTCGTTCGCTGGAGTATTTCTTGAGTGATGGCTCACACCATTACTTGAGAGGTGCTTCAGTGCGGGGGTTGAGACGCCGCTCTCCTCTTGTTCCAGTACGGGTGGGGGCGTTACAGTTTAGAAGTGTTATGTGTTCTTATATGAATAAGTGCTACCAATATGTATTGTATTTATACGAGTTTCCATCCCTTAAGTGCCTATGCATACGCCGTGCATCTATGTGGTTCATCTTTGAGTCTAAGTCCTCCTTTATGTCTTCAGTTTGTTCAGGTGCACCCAGGGTGGTGTCCCGTTGGCCGTGTTGATCCCGGGGTGGATCATCCTTCGCGTTCTGTTTACGTTGGTGTAAGGTCCTATGAAATGTGCTCGTTTTCTATGCATGCGAACTATAACCTAAAGTATAAGTAAATACGTGCGGATATGTAAGTTAAGACTCTTTTAGGTGTTTGTAAATATGATAAGCTATGTACAAGCCTATGTATGCTTGTTTCGGCTTGTTATTTAATTCGTTCTGAATTACAACCGTAAACTACGCTTCAAACTGTGTAGCTCTACGAGCTGGAGATACGAGTTAAGGATTTAACATGGAGAGGTATGAATAGCGTGGTTGTTGCAAGGTAAGGTTTGGTACGTAAGTTAATGTCTGATAAGGTTAATTTTAAAGTTGAGGGTAGTGATACGTAATGGAAATGATTTGATAATGTAATGTTAATGTTGGGCCCCGGAGCCTACGAGTCAGGACGCCGGTACGCAGCTGGCCGTTGGGTTAAGCCTGAGCGTAGTCTCCACTTTGCTCGGATTACCCCTAAACTCACCAGGAGGTTTGGTGGGGGATGGAGATCGTGACGGTTCGGAGTAGCTTGCACTCCCCTCACCTGTACGGATGGTTAGGGTCGCGCAACCCTTTCATCACCGAAGAAGGACGTTATTCTGTAAGTATGTTATTTGTTTATTTTGTCTTGTTATATATGTCTAGTCGGAGGAGCCAGGATGGGATTAGGTACTCGTACCCGCCGAGTTTTGTATGTATGTCTTGCTAAGTTCGTGGAACGGGGGTAGACTCTTAATTAAGATAAAATATGAATCTTTTGAAAGTATAAGTTAATGTATGAAATGATTTGATATGATAAGTTATATTTTGAAATGTTTGTTACGTATAAATTTGATAACTTGGTTTTGTTACGTTTTGATTAGCAACCCCTATATGTATGTATCACGGGTAAATGTTTTAGTATGTAAAAACTATCCCCGAGTTTATGAACATTATGTGTTGTACGAGCTTTGCTCCTTATATGTATGTAGCGTGTGTGGGTAGCCCCTCACTCAGTCCGTATGACTGACCCCTCTCCCCTTTGTTTTTAGTGTGCAGATGTCACGTGGAGTTCGGGCTAGGTGGTGTGAGTCGAGTCCTTGGAGTCTTTCGAGTCTTTGTTCTTTTAAGTCTGTTGCATTTCTGATGTTTTGGATTCGTATAGGTATGAACGCATGTTGTTGTAAGCATTCTTGTTTTATGTATTTGAATTTTGGGACAGGCTTCTAGGGACAGATTGGAACCCTTTTGCATTTATGATCATTGTTAAATTCGGGACTAGATATCTATGCTAGTTGAACCCATCACCTGTTATTTGTGCTTTACTATTTTGAATGAATGTTTGGCTTCCACATACGTATATGTTTGGTGGTTGTTTTATTTGGCAGGGTCTACGTTCCGCCTAGCTCAGGTGTGTGTCCATTTGTCTCCCGTTCGCCTTTGCTTAGTTCATATATGGGTTTCCCATCTTGTATGTGGATTGAGCTTTGGTGCTGGGGATGTGGTGACCTACCGTGCGGAGTGCTACATCCTAAAGTGGTATCAGAGCTCTAGGTTGCAAAACCTGAGTTCAGTGTCGTGTTGTGTCGGTTTAGGTCGAGCGACATAGGACAATGTGGTTATGTGCTTGCATTTGCATCATGATTTGCTATGGTATGCGATTAAATTTTTTTATTACTTTGTTGATTTTACCTTTCGTGATGCATTGCATTTTTCTAATTGCTCTTACTCGACTTACCTATGTGTCATCCTCACGTACTAACCGACATGCATAAATCTATGTTGTAGTTGTAACACCCCGAGCATAGGGCGCCACATCCCCCGCACTAGGACCCGACACGTGTAACGAAACAGGGAATCCGTACACGCACCAAGCACTAGCAAACGGGTGACAAACAAAAGTCATTCCTAAGCTAGGCGGCCTAAACCCTCATACAGAGTGCACAAAAACAAAGAAAATTAAACCAAGCGGAAGCATAAGACAAACTAAACAGAGTAAAGTATTAAGGTTACAAACCACTTAACTCAGATTACACACGAACTGTCCAAAACGGGGCTCAAAATAACCAATATAATTCATCACTCATATTACAACTTCAAACGTACAGATGCTACATGATCTAAATACAAAATGCAGACTTCTCTAGACCGACAAGACTCCAAGGAAAGCAAACCAAAACCGCCTAGCTCGAACCAACAGACCAGAACCTGCAAACTAAAAACGTAAAGGGAGGGGTCAGTCCAAAGACTGAGTGAGGGGTTACACACGCACCCATATATACGTATACGGAGCACAGCACATAGCATAGGTGGGAGTCCATGAACCGGGGCGTGGCTTTTGCAATCCAATATCATTTTCACACGTGATACTAAGTATAGGGAATAAAAGAGTTAGGCCGAAGGCCAAAACAACCAAATTTTATTAATTAAGAATCCACTCCCGTTTCACGAACTACTTCTTAAATAACTAAACGTAACAAAAAATGGACATAACCCAAACGCACACACACATCATCCGTCGACCTAAAATAAGCCGTCCCGGATTCAGAACAGAGCAGAACTTATCATATCAGAACCTCCGTCGACCTAAAATAAGCCGTCCTGGAGCATATCACGCACACAGACATATCGGAAGCAGAATCTTACCGTAATCAGAGCGTAACTAGGTCCGCGACCTATCTCATATTACAAAGCATAGTAAAAGGCATAAGCGTAAAGGATATCATACCTCGCATAATCATACTAATCATGCATTACATATACAAAGGCTTATCTCACATGCAAACATATAGGGCACATATCATTAGGGTATAACTATAACCTAACCTCACCTTTCACCGACGAACCGGGCAAACGGGACCAAAACAAAGCCTATGGAGCAACCACGTCACGAACGGGAGACTCCTCTGAACAAGACAAACATGACAAACAACCTTAGACTCAAAAGAGACCATAGAGACGCTCGGTTAATGCATATGGGTGCATATGATGCAAATTCAAAGCACAAGATCCGTCATTTAGGCAAATAAGCATTAAAGCAAATTAAGTTCAACACACATTCAAACGTATTCAATCTTTTACAAAACTCTACTACCTACATCATAATACATAATATAACACATTTCCAAAACTTGAAAACAAGAAGAAATCATATGATACACCAACGAGTCTACGGAAGTACATGCATAAACCACTAGTTAACACCTAGGAGCATTTACAAAATTAAAACTCAAAAACATATCAAACGGGTTCGAAACTTAATGAAACTTTAACACATGATTCATAATATTACAAAAACATAGCATATCAAATTTCAGATCCATCGGAGTTCATAAGATAGGGGAAAAGGGTTATGGAAATCACAAATGACACAAAACGCACATAAACGGCATTCGGAAAAAGCATGACTAAATCTTATCCAAATGTTATGAAATTGAACCACAATACTCCCAACACATAATAAAATAAGTTCATAGTTCATCACAAATGAAGATAAAGACATTAAAGAGGTGAAACAAACCAAAAACCGAAAAGGAAAACCAAGAACTGCGCAGAGGGAGGGACACGGGGGTGTCCCTCAACTTAGACAAACTGAGCCACGCCCGTGGCTCAGTACAGTCATGCTCAGGAAGCATGACACGCCCGTGTCTCACATTTCAATGCAAATGAGACAAGGGGGTGTCTCGGTACAGGTTCAAAATCGCATACAAAGTTTACCGGCAAAACAGACCCTAAACAAAATCAGTCCAAAAGCATACCAAATCAACTCCAAATTTTATGAAACTTGATATACAACATATTTAGCATGTTAGGAACATATTTCATTTAGAGTTCAAAGGCCAAATCACGCGTTAAGAGCACCGAAATCATGCAGCAACTCTGGAGCGCCAAAAACGGACACATGAGCTCAAATGGTTCAATCATGCCATGATCAAGTACTTAGGGGCTGAATATGAAGCTAAAACTTTAAGAAATGAACATTAACATGATAAGAAACTAATATACATCATATATATGCAAAATGGCACGAATTGAAGCACATTTGAATGACCAACGAACCACACAAATGCAACAGCAGCAGGTCTGTCATGGATCATGCATAAGAACAGGTCATGTACTTCGGTTTTGGGGCTCAAAATGGATCCAAAGGCTTGCAACATGAATGCTAACATATATAACAATGAGTATACATCATATCCATGCAAATTCACACGAAAATAAGGTCATTAGATCAAGCAACAAAGCATAATTCCACACAGCAGTCCAAAACAGGGGAGACAGTTTTCTAGCTTAGGTTTGAGGCTCAAAAACTTATAATTTCATCAAAGGATCTCAAGAACAAACCATCCTAACATCATATACTATCAGTTGAACATCAAATGACCAAAGAATCAAGTCCATATAATCAGTTTAAGGCAAGGAAATCAGCCATAAAGCAAGTTAGCTCATAAGAGCAAAAATCCCCAAAAGTCCCTATTCATGCTCCTACCCAAACCCTAATCAAATCTGATGCAAAACAAGTATTAAATGGATCAAAACTTGTATAAAAGAGTATAGAATACAAAAATATACATACCTTGAAGATTTGGAGAAGAAAGATGATGATTTGAGCTCAAAATCCACGAAAGGGCCAAAGTTCTTCTCTTCTCTTCTCCTCCTTGGTCTCGATCAGTTGCTGCACCAAATGAGGGGGTTTGGCTCGGTTTTCAGCTGATAAGGGAGAGGGAGAGACTTAACTCAAGTCAAGACATCAAGGGTTAGGCTTAGGTTGAGTTAAATTGGCCCCACAAGTACATGACTAGTCAAAGAAGGTGGCTTTAGCGCAAGCTGTTCGTTCCGGTCGAAAAACGAGGGTTTAAATGAGCTTAGAAAAATACCAAATCAGGTTCCTTGGCTTCATCTCTTTGTTACGAGTCCGACGCATCTTCCGGAATTCGAATCCGAATTTCCTAGCTCAAGTTATGGCCTCCGGAACAAGAGGCGCGCTAAAACTAGTTAGGCCCTCATGTCCCTCGTCAAAAACCAAAGGTTTAAAACCTCGATAAACGAACACGAAAACTTAAAACGAGCATGCAAACGCATTCATAACTCACATATATCACGCATACCAAAATTTCACAAAAATCGGAATTGAAAACGGAGTTAAACGAATCGAAAACGATTAGAAAAGGATTTAACCGTTTAAAGTTTCAAACTTAACACTTATTTCAATTATTCAAATATTCCAAATAATTCATATTTTCACATGCTTAAATAATTAAATGCGCAATTAGCACACCCGTGACGTTCGTACCTGGAAAGCCGGAGAATCGGGATGTTACAGTAGTTATTGAGAATTTCAGGACGCCACCACGTAGACAAGATTTTGGTCAACTATCACATCGATATCATTACAACCAAGAGCAACATCATGCCGAGATGCAACTTATGAATCCGATGGTAACCTTATATCATGATTTCAGGACCTTCAACCATCCCCAATTCAGAGAAGGAGATAATATTCGGGCTGAGGAGTGGCTTTCTGAAGTGGAGAGCATATTTGAAGTGTGGTCATGCAACTCTCAAGACATGGCTCGTCTTACTATATTACTCCTACAAGGAAAGACAAGATAACGGTGGAAAATAGTTGCCCCAAAAATTGAAGCAACGAGCGAAGGATTGACGTGGGATGCCTTCGTTCGGGAGTTTAGGAAAGGACGTACACTTCTGGGAGCAACACTTCGACATCACCGTTTTTCTTAGTTTAACTCTTTATTTCGCTTTTTAGTTGATTTATGTTAAAGAATTCCTCTATTGTTTTTATGGATTTTAGTAGCTAAGTTTTTAATTATCTAGCTAGGGATTAAAATTCGATTTTGGATATTGTGAGACCTAAACGTTTTTATTAATTCATGTTTATTCAGACATTTATCTTATCTCAGTGTTTCGTGTTTATTGTGATTAGGTAATTTCGGGATAGTGCACGATCTCTAGGTTGTTTAATTTGCATATAGCCATTCATTATGCTTGAAGTGTATGTAAAGTTGATTGATAAATTGTGGTAAATTAGTGACAGGGTTTTAGAGATAGAATTCCTCGTTCACTAAGGGATTTGATAATCTAATTTAAATCTTGCGTGTGTCACGACTTGGTTGATTAGGGTTGGTGTTTTTATGGTTCTTAATGATGTGAATTCATTAAATCCTGTCGAGTGTCTCTAGGGGTTGTAAATTTGTTAGGGAAGATAACTATCGAGTGTCTCTAGGTTATCCGATTAATTAAGTAAAAACGAGGTTGAGTCGAGTGTCTCTATCAACTATAGCCAGTCTGTCTGAATAACTTGAATTTATCCTTGAGTCGATGATCAATATACCAATTCGAATCGAATATCCCTGGCTAGATAATTTTCCCCTCTGATTGATTTAATCCTACGTGATCTTACTTGCTTAGTTTTAGTTAGCTTTTTAATTCTTGTTATTTATTTTAATCGCATACTTAGGTTAGAATAATTCTAAAAACCCCCCTTTTAATTGTTGCTTTCCGTGAATTACTTGGAATTGTTAGAAATAAGTCAACCAGTCTCTGTGGATCGACCCTGTTTACTATACTCTGTGTTTAGTTGTTAAATAGGTTTTACATTAATTTTTGACGGATTCGACACCTATCAAAGTTTGGCTGTTGCCGGGGATGGTAAGTCGTAGAGGTTCGCAACATGACTTGATACTTCCTCATCAAATACTCCATCAACCGTTTGTAAAAATATTTACCCCGATCACTAAGATTCCTGAACTCGAAAAAGGTATGAGATCTGAGGAAGGTAGTAGTTAAATAATCAATAATATCAGCATATCAGTGCGTGACCTCAGAGCGTGGCCACATCTTATGGTCACGTGGCAGAAAAAACTGATCCAGCCATTCAACTCATGTAGGCTTTGAATCTGCAAATTTTCCTCCACCTTTGAAGGTATAACTCAGATTATCTAAAAACTTCTTGAGTTCCACAATAGGTGTCGAATCCGTAAAAAACTTCTTTATTAATTATACACACTGATTCACCACATACACAAATTTACGCCAATTTAAGTATGCATGCAAATCCCAATTACTTCCCAATCTTACAAACAATAATAAATTCATGCGTAAGTTAGCGACAACAATACGTTCAGCTACGGTTCGCACGAATATCTTCATAAAATGACCAATTTCGCACCAATTTCGTATTCAAGTCCCGATTCTACAATATAAACAACAAAGCATCAATTCATTTCAAGATAATATCAATTCAAGCACAATTAGGGACCGAAGATTTGAGGAGTTCCTCACTCTAAAACAAGGGAACAAAACGGTTACGGAGTACATAGAAGAATTTGAGAGGTTAGACACTTACATGCCCCATATTATGAACAACGAGGATATGAAGACTTGGTACTTTATAGAAGGACTTCGGGAGGAGTTCAAGGAGGCCTTAATTGCGGAGAATACGAGCACGTAGGACAAAGTAACCACGAAAGCTACCGGGAATCGAAGATTAATAAGAGGCAAAGAAGAAGAGAGTTTAGGATCGGGAGTTGAGTTGGGATTCTGTTCGAACCTACGAGTGGAAGCAAGATTCCATCAATGTGGTACTCGAACTAGGAAGATCCATGGAAAGAAACATAAGACGGGATATTATCTGAGATCAAAGAAAGAGTCCCGATCGTGTGCCTATTGTGGAGGAGACAACCACACTTATGAGGCGTGTCGGGATAGGTTGAAGAGATGCTATGCGAACAGATCAACGGAGCATTTTGTTTCCTAGTGCGAACAATCAAGTGCTAACAAACAAAGGATGCGTGAACGAAGGCTTCAGTTTGGGAACCAACAGGAGATCAGAAATAGAGGTACTTGCATTCATGGCACGTGCATTCACGATATATTAAATATTTGTGTTTGCTATTTTTCGTACCTTAATTGTTAATTATAACATTCATATGTGTTTAAGTGGAAAGTATATGATGCTTAACATTGGCATATGTAACCCGACATGCATTCCTAGTGTTTGTTTTATAGGTGATACTTTCCTATTGTTGAGCATGATCAACGACATTAGAAGATGGAATGAGATCATGGCTAAGGTCTGTTTTGAGATTACAGTTGGGGATCAAAGAGGAGATGTTGAAGAAAATTGGGTTGGAAGGCCATGAACGATATTAAAGATTTAAGGAGTTTTGGAACCCCTTTGAAAGAAAGTTAATTTTCTTAAGGAGGTACCGTGATGAAAGTGTTGAAGATAAAATGATCAATCCAAGAGACTTCGGACACATCTCTCTCTATATTCCAAGAGAAGAGTGGTGCTAGATGTGAGAATCGACATCGTACTTTGGGGTATCTTAACAAAGGAAAAACATTCGAGGGAAGGAGTACGAGCTATAGGATTGTTGATGACAAATCAAAGCTCGAGGAATTCAATTATTGGGAATGATAACCTGTTGGGAATAGTGCTGTAGAAAGCCGATTCGTCGTAATCTACTTTGGGACTTTCTGATATGACAGACAATCTCTGAATAATATACGATTGATTATTATCATAGGCAAACACTTCTTTATATGCCAATGCGTGTTTTGTGTGTTTCCATTATGTGCGCACGTATTAAAACTCCCCTAATCTATAAGTCTGTTAGGGACTTTGTAATTAGGTGAATGACACATGAAACAAGTGTTAGGAATAGTGCCCTAGAAAGCCGATTAGTCATAATCCGTTTTGGGACTTTCCTAGTATCACAGACAATCTTTGAATAATATACGATTGATTAATATCATAGGCAAACAGTTCTTTATATGCTCTTGTTTGGTATGCGTTTACTTTAGCTGTGCATGTATGAGAACTCCCCTAATCCTGATGACTTTAGGACTCTACCATTTAGGTGAAATGGTTCATGAAACGAGCCCTATATCACATAAGTCATGATTAGTAAAATACTCCAAGCCAATGAGTCCTACAGACAGTGGGAGTGTCAACTTGACTCCTCTAAGGCTTGCTTGTGGGATCACGCCCTTAAGAAGGACCACCTTGTTTCATGGAGGTGCAAAGTGTATAGTTGATACGTGCGTGATACATGAGGGTGCTTACTTCAATAAGTAAGTTCATTGAGATGCCCCGTGTGAGAAGATTCCTAAATGGGAAAGGAAGTTTCTATTTCAGGAAATGGAAACTTCCAGATTAGGAAATATCTCACGAGTCATTGATGTGATTAATTGATCCTTAGACTTGAGGTTCCATGTCACTTTATGAGTTAACTCTGTAGTCTTAGGTATAGGCTTTAAAGGGTGTCGCCTTAGATAACTGATTCAAGGCTTATGCTGGGGCTACACAAGTGACTCATGAAAGTGAATGAGAATCAAGAAAGGACCTACACTTGCGTTTGCAAGGTGATCTCTTATTGTGTAAGTCATTCATATGCCATATGGAGTCCTTGGCCAAGGCAGTAGATCAAGACATCAAGAAAAGGGTTTCTTGGATTGAGATCAAATGGATATGAAATGCACTTAGCTTTAAGACCAGATTATTAGGGTTCTAATTATTCCCTTACCCTAGATCTTAGTTGAGAGATAGTAAGTAGGAGGATTGTATCTCACATGAATCAATGACTTAAAGGTTCTGTCGAATCCGAACATTCTAATTCAGCTAGGGGTTAAATACCTGTTGCTAGACTATGGTCGTTTAATCTGTGGACTGATTAATTAATTAGTGAATTAATTAATTAGGGTCACTGCTAATTGAATTGAGAACCTAGAGGGTCACACACAACAACTTGGTTACATGAGTTGAGGCTTTAAAATGATTAAACGAGTTAATCGGGCCAAGAGGGTTCCACACGTATGGGTCACGTTAGTGACACGTGTCATTGTGACACGTGTCTCACACGTGAATATATATATTGTATATATATATATATTAAATAATTAAAAGTGTTAATTATTTAATAGACTTTGGTTTAATTTTGAATTAAAAAGAAAGTCTTATTTTGGAGAAAAATAATCTAGTTAATTAATTACGAAATAATTAATTAGATAAAATAAGTAATTTATTTTAAATAAATAAAGTATAAAATTATCCAAAAATAGTTTGGATATTTTAGCTCTCTTGAAAATTGATTTGAATTTGAATTCAAAGTCAAAGTCAAAATTACTTGATGATCAAGTAATAGGAGAGAGGGACCAAAATCCTTAGTCCATAAGGACTAGGATTTTTGGCCACCCCTCCCTTTCCTATATATAGGGCAGCTCATGCTCCCCTTAGAGAGTAATTGGCAATTCTTTTGGTTCTTGTGTTGAACACCGTCCTTTCTCCAAGATAAACAAAACCCTAGGTTAAGTCTAAACACTAACTAGAGAACTAGCATCCTTACTAGTTAGATTGTAGCCAAGTTGGTGGACTATCTCTAGAGAGCTTCAAGTTAGAAGTTTTGAAGATTGAGCTTTACCAAAAGTGGGGATCAAGCAAAACGATCAGAAGGGATGATGAAACGATTCTGAACCCAACAGAAAACGAGTGAAAAAATCGAACCAAAGAAGATGGCGAAAACCGTTCGTCGATATCCTGAAGGATGATTTTTTTCACGAGGGTTTTATGGCTGGCAGATTTCTACTTTCGCAAAACTGGTTTTCGAAGGGAGTTTCAATCATGTCTTTCTCGTTTCATGTTTCTTTCTTTATGTTATATTGTTAAGAACTTCCCTAACATGATTTGAATCTAGGTTGGTGTGGATTGTTATCCCTACAATGGATTCTGAAGTTGAAAGAGACTTTCAAAGGACGGGTTGCCATTACCGCATGAAGCGCGTTTGAGGGCGGCTCAAAACGTGTCAAGAAAGCTACTACCCAAGTGAGTTTCTTGATCTCTACGAATTTGGATTCACGATTGCGAGTCTTAGATCCTTTTGTTGGAAAAAATTTTAAATTTTCGCTGCTTTCTGATTCCTGTTTTCCAACAAGTGGTATCAGAGCCACCTCGTTAATCGTGTTTCTGATTCGTCTGAATTCGTGCAATCCAGTCCCAATTTTATTTTTTATAATTTTAAAATTTTATTTTTTGAATATTTATTTTAAATTTTGAATAAAACTTAAAATTGGGATCTTTGAGAAATAGAAACGGTTTATATTTTGGGAAACTACTTCTTTAATAAAATTATTAATTTTCAGAAATTAATTGAAATTTTATTAGTTTTAGTAATTTGGGATTTATTGAAAACTTTTATAAATAAGACTCACATCAAGTCGTGTTTTAAGTCATTAGGACTTGAAACGGGAATTTTAATTTATTGGCTAAATTTAAATTCTCGCAAAAGCATGTTAGGTGATCATGGGTTTAGACTTATGTATGGTTTTAATTTATGCACATGGATGGTTTAAATTGGGGTTGGAGCCCTATAGTTGCGTTTTTCAATTGAGGTTGGAGCCTCACTTATGTGCGTACTGTTATGTGATTTATTATGTGGCTTTCCATATTACTGTTTTGAGGCCGGGGTATGCCCCGTGTAATTGTCTAAGGCCAATATGAAGATTGAGCCTTATTACTTCATGTCTTTTTCCTTTTGTTGTAATTTGAGAGTAGAGATAGGTGGTGACGTTTTATTTTCATTTTGGAGACAATGCACCCATGAAGTAAGATGGACCACATTCAAGTAACAAGGAGGCCATAAGTGAAGACCCCTCAAAATGTTAGGGAGGGGAATCTCAATTGTAAAAATGTAATAGAGACAGGACTCGTATTTTGTTACCGCTTTCCCTTATGTGATTTAAACTGTTTATGTGGCATGTATGTTAGAACTTGTGATTGTGGAGTGGCTCCCACATATCACGCATAAGATAGGTAGAACCCATGATCATTACATGTTAGTATCATGCTAGGACATGTTATCTGTTTATGTGCTTGTTTGAAATGCATTTAAGTTGTACTTGCATTAATCAAGACTAATAAAATTGGATAACATATATGTTGGTGAGGTCGAACCGAACAACTCTTCGGTTGATTCGAAAATTCCCATTAAATATTAAGCTCATTTCGAATAATAGGTATTTAATTCGAGATGCAAATTTTGAATTAAATTCATAGCATTCCATCAATAGGTTTTAAGTTTAGTAAGTGAAGCTAGTTATTGTCCGCGAGTCGTGGGATAGCTAGTGGAGCTTATTAGTTCTTAGTTACCTAATTGATCATTTTAAATGATCAATATTTCGTGGTTAATTTTGGCAAGGGCGATGTCCGCGAGTCGTGGGTCGTTCGAACTAAGTTTTGATCATGATCTTATGATTGATGGGTCTAGCTTAACGCCTAAGTAAATATGGATGTCGCACGAGTCGTGAGTCCATATTGAAAGATAGGTGATGCAAAACAATTACTAAGAGTTCTAAAGGTGTTAGAATTGGTAAGTTGTACCTACCTAGGGTTTTACTTAGAATGTGCGCGAGTCGTGGGTTCGAGGTAAAATGCTTAGGATCTTAGTACCTATTGGGAAGCGCGTTCCTCTTAGATCTTTGGGAATTATAGATCTTTGAAAAACAGTGGGAGCTACATTAGATTAAAGACCTTATCTTTTGTATATCGTTATAATTCAGCATGCTCACTTTTTCTCTGCTTAGCATCTAGGTTGTAGTTCTGTGATTCTCTACAATATGAAATGCAAACCCATTCGTATCCATCCTTAAGTCAAAAGAGTTGACTAAGTCCTAACTAACTCTAATTGTCTTCGGACCCTAAAATTCGTTTTAGATTCCGAATAGAGAAAGGTGTTCTCTGAAGGGCTAAATTTTCAATTGTGAAAATTCGACCCGGGCCAAAAGGGAAGCAATCTGAGGTGAATGAATTTCTCCAAACCACTTAAGAGCAATTGAACCACCTCATAAAATGTTACAAGGTATAACATTATGGAATTATTCAATATTCCAAATGAGGAAACAAGTGCACACAAACAAGGTCTAAAGATCTTATTTGAAGATCTTGTGGTCTCGATCATTAACTGAGAAAAGAGTTCTCAATGCACTGATTGCTTACATTGCTTCCACCATCATTTAAACCCTTTATGCTCAACTAGAATGATGCTAATGTAGCATAGTTAATCATTTAGTTGATAATAGTTGGGAGCATCCTTAAAAAGGAATAAAAGGTTGTGATGGTTAATTCTTCTTCTAAACTCACTAAGTTAAAGGCTTGAAGGCCTAAAGAAGAAGAAACCCTTAAGAGCCCAATGGAGGGGCATGTAAGGGGTACGTCCAAAAGACACTAGAGATCAAATTGGACGTTTGCTTCTATGGTAGCAATTAAGGACTTTGAAAGGGAACTGCAAAGAGTATGAGTACTCTGAAATGTTACCTCGTTAAGTAATTCTACTAGGAATAGAATTCACAAGTCTTGAGTTGATTCTGCATAATCTGTTGTGCAAAGACTCAAAGCACTAATGTTCTGAACATACAATGAGATAACAAAAGTAAGTAAGATGACAAAGCTTCGAATTACTTTGGAACGTTGAGACATAAAAGGATTAGCAAGTCAGACATCTTAGGATCATTTTACGAAAATGAACCTAGAGAGTTAACTTCCTATGAATCCTATCTTGAAGGGAAACGTTCCTGAAACATGGTTTAGGTGAAACGTCGAATGTGACACCCCGATTTTTGGAAAATCGGAAGCAGGTAATAAGAACAATAAAAATAAAAATAATAATATGCATTTTAGGGATCATTTTATTTCATGCATTCATAATACGTGACATTTTCAAAGAAAATTTTTAAAAATTTGGATTGATGTGTTTCATTTATTTAGTTTCAAATATTATCATAATTTGTTATTTCCTACATGCATTTAATCATATTCTATGAATTTTATTTTCAATTATGTGATATTATGTGTTTTTTTTATATAATAAAATTAGAGTAATTCTAACCATTGATTTCTTAGATTAATGTAAGGTTAGGATTTAATCTTAGTTTCATATTTTTTTTTTTGGAGATAAATGAAATTACTAGAAATTTTTTTTCTCTAATCAATCCTAGCCACTACTTTTTCTTTACAAATGGAGAGCTTAGATTTAATGTTTAAGAAGATTTAATCCTTACCTTCCAAGTTTCAAACAATTGTAAGGTTGAGATTATTTTTTTTTAAGAAATCATCATTACCATTTGCTTACCTTTTCATCTGGACCGAAGGGATTACAACAACTCCATTTCATCTTACCTTAGCTTTGCATTTCAAAACAGAGAGTGGGTGAGGTTTTGAGCGATATTTAAATAAAATCAAGACTTACACTTTTGGCTGGAGGAAAAACCATAAGAATACAGTTAGAACTTCACCTTCTCCAGCTAATTACATCTCATGGTTTATTATTTGATTTTTATGGTTTATTTTATTGGGTATTAAATGTTCGAAATCTGTGAAAAAAAAAATTGTGTTCTTTGATTTTCTTGTGCAACTAATTGATGAGTATAGCTTTACTAGTCTTTAGTTGGTCTAATATCTCCACTATGAGTAATTTTTCGTATTTTTCCTAAAGTTTATAAAAAACTTAATTTTATTAATATGAGATTGCGTGAAATTTTATTCTAAGTCTTAATATGTGTTGGCGTAAATTTGGGGATTTCAAGTTTAGAGGTCTAAATATAGCGATTTGCTAAGTTTGGAAATTTTCTCCCAAATTGACAAAATCCACGTTGGTGACTTGATGTGGGGCTTTAGTTGCAGGTGTAATTAGATTTATATTATTTTAAAATAATAATAACTAAGTTATATGTAATAGGATATGGCTGAGACATGGAAACTATTTGATATGCATGGATATTGATTTTATGGAATTGTCAACTAACATGTTGAAGATTATTTGTAAATAAGAATGATGTAGTGCTCATCTATCAGCCATTAATTGATGATTTGTAATACTTTGGAGAATAAATTTAATAGTTTTGAATAGGTGTACAAAGGACAATTCGTGATTAGTTTATTTATAACTTTGGAAATTGGGATTGATTCTAAATTTTAATGGTGCGGTTTTGTGCATAGCCACCTTGTGGTCTATATGTTTGTTAATTGTTATTACAATTCTTAGGGTATATGATCTTACAGTATGAGCATGTACCACTTAGCTTAGCTCATAGCAGTTACTATATGTTTTGATGTGTTTGAGTTGTTAGAAATCTGTTTAAGCTTATGTGACCATATGTAATTATTTGGACCGGTAGAAATGATACTTTGGATCATACATGACTTAAATGAGAATATTGCTATCTTAGAGTTATGTGTCGGGTAGATATCATTAGTCGGGATATACTAGGACTGAGGGTTGTTTGAAACTTACCCTATTTACTTTCATTCAGGTTTTCCGAGATCAAGATCACAAGTTGGTGAGGAAAATTTAAAAATAGCTTCATTTTGATTTCTTTTCAAATTATATTTATAATATTCTAAAATACTATACTATAAATATATCAACCTTCATAAGACCTTTATTTCATGACTTTGTTTTCTTTCCTCCATAATAATATATTCTAATTAGATATTTATTCAATACTTGCTTTTACTTTAAATAAAATGATTTTACATACAAATGATCTTAATATCTATATGTATTGCATTAAGAAAATGAAATTGGTTTTTCCCAAAATGATAAGTCTTTCAAATTTTATCATACGAGCTAATCACTAAGTTTCAGTTACTATTACTCTTGGGGACGCCTAAGAGAAGTTCGGGCCCAGGGTATTGCTTTCAACAGACCGATCGGGCGGTTCGGGCCGTCGATCGTGTGTGTCTAAAACAATCCCAATTCAGTTGTAGCTTGGCGTGATGTGTATCTGGAGGTAGAACACGGAAGTCAAGTTATTTAGGTGTCTTACGGGCACGTAGGATCCTATCAGTCAGGTCGAGGGCACTTGACAACGGTGTTCAGGATTTTATTGCTTTTGATTTTTTTTCTGGTGATAGGGTGGCATTTGCATACAGCTCGTATCAATCATTCTCATATCATGATATTCTTATTTATCTTGACTTGTATCTATTAATTTGAAATTCCGACTACCTCACTAAGTCTCTTTTGGACTTATTCCTCTCTTTTGACCTTTATTTCAGATCTTATTCCACCAAGGGAGACAATAGGTGAGGAGAGCGAAGGGTAGATTGGGATTCATGCTCGTACTTGTCTTGTGACCTGGTTTTGTCCGTTTATCGTGTTCTATCTAGAACTAGGATGTTATACTCTTTTGGCTTGATACTACAAACTTTTCATCTAAGCAGGGTGTTATATGAATAGTTGTATGTAAATTATGTTAGTCTTTTTTTTTTTCCGTATCCTAGTTGAACCCTTGTTGTATATTATGCTACTTTGGTGATGAATATAGATGTATGGATGACTTTTGTTTGTAATTATGATAACATTTTAGGTTTTGTAGTACTTTGTCTTTTATTTAGTCAAACGCTTAGCGGTCAAACTAGGGGAAGCTTCTAGCTAACTCTAGCGAGATCGTGCGGGCGTCGTCTCTTCCGGCCCTTTTCCATGGCCTTCAGAGGGGCGTCGCATCGAACGTGCCAAAATTCTAGTGGATTTCGATCCATGCTGATGAGTGTAAGATGCTTAATGTAAGCATTAGATACAATCGCCAGTTTAATCATTATGAATGAATATACTTGTTGAAGTACAAATTCGAAACTTATATGAAATTCTTAGAATTTCAAAAGGAGGTTAGGAACTGAAGTAGTCATAAGTTATAGGTAAATCGATATGATCGAGATAGCCAATATCTTAGCAACTAATTCCTTAGTCATCTTAGAGATAATAGGATTATCTCTCAGTAAACTAATTCGAGAACACTTTAGTGTTTCCGAATGAGGGAATGAAACCTAATGCAATATGGTCCATTCCATAGCAAGCTTTACTGACTTATAATCATTCTAGGAATAAACTCCCAGAATAAGCAGTTAGAGATTTTGAATTTAATGCCTTCCAAAAAGCAGTCCTTTAGTTGCACTATGCAATGTGGCATACTAAATTCCCTAATTATTCTTGTCCAAGAATATAGTGGAATCCTCTTAAGTGAAGAGGATAGTGGGAGATAAGCTTGAAACGAGTTCAAGTTTATACAATAATATAGGATATCGTTTCTATGATTCCCTGGAACAAAGGTTGTTTTTCTCAAGGAATGTACCTTTCTTAAGGAATCGTTCCTATAGAAGAAGAAAGGCAAGCAAGTAGACCTCAAAGAAATTTGAGGATAAATATCCACGTCACATATAGAAGAAACGAGCCCATCTGATAAAACTTAGCCAAATTTTAGAGTATGTACACGTGTGAAACCCTTCTCTTAAGACATGTTTAGAACGCGTTCCTGGATAGCCAAGGAATTACTTGAAGAGGAGACACTGTCAGATTTGGAATCTGAGTAGTGTAAGCAAGCCTTGAAATCCAATATGGATTCTATATACTCAAACCAAGTTTTGACCGTGGTTGATCCACCTGATAGGATCAAGCTCGTGGAGCTTCGAGTGAATGAAAGCATTACAACCTTATTGACGGTTGACATGCAAAGGTCCATTTGGATTGTGTTTACCACATCCTCATATTCTGACTAAGAGATATGATAAATGAATATGAGAACTATCTTGTTCAATATGAGATTGAAAGAGACTGAAATAAGGTATTTCTATAAATCTCATATTCAGTGGGAGTATGCATAAGGTATGCAAATCCCTAAGTCAATCTGTGGATAGATAAAGGCTTCTAGGAGTTAGACAATTCGATTCCACAGTCAAATCGTTTGACACAGATGGAAGTCGAACAAGTCTCAGAGTGTACATATGAAAGTTAGTGATGTAAGAGTCAATTACGGTTCTTTAGAAGACAACATCCTTCTCATTAGGAATGTCAAGGATGACGTGAAAGTTACCAATTCTTGTTTAAGAAACAATTTGACATGAAAGATCTTAGTGATTACCCTAAATTCTCGACATTTAAATCTATAGAAGATAGATCTAAGAGAATAAAAGGATTATCACAAAACGAGTACATAACCATAATACTAAAAGGAGTTTAGTATGGACAATGGAACATCTCTTTTGAAGAGTATGTGTCCTAAGATAACTTTAAGAAAGTTAGAATGTCCAAAATCCTTTTAAGTAAAAGGGTGCATAATGTATGAAATGTCATATACTAGACTTGATATGGCGCAGCACTAAGCGTAGTGGGTCGAATCCAATATGACCTCGGAGAAGGTCATTAGATTCCTGTAAAGGATGTCCTCAGAGTACTTGAGAAGAAATGAGAATATGTATTAGTTTACAGAGCCCAAAAATATCTTGTTGTTAGAAGGATATTTGATGTAACCGTTCATCAAACATAGATGATTATGAAATCATTGAAAGGATACAACTTCTACCAGAATGGTAATGCAATGTGTTGGAAAGGGGTTCCAAGGACGGACATTACAAAACTCGACTATCGTAGTTGAGAACTTAGTCGTATTATATAACGCTAAGTTAAGTGTTTGGGTAAGAAACTCCATCTAACTGGTTAGATGAAGTTCCTAGCATGAAACAACTCCTTTATCATATTGTATGATAAAAAGGATGGTTGCTCAAGTAAGAGAACCAAGACCTCACCAAGAGACTGAACACGTGATTACGAATCATTTTTTAAGGAAAAGGTGTTTCCTAAGAGATGTGTAAACAAGAGGGTCACATCAGCAGAGAATATAGCAGATCCACTTTGGAAACGCCCAAAGTCAATAGGCTCTCAAAGTGCATCTTGAGAAGATGGGACTTAGAGTACCTAAATGGCTTTTACGGGCAAGTGGGAGATTGTTAGGAATAGTGCCCTAGAAAGCCGATTAGTCATAATCCGTTCTGGGACTTTCCTAGTATCACAGACAATCTTTGAATAATATACGATTGATTAATATCATAGGCAAACAGTTCTTTATATGCTCTTGTTTGTTATGCGTTTACTTTAGCTGTGCATGTATGAGAACTCCTCTAATCCTGATGACTTTAGGACTCTACCGTTTAGGTGAAATGGTTAATGAAACGAGCCCTATATCACATAAGTCATGATTAGTAAAATACTCCAAGCCAATGAGTCCTACAGACAGTGGGAGTGTCAACCTGACTCCTCTAAGGCTTGCTTGTGGGATCACGCCCTTAAGAAGGACCACCTTGTTTCATGGAGGTGCAAAGTGTATAGTTGATACGTGCGTGATACATGAGGGTGCTTACTTCAATAAGTAAGTTCACTGAGGTGCCCCGTGTGAGAAGATTCCTAAATGGGAAAGGAAGTTTCTATTTCAGGAAATGGAAACTTCCTGATTAGGAAATATCTCACGAGTCATTGATGTGATTAATTGATCCTTAGACTTGAGGTTCCATGTCACTTTATGAGTTAACTCTGTAGTCTTAGGTATAGGCTTTAAAGGGTGTCGCCTTAGACAACTGATTCAAGGCTTATGCTGGGGCTACACAAGTGACTCATGAAAGTGAATGAGAATCAAGAAAGGACCTACACTTGCGTTTGCAAGGTGATCTCTTATTGTGTAAGTCATTCATATTCCGTATGGAGTCCTTCGCCAAGGCAGTAGATCAAGACATGAAGAAAAGGGTTTCTTGGATTGAGATTAAATGGATATGAAATGCACTTAGCTTTAAGACCAGATTATTAGGGTTCTAATTATTCCCTTACCCTAGATCTTGGTTGAGAGATAGTAAGTAGGAGGATTGTATCTCACATGAATCAATGACTTAAAGGTTCTGTCGAATCCGAACATTCCAATTCAGCTAGGGGTTAAACACCTTTTGCTAGACTATGGTCGTTTAATCTGTGGACTGATTAATTAATTAGTGAATTAATTAATTAGGGTCACTGCTAATTGAATTGAGAACCTAGAGGGTCACACACAATAACTTGGTTACATGAGTTGAGGCTTTAAAATGATTAAACGAGTTAATCGGGCCAAGAGGGTTCCACACGTGTGGGTCACGTGAGTGACACGTGTCTCACACGTGAATATATATATTGTATATATATATATATATATATATATATATATATATATATATATATATATATATTAAATAATTAAAAGTGTTAATTATTTAATAGACTTTGGTTTAATTTTGAATTAAAAAGAAAGTCTTATTTTGGAGAAAAATAATCTAGTTAATTAATTACGAATTAATTAATTAGATAAAATAAGTTATTTATTTTAAATAAATAAAGTATAAAGTTATCCAAAAATAGTTTGGATATTTTAGCTCTCTTGAAAGTTAATTTGAATTTGAATTCAAAGTCAAAGTCAAAATTACTTGATGATCAAGTAATAGGAGAGATGGACCAAAATCCTTAGTCCATAAGGACTAGGATTTTCGGCCACCCCTCCCTTTCCTATATATAGGGGAGCTCATGCTCCCCTTAGAGAGTAATTGGCAATTCTTTTGGTTCATGTGTTGAACACCATCCTTTCTCCAAGATAAACAAAACCCTAGGTTAAGTCTAAACACTAACTAGAGAACTAACATCCTTACTAGTTAGATTGTAGCCAAGTTGGTGGACTATCTCTAGAGAGCTTCAAGTTAGAAGTTTTGAAGATTCGAGCTTTACCAAAAGTGGGGATCAAGCAAAACGATCAGAAGGGATGATGAAACGATTCTGAACCCAACATAAAACGAGTGAAAAAATCGAACCAAAGAAGATGGCGAAAACCGTTCGTCGATATCCTGAAGGACGAATTTTTTCACGAGGGTTTTATGGCTGGCAGATTTCCACTTTCGCAAAACTGGTTTTCGAAGGGAGTTTCAATCATGCCTTTCTCGTTTCATGTTTCTTTCTTTATGTTATATTGTTAAGAACTTCCCTAACATGATTTGAATCTAGGTTGGTGTGGATTGTTATCCCTACAGTGGATTCTGAAGTTGAAATAGACTTTCAAGGGACGGGTTGCCATTACCGCATGAAACGCGTTTGAGGGCGGCTCAAAACGTGTCAAGAAAGCTACTACCCAAGTGAGTTTCTTGATCTCTACGAATTTGGATTCACAATTGCGAGTCTTAGATCCTTTTGTTGGAAAAAATTTTAAATTTCCGCTGCTTTCTGATTCCTGTTTTCCAAAAACAAGCCCTAACTCAAGGCCGGATTAGAAACCACTCCAATTTGATGAGTCCAACAAACAGTGGGAGTGCTGATTAGGCTCGATTGGGACTTACTCGTGGGATTGCGTCCTTAAGAAGGATCATCCTGTTTCGTGGGGTGTAAAGTGCATAAGTTGATGTGTACGCAACACATGAGGGTGCTCGTTAAGAGAACGGGGTACACTGAGGTGACCCGCGTGAGAAGATTCCTAAATGGGAAAGGAAGTTTCCACTTCAGAAAGAGGAAACTTCTAGATTAGGAAATATCTCACAAGTCAATGGCGTGAGTAAAGTAATCGTTTAACTTGTGATTCCATTGATGCTTTGTGAGCTAACTCTGAAGTCTTTGGTATAAGCTTTAAAGGATATCTCACGAGACAACTGATTCAAGGCTTATGGTGAGACTGCACAAGTAGCACATGGAAGCATATGAGAATCAACAAAGGATCTACACTTGCTTTAATACAAGAAGATCTCTTATTGCATAAGTCGTTCATGTGCCATCCTAAACCCTCGCCCGAGGTAGTGGATCAAGACATCAAGAAAAGGTTTTCTTGGATTGAGATAAAATGGAAATTGTAACATCCCGATCGATCGAACTTTCAGGTATACCTAAATGTACGCAATTTAATTTAATAATTATGTGATTACGTGACATTTAAATGTTAATGTGATTATTTGAAGTTATTTGAATTTATTTGATTAAGTATGAATTCGATTTTTGAACGTTTATACTTTTATGTTTTTGAATTTGCTCTATCTTATATCCGAATTTAATTCTGATTTTTGTGAAATTTTGATATGCGTAAATTACGTGGGTTATGAACTTGTTCTTTTGCTCATTTTATGTTTTGGAACTTGTTTGGCTTGTCTTTTTATTTTATTTGGGAGACGGGGGGTTAAAGGGCATTTAGCGCACCTTGGGTTCCGGGAAGCATAACTTGAGCTCGGGAATTCGGATTCGAATTTTGTCACCTCCGTTGAACTTTTATTGACGATTTGGGTTCAATAAACCTAGCGTCATATTTTTAAGCTGATTTGGATCCTCAAACTTTGACCGAAACGAGCCTTGCGAGCAATTTCGACCCTTAAGCACTCTTTTATTCATAACTTAAGTTATAATTGACCAAATTAAGCAAGAATTGGCCCCAAACTCTCCCAACATAACCCTCTTTCAGCCATTTGCCTCCCATTTCTTTCCACATTGAAGGAAAAAGAGAGAAATTGCTGCCAAAACCGAGACACAAGAGGAAGCAAAATTTCACTATTCGCTTTTCATCCTTTTGAGCTCAAATCGCTCCAAATTTGAAAAGTAAGCTTGGAATTGGTTTCTCCATCTTCTCTTCTTTGTTTAGACTCCTTATTTGCTGAATTTGGTGGAGAATTGATCATGATATGAAGAATTTTGTGAATAGTGAGGGTTTCTTACTTTTGGATGAATTTGGGTGATCTCTTGGGGATTTGTTGGACTTTATTCATCCTAATTGATCTTAAGGCATCCTATAATATGTGTATGAACTGATTTTGTATGAGAATCAAGGAATCATTGGCTTTCATTTAAGGGTTTTGAAGTTTTGATGAAAGAAATGAACATAGATAAATCTCTTGCATTTCCTTCGCCTATATCTTCATGTTTGGGCTTAGAAGTTGCATGAAATTGATGAATTCTTGATATATTTTCGTCGTAATATGTGTTAACTTGGATATAGCTTGGATTCATGTGAGTTTTGGTAGAGTTTTTGGCTTGAAAATCAGTTTTTCCCCTGCTGTCGCAGGAGGTCGCGGCTGTGATTGTTTTTAGTGTAATTTTGGTAGAGGCCGCGACCCGTTTTTGGCTGAGTTTCGAGTTGTGCAGGCTTCAGGTCGCGGCCACGACCTCCCCTACGTTGTTTTGAGGTAGTGTATGTGACCATTTTTGGCCCCGTTCTCGACTTTTTGGTCGCGATCGCGACCAAACTATGAAAAGTTTGGGTAGCGGCCGCTACCACCCCTGCATGTTTGCATGTTTGTTTTCTTCATTTTGCTTATGTTTGCTCGCTTTATGTGGTTCATTTATGACTTATATATTATGTTAACATGTTATATTAATTGTTAAACTTTATGTTATGAATTTATAACTCGTTCTATGCCCTCGTTTATGACATATGACCTAATATGGAAAATGTGACCTTGTATGATTTAAATACGAAATTCATTTCATTTCATTTGCATCATATACATGCATACACATTTGCCGAGCATCAATATGGTACATTTTGAGTCTAAGAATATCCTTTGTTGTTTGTTTTGTGTAGTTGACCCTGCCGTTGACGATGAGGTTATCCTTTAGGCATCCGGTTTGCTTTCTTTTGTCGTCGCTACACGTTTGGAAGGTGAGGTTTTATTCTTTTAGATATAATGACCTAAAACCCTAATTGATTTGAATCCTGCATGCGAATTATGTATATTATATGTTAAATACGCGTGTGATATGTACTTTAAGGACTCGTTCCATTTGTTATAAGAATTTGAAAACTGTTGTATACGTATATAAGCTATTTTACCTTTGATTTGAAAACCTTTGATATGTGTGTGTGTGTAAGCGAGCCTTGGCTTTGAAAGATAAGCTTTGTTGAAAAATATGATTTTAGAACTATGATTTGGGCCCGAAGAATGGCATGGTATCTCGGGACGGCCGAGCTCTTCCATCAACATTTTCCTTTGAGAGTCTCGCCTAACCTTAGGAGGTTGAGGAAGGGCGTTTCTCTTCCGCTGGTGGAAGTAACCGCCGAAGGTTTCAAGGAAGTGATTAAACCTAGTCTCGTGTGAATTTGATCGATAGTTAGGGCCGTCAACCCTTCTATCACCCGGAGAAATGATGGTTTATGAATTTTGTTTTGATTATGTCTTTTTATGTGAAAATTGGAGAATTGACTCGTACTCACCGAGTCGTGTGAATTTGTACGATCTATAAAACGGGGATGGATTTCTAAATATCTAAAACTTGACATTTTGGCCTATGGCCTTAAATTTCTTTAAGTATATATATATTCTACCACGAGAAAATGCTTTAGCTTGCAAAAATCAATCCCGACTTATGGATCTCTTTATGATTTGATTATGTGCTTTGCTCTATACGTATTATGGGTGCGTGTGTTAACTCCCTCACTAGTCACTAGGACTAACCCTCGTTGTTTTTTCCCTTTTTCCCCTTCTTTGAGTTGTAGGTACCGTGTGAGTCGAGCTAGGGGGCAAGTTTGTCTTTTGAGTCTTACTTGTTCCATAGCTCGAGTCTTCATATCTACATTTCTATGAATTCTGAAGCTATGTATTTTGAATACTTTGATACTTAGACTTATTTTGGCCCGGGTTGGGCATTGTACATTTGATGAATCTATCGTGTTTTATCATGTTAGTTGGATCTACTTTGATATATATATGTTGATCTTGGGAATTTGGAATGAATTATTTATCGCTTCCGCTATTATATGAATTAATTTACACTCTGATTGAGGGTTAGGCCACCTAGCTAGAGTGTGCGATTTGTTTGTCACCCGTTCGCTATTGTTCAATACGTGTATGGATCCTCCATTCCTCTACACGTGTTGGGCTCTAGTGTGGGGGATGTGGTGCCCTATGCTCCGGGTGCTACATGCTTAAGTGGTATCAGAGCTCTCGGTTGCAAAACTAGAGCTCTAGAGTCGTATCGGGTCTGTCTAGGTCGTTCGGCTTAGAGTTATGTGAATATTTGCATTCATCTATACATTTATGTGACCTATTTGTTTAAATTTGTATTAATTGCTTCCATGAACATACACTGAACCTCATGCATCAATATTTTCTTGATTTGTGATTTTCAGGATGCCTCCATGAAGGAGAATAGATAGGGAATAAACCCCGGATCTTAATCAACCTCCTCCACAAGCACCACCACCTCCACAATTGAATGCCGAAAACATTGTTCAGGCTCTTCTGAACCAACTCCAACAGAACCAACGGAATCAAAATCCACATGTGGATGTACAAGAAGGGCAAGTCACATCGGCCTATCGTGAATTTCGTAACAACAATCCTCCTAAGTGGTTTGGGGGAGATGATATTAAAGTAGAGGAGTGGCTATCAGAAATTATTGGAATTTGGGAAATTTATTCGGCTCATTTTCATGAAAAAGCAATATGTACCAGTCGATTTATCCAAGGTTCGGCGGCAAGATGGTTGAAAGCAATGAGGTCTAGGTTGGAAAGAAGTGGAGAGGAATTCAACTGGAAAAATTTCGTGAGGGAATTCCACAACAAATATATCCCTCCAAGTGCTCGTGAAAGAAGACTTCAAGAATTTTCTGATTTAAAGCAAGGAACCAAAACGGTGGAAGAATACATTCTTGAGTTCGAGAGATTGGCTCCCTATGCTACACATATTACCGATGTTGAATCCTTGAAAGTTTGGAGTTTTATTCATGGTTTGAGAAGGGAGATTCAAGAAGTGTTACAAGCTGCCACCGGTGATACTTGGGAGAACTACTAGGAAGGCTTTGAAAGTTGAAGCTCAAAAATTAAGGTTGAAGCCCCCGGTTTTTCCTTCGGGGTAGGGTTCGGGTTCTAGCTCTTATTTGGGTAAGAGGGCTACGTCTCAAGGTGGGCCTCCGGTCTTCAAGCCTAAAGGTTCTAACACTTTCAATAAGAAATCTCGACCCCCGGGATAGGCTGTGGTACCCGCTCTACCGGCGTCAATTGAATGCTCTTATTGCAAAGGTCCTAATCATACCGAGGCGACATGTAGTAAGATATTGGGAAGATGCTATGGTTGTGGTGAGTGTTAGAGTAGTGCCCTAGAAGAGCCAAAATAGTTTAGGTCTCTTTTTTTAAACTACTCTTATTAGCAGCAATTTGTGACATTAATGAAATAATAAATGTAACGTTTCATAGTCGTTTAATTCTATGTGGCCAATTCATCATATCTCATTCAAGTTTATTGATTACATATTATAACTGTTTGTGTATGGATGAAACCCCAAGGTTACATTGAGCTACGGGACTTGACCTCGCATAGCGATGGAGGTTATGGAACAAGTCACTATGGCGTGACCTAAACCAACTCCAAGTCGAAGAGTCTAATAAGCACGGGAATGTTGACTTGACTCGTTTGAGACTTGCTCATATGACGTGCCTTTGAGAAAGGTTACTTTGTTTCATGAGTATTGTATGTGGAGACATTCACACGCATATGGGGGTGCTTGTTAGGGAACAAGTACACTGAGGATCCCGACAGGAACACCTCAATGGGGTAAGGCGATGAGGTTGGTTCCCTAGTTATGGTAGTGTCTAAATGATCCTTAGACTTGAGGCTCCATTGATGCTCTGTGCATGACGAGGGTAATGTTTGATATACACTTAGAGATTCATGGGTTCCATGAATCTCATTATGGTTGTATGTTGGCATTGTTCGAATCATGTATGGGGGCATATGAGATGCCAACATAGAATCTATTGCTCATCTAGAAGAATGAGTGAATCACCAATGAATTCTATTGTACCACATTCCACTTAAATCCTTGCGCAAGGTAGTGAGATCTAAATTAGGAAATGAGTTTCCTAGAGTGTTAGATCAAATGGAATTGCTATTAGAATTAATTCATAGCATTAGGACTAATAGGGTTCTATCATTCCCATGGCCTAGGTCCTAATCGGGGATTAGGCGATAAAAGGATTTTATCTCACGGTATACATGAGACTGAAAGGTTCACAGCACAATCTTCACCTATTGGATGGGTGGTCATGAGCTTGTCACTAGACATCGATCATGATCTGTAGGTACTGATTAATTGAAAGGGTTCAATTGAATCAATAAGATAAATTGTTATCTGAAATACCACGTTAAGAATGTGGACCTACTACTATTCATTGGTGAACCTAAGGGGTCAGACAATGACTCGAATTGAACAACAAGATTATCTAAAGATCAATAGAGATTGATTGATAAATTAAAAGAGTTTAATTTATAAGAGAGTAATTAATTAATAATTGAATTAATTGGACTTGAAATTTAATTAGGAGTAATTAATTTTTAAGTCCACAAATTTAATTAGATATTGGACTTGTGATTTAATTAATGTAATTAAGTGAAGTCCATTGATTAAAATGAATATTGGGTCTTTTATTTAATTAAGTAGTAATTAAATATAAGCCCAAGACTGGCCCATAGGGTTTTTGACCTAGGGTAAGTATTTAAGCAAGATAAGGGAGAGAAATCAGACATCGTTGTTTTCTTCTTTTCTGCGTTCTCTCCAAGTCTCTCTTCTCTCTCATCTCTCAATACTGTATTGAGAATGCTATTATCTAATCAATATCTAATTAGTGTTCTAGTGTGCTAATTGAATAGTTGTTCAATTACGGGTCGTGGACTACCTTAAAGGAATTCCGCGTGGGATTCTTGGAAGAAGATCGGATAGAAGAGAAGCGGGTAGGTTTTGGAAAACCTTCTTGTCATCGTCGTCAATTGGAAGCGAAAGAGGTATTTGATTCTTCTTTTGTTTAAATTGTAAATCTTGAATCAAAGGTGATCTTGTTTGGAATTCCGATAAAACCTGTTTTGTTATCCCCAAAAATTTTAATTTCCGCTGCTGCGTTGGGGCCAACGAATTCCACTAGTGGTATCAGAGCCATAGTTTGATTGATTTACGATTTTTAGTTCCTTGTATTAAGTGGATTAATATTTTGATACGTGTCATGCTTGTTTTAATTTAATATTCGTTTAGGCATAAGTTTCAAAATTCGAAGAAAAATTCTTGTTTTAAAATTGATACGAAAATTATGAGATTTTTATGAAATGTTGAAAAATCTGTTTTCAAGAATTCATAAATTATAATTTTTCTCTCTATTGCGACTACAAGCACTATAGATTCGTGCGGCGTGCGTGAACGGCATTAGGGCTGCAGGATTGGTCTTTGTTTGAAAGCCCAAATCTCCAACCTCTTCTTGCGTTGGGCCGCACACACCTTTCTCCCAAGGGCAGCAATTGGCTGGGCTTGCCAGAAGCCCAAGTCGCTAGCCGCCTCAGGCTTTGGGCTGCAATCTGGGCTCGAGCAGCCCCTGATTGGGTTTCTAATGGCCCACGGGATTTGAACCGCAACTGGACAGAGCCGATTTGGGCCATGGCCCAAAGCTCCCTTGAAACATGTAAAAATGCAAAGTCTGGTATTTGAACCCGAGACCTCTATTGTGGAATAGGAATAGCCAAACCACTTTGCCTTGTATCAATTGTTGATCCTTTTTGGTAAAGTTTTATTTTACTTTACTGCGTGCAGTTTTAAAATTGTAAACTAAAAGTTTATAATTAATTTTGTAAAATTTTTTTATGAGAAAATTAATTATTTTTGCCCAAATTCGAATTGTTAAATAGAAGCATGAGTTATTAGATAGAGATCTAATGGGAATTAAATTGGATTACAGAATTCACTTTAATTAAAATTGAAGGATTAATTTAATTAGTGAATTAAAAGATAATCCTTGGTCAATAAATAATTTTAGAAATTATTTAAAGACTTTAAATCGCATAATGACTATTTACTAGGTAAATTTATTTTATGCAATGCATTGGATGTATGGTTGGATCAATCATGGGCTTTATTTGCGCTTTTGTATGGTTTTATTTTATTTATGCATTTTGATATTGGTTTTAAACGAGAGCCTGCGAGCCTCTTATTCAATTGTTGTAAGCATTGTTTTTTATTTTCTCCCCCTTTAAATGTAATCCCCCTTTATTTTTTAAAGAGAGTAGTTTTAGGGTGAGATCTCTAATTAGATTAGGAGATGGAGAAACAAGACGGAGCAAGCAACGGAATAAGAAGCCATCAAGGCCCCAAAAGTGTTTGGGTGCAATTATTTTGATGTAATAGAATAGGATTCTATTTAAGTGCTCTCTTTGTGTGTTTAATTCCGTTTGATGCATGAATAGAACCGTGGTCCATAAAATGACTATTATGGACCATGCATAGGAAGCCCATGATTATCCATTTTATTGGAGCATGCTAGGCTTTTATTATCTTGTTATGAATGTTATCTTTATGTGCATAAATGTGTTCATGTATTAATTAAGATAAAACAAGATAATAATTACAATCGATGAGTCTTGGTGGAATTTTTGAAATTCTTATACCCCAAACCGTCTTAGATAGTCTCAGACAATATAAATATTAAATTCAAATGGAAATTGAAGGATAAAATTCGATTTTATAAATTTCTAAGCATTCCGCAATAGAATTATTTGTTTTAGAATTAATCAAATCATTAAGTATTGGCCACAAGGCGTGGGATACGAAATGACGAGATTAATTGAACTAAAATAATTCTTTGCATAAAAGGTGCAATTTTTTAAAGTCAAAATTATGGTATTGGCTACGAGGCGTGGGATATTCATAATGGCGATGGAGAAATCTTAGGGATTGACAGGTCGGATTTGAATACTGATTAGTATAGATGTCGCACGAGTCGTGGGTCTATATGAAAGGTAATGCAAAATAATATTAAGAGTTGTATAGAGATACAATTGATGATAAGATCATCTACCTTGAGGCTTAAAGTCGGATGTCTCACGAGTCGTGGGTCTGGTGATAAGTGCTTGGGGGTCTTAATACCCACTATTTTAGAAACATGATTTTTCTAAAATTATAAGGGGGTCAAAGGAGTTTGATTAAAATAGTGGGAAACTACATTTGATAAAAGTCCATATCATTTGTAATTGTTATTATTTCATATCCGTCACTCATACTACGTTTTCTGCTTACATGTAGGTTTTCTGCTAAAATCGTGATGTCTAAAAATCCACTTAGTGCTATCCTTGAGGCCAATAAATTGACTGGCTCGAATTATGCTGATTGGCTTCGCAATCTCAAGATTGTCTTGGATTCCGGAAAGAGGACCTATGTAATGACACAGTCTCCTCCCGATGTTATACCTGATGACATGGCAGCCGATGAGAGGGAAGCAGCTCTCAAGTGGCAAGAAGATGATCTACAGGCTAGATGTCTGATGCTTGCCACTATGTCTCCCGAGTTGCAGAGGCAGCATGCTGAGATGCGCCACTCGGCTGACATCCATCTTCACTTGGAACAGATTTACAAGCCGATCAATAGGATTGATCGATTCGCAGCATCTAATAAGTTATTCTCACTTAAGATAGCTGAGGGATCAAGTGTTCATGAACACTGTATTAAGGCTTTAGGCCTTATTGAAAAGCTTACAAGTCTCGAGGTGATCATCGATAATGAGCTTTATGTAGATTTGATCTTAACCTCTCTGCCACCTTCATTGAAATAGTTCATAATAAACTTCAATATGAATGGAGCTAAAGTGTCAGTTGAGGAACTGATGAACATGCTCGTAACTGCCGAGCGAACTATGAAGAAGGATAAGGCTGTTTTCTTAGTAGGTTCATCTTCATCCCAGACTAAGGGTGCAAAGCCAAAGAAGGGTAAAGGAAAGGGTTTTCAAAAGAAGAAAAAGCTCTTAAACCCACTGGTGGGGTTAAGAAAGCGAACACTAACAAGAAGACCAATCAAGCTGAGGATCAGTGCTTCCATTGCAAGAAACAAGGGCATTGGAAAAGGAACTGTAAGGAGTACTTAGCTACCCTTACAAAAGGTATAAATCTCATCGAAATTAACCTTTTATTCAATTCTGACAATTGGGTATTAGACTTTGGATGCACTTCTCACATCTGTAATACGTTACAGGGAATGAGCAATGTCCGTGAGGTTGATGAAAGAGAACATGTTCTTCGAGTGGGCAATGGAGCAAGAGTTGCAGCAAAAGCCATACGACATGTTAGGTTAATGTTAGGAGATGGTTTTATTTTAGTATTGAACAATGTTTTATTTGTTCCTGAGTTAGTTAAAAACATTATTTCCATTCCTGCACTAGACTTGGAAGGTTTTTCCTTCTCTATTACTAATGCTATGTTTTATATTTTGAAGAATGGTTCTTCACATGCATTAGGGTCTTTAAAAAATGGTTTGTATTTAACTAATACTAATTTAAATCTCCTAAATATCGAACGAGATAACAAACAAAAATCAAATGACCAAATTTCAGCAAAGATTTGGCATGCTAGACTTGGACATATCTCTAAGAATAGGCTTCTAGAAATGGGTAACTCAGGATCATTCAGTACGAATGATCTAAACGAGTTAACCACTTGTGAATCTGTTTAAAGGGAAAGATGACTAAATCCCCCTTTTAAAGGGCATGTAGAGCGAAGCCAAAATCTTTTGGATTTGATCCATACAGACGTTTGCGGACCACTAAATGTTAGTACCCGAAACGGCTGTAATTACTTCATCACATTTACTGATGATTTCAGTAGATATGGGTATGTGTACCTGATGAAGCATAAGTCTAGGGCCTTTGAAAAGTTCATAGAGTATAAAACGGAGGTTGAGAACCAAACGGATCGCAAAATTAAGGCTCTTCGATCAGATCGAGTTGGCGAGTATTTAAGTGATCTCTTTCTTGGTTATTTGAAAGATAATGGGATTATCTCACAATTGACTCCGCCCGGGACTCCTCAGTTAAATGGGGTGTCCGAGCGACGAAATTGGACTTTATTGGATATGGTCTGATCCATGATGAGTTTCACAGATCTTTCGATAGCGTTTTGGGGTTATGCCCTTGAAACGTGTGCAAAGATAATTAATTTAGTTCCTTCCAAATCTGTGCCCGAAATACCATATAAGATGTGGTTTTCAAAACCCCCTACTTATTCATACCTTAGAGTTTGGGGATGTCCTGCATACGTCAAGAGACTAGTGGGAGACAAATTGGATTCCAGATCCAGTTTGTGTAAATTTATAGGATACCCTAGAGAATCTGTGGGTTACTATTTTTATGATCCCTCGGAATAAAAGGTGTTTGTTTTGAGGAATGCCACTTTTCTAGAAAAAGAGTTTCTAGTTGAAAAGTCGGGCAAGATTGGAGAACTTACTGAAGTTCAACAAGAACCTACAAATGATCAAGCAATGGAACCTTCCTCTTTACGACAACAAGAAGTAAACACAAACCCTCGCAGATCTGTGAGAGCAATTAGACCGCCAGACCGACTCAATTTGCTAACTGAGACCGGTCAATCGGATAGTGATCCAAGATCATATGATGATAAATTATCGGACAGGGATTCGATAAAATGGCAGCAAGCCATGAATTCTGAAATGGACTCTGTGAACTCCGACAAGGTATGGACCTTGGTAGATCTTCCTGAAGGCGAGAAAGCTATAGGATGTAAATGGATCTACAACCGAAAGCTTGGAGCTGATGGAGAAGTGGCAAGCTACAAGGCTAGGTTGGTTGCTAAGGGATACACTCAAAGGCCAGGTGTTGACTTTGAGGAAACGTATTCCCCTGTAGCAATGCCTAAATCCATTCGGATACTTCTAGCCATAGCTGCGTACTATGATTACGAAATATGGCAAATGGATGTGAAAACGACTTTTCTAAATGGAGATTTAGATAAAGACATTTACATGGAACAACCAGAAGGTTTCGTATCCAATGGGAGCGAACAGAAAGTCTGCAAACTCCACAGATCCATATATGGACTCAAACAAGCATCTAGAAGTTGGAACATCCGTTTTGATGAGACAGTCAAATCGTTTGGCTTAATCAAGAACGAGTATGAACCATGTGTTTACAAGAAAATCAGTGGGCGAGTCGTACAATTTTTGGTGTTGTATGTAGATGATATCTTACTCATTGGGACTGAGAAAGATGTGCCGCAAAAAACAAAGACTTGGTTGTCTACTCAATTTTCCATGAAGGACTTGGGAGAAGCTCTCTTTATTCTTGGTATAAAAATCTATACAGATAGATCACAGAGATTAATAGGTATGTTCCAAGTTCAGTATATAGACAAAGTACTGAAACGGTTCAGTATGGAGGAATGAAAGAAAGGATTCCTGCCAATGAGACATGGGTTGATCCTCTCTAAATCAATGTGTCCTAATACAGAGAAGAGAAGGATAGGATGTCTCGTATACCCTATGCATCTGCAATAGGGAGCATAATGTATGCTATGTTATGTACTAGACCTGATGTCGCATACGTTTTGAGCGTTACAAGTCGATTTCAATCAAACTTTGGTGAGAGTCACTGGTCTGTCGTGAAATCCATCCTTAGGTACTTGAAAAGGACTAAGGATTTATTTCTTGTATATGGAGGAAAAGGAGAACTGAAATTAGAAGGATACACCGACTCAAGCTTCCAGTTGGATGTAGACGACTTTAAATCCACGTCCGGATTCATATTCTGGTTAAATTAGTGGTGCAGTAAGTTGGAAAAGTTCCAAACAGGAAACTAATGCCGACTCCACTTGTGAAGCGGAGTATATAGCTGCATCAGAGGCAGCGAAAGAAGGTGTGTGGATTAAAAACTTCATCCAAGAGTTGGATGTTGATACGAACTCCACGTACTTGCCGTGAAACCCTATACCAATACTTGGAGTTCTTGATTTTCGATCGTCCACTTCAAGGTTAAAATAGAGGAGTGTGACTCGTTTGCTATAATGAGCAAGGAACCAACACTATCAGATTTGAATTATAGGAGTGTGACCCGTTTGCTATAATGAGCAAGGAACCAACACTATCAGATTTGATAAGTAATGCACCCCGTCGACTATAATGAGTCGGGAAATGACATTATCCGGTGGAGGTTTGAAACTCCGGTGTCGTTCAACTAAGAACTTGTGAGTATAACTCACTTGAATCACAATTCATTCATTTTTTGACTGAATATTTCGAACTACAAGGCTGGAATATAAAGATGCATGCATGGGAATTCTAAGAGACAATTCAGAATTCAAAGAGACAAGCTAATCCCGTCACTTTTCTTGTAGGCTGAATAAAATGGGCTTAACCTAATCTAAATGCATGCAAAATAAATAAAAAGATGGCCCAAAGTATAATATAATAGTTCAGGGCCAAATTACAATAAACTTAACACAATTTGGGCTTAAAATTCTATCACTAAGACATTGAAACAAGGTGGATTGGGTCCAGCTAAATACTTGTCTTCTTGGAGCTAATCTTGAGTTATTTGGATCAAAAGAGATTGAACTTCTTCTTGCATTCTTTTGGACCGTGACCTTGTGATAGGTCCAACATAACTTGGTTCATTGATGTGAATCATGATGAACCGCGGCCATATCTTGTCCCAAATGAAGAGCTGGACCGATCCACAACTCAAGAAGATAGCATACAAAAGGAACAAAGTTATGGTGGTCCAATTACAAGAGCTCGGGCCAAAATTATCCAAGAGGAAGTTGGAAATCTCTTAAACCAATTTGCTCAAACTGGACTCCAACCTTCAAGATGGGCTGCTGAACCAAATTCAAAATACTTCAATGTTTTTATGTCCAATTCCTAAAGTCCAAAGTGTGGAAATGATGTAATTCGGCCCTAAGCCTATTATAGTATTATTTGGGCCTTTATTTTATCATTATTTAGCTGCATATTAGTTTATTTAAGCCCACTTTTGTAAGCCTTCATGGCAAGTGGCGGGAATAGCTTGTGTCCTTTAGTATTCTAGTGTCTCTTAGGTTTCCATGCATGCATCTTTATATTCAGCATTGTAACTTGTTTTTCTTTCAATCAAGAAGTAAAATTATTGAATTTTCATTCAAGTGAGATTTTTCTCTCAAGTTCTTTGCTGAACGACATTAGGGTTTCAAACCCCTTTCCCGGATAACGTTATTTCTCGACTCCTTATAGTCGACGGGGTGCGTTACTTACAATCTGATAGTGTTGGTTCTTTGCTCAATATAGCAAACGGGTCACACTCCTCTTATTTTCAACCTTGAATTGGACGATCAGATTCAAGAACTCCAAGTATTGATATAGGGTTTCACGGCAAGTACGTGGAGTTCGTATCATTTGGTATCTAGAGCTTAGGTTTCCATCCAAGGTTATGTATCCGTATCTTTTATCTTTTGTATAATTTCTTTTCATTATTGTTATATTGCTGCAAAAAAAAAAAAAAAAAAAAAAAAAAAAAAAAAAAAAAAAATGAAAAAAAAAAAAAAAAAGAGAGCAGCATTGTTTCAGTCATTTTCTTTGTAATCTCAAATCATAAGTCATGTGGATTTGTTTGCTTGTATCTTTTTAGTTGTAACAGTTCGTTTGTGACAATTTTAGCACCCTTATTGATTCATTCATCTTAAGGATTATTTGGTTGAGGGATCTGAAATTTCTTGTGTCTTTCTTCAAGAATTGAGAGAAAAGAGTGGTAAAAGGCTTGAGTTGTGAGCACAAAAGAGGGAAAAAGCCATATTTTTGAGTGATACACGAGCGTGAGTGACTCTAAACGAGGGCAAACACGTGAGGGAGTGTTGTGAGGTAATTTTTACTAACGATTTTCTTGCAGGTTTAAAACATGACGGAAGAACGAAATGAACAGCCTCCAATGGACGTTAACTTTGTCCTCCGTGCAATGCAACAACAATTTGATAGGTTGAACGTACAATTTGGTGAGATCCGGGATCGATTGGATCAAAATGATGAACGGGTGACTGAATTACAACAAAATGCTCTCCCGGCTAGGAGACCAAACCGACGACCAGCCGATTTGGGTATCAATCCTCGTGATGGATTTGATGATGAGGAAGATGACTTAGATGAGGCTGCATCAAATGCCTCTTCAAGGAGAGATCATAGACGTCCAAGATACCAACAACAACGAAGAGGAAGAGGGGTAATTGACAATAACCTCGGATCTATCAAGCTTTCTATTCCTTCCTTCAAAGGACAAAATGACCCGGAAGCTTACATTGAATGGGAACGAAAGGTGGAGTTAATTTATGACTGCCACAACTATTCGGAAGGGAAAAAGGTAAAACTTGTAGCCGTATCCTTTACGGACTATGCTATTGTATGGTGGGATCAAGTGGTGATAAGTAGACGCAGAAGTGGTGAGTACCCTATTGAAACTTGGGATGAGATGAAGGTGGTTATGAGGAAGAGGTTCGTACCTCCTCACTACTATCGGGACCTACACCTTAAGTTGCAAAGTTTGAGGCAAGGGTTCAAAACGGTAGAGGAATATTACAAAGAAATGGAGATGGCAATGATTCGATCAAATATTGAGGAGGATCGTGAGGCAACCATGGCTCGGTTCATATGTGGTCTCAACCGAGAGATCGCCAATGTAGTGGAACTTCATCACTATGTTGAACTTGAGGAAGTGGTCCATATGGCTATCAAGGTGGAGAGACAATTTAAGAAAGGAAGGACTGTGGTTAGGCGTGATGATTCAAATACCTCTAAACCAAAGTGGAATTCTTCTCCAAAAACAGCCGAAAAGCCTTCAAAACCAAAGGAGGATCCACCTACAACAAAGGGTTCGTTTGAGAAAGGTAACACCTCTACACATCGCAATCGTGATATTAAATGCTTTAAATGTCAAGGAGCAGGCCATATAATGTCTCAATGTCCAAACAAAAGAGCCATGATCTTGTTAGACAATGGAGAACTTGAAACCGAAAGTGAGGGTGATAATGGAGGCCTTGAAACATAGGATGAGGCAAGTGATGTTGAGCATGCGGTTGTGGGGCAAAGTTTGGTGGTTCTAAGAGCTTTGCACATCCAAGCTCTTGAGGACAAAGATGAACAACAAAGGGAAAACATCTTTTACACACGGTGTCATGTTAAGGAGCGAGTGTGTGGGCTGATCATTGACAGCGGGAGTTGCGTGAACGTGGCTAGTAAATTGATGGTGGAAAGGCTCGGCCTTAAAACCTTGAAGCACCCGAGACCTTATAAGCTCCAATGGCTGAATGAACATGGTGAAATGAAGGTAACAAAACAAGTTCTTATCTCCTTTTCAATTGGCAAATACATGGATGAGATTCTTTGTGATGTCGTACCAATGCAAGATGGCCATATATTGCTCGGAAGACCATGGCAATTTGATAGACGAACAGTTCATGATGGCTACAAGAATCGATATAGTTTTACCAAGGATGGGCGAAACATCACCTTGGCACCTTTACCACCAAGCCAAGTGTATGAAGAACAGTGCCAAATTAAGAAATCCATTTCAGCTTCTTCAAAACAAAGTGATTGTAATAGTGAGAAAGAATGTGAAAAAGACAAATAAAAAGAGCATGAAAAGGAAAAGGAGAAGGAAAAAGAAAAAGAGTGTAACAGAAAAGAAGAGGGAGAAAAGAAACTAGTTGAAAAGAAAGAAAGAAAAAAAGTGAGTTTCTTTATAAAAGAAAAAGAGATTGAGGGGGTGATAAAAAAAGAAAAGCTTGTGATGATGATGATGTATAAAAACATATTTCTTTCATCTAATGAAACCCCTCCCTTGCCTAGTGTTGTTTCTTCTCTCTTGCAGGAGTTTGAGGATGTATTCCCGGAGGAAATACCACCCGGTTTACCTCCTATACGAGGAATAGAACACCAAACCGACCTCATCCCCGGGGCTGCCATCCCAAACCGACCAGCTTACCGAAGCACCCCTCAAGAGACAAAAGAGCTTCAAAAACAAGTTGAAGAGTTGCTTGCAAAAGGATATGTGCGTGAGAGCATGAGTCCATGTGCTGTTCCAGTTCTTTTGGTGCCAAAAAAGGATGGTACTTGGCGAATGTGCGTGGATTGTAGGGCTGTCAACAAGATCACGGTAAAGTATCGTTATCCCATACCTCGCCTTGATGATATGATTGATGAATTGCATGGTTCTACCATCTTCACTAAAATTGATTTGAAAAGTGGCTATCACCAAATAAGAATGCAAGAAGGTGATGAATGGAAAACAGCTTTTAAAACTAAGCATGGATTGTATGAGTGGTTAGTAATGCCTTTTGGCTTAACTAACGCACCTAGTACCTTCATGAGATTGATGAATCATGTATTGCGTGCTTATATTGGTAAATTCGTAGTGGTTTACTTTGATGATATACTGATCTTTAGCCGTAATTTGCATGAACATATTGAGCATTTGAGGTTAGTACTTGAGGTACTAAGGCATGAAAAGTTATATGCTAATCTTAAGAAGTGTAGCTTTTGCATGGATAGAGTCGTGTTCCTTGGATTTGTTGTGAGTGCAGGTGGTATAGAGGTAGATGAAGAAAAGGTTAAGGCAATCAAAGAGTGGCCTACACCCAAGACCATCACGGAAGTAAGGAGTTTTCATGGTTTGGCCGGGTTCTATAGGAGATTCGTACCCAATTTCAGCACCATAGCTGCCCCCTTAACGGAAATCATCAAGAAAAGCGTGGGATTTAAGTGGGGAGAAGCTCAAGAAATGGCATTCCAAACATTGAAAACAAAGCTAAGTTCTGCTCCTCTTTTACTTTTACCGGATTTTTCTAAAGCTTTTGAAATCGAATGTGATGCTTCGGGTGTTGGTATAGGTGCTGTGCTCATGCAAGAGAAGAAACCAATTGCATACTTTAGTGAGAAACTCAATGGGGCTGCATTGAACTACTCTACTTATGACAAGGAGCTCTATGCCTTAATTAGGGCCTTAGAGACGTGGCAGCATTACTTGTGGTCGAAAGAGTTCATCATTCATACGGATCATGAGTCATTAAAACATTTGAAGGGGCAAGGAAGTTTGAACCGAAGGCATGCTCGCTGGGTTGAATTTATAGAGATGTTCCCTTATGTGATTCGGTACAAGCAAGGTAAGAAAAATGTTGTTGCTGATGCCTTATCACGAAGGTACATTCTTCTCTCTACCTTAAGTGCTAAATTCATGGGATTTGATCATATTAAGGAACTATACTTGAGTGATTCTGATTTTGCTGAAATATTTGCATCTTGTGAACAAAAGCCTTGTGATAAATTTTATGTTCAAGATGGTTATTTGTTTAGAGAAAACAAGCTATGCATTCCAAATTGTTCTTTGCGTCAGTTGCTAATCCGTGAATCTCATGGGGGAGGATTAATGGGACATTTTGGTGTTTTAAAAACTTTGAGCATACTTAAGGAACATTTCTTTTGGCCTCATATGAAACGGGATGTTGAACGGACTTGTCATAGATGCGTAACTTGTAGAAAGGCTAAATCACGAGTTAAACCTCACGGCCTTTACACACCCTTGCCTGTTCCAACGCATCCGTGGACTGATATTTCTATGGATTTTGTGCTAGGAATGCCAAGAACACAAAATGGAAAGGATTCAATTTTTGTTGTTGTTGATCGATTTTCTAAAATGGCACATTTCATTCCGTGTAATAAAACTGATGACGCAACACATGTGGCTGGATTGTTCTTTCGGGAAGTAGTAAGACTTCATGGAATCCCAAAATCAATTGTAAGTGATCGAGATGTGAAGTTTTTAAGTCACTTTTGGCGAGTATTGTGGGGAAAATTGGGAACAAAACTGTTATTTTCCACCACTTGTCATCCTCAAACGGATGGACAAACGGAAGTAGTGAATCGAACCTTGGGAACTCTTTTAAGAGCTGTGTTTAAAACATATTCAAAGAATTGGGTTGAGTGTATTCCATTTGTTGAATTTGCATATAACCGTTCAATACATTCTTCTACTTCTTTCTCACCCTTTGAGCTTGTTTATGGTTTTAATCCCTTAACTCCTTTAGATTTGCTTCCTTTACCTATGAATGAACTTGTAAGCTTAGATGGCAAGGAGAAAGCTGAACTTGTGAAGAAAATGCATGAGGATGCTCGGCTTCACATTCTCAAAAGAAACAACCAAGCTATGATTCAAGCCAACAAGGGACGAAAGAAAGTTGTTTTCAAGGAAGGAGACTTGGTTTGGGTTCACTTTAGGAAAGAGAGATTCAATCATCAGCGAAAGTCCAAACTTGACCCACGGGGGGACGGACCATTCAAAGTGTTGAAAAGGATCAATGATAATGCTTACAAAATTGATCTCCCGGATAAGTATAGTGTAAGTTCCACCTTTAATGTTGCTGATTTATCTCCCTTTCATGCAGATTCAGATTCGGGGACGAATCCTTTTCAAGAAGGGGGGAATGATGTGAATCATGATGAACCGCGGCCATATCTTGTCCCAAATGAAGAGCTGGACCGATCCACAACTCAAGAAGATAGCATACAAAAGGAACAAAGTTATGGTGGTCCAATTACAAGAGCTCGGGCCAAAATTATCCAAGAGGAAGTTGGAAATCTCTTAAACCAATTTGCTCAAACTGGACTCCAACCTTCAAGATGGGCTGCTGAACCAAATTCAAAATACTTCAATGTTTTTATGTCCAATTCCTAAAGTCCAAAGTGTGGAAATGATGTAATTCGGCCCTAAGCCTATTATAGTATTATTTGGGCCTTTATTTTATCATTATTTAGCTGCATATTAGTTTATTTAAGCCCACTTTTGTAAGCCTTCATGGCAAGTGGCGGGAATAGCTTGTGTCCTTTAGTATTCTAGTGTCTCTTAGGTTTCCATGCATGCATCTTTATATTCAGCATTGTAACTTGTTTTTCTTTCAATCAAGAAGTAAAATTATTGAATTTTCATTCAAGTGAGATTTTTCTCTCAAGTTCTTTGCTGAACGACATTAGGGTTTCAAACCCCTTTCCCGGATAACGTTATTTCTCGACTCCTTATAGTCGACGGGGTGCGTTACTTACAATCTGATAGTGTTGGTTCTTTGCTCAATATAGCAAACGGGTCACACTCCTCTTATTTTCAACCTTGAATTGGACGATCAGATTCAAGAACTCCAAGTATTGATATAGGGTTTCACGGCAAGTACGTGGAGTTCGTATCATTCATCTTGAGTTGTGATCATATCATCATTTGGATCAAAGTGTGGCCTTGTTGGACCAAAGTGTGGCCTTGTCTTATGATTCACATCATCTTGATTCCTATCACTCATTCTTTGTTAACCGAGTCAACGGGGAGGCAATCCTCGAGAAATCTTTCACAAAGCGCCTATAGTACCCCGCTAATCTGAAAAAACTTCTCACTTCTGAGGCATTCTTCGGTTGCTTCCATAGCATGACTATATCAATCTTCGTCAGATCCACTTCTACACCTTTCCCTGAGATGAAGTGACCCAAGAAGGAAACCCGATCTTTCTAGAACTCACACTTACTGTACTTGGCAAACAGTCTATGCTCTCGAAGCGTTATCAGTACCGTTCTCAGGTGTTGTGCATGCTCTTCCACGGACCTCGAATACACCAGAATATCATCTATAAAGATGACCACGAATTTAGCGAGGTAAGGCCGGAATATTCGGTGCATCATATCCATAAACGCAGCTGGGGCATTAGTAAGGGCAAAAGGCATGACTACGAACTCAAAATGCCCATAGTAAGTGTTGAAACCCATCTTCGATATATCTTCCTCCCGGATACACAACTGATAAAACCCTTGCCTCAGATCCAACTTGGAGTAGACACACGAACCCTAAAGAAGATCCAACAACTCTTCTATGTGAGGAAGTGGGTATTTGTTCTTAATCGTTAACTGATTTAGCTCACGGTAGTCAATACACATCCGCAACGTCCAATCTTTCTTCTTTACAAATAGGATGGGAGCACCCCACGGAGAAGTGCTCGGGGCGAATGTAACCACATTCTAATAGCTCATCAAGTTGCGTCTTCAGCTCCTTCAACTCAGCCAGAGCCATCCTATAAGGAGACTTCACATAAGGTTCCGCTCTGGGATAGAGATCGATTACAAATTCAATGTCACGATCCGGTGGAAAAGATCCCAAAATCTCTAGGAAAACATCAAGAAATTCCTTCACAATCTCCGTCTTTTCGAGCTTGGCCCAATCTTTCAGTTTATTTAAAAGATAAGCTACATAGCCTGTCGCACCATCCCGGAATAACCTATTGGCTTCCATCAAGGAAATAAATGGGCTGATCTTTAACCTCTCGCCCGAGAACACTGTAGAACCCAAAAAAACCTTCTTAGCATGACAATCCATCACCGATCGGTGCCAAAACAACCAATCCATCCCCAAAATCGCCCCATACTTCTTCATGGGTATCTCAATCAGGTGCGCCGAGTACTCTTGGCCCTCAATACTCACCGGGCACTCTCGGAACACTCGGTTCGTCACCAAGCTCCCCGAGAGGAGAACTTACCACAAAGGAGTCATCAAGGCATGCAACATGCAAGGAAAGAGTAGGAACAAGCCGGGAAGTAATAAAAGAATACGTTGCTCCGGCTCAAATAATGCATGTAATGGAATGCCATAAATGCTAATAGTACCTTCCACGAGGGTGGTAGCATCAACTTCAGTATCCTCTTCCTCTCCTTCAAGTGCATAAGCCCTAGCTTGAATAGAAGATCTAGGACGAATAACATTCAAGGGCTTAGATTCCTTCTTATTCCGGCAAGCATTAATCATATGACCGGGCTCTCCACATCCATAACATCTCCTTAACTTCTTCCGGCACGTCTCCTCGGTATGGTTGGGACCCTTACAATAGGAACATTGTATCGGTGCCCGTAGAGCGTGTACAGCCGGTACAGGAGGTCGGGGTTTCTTGTTGGAAGCATTAGAACCTTGGGGCTTGAAGACTGGAGGCCTACCTTGTGGTGTGGTCCTTTTACCCAAGTTCGAACCCGATCCCAAACCTTGCCCCGAAGAATAACCTGGGGGCTCAATCTCAACCACTGAGCCTCAACTTTTATGGCCTTCCTTATGGCCTTTTCCCACGTGTCCAGTGTAGCTGTTTGCAAAGCATACTGAAGCTCATTCCTCAACCCATGAATAAAATTCCGAGCCTTTATAGTATCATCATTGGTGATATGGGGAGCATACGGGATGAGTCTCTCAAATTCCAAGATGTAATCCTCAACAGATCTATTCCCTTGCTTTAACTCCATGACTTCGTAGAGCCTTCTCTCTCAGGCACTCAGATGAATCTACTTATTGCGAAATTCCGTTGTAATGCTTTCCCAATTGAACTCCTCACCAACCCTCTCCAATCGGGCCCTCATAGCTTTCAGCCAATTTGATACCGGACCTTGAACAAACCAGGTCATACAAACAGCTTTCTCATAAGAAGGTGCAAGGCATATCTCCCATATCCCTGAAATTTCTGACAACCATTCCTCAGCTTTTATATCATCACCCCCATACCACTTTGGTGGGTTATTATTCCGAAACTCCCTGAAAGCAGGTGCAACCTGTCACTCTTATGCCTGCTGTAACGCCCGAGCGCGAGGCGCCACATCCCCCGCACCGGGACCCGACCCGCATAGGAAATGGAAAATCCCTACACGTGTCAAATCACGGCGAACGAGGACACAACACACACGCTAAGCTAGGCGGGAGCTAACCCTTAACCAAACAACAACCAACAGGAATTTAAAATAGAGAAACAAGAGCAATAGCGGAAGCAATAAACATAAATATTCACATTGAGCATCCAAGCTCCAAAATAGATCAACCTATACAATAAGTGGTAGTAATGCCCTCACGGCTCAAATAACATAATTAACATTAATAATTAAATTAGCAATAATTGAAATATATATATATATATATATATATATATATATATATATATTATAATACGAAATGTTTTTAAAATAATAATAAATTAAAATAAAATATAATAAAATAAAATAATAACAATTTATAATAAAATTAAATATAAAACACGTAAAAACAATTAATTCGCTCAAATTGGTAAACACATACGTCGTACCTTTACGTCCGAAAAGTCGGGGCGTTACACCTGCCCTTGAGGGTTATTTCTTTGATTCTATTGAAGTTGGTTCAGAAGAGCCTGAACAATATTTTCGGCATGTGGTGGTGGTGGTGGTGCTTGCAGAGGGGGTTGATTAAGATCCGGTGTCTGCTCGCGATCTCTCCTTCTTAGTGGCATCCTAAAAAACATAAATCAAGAAATATCGATACATGGGGTTCAGTACATGTTTATGTGAACAATTAATACGAATTTAAACAAATAAGTCACATAAAAGTGTAAATGAATGTAAATAATCACATAATCCTAAGCCAAACGGCATAGACAGACCCACCATGACTCAAGAGCTCCGGTTTTGTAACCGAGAGCTTTGATACCACTTTAAGATTGATAGGAATCAGGATGATGTGAATTGTCCAAATGATGATATGATCACAACTCAAGATGAACCAAATTATGTTGGACCTATCACAAGGTCACGGTCCAAAAGAATTCAAGAAGAAGTTCAATCTCTTTTGATCCAAATAACTCAAGATTAGCTCCAAGAAGACAAGTATTCAGCTGGACCCAATCCACCTTGTTTCAATGTCTTAGTGATAGAATTTTAAGCCCAAATTGTGTTAAGTTTATTGTAATTTGGCCCTGAACTATTATATTATACTTTGGGCCATCTTTTTATTTATTTTGCATGCATTTAGATTAGGTTAAGCCCATTTTATTCAGCCTACAAGAAAAGTGACGGGATTAGCTTGTCTCTTTGAATTCTGAATTGTCTCTTGGAATTCCCATGCATGCATCTTTATATTCCAGCCTTGTAGTTCGAAATATTCAGTCAAAAAATGAATGAATTGTGATTCAAGTGAGTTATACTCACAAGTTCTTAGTTGAACGACACCGGAGTTTCAAACCTCCACCGGATAATGTCATTTCCCGACTCATTATAGTCGACGGGGTGCATTACTTATCAAATCTGATAGTGTTGGTTCCTTGCTCATTATAGCAAACGGGTCACACTCCTATAATTCAAATCTGATAGTGTTGGTTCCTTGCTCATTATAGCAAACGGGTCACACTCCTCTATTTTTAACCTTGAAGTGGACGATCGAAAATCAAGAACTCCAAGTATTGGTATAGGGTTTCACGGCAAGTACGTGGAGTTCGTATCAAAGATGTAGCACCTCGAGCGAAGAGCACCACACCCCCCACACTAGAATCCGACCCGTGTAACGAAATGGAGAGTCCGCACACGCATCAAACAATAGCAAACGACAGGCAACCAAAACACACACCCTAGCTAAGTGGTCTAGACCCTCAACAGAGTGCATAGCATCATAAGATCAGCGGAAGCAATATAAAACAATTCAAATCATAACCCAAGATCTTCATAAATAACATAGGAGTACAAACTATCAAGCAACAACCATATACAGAGTTTACAACGCCCAACAGGGCCCAAAATAATAGTCAAGTATCATAATACATATCCCCAAAAGTATATCAAAAGTTCATAAATATCAAAGCTAAAGCCACTACAATGCATATGGAGACTCGAGCTAAACCATAAGTAAGACACGGCGACCACTTGCCGCCTAGCTCAACTCAGACTGAACCTGCAACTTAAAGAAAAAGGGGGGGGGGGGGGGGTGAGAAGAAACAACAACGAGGGTTAGTCCTAATAACTAGTGAGGTGGTTAACATATGCACACATAATACATATAAAGCAAAGCAATTAACAAAATCAAAAGGAGATACACGAACCAGGGAGGGTTTTTGTAAGCTAAAGTATCTCCCGTGATACTAGATCGATATATCTAAAAGAAGTTAAAGGCCAAAAGGCTAAAATAGCAGGTTTTAGATAGTTAGGAATCCATTTCAATTTCGTAGATCCTACAAAGTCACACAACTCGGCGAGTACGAGTTATTTCTCCAAACTTCCATAGTCAAAGGCATAAACATAATCAAAACACAATTCATAAACCATCTTTTCTTCGGGTGGTAGAAGGGTTGACGGCCCTATATATCAGCAAATAGACACGAGATAAGGCCTAATTACATCCTTGAAACCTCCGGCTATTGCTTTTTCCAGCTCAAGAGAAACACCCTTCCTCAACCTCTTAAGGTTGGGTGAGACTCTCAAAGGAAAGTGGTGATGGAAGAGCTCAGCGACCCCACAGCCATCCCGAGCTACCATTCCACTCTTCGGGGCCTAATGCAAAGTTCAAAGTTCACATTTCCAACAAAGCTTATCTTTCAAAGTTCAAAGCTCGCTTACCCACACACCTTTATCAAAGGTTTTCATATCAAACGTAAAATAGCTTACATACGTATACAAATAATTTTCAAAGTTTTATAACAAAAGGAACAAGCCCTCAAAGTACATATCATACACGTATTTAACATATAATATACATAACTCGCATGTAAGCTTCAAAACATATAGGGATTTAGGTCATTATAGCTAAAAGAACAAAACATCACCTTATATACTAGTAGTAGTGACAAAAGAGAGTGAATCGGACACCTAAGTAGAAAACTCGTCGTCAATGGGTGGCTCAACTGAACAAAACAAACAACAAGGAATACTCTTAGACTCAATATGAACCAAATAAATGTTCGGCAAATGCGTATGAATGTAAATGATACAGATGAAATGGAATGGAATCTCACATAGGTCATTTAGCACATATATTAGCATATGAGATCATAATTCAAAAACGAGCATATAAAACGAGCTAAAATTACATAACACGTAACCTAACCCATAATATAACATGCTAAGAAGGCATATAGGACATAAATAAAGCGAGAAAATAGCATACAAAATGGACAAACGTAGAACAAACATAACCAAGCAAGGGAGAGTGTGACACGGGGGTGTCACACTCTAAGGTAAAAGTGTGGCACGCCCATGTCCTGGGTCAGTAGCAAAACTCTCCAAAAATGACTCTTAGACACAGGGGTGTCACCCTGCAAGTCTAAATGGTGACATAACCGTGTACAGGGTCAGCGGCTTCAAGATATGTTGACACTCCCGTGTCACCAAAATGACACGCCCGTGTCACCTGCTGGCAGCTAAAATTGTAACAGCCCTACTCAGGGCCAAGTTGAGAAAGGTAAGTAAAGGGCAACTCAGGAAGCGTTTATAACCTCGATCCCTATTAACTCACTTCATGCATTGCATTTTATGTGACTTATGTGTTTTTATGTGTTACATTTTACTAAATGTTCATAGATTTAACTCTTTTAACTCGTGCCTTGAAACTCTTCTCATAAAATCCTAGAATTCTAGTAATCATTCCTTTCTAGCACCTAAAAACCCCCTCATATGCTTCAAAACCCATTCCTACAATTTTAGGTTGGAAATTACGAAAATACCCCTACAGCCCAAAAATATTCCTACATCTCCCGAAACACTTTCACTACCCAATATTTTAACCAAAATAATCCTCACATTATTTCGAGGATCGTGATACTCTCCTTACACCATAATTCCCATCCTAACTCCCGTAGTATCAAAAACCGGCAAAAACCCTAGCTTATGATTCGATCATCAATAAATCCTTATTCATCTACCTTTTTACATTCAAAATTATAACCAAAACGACCCTCAAAATATTTCATGAATTTTCACGCATTTACCAAAAACTCGATTTCACCCATAGCATATTTATAAATATTTTCCTATTTAAAAATCATCGTTTTATTTTAAAATAATAAGCTTTCATTCAATAGTCGAAATTATATTTATAACGATCCTTGAATTTTTCTCTACAACATAGTGATTTTTCCAAACTTTAAACTTCATCCTAGCTTCGATTATATAATTTTCTCATGATTTTCATCATCTTTAATGTTCATAATTTATAAATAAAAACTCCAAATATTTCATGTTTATAACTAAAACGAAGTTCATTTTTCACTCATTCTTCCATTAATTCACTACATCAAAATTTTACCTCTCGACTCTTAAATAAATTTTATATTATTTTTACATTTATTTTTATTCCAAATGACATCATCCATGACCTCATGCTCTTCTAGAAGAATTGAACAAATGAGCATAATTTCTCCACATTTCTTAGTTATTAACCTAGAATTTGTTCAAATTATAATTAAAACACATCTCCAATTTAATTACCAAGCATTTGTTGAAACCTTAGGCAACCACATCTCCCATAAACTCTCATTTATTGCTTAGAAACCCCTCATGACTACCTATAAATACCCCCCTTAAGCCTCATTTATACCTCACATTCAACACACAAAAATCACTCTCTCCCTCTCCCCAAAACCTCACGCCACTCTCCCTCTTTTCTCTCTAAGGTATGTTTTCTTCTATTATGTCATGTTTTATATAATGTTCTTAGTATAGAAATAATAGTAGCATGCCTAGGATTATTTAAATTATGCTTTAGGAATTTATTTTATGAAATATGTGCATAGTTGATAGTTTAAATATAATGTGAGCACATTATGGAATTTTATTCAATTAAATGCATGAATTATGATATGATATAATGTGAATATGTATTTAAATGCTTATGATCTTGTTTGATTAAATTCATGCCAAGAATAATTTATTTAGAATTATTTTTCATAGAAAGTTCATATATTTTGCTATATTATGCTTTAATCTTATGTTATGAATATGAATGTGATAGAACATGTTACACACCCTCTTTGAATATTCAAATAAGCTCAAGAACATGTTCATGATGTTCTTGGATATGTGTGTGTGCATGTGTGTGCCGTGATCAATGTGTGTGTGTGTGTGAATTTGATTTTGTGTTATAAAGTGTTTAATTCACATGAAATTGAATAGTAAATGTTTTTAATAGTAATTTTGACTTTTTGGTCAACCAAAATACTTATAATTTCGAAATTATTACAAAAATAATTATAAAATAAGTTTTGGAATTTTTAAAGAAATATTTTTCCTAAATTTTTCCAAAAATCAATAAACTATGTAATATTTTTCAAAAGATAACCTACATTGTCAAATTAAACCTTGAATTTCATTTCAAATCTTATAATTAGAATTATAGTATGGTTGATAAATATTTGATTAGTTAAAGATCCCATAAACCCTAATTTGTTAATCAAATTCCCTTAAACGGGTAAATTTAGGATTTACCGGGAAATCTTTAACACATTACATAACGTGTATCTTATCTAATTATTTCATTGTAGTATTGTGTGTAATTAGTTAGTTAGGAACTAAGAACCTAGTTCTAAGCCAGTCCAAGTTAGATCTAAGGCAAGGGTATTATCAATTAAAGGTTAGGGAGGAGGATATCCCTAAAACAGCTTTCAATACCCGCTATGGACACTTTGAGTTCATAGTAATGCCTTTTGGATTGACCAATGCACCTGCTGCATTCATGGACATGATGCATCGGATATTCCGACCATGTCTAGATAAATTTGTGGTCATTTTCATCGATGACATTCTGGTATTTTCCAAAACACCTGAGGAACATGCTGAACATCTTCGCATAGTGTTGAGTACTTTGCAAGATCATAAGCTATATGCTAAGTTCAGCAAATGTGAGTTCTTGATAGAAAAAGTTGCATTCCTTGGACACATAATTTCGGGATCAAGTGTTGAAGTAGATCCATCAAAGATTGAAGCAATTACAAATTGGAAAGCACCAAGGAACCCATCAGAGGTGAGAAGTTTTCTAGGACTTGCAGGCTATTATCGCAGGTTCGTAAAAGACTTCTCCAAGATAGCTGCACCTCTCACAAAGCTAACAAAGAAGGAAAGAAAATTTGAATGGACCAAACAGTGCGAACAAAGTTTTCAAGAATTAAAGCAACGATTGACTTCTGCACCAGTACTAACCTTACCTGAAGGGAAGGAAGGTTATACAGTTTATACCGATGCCTCTAAAGAAGGGCTAGGTTGTGTATTGATGCAACATGGAAAAGTTATAGCCTATGCCTCAAGAAAGCTCAAACCCCACGAAGAAAACTACCCTACTCATGACTTGGAATTAGCAGCAATTGTATTTGCTCTTACCAAGTGGAGACACTATCTTTACGGGGTAACTTTTGAAGTTTTCACTGATCACAAGAGCCTACGGTATCTTTTTACTCAAAAAGAGTTGAATATGAGGCAAAGGAGATGGATGGAATTCCTGGAAGATTACGACTGTGTAATCCAGTACCATCCAGGAAAAGCTAATGTAGTAGCTGATGCTTTAAGTCGGAAGTCAAGCTTAGCATCACTCTCAAGAAAGCTTTCAAGTAACGTACGCAAATCTGTGGAAGTAATCTCAAGAGCTCGATTAGCAAATTTAGTGGTACTACCACCACTAAAGGAAAAGATAAAAGAAGCTCAGGCTCAGGATGAGTGGATTCAGAAATGTCTCAAATCCAAAGAAAAGGATCTTGAGGAAAAATTCAAAACCGATGATCAAGGGATTTTGAGATACAAGAATCGGGTCTGCGTGCCTAGTATCGTTCGAAAGGAAATATTGGACGAGGCACACAAAACTCGTTACTCGATACATCCTGGAGGAACTAAGATGTATCAATATCTCAAAAAGCATTTTTGGTGGAACGGTATGAAAAGAGACATAGCCAATTACATCAAGAAATCTTTGACTTGTCAACGAGTTAAAGCAGAACATCAAAGACCTGGAGGATTGTTGCAACCATTATCTATCCCTACTTGGAAATGGGATCAGGCAACCATGGATTTTGTTTACGGATTTCCCAAAGTTAAAGGAGGATTTGATGGTATTTGGGTTATCATCGATAGATTAACAAAATCCGCACATTTCTTACCTGTCAAAGCAACCGATAATGTTAACTCGTTAGCCAAGCTTTATCAAAAAGAAATTATTCGGTTGCATGGAGTACCTCTTGGAATAGTTTCAGACAGGGACCCAAAGTTCACCTCACAACTTTGGCAAAATATTCAAGAAATGATGGGTACCAAGTTAAACTTCAGCACAGCAGCACATCCTCAAACTGACGGGCAGTCTGAACGAACCATCAGATACCTGGAAGATATGTTAAGGACTTGCGCCTTAGATTTCCAAGATAATTAGAAGGATTGCCTACCCCTTGTGGAGTTTGCATACAATAATAGTTATCAAGCCTCAATCCAAGCTGCACCTTATGAGGCCCTATATGGAAGAAAATGTAGATCTCCATTATACTGGGATATGGATGAAACCAAGGAAATTAAAAGGAAATCCCAAGGGAATATTGCTAAGAGTTGGGTAGAAGAAGCAACAGAGAAAGTTGAAATCATCAAACAAAGAATGAAAGCTGCCCAAGATCGGCAGAAAAGTTATGCTGATAATCGAAGAAGGGACATAGAATTTGCAATAGGCGAAAAGGTATTCTTGAAAGCATCTCCAAGAAAAGGGTTTATACGAATTGGGAAAGGAGGAAAGTTAAACCCTCGATATATTGGACCTTTTGAAATACTGGAACGCATCGGTCCAACAGCCTATCGCCTAGACCTACCAGCAAGTCTTACTGGACTACATAACGTATTCCATGTGTCCCAACTCCGCAAGTACTTTGCTGATGATTCACATATCCTACCTGTTGAAGAAGTACCACTGGAACCCGACCTTACTTATGAAGTAAAGCCAGTCAGAATCTTGGATAGGAAATTCCAAGAGTTGAGAAACCGAAGAATTCCCCTCGTTAGAATCTTGTGGAAAAGAAATGGTATAGAAGAACAGACTTGGGAGACAGAGGAAAAGATGTTGAAACATTATCCAGGACTGTTCAAGGATAATAATAGAATCTGAGGACAGATTCTTTTAAAGGGGGGAAGATTGTAACAGCCCTACTCAGGGCCAAGTTGAGAAAGGTAAGTAAAGGGCAACTCAGGAAGCGTTTATAACCTCGATCCCTATTAACTCACTTCATGCATTGCATTTTATGTGACTTATGTGTTTTTATGTGTTACATTTTACTAAATGTTCATAGATTTAACTCTTTTAACTCGTGCCTTGAAACTCTTCTCATAAAATCCTAGAATTCTAGTAATCATTCCTTTCTAGCACCTAAAAACCCCTCATATGCTTCAAAACCCATTCCTACAGTTTTAGGTTAGAAATTACGAAAATACCCCTACAGCCCAAAAATATTCCTACATCTCCCGAAACACTTTCACTACCCAATATTTTAACCAAAATAATCCTCACATTATTTCGATGATCGTGATACTCTCCTTACACCATAATTCCCATCCTAACTCCCGTAGTATCAAAAACCGGCAAAAACCTTAGCTTATGATTCGATCATCAATAAATCCTTATTCATCTACCTTTTTACATTCAAAATTATAACCAAAACGACCCTCAAAATATTTCATGAATTTTCACGCATTTACCAAAAACTCGATTTCACCCATAGCATATTTATAAATATTTTCCTATTTAAAAATCATCGTTTTATTTTAAAATAATAAGCTTTTATTCAATAGTCGAAATTATATTTATAACGATCCTTGAATTTTTCTCTACAACATAGTGATTTTTCCAAACTTTAAACTTCATCCTAGCTTCGATTATATAATTTTCTCATGATTTTCATCATCTTTAATGTTCATAATTTATAAACAAAAACTCCAAATATTTCATGTTTATAACTAAAACGAAGTTCATTTTTCACTCGTTCTTCCATTAATTCACTACATCAAAATTTTACCTCTCGACTCTTAAATAAATTTTATATTATTTTTACATTTATCTTTATTCCAAATGACATCATCCATGACCTCATGCTCTTCTAGAAGAATTGAACAAATGAGCATAATTTCTCCACATTTCTTAGTTATTAACCTAGCATTTGTTCAAATTATAATTAAAACACATCTCCAATTTAATTACCAAGCATTTGTTGAAACCTTAGGCAACCACATCTCCCATAAACTCTCATTTATTGCTTAGAAACCCCTCATGACTACCTATAAATACCCCCCTTAAGCCTCATTTATACCTCACATTCAACACACAAAAATCACTCTCTCCCTCTCCCCAAAACCTCACGCCACTCTCCCTCTTTTCTCTCTAAGGTATGTTTTCTTCTATTATTTCATGTTTTATATAATGTTCTTAGTATAGAAATAATAGTAGCATGCCTAGGATTATTTAAATTATGCTTTAGGAATTTATTTTATGAAATATGTGCATAGTTGATAGTTTAAATATAATGTGAGCACATTATGGAATTTTATTCAATTAAATGCATGAATTATGATATGATATAATGTGAATATGTATTTAAATGCTTATGATCTTGTTTGATTAAATTCATGCCAAGAATAATTTATTTAGAATTATTTTTCATAGAAAGTTAATATATTTTGCTATATTATGCTTTAATCTTATGTTACGAATATGAATGTGATAGAACATGTTACACACCCTCTTTGAATATTCAAATAAGCTCAAGAACATGTTCATGATGTTCTTGGATATGTGTGTGTGCATGTGTGTGCCGTGATCAATGTGTGTGTGTGTGTGAATTTGATTTTGTGTTATAAAGTGTTTAATTCACATGAAATTGAATAGTAAATGTTTTTAATAGTAATTTTGACTTTTTGGTCAACCAAATACTTATAATTTCGAAATTATTACAAAAATAATTATAAAATAAGTTTTGGAATTTTTAAAGAAATATTTTTCCTAAATTTTTCCTAAAATCAATAAACTATGTAATATTTTTCAAAAGATAACCTACATTGTCAAATTAAAGCTTGAATTTCATTTCAAATCTTATAATTAGAATTATAGTATGGTTGATAAATATTTGATTAGTTAAAGATCCCATAAACCCTAATTTGTTAATCAAATTCCCTTAAACGGGTAAATTTAGGATTTACCGGGAAATCTTTAACATATTACATAACGTGTATCTTCTTTAATTATTTCATTGTAGTATTGTGTGTAATTAGTTAGTTAGGAACTAAGAACCTAGTTCTAAGCCAGTAGTAGTTATTACTTTCAGGCGAACCTAGGATCGAAGAGTGGAATCCTCACAGTTCCACTTAAATCTCGATACCGGTGAGGGTTTTAAATCTTTTCAACTGAAATCATGATAAAATACTTTACTTTATTTCTTGAATTTCTTTCAAGTTATCCTTCCCTTTATGGGAAAATAATTCTTGTTAAATATTGAAAACATACATTTACTCGAAAAGTACTTAGTACTTTCTTACGGGTAAATATTCTTGTCTTGCAAGCAAAGTTATTGTTTTTCCTATGGGCCCGGTGGTCTTGGTAGAAGTAGTAGTCCGGGAGGCACGGGCCGAGGTCTACTATTATACCAGCCGCCAACTAGATCTTGGTGATGGTCTAACTGGAGGTTAGTTATTCCACACCAAGTGACGGGAAAAGGTACGTCCCTCCCAAACTCATGTATATCGTCACTAGGGGTAGCTCCTTGAGGTGACACCGGAGGAAGAAGGATGGTATTGTATTGTTGTATTTCTTTTTACTGAGTAACGACATCTTGATCAATGTCGTTACGAATATTCTTGGTTTTTAAGGAGTTAAGGTTGGAGACGCCTAGCTTGCGGGCATCAAAATCATTTTCAAAACGGTTCATAAGTTTTCTAAAAAGTATAGCCTATATTCCCCCTACTCCTATTTCAAACTGATATGAACCTGATATTATTATCATATATTTATTTGTTACTATATAGTATATACATTTCAAACCAAGACTTTCTTGGTCAAAACACTTCAAAAATCTTGCTTACAATCATAACCCTCAACCCCCGTCACTTACTCATTTTGACTAACCCTCCTGTTCTTTCAATTCATGATTTCAGGAATCTATACAGCGACGCCTTGGAGGTATCTTGAAGCTTTAAGGTGTCACATTCCAGTCAATTAGAGTAATCACGAGTGCATGTACATCTTACAATAAGCACTCTTCTGTGAAGTTAGACCTATCGTTGTAATTACTTGTTCAACTCAATAATATGCGTTCCGTTATGTATTGTCCCATTTTATTGCTCAAGTTTATTTTCCGTTGCAATTAAATTTCATACTCTGGTATTGTATAGTCTTGTCCGTTCGCCGGAGTATTTCTCGAGTGCTAGGTCTCACATCCACTCGGGAAGTACAACGGTGCGGGGTTGTAGTGTTAAGGGGCGCTACAAAAATCTTCAAAGTTTCCAGCTGAAAAAAAAACCTAAAACCTTGATAAAATAAGGCATACATGTAGAGAAATATATACACTTCATAACCATACAAAAGCACACGAGATTGAACACAAAAATCCATCAATTCAATCATCAGATTCACACAGCAGCAAGATCATGGAAGAGCAGATTATATTTCCAAGTTTCAAGTCCAAAAACTAAATATCTCTTCAAAGTATTTAATAGCATATCATTTACTACACAACTACCAAGTGTTAAGTGTTAAAAATTGGATTTAACAAGTGTAGCGCCCCTATACACTACAACCCCGCACCAAAGTATCTCCCGAGTGGATGTGAGACCTAGCACCCGAGAAACACTCCGGCGAACGGACAGTGCTATACAATATCAGAGTATTGGAACACTGCAGCGAAAATCTTATAATTTTAAAACTTTCAAAACTATGATAGGGGAAATGCAATAAATAAGCCAGTAATGGCGTAGTATAGGTATCAAAAGTAGTGACCATGCCGTGATAGATAATTACAAGCTCAGAAGCATAACTTATTCTAAATAACCTTGACTATTATGCTAACCAGAAGACACACTAGGCTTGAAGATACCTTCTAGTAAGCGTCCGTTAAACCTGAAACCTTGAGTTGTAAAGTGCGAGGATTAGTCAAAGTGACTAAGTGAGGGGGTAGTTGGGACTACATATATAGGTATAGGTATATTTGAAAAGTGTTTGACTATAAAAGTTGGAGTTTGATACTATTAATAAAATAATATATTAATAGTACTATACCGGAAATCAATAAAATAATAATCAATACAAATATTTGGTTCATATTTATTTTGAGAAAAAGGGAATAAGGGGACTGGGTATCAGATTCTTGAAAATATGAACCATACGACAATAAAGTATTAATGCCCTGCAAGTAGGCGTTCTCCATCCTTTACTCCTTAAACAGAATAAAATCAGAAATAACAGAATCAATCCAGCCTTCTTCCTCCATGATCTGTCGGGAGCAACCCCTCGAGATCCAGATACAGACAGAGGGAGGGACGTACCTTTCCCATCACTTAATGTGGAATAACTAACCTCCAGTTAAACCAACATTAAGATCAGATTTGGCGGCAGATATAGTAATAGACGATGGCCCTTGCCACCCGGCTATTAGTTCTACCATACCACCGGGCCCAACAGATACAGATACAGATACAGATCTTGCATTTTGGATACAGAATTGAGTTACATCATATCAATACTCGCCAAAATGGACTTGAGTATGATATGTTTGTAACTTATACTTAAACAAGGATTTTATTTTATATAATAGGATAATAGATATCCTTATATCAGATACTTCCCCAGGAAGGGCATAATACTATAATTAGAGAAAAATAAGACTGATCCTTATTAGGATAAATAATAAAATATTTTATATGTAGACTCATGATCCCAGTTGAAAATATTTTAACCTCACCTGCTACGATACGGAATCAAGTAAAGTATTCGGGGTTCCACTGTCCGGACCTAGTTCCTGAAAGTAGTGAACTACTACGGACTTAGAGAACTAGGTTCTTTCTATACTAATGCGACACATGAATGAGTACAATTAAGGCATGTTGTAACAAGGAGTAACAGTAAGGTACAGGAAATTCGATAATCTAGAATTGAAATATTATTGTAAAACACACTGATGCCAAAGTCATACAACCGAATTAACCAAGAAATTCTTATTCAATTTATAAATCCAAATTAAGGTTTATTTTTTTTTTTAATAAAAGTGAACCCGATTTTGAAAACGTTATTTAATCCCCGATTTAAAAATCGTTAGATAAAAGTCCTTTCTTAAATAAAACTAAATTTTATTTTATATTAATTCTTGAAATTACTACATGATATTATTGGTCAAAATTCATATTTAAAGTCAAAAGTCAAAGTTACTATTGAAAAACGGTTATTATTTAAACATAGGGGATTAAATACTTTTAAACATAAAATCAAACACACACTTACACACACTAGCACACGGTACACACATATTTCAAGAACATCAAGAACATGTTCTTCATCATGTTTGAATATCCCTAAGATGTTCTAGGCATTCTTGATCAAATTCATAGTCATAACATAAGATTAAAGAATAAATGAGCATAATATATAGACTTTTCATGAAATATGATTCATAAATAAATTCCTAAACGTGAATTTATTTATATCTTCAAGTATTCATAAAATTTTCTACACATGCTTGATTATATTCATATTCATAACATAAGATTTGAAGCATAATATAGCAAAATATATAAATTCTCTATGAAAAATAATTCTAAATAAATTATTCTAGGCATGAATTTAATCAAACAAGATCATAATCATTTAAATACATACTCACATTATATCATATCATAATTCATGCATTTAATTAAATAAAATTCCATAATGTGCACACATTGTATTTAACTAACAATTATGCACATATTTCATAAAATAAAATTCCTAAAGCATAATTTAATTAATCCTAGACATGCTACTATTATTTTTATACTAAGAACATAATATAAAGCATGAAATAATAGAAGAAAACATACCTTAGACAGAGTGGGAGAGGAAATGGCGTGAGGTTGGGGAGAGAAGAGAGTGATTTTGTGTGTTGATTTGTGAGTTATAAATGAGGCTTGAGGGGGTATTTATAGGTAGTCATCAGGGGTCTCTAAGCAATAAATGAAAGTTTAAGGGAGATGTGGATGTCTCCTAATTCATACAAATGCTTGGTGATTAATTAGGAGATGTGGTTAAATTATATTATGAACAAATGCTAGGTAATTAGTTAGGAAATGTGGAGAAAATATGTTCATTTAATCCTTCTAGAAGAGCATGAGGTCATGGATGATGTCATCTTGAAATAAAAATAAATGTTAAATTTATTCAAGAGTCGAGAGGTAAAATCTTGAAGTAGTGAATTAATGAAAGATCGAGTGAAAAACGGGCTTCGTTTTGATTATAATTGTGAAATATTTGGACTTTTCGTTCATAAGTTATGAATAATAAAGATGATGAAAATCATAGGAAAATTATATAAACGAAGCTATGATAAGGTTTAGAGTTTGGAAAAATCACTATATTGTAGAGAAAAATTCAAGGATCGTTTTAAGTATAATTTCGACTCTTGAATAAAAGCTAATCGTTTAAAATAAAATGGTGATTTTTAGTAAGGAAAATATTTATAAAATATGCTATGGTGAAATCGAGTTTTTGGTAAATGCATGAAAATTCATAAAATAATTTGAGGATCGTTTTGGTTATAATATTGAATATCAAAAAGTAGATGAGCAAGGATTTATTTATGATCGAATCATAAGCTAGGGTTTTTGCCGGTTTTTGACACTACGGGAGTTAGGATGGGAATTATGGTTCACGGAGAGTATCACGATCCTCGAAATAATGTGAGGATTCTTTTGGTTACAATATTGGGTAGTGAAAGTGTTTCGGGAGACGTAGGAATATTTTTGAGGGGTATTTTCGTAATTCCAACCTAAAACCGTAGGAATGGGTTTTGAAGCATATGAAAGGGTTTTAGGTGCTAAAAGGGAATGAATACTAGAATTCTAGGATTTTATGAGAAGAGTTTCAAGGTACGAGTTAAATAAAGGAAATAATTAAATCTACGATCATTTAATTAAAGTGTAACACATAAAAGCACATAAGTCACATAGAATGTAATGCATGAAGAGAATAAATAAGGACCGAGATTATAAGTGCTTCTTGAATAACCCCTTTACTTTTCCTTTTCCAACTCGGCGCAGGTTAGGGCTGTTACAACAAGCTTACATGATCAGCATATATGCATTAAATCATCAATATACTCAACCTAAGACAAGGTTTCAAGAATTAGAGCTAACCCTTACTGATCATGCAATTCTTCAAACTCATATCAAACCAAGATTAAAACATGAATTTCATGGATTAAAAGAAGTATAGAAGAGTGAGAAATAAAAAAATACACTTACCTTCAAAGGATGATGAAGTATGGAAGAGTATTGAGCTCAAATGGTCAAGGTTTGCAATAGTGCTTCTTCTTCTCTTCTTTCTTCTTGGAGAGGATCTTTTCTTCTTTCTTATGGTGGGAATTTCGAATAGGGGCTGATAGGTTGGTGATAGGAGTGACTCTAGTTTATATTAGTGAAGGTTTAGGCTTCATTGGGGTTAGGGTGGGCCCACAAGTACAAGACAAGTCAAAACTAGTCATTTTGGTGCGAGTTGCTCGTTTCGGTGGAATTTCGGAGGCCCAAATGAACTTAGAAAATTACAAGGTTAGGTTCCAAAGCTCTCAAATCTCATTAAGAGTCCAACGCCTCTTCCGGAATTCAAATCCGAATTCTCGAGCTGAAGTTACGCCGTCCCGAACCAAGGTGAGCTAAATGCTCCTTAGCCCCCTTTAGGTCCCGTAAATTAAAAACGAGCCAAAAATAAACCAAATAAATTCAAAATCATATAAAAAGCATACAATCATGTTTATAACTCACATAATTCATGCATATAAAAAATTCACAAAAATCGGAATTGAATTCGGATACTTATAGGTCAAATTACAAGGCATAGAGGTATAGACGTTCAAAAAAAATTTATCTCATACTTAAACAAATAATTTCATATAAATTCAAATAATCAAATGAACATTAAAATATCACATAATTGCATAAATAAATAACTAATTCGCACACGTATCCCACCCGTAATGACATACCTGAATGTTCAAAAAACCGGGATGTTACAGTAGTACTTAATACTTTCAGGCGAAATTAGGATCAAGCAGTGGAATTCACATGACTTTGTCTGACTACCGGTATAGGTGAGGGTTAAAATGTTTTCAACTGGAATCATGCCTATAGATACGTATCTATATAAAAATTATTTTCAAACCTACCTATTATTTATGGTTTGCTATCCTATATACATAATACAGTACTATAATTCCACTTTTTTAAAGGGAAAAATACTTTTATGCCGGAATCAACGTTTTACTAAGACACTATATATATTTAAGTCCACCTTATCAAAACATTGATTCCTGGGAAGAAAGAAAAATATTTATCTCTTATTGTTATGGGCCCCGGCGCGCATCCGTGTCGAGCAATTACCCGGAAGGTATAGGGCCGAGGGTATTGTTGGTGAAACGGACCGCCACCAACTCTTGGTAGTGGATTAGCTGGAGGTTAGTTATTCCACGCCAAGAGATAAGGGAGATGTATGACCTCCCAGGGAGTGGTATGAGCTCCCGCTTACTGTTTACTGCCACTAGGGGTAGCTCCCCATGGCACTGGAGTTAAGGAGGTATTATCAAATTAGTTTTATTAAAGTATCGGCGCCTTGATCAGCCCGATACCGTTTCACCAACTATTTAAGGAGTTACGGATGGAGAGGCCTAGCTTGTAGGCATTAAAGTTCTTATTACAAACGGTTCATACTTTCATAAATACTTCCCATATACCCTTACCCCTATTTTAACAATTATTATGAACCGTTTCCTATTTACTATATCCCATTGCTAATATCTTAGATCAAGATCTTCTTGATCATATAAATATATAAATATACATATATCGTCCGGCCATACAAGTACGTTGTAACGGGAGTGTTATTTGCATTTCTAAATTATTTAATTATATAATTATGTGTTATTTTAATGATTATGTTATTATTTGAAATTATATGAAATTACTTCTTTAACTTATCAACTTGTTTTAAACGTTTATGTATAAGTACCTTGGAATTTGCTCATCATGTGTCCGAATTCAATTCAGTTTCTTGTGAATTTTTTATATACGTAGATTACATGAGCTATGAACTTGACTATATACTTAATATGTGATTTTGAATTTATTTGATTTAGTTTTCGCTAGTTTTTATTTACGGGACCTAAAGGGGGGCTAAAGGGCATTTAGCGCACCTTGGGTTCCGGGCGGCCTAACTTGAACTCGGGAATTCGGATTCGAATTCCGAAAAATACGTTGAACTCGTAATGAGATTTGAAAGCTTTGGAATCTAACCTCATATTTTTCTATGTTCATTTGGGCCTCCGAAATCCCAACGAAACGAGCACCTCCCACCAAAATGATCCCTTTTGACTAGTTTTGAACTTGTGGGCCCCATCTTAACCCCAATTAAGCCTAAACCATGACTTATATGACTTGAGTTAACTCTCCTTCTCCCCTTACCCCAGATACTCAAACCACACCACCACAAAAGAAGGAAAATTCAGCTCGAACAAGAGGAAAGGAAGAAGAAGAAGAGACCTTGGCCATCTTTGTGATTTTTGAACTCAAAACTCTTCCATACTTCATCATATCTCAAAGGTAAGTGTATTTTTGTAATCCTCGCTATTTTAGACTTCTTCTGATCCATGAAATTCATGTTTTGCATTAGAATTTACGTAAACTTGAAGAGATGCATGAATAGTAAGGGTTAGCCTCCATTTTTGAAACCTTGGCATAACTTGAACTTGTTGTTGAATTTATGCAAATTTGTTGATCATATGAACTTTTTCACTTCACTTCTTAACACTTAACACTTTTTAGTTGTGCAATAAAGGATATGTCATGAAGGAACTTGATTCAAACTTGGAAGAAACTTGGAATTTTTGCAATATTCAAGAACTTATGCTTGTTAGACTTAATAGTTGTTGGTATAGCTTGATTTCTTTGCATTTGGTGAGTTGTTTGCTGCTATCTTTTGCTCTTTTCCTTCCTTTCTTGCTGCTGCTGCTACGTAAGGGTTGAAACAGGGGAAGACCTCTATGGCTACTGCTCGAGAAGGAAGCCGCAAAGGGTAATGGGCATTACCCCTTTTGTGCTACAGGAGAGTAACGCCCGTTACTCTCCAACTCCTACGTGAACTGCCTCCATTAACGGGGGTTAAGCTCCCTTAACTAGAGCTTGGTAAGCCTCTTTACCTCCTGGTTATGCTGTGGCTGTGGGCTTTAACGGGAGTCACTTCATGTGGCTTGGAGAGGAGTGACGGAGTGACCCCCATTACTCTCTCTTCTTGTGTGTAGAGTTGTGTTATCTTTGTTGTTTGTTTTAGTTATACCTTATATATGAATTATATGCTTCATTCATATCTTATTTACATTGTTAAAGTGCTAAACAATATGTTATAATTCATGTTTTAATTTATAACATGATTTAAGTACTTAAATGTGAACTTATGTGAGGCAGTATAATCTAAATGCCCCTTGGTTGCACGTACGAATTATTTGCTTTGTTTATTTGCTTCATATGTTAATTCTTGTTTCTCTTATGACTTACAAACATTGGTGACATGCTATAATTCGTGTTACCTTGTGTGATATGAATTTGTGTTTTAATTTAAATGCTCTCATGTGCTCTTAAGTGACTTAAGTGCCTTTCAATGTGCATAAATGAGTTAGAACTTTGTCTAATTGCTTAATATGCTGATCTCTTATTTCTTTTATGACTTATGTAATATGTAACATGTAAATCTATGTGTTAACTTGAAAGTATTAAACTTATAGGACCTTTGAATATGAAATACGTGAAAAATGAAATCATACGCCTTAACAGTATCCTTTGTTGTTTCCTTTGTCCAGAGTTCGGTCCCGTGCATAACGAGGAGGTTCCGTAGGCATTCGTTTGCATCCGGTTTACATCCTTTTGCTCCACTGCATTCTTCCTTTTAGTTAGTATGACCTACAACCCTATGTGTTTTGAAGCCCTCTTGTGAATTATGTATATTATATGATAGATATGTGTATGATATGTGTAGAACCCCAGAGCGTAGAGCACTACATCCCCCACACCATAACCTAACACGTGTTACGAAATAGAGACTTCACACATGCATCTTGCCACGGCGAACGGGTGACAAATAAAAATCCCACCTAAGTTAGGCGGTCTAGACCCTAATTCAGAGTGCGTAACAAAAAAATCAAAATACAAACTGAAGCACCAGGGTTGTCAAACATGCATATAAAATCCAACTAATTCAATTAAATTACATACTGATACAAATATACCCTTCCCGAGCCAAATAAATCTTACAAGTTCATAATTTCAGTATTCATACTTAAACATAATACCAAAACGGAAAAGTAAAGATGTGGAATGCTAAAGGACACGAACAAGGACTCGAACAACTCAAAAGAAAACCGCCTAGCTCGAACCGAAACCTGCACCTGCAAACTCAAAGAAACTAGAGGGGAAAAAAGAAGACATCGAGGAGGGGTCAGTCCTAAAGACTTGTGAGGGGGCTAACACACTCACACGTACATATACATATATCAGAGTATATTCCAAAGTCATAAAAGCTCATGAACCAGGGCATGATTTTTCCAATCTAAAACATTCTAGCCCGTGATATTAGTTATACAGAAAAGAGTTAAGGCTGAAGGACAAAATTGCCAAATTTTATAAATTAGGAATCCACTCCCGTTTCACGAACCATTTTCATAATCAAATCACACAACTCGGTAAGTACGAGTCTCAAACCGCCTAACTCCATTCATAATGAAAATCAGTATCATAATTCAAATGAAAAACATAATTCAAACAGTCATACCTCTTCTCTGAGTTATGGAAGGGTGGTACCTACCCTAACCATCGATCATACAGTATGGGTCGTGAGTTTCATGAGGGTCACGCACGAGGACTCCTTCCCCCACCAACCTCTTGGTGGGTTCAGGGGTGATCTTAAGTGTGGAGATCGCACTCGAGAGTGACCCGACAACCCAACGCCATCTCGGGGCTCCTTTGTACAAATCTCCGGGGCTCAGTTCATAAATCATAGTTCATAATTCATAATTTTCAAAAATCAGACTTATCTTTCAAAGCCATAACTCGCTATTTTCAAAACACACAGACCAACCCTTTTTCAAAAAAAAATAAACAAAAACATAACTTACGTATACATAAAAGCGTTTTTCAAATATTTCATGACAAACGGTCCAATTCCCACGAAATACATATCAAACACGTATCTATACACATATATACAAACGTAGGTCGCATGCGAGCTTAAAACATATTTAGGGTCGTAGGTCATAATAACTAAAAGAAAGAAACCTCACCTTGACGAACAAACCAAATAAAATGGGCAAGCGGACGCTTAAAGAACTACCTCCTCACCAACAGTGCAAACCTCTAAACAAAAAAAATGACAAAGACATACTTAGACTCAAAATGAACCAATTAGACGCTCGGCAAATGCATATGAACGCAAATGATCCAATTTACTTCACATAATTTCATACTTAAGCATATCGAGGCAAATAGTGAAATATCAAACAAATAATTAACAAATTAAACTCATAATGCATCAATTAAACTCCTAAGTTACCATATAATAGCATATTATGAGCATTAAAAAATTTAAAGTTCCTAAGGAGAGTAATAGATGCATATGAGTTGGAATAAAATAGCACTTAGCGCATATAAATTCATATTAAGTCATAGATCACATATTTTATGCCAAACGGATTCGGAACATTCATGAAACGAATATCACTTATCACATAAAATGTTCACAATGTATACATATCATAAAGAGAGCAAAGAGATATCACACGAATTAAATAAATAAGGCATTCAAGCGTGCATTAGGAGGCACAACAAATAAATTTCGTCATATATCATGTAAACGAGCACCCAAATCACGAAATAAATTCATAATAAATCATATAACATGATATACAACAAGTTAGTATCATATATTAATCATAAACAAGATAAGAAAGCTAAGCAAAACACGAACGAAACGTAAAAGAAGCGCATAACAGCAGCTTCACGAAAGTGACCCCAAAAGAGGTCGCGGCCGCGACTGAAACTCAGCTCAAACCAGGTCGCGGTCGTTACCACACTCTCCAGAAAAATCTCCAACAGTTGAAGGTCGAAAGTAGGCCAAAAATGGCCTAATTTCGGTCGCGATCGTGACTGCACGCAGCAGTCGCGAAGAAGACGCAGTAGCCCCTGTTTTCCTTCCCTTTCTCACAGCAGCAGTACAACAACATAGCAGCACCAACACAGCAACAAAAAGGCAACAAAAGGGATATAAAAAGCAGCTAAATCATCCCCAAAACATCAAATACACGCATGGGAGAAACAAAGAAGCAAATCAGTCCCAATTTCTTCAAAATTCATTTTCAGCCATGGTTGAACTAGAAGCAGCAAATTACCACAAATTTGATGCTTAGGAATGAAACATATAAGCTATCTATATCACATAAATAGTTTCAAATCAAGAAATGGATCAAGAATTCTCAAGAATTCACTCAAATTTATCTCTAACCTTTACTATTCACATATAAATTCATATCATGCTCAAAATAAATGAATCATGGCTTGAAAGTTATCTCAAGATGTGGAGGACAATAAAATATACATACCTCTCGGTTTTGATGAAGATCGGAGGTCAAACGAGTTCAAAATCGCCTATGGGTGAACAGTTCCGAGATTTCCCCCTTTTTTCCTTTCTCCCTTCTCTCTCTTGGTCTCTGTAGCTTTTGGGTGGGGAGGGTGAATATGGTTAGGTAGGATAATGAGTTAGGGTCATATAGGTTCTAAAATCGGGTCATTTGGTCAAGAAACGAATAAGTTATGGCCAAAATCGTAAAAGGTGACAAATCTGGGCGAAGTTCACGTTTCGGACGAAATTCGGTGGATCAAACAGGCTTAGAAAATTACAAAAATAGGTTCAAAAGCTTCCAATTTTTGTTATGAGTCCAGTGCTTCTTTCAGAATTTGAATCCGAATTCCGGAGCCCAAGTTACGCCTTCCGGAACACAAGGTGCGCTAAAACGAGTTAGGCCCTCGTGTCCCTAACAAATAAAATGGTTTGAAAACCGTATCAAATGAACTCAAAAACTAAAACGAACATCTAAACAAATTCATAATGAACATATTTCATGCATATCATGTAATCACATACTTAGGAGTACATAACGGGTCATACGAATCGAATGGGGAATTAAACGGGGTCGAAACAAACAAATACATAACAAAGTGTAATAAATAATTAGTCAAATAATCAATTAGGCATATAAACAATTTAATAAACACGTAGAAGCATAAAAAAATAAATAAAATGCGTACAAAATACTCTCGAAAGTGCGTACCTGTACGGCCGAAAAATCGGGATGTTACAATATGTGCTTTAAGGGCTCGTCCCATTTTGTTATAAGACTTTGAAAAAACTTTTATTCATGCCACATAAGACAGTTTATGTCACATAGGGGTACAGAATTTAATGGAAACCCCTATCTATTATATTAATAGAAACCCTCCTAAACAATTTAAGGGGTCTTCTCTTATGGCCACCGTTATTCAAGTGTTCCTCGTGGATCTCTCTTGCTCCTTGGGTGCTTGTCTCCAAAATGAAAAGAAAAATCCTCACTTCCTAAGTTCTACTCTCTTTACATAAAGTAATATGGCTCAATCTTCATATTGACCATAGACAAGTACATGGGGCATACCCCGGCCCAAAAACAATAATAAGGAAAGCCACATAATAAACACATAACAGTACGCACATAAATAGGGCACCCACCCCAATTGAAATAACGTAACTATGGGGCTCCGACCCCAATTGAAATAATCCATGTGCAGAAATTAAAACATTCACAAGACTAACCCATGATCATCTAAACTAGTATGCATCCGTTTGAATTTAAATTTACCAACTAAATTTAAAATTCCCTTGACTTCAAGTTACAATAACTTAAGCAATTTGAATATAGTTCATTATTCAAGAATTTATTTAAAACACGAATTCGGATCAAGACAAAACTCAATTAATTTAAAAAATTAAATTTTTGTCAAAATATCATTCAAAGTGATGTTTATTATTTTTCTCAAAAAATTAGAACTTGTCTTTAATTCAAAAAAATCCCAAATTTTATAATTATTTCAAATAAATAATTTTATAAAATTAAAATCAAATTTTAAAATAAAATTAGATTTTCAAAATGGGATTTTTCGAAGCCTGAAACACGAAAAAAAATTCCGGGATCAAACCGAACCACACGCAAGGTGCACGAAGGTACGCAACCCCCCAGTCATGCGCATAAGGTGCGCAACCCCCACGCAGCTCTGCACAAACTGCCCGCGCGGGCGTGCGGGAGATGCCGACCGTGGCCGGCAGCTGCTCGCGTAGCAAAGCTGCACATCGTGCACGCGCCTGGCACGCTAGCCTGTGCATCGCATGCGGGCGCTCACCGGTAGGGGAGGGCGGAACTAGGCGTGCCTAGGCGCTACGCGCGGATATGCAAACGGCCCAATTGTGCCCAGCCTTGCCCGCGCGGACTGCATGGTTTGGGGCGGCGTCTTGCCGCCCCATGCACGTACGGCTGCGCGGTAAGCCGTACGTAATGGGGCGCGGCGTGCAGTCCGTTCCGGCCGTTCATTTCATAATTTCCAAAATTCCAGGAAGTATGGGTGTGATCACGGTCACGCGTAAGCCTTAAAAAATCGAGCCCCTTGCCCTTTTATAGTGAAGGGTTCGAAACCCTAAAGGTCATGTAGGAATCGGATTCCTACTTTGATTTGTCTTCTATTGTTTCTTTCTCTCCAAGTAAATAATGTCTTATCTAAAATAAGATATCTATTCCTTCTGGAAAGAAAGTTCCTAACCAATTACGAATATTTAATTATTCTACCAATAATTAAATATCTTATCCTAATACTTTATTAGAATAATAAAAATAGAAGATATTTATTTATTTCTTTATTCTAATCAAATTAGATCAAGCAAATAATTAAATACTTAGAATTAGTTTTCCAATTAATTCTTTCTAGGACTTTAGAATTAATTCACCAATTAATTCCAACGGGCTAAAATTAATTCTTCAATTAATTTTATTTTGGCTATATAATTAATTCTCCAATTAATTATATTTAGGGACATATAATTAATTCTCTAATTAATTATATCTTGGCTTTATAATTAATTCACTAATTAATTATATTTGGGCTTGATAATTAATTCTCCAATTAATTAACAAATGATCCAATTTCTCAAATGGATTCACACGTCCCAAACATGCTCTCGAACCCACACGTGTACTTTACCCTGTGGTCTCGTTTCGATCAACTATTTGATCTTTCCATAATACCCTTTCAACCAGGTATTTGTGTGTGACCCTCTAGGTTCAATTTCAGTTAGCAGTGAGCCTAATTAATTAATACCCATTATTAAATAATTACCTCACAGATCACACAACCATAGTCTAGCAACAGGTGTGTGACCCCTACCCGAAATGTGAATGTATATTTGAAAGAACCTTTCAGTCAATGACATCATGTGAGATACGATCCTCCTACCATCCTATTTCTCGATTAAGATCTAGGGCATGGGAATAGGGAGAGCCCTACTAATCTTAATCATAAAACAAAGTTCCCTTCATATTCCATTTGATCTCAATCCAAGAAAACCCCATTTTCTTGATGTCTTGATCTAACCACCTTGCGCAAGGATTTTCAGGATGGAACATGAATGACTTGTGTAATAAGAGATCACCTTGCCTACAACAAGTTTAGGTCCTTTATTGATTCCAACAATTCTCACATGCCACTTGTGTAATCCCAACATAGGTCGTGGTTCAGGTGTCTATATGGCGACACCCTTTTGAACCTATATCAAAGATTACAGAGGTAGCTCATACGAGACAATGTGGAATCTCAAGTCTAAGGATTAATTCCTCACGTCCTTGACATGTGAGATATTTCCTAATCTGGAAGTTCTAGTAACGTCCTTTCCCATTTAGGAATCTTCTCACACTGGCCACTCTCAGTGATGAAGTTCTTGCAACTATCACCCTTATGTATTATGAACGCATCAACCTATGCACTTATCACCCCATGAAACTAGGTGATCCGTCTTAAGGGCATAACTACACAAGCAAGTCTCAACAGAGGTAAAGTCGACACTCCCACTGTCTGTCGGTCTCATTGACTTGGAGAAGTTTCTAATCCTTGCCTATGGAGTTAAGAACTTGTTTTATGTGGCATTCCTATAATGACAAAGTTCTTAACGGCCTCATCGGATTAGGGGAGTTCTAGACATGCACACGTAATGGAAACACTCAAAACATGTATTGGCACATAAGAAGTGTTACTTGTGATTATAAGCATTCGTATATTATTCAAAGATTGTATGTGATATAGGGAAAGTCCCAACGCATAACAGCTTTCTAGGGCACTATTCCCAACACATAACTCGCCATATATTCATAACAGATCATATTGTAGCATATCACAAGTATTCATAAGGTTAAAGTGCATGTAAAAGGCAAAGAATGCATAAGTGAAATGAAGTAGCACTTTAGGCATATAAGAGCATATGAGTTCACAATTCGAAAACGAGAATTCAAATCAAGCTATAAATTTAATACAACACACATAACACATAATATATCAAGTTAACATTGCATACGAGTCATAGATGAAGCGAGAAGAAATAAAACACAAAATAAACTCACACACGTAACACAAAAGATCAACACGTCAAAAGGAGTTTCAATTAATTCCATAAATTAACAATAAAAGGCAAACATATATATATACAACATAATATAATCAGTTTATACTATTTGCAATACATATATTATTATATAATCATATCATGGTATTAACATTACAAAACAACCCAATTTAAAACATGAAAGCATTTAAGCAACAAGGTACGTGAGCATGCAAATCTCCCTTCCATCACCGACGTATGAGGTAGGATTGTTTTGTTTTGACTTGTTTGACTTGACCTTGTTCGACATGAGGAGTTTCAAGGAAAACTCATACTCGCCGAGTTTGTTTGTCTTGCCTTGAAATCTATGAAATGGGAATGGACTTATAAATACGTAAAATTGGTTAAGTTTGGCCTTCAGCCTAACTTCCTTTAAGTATATATATTTATTATCACGGGAAACGTTTTAGAGTACAAAAACCATCCCCGGTTCAAGGATTATTATGCTCTTGTTACATGTTTTGCTCTATATGTATACTGGTACGTGTGTTAGGCCCCTCACCAGTCTCTAGAACTGACCTCGTTGCTTCTCTCTTTTTTTCCCCTTTTCTTGAGTTTGTAGTTACTCGTTTGGGAGTTGAGCTAGGCGGCGGTCATCTTTCGAGTCTTGGGTTGAGTTGTTTGAGTCTCATGTATTCTCTTTTATTTTATTTTGTAAATTGAGCTTTGGAACTTATATATGTGAAAATGATTCGTTATGGAAAGCATGAGATATGATTTAATTTAGTCAAGTGGCATATTATGTATACTTGTTTTAAATGATTCTAACACGTTGCGTATATGTATAACTGCTTATATGGATCTTGTTGCTTCCGCACTCTTGATTTAAATTCTGTCACGCACACTGTATTAGTGTCTAGACCGCCTAGCCTAGGAGTTTGATTTTGTTTGTCTCCCGTTCGCTATGATTTGATACTTGTGCGGAATCCTGGTTTCGTTGCACGTGTCGAGCTATAGTGCGGGGGATGTGGTGCCCACCAATCTCCTTGTGGGTTTTTAACCTTTGGTACTTGACGAGGGACTCGAGGGCCTAACTAGTTTTATTGCGCTCCATGTTCCGGAAGGCATAACTTGAGATCGGGAATTCGGATTCGAACTCCAGAAGTGGCGCTGGACTTGTAACAAAAAGGGGAGCTACTAAATCTAGTCTTATATTTTTCTAAGCCCGTTTGATCCTCCGAATTTCGGCCGAAACATGAGCCTCATGCAGATTTACCACCCTTTACCATTTTGCTCGTAATTTACTCGTTTTAACTCCGTTTGACCCAATTCTTGAACGTTTATCTCCCTAACACAAAAACCTACCCTCCCATTTCAGCCATTTTGGCCCAGACCCCAAGGAGACCGAGAGAGAAGGGAAGAAAGGGGAAGAAAGAGGGGATTTCTACCACTATTCACTCAGTAGAGATTTTAGGCTCGTTCGACCTCCGTTCTTCACCGAATCAAAGAGGTAAGCATATATTTTTGTTTTCCACATCTTTATACAACTTTTAAGTCTTGAATCTTTGATTTTGAGCATGATTTGAGCGAGTTTTGAGCTTGGGCATGAATAGTTACGGGTTTGTGAAGATTTGTTGATATCTTGCTCGTTTTTGCTTTGATTCTTATTCCGTGAAGTGCTATGTGATCCTTGATGCATCCTTGATCTTGTCCTAGCCTTGAATCTGATTTATGTGTGGTGTGGAGAAATCCACCATTGAAGAACTTAAGGTTTTCTGGAAGCTTTTTGATTGATTGTTGGATTCATTCTTTTATCGGCTTGTGTGTGTGCTTTGTATGAAGAACTAGCTATGTTTTTGCTGCTATGCTTTACCTTGAATTATTGTTGCTCCTTCCCTTGCTCCTCCCCTGTTCAAGCTGTTGCTGCTGCTGCTGCCATGGATTTTTGAGGAAGAAAGGCAACACAGCCGTGTCCACATTTCAGGCAAAATGGGCGAGGCCGTGTTGATATTTCGACCTTGTTGGATGAATTGATTTAAATCGGACACGGCCATGTCCATTTTGAACTGCAAACCAACACGGCCGTGTCCTAACTTTCGAAATTGGATTTTATTTGACAAACTTGCAACTGATGCAACCGTGCATGGAAGGGAGATTTGCATGCTCACGTACTTTGTTCCTTAAATGCTTTCATGTTTTAAATTGGGTTGTTTTGTAATGTTAATATAATGATATGATTATATAATATATTATATGAATTGCAAATAGTATAAACGGATTATAATATATTGTATATATATATATTTGTCTTTTATTGTTAATTTATGGAGTTAATTGAAACCCTTTTCACGTGTTGATCTTTTGTGCTGTGTGTGTGAGTTTATTTCGTGTTTTATTTCTTTTTGTTACTTCTTCTCGCTTCATCTATCAACCTAAAGGTAAGTCACAAAGCTTGCCGCACCATCCCGGATAACCAACCGCCTCCACGAAGGATATAAACGGGCTAGCCTTCCATCCATTACCAAAAAATACCATTGAGCCCAAATGGACCTCCTAAAGCAACCACTAGCTCAAAACGACACTCAAACAACAACCCACACCCAAGGTAGCTCCGTACCTCACAAGGCGCCTTCAACAACCACCAAGAGCTCTCGGCCCTCACAACTCGCCAACCACTTGGCGCTCAACCTTACCAAACTCTCTCCAAGAAGAGAGTCCATACAAAATAAAAGAAACAACGCAAGCAGCAAGCAAACTCTAAAAGCAACAAAAAGAGAAGAGTAACAAATAAATGGGTTTCCCCGAGAATAAAATATGCATGTACGAAATGCCATGTATGCTTAGTGTACCTTTCACTATGGTGGTAGTGTTAAGCTCAGCGTCAACTTCTTTGCTATCGAAGGTGAAATCTTGACCTTGAATGGGGATCTTGAGGTCGTGGTACGTCAAAGACTTCTGATTCGGATTCTTCGGGTAAACTCTCACCACATGTCCCCAACTCTTTATACTCGGAGTAATCCCTTACTCCCTTTCTATCTGCATTCTTGATTGAAATTCTGTTGTGCACTCTGTATTAGGGTCTAGACCGCTTAACCTAGGAGTTCGTTTTTTTGTCTCCCGTTCGCCATGGTTTGATGTGTATGTAGAGTCCTGGTTTCGTTACACGTGTCGAGCTGTGGTGCGGGGGATGTGGTGCCAACACCCCGTTCTTCGACCGTATAGGTATAACGTCACGAGTGCATTTCTTGCGTTTTAATTTTTTAATTTACGAACTTATATGTTTATTTTAATGTTTAATTGTATAATTGTTTATTTAAATTATTTATTTATACTTTTAAATTGGAATATTTGAACTATACGCTTGTTTCTTTGGTAATTGCTCCATACGCGCTCGATTTTGATTCCGATTTTTGTACCAACTTGCCAAGCATGAGTGCTATGTGTTATGGATCTGTTAGCATGCTCGTTTTATGTTTTCGAGTTTGTTTGTTCATGTTTTGGTTCGTTTGTTTGGAGAGGAACCAAAAAGGGCCTAAAACGATTTTAGCGTACCTTGGGTTCCGGGTGGCATATCTCGAGCTCGGGAATTCAGATTTGAATTCTGTTATCTCAGTTGAACTTGTTTCGACGATTCGGGTTCAATGAAATAAGCCTTACAATTTTCTAAGTTCATTTAGACCTCAAAAATTCTACCGAAAAGAGCATCTGGCGCCAAAATGACACCTTTTGACCTAGTCTTGAGTGGTGGGACCCTTCTTAACCCTAACCAAGCCTAAACCTTGACTAATGACATTGAGTTAACTTCATCTCTTCCCTATAACTCCTGAAATTCGAACCGTTTATCCTCCCCAACCCAAGAATTCAGATTTCAAGTGAAGAGAAGAACGAGAAGAAGAACCCTTTTGGCCCATTTGTGATTTTGAGCTCAAATCACTTCCTTGCTTCTCCATCTCTTAAAGGTAAGTATATTTGTGTATTATCCACTCTTTTATGCATGTTTTGATCCATATAATTCATGTTTTGAATCAGATTTGATAAGGGTTTGAGTTGGTTCATGAATAGAGAGTTTTGGAGATGATTTGTGCTTTCATGACTTAGCTTGATTCTGTGGCTGTTTTAGTGCATGAAAACTGATCATATGAGCTTGTTATTCTTTATTTATAGCACTTAACACTTGGTAGATGAGTTATGGATGAATTTCCATTGAACCCCTTAGATTATATGAAGAGATTTTGAGCTTGAAACTTGATGAAAATTCTGCTCCCTTCTTACCGAACTACTGTCAGGATTTTATGATTGATTTATTGATTTCTTGAGCTCCATTTCGTGGGAATTTGCATGATTATGAGGTATTTGAGTTGCTTTACATGTTAGCTTTGTTGTTCCAAGCTTTTAGCCTTTATTTCAGCTCCAAACATGAAGAAATGGCTGCTTGAATTCATGTCTTTCCTTGCTTCGATTTTTCTTGCATGTTTGAAGTGATCTTTGTTGCTGCAAGTTATGGCCTGAATATATGATGTTTTAATGTTCATTTCATACATGTTTTGGTGTGTTTTCATGGCCTAAGAAGTTCCCTTGAGGCTGCCACGTAATCCCCTGTTTTTCCCACAAGAGCCGAATTTGCTGAGCCATTTTTATTTTTTTTCAAAGCTTTCTTCTTGACACGGCCATGTCAGAATATAACTAGATATTGACATGGCCGTGTTGGAGGTTCGACTTGGGCCCTTAATTTTAAAAAATTCAGACACGGCCATGTCCGTTTTTTGTGTATTTTGGACATGGCCGTGTCATCTTTGTCGACGGTGCCCGGGTAAGTTTCTTCATCGTTTTGTTGCTTTTTGTTGGCATTTCTCATCCCGTTTATAACTTGTATGCATGCTTAACTTGTTATATTTTCTGTTAAGTTGTATTTTTTGGATTTATGGTTCGATTTACTTGCTCGTCTTTGAATTATAACCTTATATACTCTTATATACGCAACATGCTACTTCACTTCACTTCATGCGCATCATTTACATTCATATGCATTCGTCGAGTGTTTGATTGGTTCATATTGAGTCTAAGAGTAACTCTTGTTGTTTGTTTTGTTCAGCTAACCCTCCTGAGGACAACGAGGTTGCACATTAGGCGTTCTTTGCTCTCTCGCTTACTCTTTTGCTACTTTAAGGTGAGGTTTTGTTTATTTTAGCTAATTCGACCTAAAACCCTACTTGTTTTGAAGCCCGCATGTGACGTATATATACTATATGATAGAAACGTGTTTGACATGTACTTTGATGGCTTGTCCCACTTGTGAAAGACCTTCAAAAATGCTTCTATACGTATATATACTCTAGTTTGCCTTGTTTTTTAAAAAGCTTGAAATACGCTTGGTCTTGTAACGAGAATTGGTCTTGAAAGATAGACTCCTAGTACTTGAATCGTTTCTTGACTTGGGCCCCGAGAATATGGGTAAGGAGCATCCAGGATAGCCAAGGGGTCGCTGCACTCACCTCTTGTGCATATTTCCATTTGAGAGGATTTACTCAACCTCAGGAGGTCGAGGGGAAAGTGAATTCTCTTGAGCCGGCTGTTCCCACCGTCGAAGGAGCGGATAGGAGTAATTAGCCCCCGTCTCAGCACGTACTTGACTTGGGATTTGAGGGAACGCATCTCTCCTTTCCACTTAAAGCTTGGAAGGACTTGTTTTGGTTTGGTTTTTGGTCTTGTTATGTCATGGAAGTATGGGGATAACTTGTACCCACCGAGTTCTTGTCTTATCTTGAGTTTATGGAACGAGAGTGGATTCTTAAACACTTAAAATTGGTTGCTTTGGCCTCCGTCCTTTAACTTCTTTTAAGTGCTTATATCTAGTATCATGGGCTTTGCTTTGGATTGTAAAAACCATTCTCGATTCATGAACTATCTCTTGTTTTGTTAATTGCCTTGCTCTATTACGTATATGGGTGTATGTGTTAGTCCCCTCATTAGTCATTGGGAGTAACCCTCATTGTTGTTCTTTCTTTTTCCCCTTCTTTTGAGTTACAGGTACTTCTTTTGGGAGTCTTGAGCTAGGCGGTAAGTGGTCTAGTCGTCTTACTTGTGGATAGCTCGAGTCTCATGCATTTATTGCATTTTGTTACGTACTTATGATACTTTTGGGACATGTATTGATATACTCTTGTTATATACTTATTATTTTGGCCCGGGATGGGCGTATGAATATGTAAATGTGATACTATAACCTTGAAGCTATGATGTATATATATGTGTGTGTTAATAGTTGGTTATACTTGTGTTTTAATCGTTTCCGCACATATTTGTTTAATTGCGCGCTTTGATTTAAGGGTCTAGTCTGCCTAGCTCAGGAAAGTTTTGATTTGTCACCCGTTCGCTATTGTTTGACATGTGTACGGAGTTCTATTTCGTTACACGTGTTGGACTCTAGTGCGGGGGATGTGGTGCCCACCGCTTGGCGCGCTACATCCTTAGGTGGTATCAGAGCTCTTGGTTGCAAAACTGGAGCTCTAGTGTTGTGTTGGGTTTGTCTAGGTCGTTCGGCTTAGGATTATGTGTTTGTTTGCATTCACGACATCATTTTTGTGATTTAATTGTAATTAATTGTCTTAATTGTACACATGAACATGCACCAAAACCCAGCATGCATAGATATTTCTTGGAAGTGTGTTTTATTTCAGGCTATCACCTCAATAACAACAGTCATCACCGGGAAAGAACAAGGGAAACAAGTTTCTCCGGTCTACAAGAAGTTTAAAAAATTTTGATCCTTTGAAGGAGTTTGGGGATAATGATGTTAAGATCGAGGAAGGATTATTAGAGGTATTGTGGTTCTGGAAGATTTGTTTGGGGAATAACCCAAGAAAAGTAGAAGTATACCATCCGTTTCAATCCAAGGTCAAGCTTAAAGTGATTTAAGAAATTGAGATCCAAATTTAAAGATCCCGTGGATATCACGAGAAAACAAGAGGTGTACTATCCATTTAATCCAAGGCCGAGCTTGAAGAGTCCGGGAAGTGGCATGTTATGTTTAATTGCTTAATGATCCTAGTGTTTTATTATACATGTATATCTGCTCGTTTGGATCCTGTAGCTTCCGTATTCTTGATTTAAATTTTATTGCGCACTCTGTATTAGGGTCTAGACCGCCTAGCCAGGTGTTTGTTTTTGCTTATCTCCCGTTCGCCATGGTTTGATGCGTGTGCGGAGTCCTTATTTCATTACACGTGTCGAGCTGTGGTGCGGGGGATGTGGTGCCCACTGTTCGGGGTGCTACATTGAAGGTCTACTCTAAGTTAGATCTAAGACAAGGGTATTATCAATTTAAGATCAGGGAAGCAGACATTCCGAAGACTGCTTTCAATAGCCGATACGGACATTATGAGTTTGTGGCAATGCCATTTAGTTTGACGAACGCGCTGCATTCATGGATATGATGCACCGAATATTTAAGCCGTTCGTCGACAAGTTTGTAGTGATCTTCATCGACGATATCTTGGTGTTTTCAAAGACACCGGAAGAACATGTTGAACATCTTCGAATCGTGCTACGTACTTTGCTGGGTCACAAGCTATATGTAAAGTTCAACAAATTTGAGTTCTGGCTACAGAGGGTTACGTTTCTCGGACACATCATATCAGGATCTGGAATCGAAGTAGATCCGTCGAAGATTGAAATGATTATGGATTGGAAATCACCAAAGAATCCTTCAGAAGTGAGGAGTTTTCTGGGATTAGCTGGTTATTACCGAAGGTTTGTGAAAGATTACTCAAATATATCTACACCTCTCACTAAGTTGACAAAGAAGAAAGGGAAATTTGAATGGACTAAGAAGTGTGAACAAAGTTTTCAAAGATTGAAGGAGATGTTAATGACTACACCCATGTTAGCATTACCAGAAGGAAAGAAAGGTTATACTATCTACACCGATGCTTCAAAAGAAGGACTAGGAGGAGTTTTGATGCAAAATGGAAAGTTTATTATGTATGCATCAAGGAAACTCAAAACGCATGAAGTTAACTACCCGACACATGATTTGGAGTTAGCCGCGATAATCTTCGCTCTTGGAAAGTGGAGACACTACCTATATGGGGTTATGTTTGAGATCTTTACTGATTATAAGAGCCTACGATTTCTATTCACTCTGAAGGAGTTGAATATGCGACAGACGAGATGGATGGAATTTTTGGAAGACTACGATTACATTATTCAGTACCATCCAGGAAATGCGAACGTTGTAGCCGATGCACTAAGCAGGAAAGTTCATTTGGTACAGATTTATGACAATCCAGAGACTGATCGAAGAGAAAGATTGGATGTGAAAACTAAAGCTCGAATCGCGAACGTTGTGATGATATCACCGTTGAAAGAGCAAGTGTTGGAAGCTCAGAAGAATGATGAGTGGATCAAGAAATGTCTCGAATCTAAGGAAAGAGATGATGAGACTAAGTTCAAGATTGATGAACATGGAATATTGAGGTATAAAGGTCGAATATGCGTACCAACTGTTTTAAGGAAAGAGATTCTCAACAAAGCGCATAAGGCTAAGTACACGATACATCCCGGAGGCACTAAGATATATCAAGATGTTAAGATGCATTTCTGGTGGAACGGAATGAAGATAGACATAGCCAACTATGTCAAAAAGTGCTTAACTTATCAGAAAGATAAAGCTGAGCACCAGAAGCCGAGTGGGAAGTTTCAACCATTACCGATTCCGACATGGAAATGGGAGCAAATCACGATGGATTTTGGCACTGGATTACCCAAAGTCAAAGAAGGACACGATAGTATCTGGTTGATCATTGATCGATTGACGAAGACAGCATAGTTTTTACCAGTGAGGATGATGGTTAAGGTCAACACGTTGGCAAAGCTGTATCAGCAAGAGATTGTCAGACTACACGGAGTTCCGAACAACATAGTGTCGGACAGAGAACTGAAATTCACGTTGTAGTTTTGGCAAGGAATTCAGACTTTGATGGGAACAAAGTTGAACTTCAGTACTGCAGCGCATCCTCAGACGGATGGACAATCAGAAAGAATGATTAAGTACTTGGAAGATATGCTAAGAGCTTGCGCTTTGGACTTCCAGGAGAGTTGGAATGATTGTTTACCCCTTGTGGAGTTTGCATACAATAATAGTTATCAAGCTTCTATTAAAGATGCTCCACATGAAGTCCTGTATGGGAGGAAATGTAGATCCTTGATATACTAGGATTTGGATGAAGAAAGATGTACTGAGGAGGGACCAACTAGAGTGAATTCTGCTAAATGGATAAGAGAAGCAACAGAGAAGATTCAGATCATTCACCAGAGAATGAAAGCTGCCTAGGACAGGCAGAAGAGTTACACTAATCGACGAAGAAGGGATTTGGAATTCACAGTGGGCAAAAAGGTATTTCTGAAGGCATCACCAAGGAAAGGGTTTACCCGAATTGGGAAAGGTGGAAAGTTAAACCCGAGATATGTTGGACCGTATGAGACACTGGAGAGAGTTGGACCGACTGCTTATAGATTGGATTTACATGTGAGTCTTACAGGAATCCACAATGTATTCCATGTATCTCAGCTTCGCAAGTGTTTCACGGATGAGACAGAGGTTGTGTCGGTAGAGGAGATACCGTTGGAGCCGAATTTGACTTAAGTTTTGAAGCCCGCTAAGATTCTAGATAGGAAGTTTCAGGAGTTAAGGAATAGGAAAATTCCTTTGGTTAAAGTCCATTGGAAGGGACATGGGACAGAAGAGGCAACCTGGGAGACAGAAGAGAAAATGAAGAAGCATCACCCCGAGTTGTTTGCAGTTACAGCAGAAGAATCTGAGGACAGATTCTCTTTAAAGAGGGGTGATTGTAACAGCCCAAAACAGGGCCTGGAAGAAAACGGTAAGCTAAGCGCATTGGTAAAGTGTTTATAGACCATGATCCAACTTTATAAACCTTCATGCATTGCATTCTTACATAATCAAAGTGTTTATATGTGACCGACAGAGTTTTAAGGGGCGGATTCTTGACCTTTGACTCAGCTTACTATTCATTTTCCTAGCCTACTTTGCCCGTGTTGTTGCTCGAGCTTTACTGGTTAACAAATCATGTTTCCCAATTGTTTGAACTAGTTTTTCAAGCCTCGGAACCCTTCTTGCGCCAAAAGGACACTTTGGGAACTTATTGACCAAAGTTACTATTCATTCTTGTAAATGAGCTTTGATTCGGACAATCTCTGCTACCCAAGTTTATAGTAAAATCATTTCTTGAGTCGATACGAGTCTATTGGTATCATTTTTGACTGGAAAATCTATTTTGAACTTCATTTTAAAGAAACGTTTGAGCCAAAACACTATTTACTATTCCTTCTACGAAAGGTTTTTCGTCCGGAGAACTTCTACTTTTAAAATTTGTGTTTAAAGTACTTCTTGATTCATTTCATGATTTTTTAGATTAATTATATCTCTTGGTTTAAGCCCGAGCTCTAGTTTTTAAGAAAACGGTTTTTAAAATAAAGTTACTATTCATCTTACGTTTCAAACTTTTTATCGGTAAAACTTTTCATAGTCGATATTGGGCTTAAAACACTTGTCGATTTATTTTATGACATTGTAAAATGATCCAAACTTTCAAATCACGATTGGAGGTCGTCTTTCATTCGTATTTGTTCAAGACATTCAAGTTACTATTCTTTAAAATCAATATATCTTTTAAATAGTAAATCCCTTTTCATCGAGTAAATATTCGTTTTGAAGCTAATTTTTATCCGATTCACAAGTACACATTTCCAGCAGCTCGTTCTCGTGTTTAGGGTGTTAAATTATCTAAATACCCTTCATTTTCCATTTTTATTTAATTCGTAGAGCTAAGCTTACAAGAGAAGCTACTACCCTTTGCTCTGCTACCCTTGGAGTTATTTTTATTGCAAGGTGAGGGACTCCTTCACAACTATAAATACCCCCCGAACTCATTCAATTGCTCTTGCACCAAGTTTTGTGTTGTCAAGCACTCCTCTCTCTCTCCTTTTTCCCTTGGCCGAGAGCCTCCCCACCCCTTAGATTAGTTGTTTTATTTATTTTATGTTATAGTTTTATGTTATGTTTTAGCTTAGTTTATGTTTTTATGTTATGATATATTTATATTATGTTTAGGTTGGATCTTAGGGACTTCCCTAAGCCATATAGGATTTTATTTTATGCATTTACGATATGTTTGAATAGTTGTTTATATGATTTAATTGTTTATAATATGCTATGAAATGTTATGATATGCTTTGATATATGCTATGATCATGAATTTGGGTTACTATATGTTGTATATTGATGCATGTTACAGTATTTGAATCATAGTCATGCATGTTAGCTAATGGAATAGTAACCTATGATCAATTATGTTATAACATGTTACATGTAGTTATTGAATTTAATTTGTTACATGTTACATGCCTAATGTTCATGATATGATATGAATTATGTTGAGACATTTTCTTACATGGTTATATGATTCATGAATTATGATTGAGCTTATGATGTGATATGGATTAATAGAATAGTGCCTTGATCATATGTTATACACTTTGATAGTGTAAAGCCCCAACAAGGGCATCCACGCCTATCTCGTGCTACAGACCTAGCTTGTATATAGAATTGCTATCCATATACCCGCAAAGTACGAAGCAAGCGGTGACAAACGGACATCCTAGCTAGGCGGTACTAGACTCACAAAGCGAGTAAACAATCACAAGTATGCGGAAGCTTAAATCATAACATATCAAGTGCATAAATTCATTCATTCAACAACTAAGTGACTGTCACGGTCCAGCACGAAATGCTCAAAGTACGGAATGTAAAATCATCCTAATGACCATCATGGTCTAAACTAGCATAATAAAACATCATACATATTAAGTCTATAATTCCCAAAACAAAGCATGAGACATAAGTAACAAAGTATGCTACAAGCATAACGAGTACAAACTAGACCACTTAAACAAGACTCTCAAAAGACCCCGCCTAGCTTGACTCCAAAACGCAACCTGCGGACACGAAAGGTAAAGGGAGTCAGCTCAAAGGAACCGGTGAGGAGAAGTTAACAACATATAGGATGTACAAGGTTCAATGCATGCTCAAATAAAAGTGTTCATAATCCGTAAAAGTTTTCAATACAATGCAAGTTTTAGAAAATATGGATCATAAACCAAAGCACCGGCTCAGCGAGTACGAGCACTCCATCCTTACTTCCCAAACTAAAGAAATCAAACCAATCCATCCTAACACTGTTGATGTCGAGGGTGTACATCCCCAGATCATCGCAAAAGATCCATGGAGAAATGGGTCCATGAAACCGACCTTCTCCCAAGCTTACCTCAACCCCGAATCCTCCTCAGAGTCTTAGCAAACTTGCCGAAAAGTGGGTACTTCATAAGGGTTCAACCGTCAGCCCTTGCGTTCCCGGTCTTACCACTTACTCCGCCCCGAGCGCTATCAAAAGAACCGACCAAGCAAGCGTCCTTGCAAGGTATAACAAAGGCTCGCTACACAACTCACACATACATAATACTCAAATGAAAGTTTCGAAACCATTTTGGGTATCTATCCCATATACCAAAACTTAAGTTTTACTTGTAAACCGTTTTCCATAAGCAAATATCCATAATACGAGCAACGCTCACAAAACTTGGCTTATAAAGCCTACATCTACATTTCGAAAATGGGAGTTTAAAACCAACAAATATGAAAGGCTATATGTGTCCACAGTTTTGAAATCATTTCATAGTATAACTCCTCACCTTTACCAAGAACTCCAAAGGCCAACCACGAGCAACAAACTACTCAACCGGAGACGCACCACCTAACAAGACAAACGTACCAACACGGGTAAGACACGACTCGAAACCAATTAAGAAGACGCACGGCTTCAAGAAGGAGTAAACATGCTCATGGTATGCAAATGAATGTCCAAGTATAGCATAAGTCCAATAATGATGATCGAACAACATCATATAAGTCATATAGCAACTTCCAAGTCATGACATATACAATTGATAACAAGTAAACCATACTTAGTACAATCTTACACATAATCGAGGCATGCAAGACATTACAATGCATGAAAACATGATTCCAAGTCATATATATCATATTAGGGGTGTAAGAAGTGCATAGGAAGTGAAAATGAAGCAAAACGAACAAAATCACAAAAACTCAAATTTTAGACCCGAGAGCACCCAAACGGGCGTTTGGTGCACAAGAAGGAAATGTAAATGGGCGTTTGGCCCTGGAAAAATCATCACAGAAGCTTCTCACACGGGGGTTTGGTGTTTCAATGCAATTTCCACACGGACGTTTGGCTTGCGGCTGATGCAAAACGAGATTACGAACATATGCTTGAAAATGGTGGATTTTGGGCTCTAAACACTCCTAAATCATGTTTCCAAGTGTATACAATATGCATAAACGAATTTAAACATCAAATATCATGTTATGAACATTTTGGAAATGAATATGCATCAAAATCCCAACAAATTACAAACATGAACTTCATCTTCTTCAAGCATTCAAAGCCTCAAACTCAAAAATGGTGAAATCTCCAATCATGCAAGGAACTCAAGGAAATTAATCACATTCTTCATGAAATTGCTCAAGGAACAAGAATCAATCAACAAATCAAGCTAAAACACACAAGAAGGTGAACATGCAAGAATTCTCCAAAAGCTTCAAAGGTCAACAATGGCGGATTTCACATAAGAGCATAAAAGCAAGTAATTCTCATATCAAAATGTTCCCAACATCAAAATAAGCATATTTCCAACAAGAAATTCGAATTAAATCCAACACACAAGAACCCTAGTTCAAATTCAAGTCAAGAAGCTCAAGAACATAGAACCATGGAAGTAGCACATAAAGCTTACCTTGAGAGTTGAAAATAGAAGAGAATAACTTGGTCTTGAGTCTCGAATTCCCAGCTTCAATCTCCACTTTTGCGTCTTGTAGATGCTTGGAGGTGTTCTTGGAGAAGATGAATAGGCTAGAGAGAGTTTGTGTTTGAATCTTGTGAAATAACGTAAAAATGAGATTTTGGGCGTTAAAATCTGATTTTGTTATTTGGGTCAGCTATTAGGGTCACGAACCAGGTCAATTGGAGCGGGTCAGGAGTGAAATTGGGTCTCAAATTGGGCTAAATTCGGAATTGGGTCATAGGTCTTATAAAAAGGTTGACTTTTCATAGAATGGCCATAACTTCTTCGTCCGAACTCCAAATTGAGCGATTCAAGAACCTACGAACTCGTAATTGAATTATCTACTCAATTTCAACAAGTTCTATCCAGTTTCAGGCTTGGAAAATAAATTTACCTTTTGGTCCCTAATTTATGCTTTAATGTCCAAATAAGCACATTGTTTTGTTTAAGCATAAAGCATGCTATCAAAGCTCAATAAGAACAATACGAGCACATAATGAACACATCAATTAGTTATGTATTTCATACAAATCATATATTCCACATAAGTTCAAGCATAACGGTCAATTAAGGCATATTATTCACATAATTCATGCAAAGAAAAGTAAATCGTTCACTCTCGTAACAAGCTTACCTTGATCGAGAAACGGGGCGTCACCGATAGTGCCACATGTTATAACCAAAGATAGAATAGTGTTTCATAACTTGATCTTATGCCTTAATTAGACCTCTTAACCATAGGTTATACCTTTAACCTAGATCACACTTGATTATAATAACATGAACTTGAAACTATAGGTTATAATCGAGATCATAATTAAATTAGGGTGTGTGCATGTGTGCATGTCGTGTGCGTGTGTGTGTACGTGTGTGATTTGTGTGTGTGTGTCTTGTGTGTATGTCGTGTGTATGTGTGTGTGTGTATAGTAAGGGTTTAACCCAACATGTGAATAGTAACTATGAATAGTAATCGTGAAAAGTAATGTGGAATAGTAATTTTGAATAGTGCTTTTGAATAGTAAAAATGAAATAAACTTGTGCTTTTTTAATAGACATTTGCACCTAGGGTTTTCCAATCTAGGGTCCAAAATGTGATTTCAAAATGTGTTTTCTTTCGAGGACTTATTTCATAACCTAAGGTTTTGCGATAGGATTCATAATTTGATTAATTCTTATCCGGTTATAGTAAGATCATAGTCCCACATTAAGAGTAACTCACTTTAACGTATTTCTTTGATTGTTACCTTTCTGTAATACCTTAAATGGTATTACTCTCTTGTGTTACATGTTCCTTGTTCATTTGTTTCATTCATTTCATATGCATCATAATAGTAGTGGGTCTTAGTTCTTAAGCTCACTCTAGTACACCACCTACAGGAGTTAAAGTTGAGCACTGGGATCCCCAGGACACAGAATGATCTGTCTACCTACATTTTAGTACTATTAGGTAAGGTGAAGTTAAAACATTTTCCAACTGGAACTATGATTCTACTTTGGTATCATATGTTTTGAAATTGAAAGTTAAACCTCGTTTTGAACTATCCCGTTTATTGGGACATCTTTTGAACGAATCATATCATACTTTAAAATTAATCCTTGATCAACAACATATGTTTTCCAAAGACTTGCATTCTTGTTCAAAGATTGTTACTTGAAAAGTTTCACATGTTCACATATTTCAAAAGTACAACATCACATGTTTACAGTATAGCATGACATGTTACAGTACAATTTCACATGTTAATAGATAGCACCCGGAGGGTACTCCGGTTACTGCTATTCTGAAATGCAAGCATACGGTTTACAGTTTGGGCCGGGCGGTTATGTGTAGAAGTGATGCTGGGGAGGTGAGCGCCAACGACATCACTAATACCGGCCGCCATAATAGACCATTGACACCGACTTTAATCGGAGGTTGGTTAAGTCAGGATATTCTGCCTGGGAATTGACCGCAAATCTATTCCCATTACATATTTATAGGTGGCCTAGGGCTAGCTACCCGAAGTGACAACCGGTGGAGGATGGTGTATGTTTGTATGTGTTAGGGTATTGTTGATCTTAGTCTGATACCCTAATTGATCATGTTTTCTGGAGTAAGGTTGGAGAAGCCTAGCTTGCGGGTAAAATTCTATTTCATAAATGATGGTTCATATTTGGAAAAGTTAACTCTACCCATACCCCGTTTTACGAAAATATTATGAACCATCCATATCATATGTGTGCGCGTGTGACACCATTCATGAAAGTGTTTTGAAAACACACTTTCTCTCATAGCATTGCACCAAAAGAGTTTTATCAATCGAACTTGTTTCAAGTTCTTTATTAAAGCTTTGCATTAACAGCTCTGAACTTTACTTCAAGTTCTTTATCACTTCAAGTACTTTCTTTAAAGTATTCCCTCACTTAGTCCTTTTGACTAATACCTCTCCCGTTTTCTTGCGTCATGGTTTCAGGTCTTGCAGCCGCAGTCTAGAGGTATCTTGAAGCTCTAGATTGTCATTTTGTTTCAGTCAGGACTTTTAGTAGTATTCTCTTTTGTGTCCTGCATATGTTATGTGGCTGCATCACTATATGTTTCTGAATATTTGAGTATCTTTGTTATACTCTTTCTGCTACTCTGCTACCGATACCTTGAACTCTGGTATAAAGGTATCATTATGTGAATATGTTATATGTTCTGACATGCCAAGTCTCTCTTACCAATCGACATGTTCTTGCTTGTTTACATGCTACCACGCCATGTTTTGAAAAGTTTTAAAATACTCTGATTTTCCGCTGTATAGCCACATCGTTATACATGTATCGTTCTGAGATTGATAGTCGTTCGCTGGAGTATTTGTTAAGTGATGGCTCACACAATTACTTGAGAGGTGCTTCAATGCGGGGGTTGAGGCGCCGCTCTCCTCATGTTCTGGTATGGGTGGGGCGCTACTATAGTTATAAGTGAGACACGCCCGTGTCTCGTTACAGAAGGTTTCCTTCACAAATTGGCTAATGACACAGCCTTGTCTCATTTCATGCATAAAGACTAACACGCCCGTGTCCTGCACCAGTCACCATCTAAAATTTTCAGCTGATCACACGCACATCCTTGTTTTATGGCAGCAACAACAACAACAAAGTACACAACATCTTGGCCAAGAAATTCATCAGAAAAACTTGGAAAAATCATGTACTTCAAGGTCCCAAACAAGAATTCATAGAAATATGCTGAAAATTCTTACTAAAACTCTATTTTTTATACATGATGCGTAAAAGTAAAAATGAATACAAACAAACACATAACCCTAAGCCGAACGACCTAAACAGACCCAAAATGACACAAGAGCTCCAGTTTTGCAACGAAGAGCTCTGATACCATTTTAGGATGTAGCACCCCGGAGCATAGAGCACTATCTTCCCAGCATCATAGCCCGCCACGTGTAATAAAATGGGAACTCTGCACACGCACCAAGCTATAGCGAACGGGAGACAAACAAAATCACTCCTAGGCTAGGCTGTCTAGACCCTAATACAGAGTGCGTAAAATAACTAAAAGCAAATGCGGAAGCGCCAAGATTTCAAACATAAACACTTATACATGCTCAACATATAAACAAGATATACAGAATATACTCATCCCGGGCCAAATAAATCATACGAATAATTTCAAGTTTGAATAATAATCTTATACAAAAGTTCAAGTGTAACATCCCGCTCGTCTAGCCGTACAGGTACGCCGTTTCGACAGTGTTAATTGCGCATTTAAATTATTTATTTATGTAATTATATGTTTGTTATAATGTTTAAATGCTATTCTTGAATTAATTGAATTATTTGTTAATTATATGATTAAATATTTTAACGTTTTGAACCTTTTGAACTCATTTTTTATTCGTTTGAGTTCAAATTTATTTCCAATTTTTGTGATAATCTGCTACGCATGAAATATAAGTGTTATGAATTTGCCTATATGCTCGTTTTTCATTTTTGGACTTGTTTGATATGGTAACGCACCATATTTATTTGTTAGGGACTCGAGGGCCTAACTTGTTTTAGAGTGCCTTGTGTTCCATAATTTATATCTTGAGCTCAGGAATTTGGATTTGAATTCCGGAAGTGGCGTCAGAATCGTAATGAGATTTGGGAGATAAGGAACCTAGCCTTGAATTTTGCTAAGCCCGTTTGAACCTCCGTATTTCACCCGAAACGTGGATCCCCCCAGATTTGCCACCTTTTACGGTCTTGACCAAATGACCTGATTCTTGAACCTAAATGACCCTAACTCAACCCTCTACTCTGCTAAACTCAGAAATTTCGCACATCCCTTGCACAAGGACCGAGAGAGAGCTGGAAAAGGGGACTATTCAGCTCCTTGGATTTCAAGTTCGTTTCTTCATCGTTTCTTTTCTGAATCGAAAGGTATGAATTAATTTTTGCTCTCCATCTTCTTGCCTTTCTTTTAAGCCATGATTTGCTGATTTTCATGAAGAATTAGGCATACTATGAAGATGAATGTGAATAGTTAAGTTTTGTCTCCATTTTTGAATTCATGAATTGAACTCGGTATTTAAGAGATTTGGGGCATGAAATATGATCAAACTTGCTACACTTATGTGTAAATAAACTTGAATTTGATGCGTGTTAAGTGTATGAAGTTCCACCATTTTTGTATGGTTGAAAGCTTGAAATTTTTATGAACTTTGTTGAGCGTGGATTGTGGGTTGTTTACTGCTACTTTGCTGCGTGTTTGTGCTGCTTTCTTCCTGTTGTTTTGCAGTTGTGTGGTGCTGCTACGTTGCTTTATTGCTGCTACGTGAAAGGGAAGAAGAAACAGGGCTGGAGCTGCTGTTGTCCGCGACTGTTACACGAGTCTCGGCCGCCACCGCGCCAAGATCAATCCTGGTCGTGGCTGCGGCCCTGTTTTTGCCCAGTTTCGAGATCAAGCTTCTGCTGCTTCTTATTTCCCTTTTCTCATGCATTGCTTTTGTCTTCTTTTGTAACTTTGAGGCTGTATATATATATATATATACCTATTTCATGGAATTCATGAAGTTATTTGACAAGTTGCAGGAATGTACGTTTATATATATATATATATATATATATATATGTTACGTGTCATAATTGCTTCCATGCATTTTTGTTTGTCTTTCATTTAGATTGCTTTGTGACATTAAGTACAGGTACGTGAATATATATATATATTACATGTTTTGTAATTAAATATTGATTTATTTGGTTTAGTTTTTATATTACGTGATCTCAAATGATTTGAGCTTGCATACATGACTTTCGTGTCTCATTTTAATGCTTTCTAATCACTTTTTCCTGTTTGTTTATGGCTTGTATGTTATGATAACATGTCATATTATGTTTTAAGTTGTATGTTATGAATATATGGCTTAAATGCCTAGTATGGTATTTTCTTACTTCTTATATGATATGAATGTCTTCATAACATGTTCTGTGATATATTATACGTATTGTATGATAATTATGGATTCGTTTGACCTGATTTGTGCAAGTTATGATTTGATATGAATTTATATGCGCTAAGTGTCACCTTATTGCATCTTTTATGCACCATATGCATTCATATGTAATTTCCGAGCATCTAAGTGGTTCATGTTTGAGTCTAAGTTTGTCTTTCATCCTATGTTTTGTTCAGAGCTTTGTCTCGAGAGAAAGGAGGTGGTCTCTTAGGTGTGTTCCGGTTTGCTTTATTCGTTTCGGTCGACAAGGTGAGGTTTCTTTCCTTTAGTTATTACGACCTACAACCCTAAATGTGTTTTAAGCCTGCATGCGACCTATGTACATATATATATATTTAGATATGTGTTTGATATGTGTTTTGTGGGAATTGGCCCATTTGTTATGAAACGTTTGAAAAATGCTTTTATGTATATGTAAGTAATATTTTTGTTTATTTGTTTTGAAAAAGGGTTGGTGTGTGTGTTTTGAAAAATAGCGAGTTATGACTTTGAAAGATAAGTCTGAATTTTGAAAATTATGAATTATGAATTTCGAACAATTTGACTGGGCCCCGGAGATTTGTGCAAAGGAGCCCCGGGACGGTGTCGGGCCGTCGGGTCACTCCCAAGTACGGTCTCCAACTTATAGGATCAACCCGAAACCAACTAGGAGGTTTGGTGGGGGATGGAATCCTTGGTCGTGAGTGTCATGAAACTCACGACCCTGACATGAGAACAATGGCTAGTGTCCGATCGACCCTTCCATCACCCGGAGAAGAGGTATGTGTTTTTGAATTATGTTTTAGTTTGAATTTTGATTCTGATTTTGAATATAAACGGAGATAGGTGGTTTGAAACTCGTAATCACCGAGTTGTGTGATTTTGATTATGAACTTCGTTACTGAAATGGAAGTGGATTCCTAATTTATAAAATTTGGTGATTTTGGCCTTCGACTTTAACTATTTTCTATACATAATTTCACGTGATAAAATGTTTTAGAATGCAAAAACCACGCCCCGGTTCATGAATCTTCTTACTTGAATATGCTCTGCTTTATGTATACGTATGTGTGAGTGTGTTAGCCCCCTCACTAGTCTTTAGGACTGACCCCTCCTCGTTGTTTTCTTTTTCCCTTTTTGTTTTTTTGAGTTTGCAGGTTCAGGTGTTGGCTGGAGCTAGGCGGCGGTCTTTCTTTTGAGTTATTCGAGTCTTAGGAGAGTCTTTGCATCCTTTACATCTTTACTTTCTAGTTTTCGTATTATGTATTAATATGTATAAGATTATGATTTGAAATTCGAGTTTTGGAACTTGTATGATTTATTTGGCCTTGGAGTGGCCTAGCATGTATATCTTGTATTTGTTTGGCATGTGTATGTTTGTATGTTTGAGATCTTGTTGCTTCCGCATGTGTTATGATTTTGTTGCACACTCTGAATTAAGGTCTAGACCACCTAGCTTAGGTGCGATTTTGTTTGTCACCCGTTCGCCATGGCTTGATACGTGTGTGGAGTCTCTATTTCGTTGCACGTGTCGGGTTATAGTGTGGGGGATGTAGTGCTCTGCGCTCCGGGGTGCTACATCCTAAAGTGGTATCAGAGCTCTTGGTTGCAAAACCGGAGCTCTAGTGTCATGTCGGGTCTGTCTAAGTCATTCGGCTTAGTATTATGTGTCTATTTGCATTCAATCTCATATTTATGTGACTTATTTGTTAGTATTTGTATTAATTATACACATGAACATGCATCGAAACCCCATATGCATCGATATTTATTGGAAATTGTGTTTTATTTCAGGATATCCACTCAACAAGTATGAATAATGCCAGGAAAATGACAAGGTCGAGAAGATGTCGCCCGAGATAGCTCAATTTGCGGGGAAATGTCCGGGAATATCATAAGAAAAAGGTGAAGTATACTACCCATTTAATCGGAGGCCGAGCTTCAAGGTGGTTTAAGAAAGTGAAGTCCGTTAAACTAGGAAAATTTTGTTCGAGAGTTCTATTATAAGTGCATCTCTCCAAGTTCAGTGGTAAGAAGACTTTAAGAATCTCTAACCCTCGAGTAAGAATTAAAGAGGATGGGTTATTTTATATTGAAGCTTGAGATATCGAGAATCAGCGAGATTACCCCAAGGGTTGGATGTAATTACGAGAGCATAGAAATAAAACTCAACAAGTTCTTCAAATTTCAAAGGTACATAGATTGTAGCGCTCCAAACGGAAGGCACCACATCCTCCGCACCGAAACCCAACCCACATATGAAATGGAGAATCCATACACCAGCCGAATCACGGTGAACGGGGACTCACTCACTCGCTAGGCTAGGTGGGAGCTAGAACCTCGAAACCAAATAAACAAGCTCATGAATTAAATGCGAGTGCGGAAGCAAAACATATAATCAATCTTAGTTGCAATTAACAATTGACGGGTTCAACTAGCATAGGTACCTAGTCCCGAAATTCCAAGCATAAATCATAAATCATAATTCACAATTCACGGGTTCAATCTATTCCTCCGGGTGGTGGACGGGTTTACAAGACCCGGCCACCTATACATTTCATTGTGGCTAGAGTGGTTCATGAGGCCCCAAAAGCTCAGTTAGCATTTCCTCGTCAAAAACTCCTTAACGAGGTCGGTTTTTCCATAGATCATGGTGGAACTAGTACATGGGATCACCGTCTGTAACACCCCAAACGGAGAAGTGCCACATCCCCCGCACTATGACCCAGACCCGGAACATGAAATGAAAGTCCATGCCCGAATCCGAATCAGAGCGAACGGGAGACCAACTCACACACTAGGCTAGGCGGATCTAACTTGACCAAAACTCAGAGTGCGGAAGCAATTAAAACCAACAACAATAGATAGCGGAAGCATTTAAAACAAAACATGCAAAGCAGGTGACAGGCTCAACTAGCATAGATACCTAATCCCGAATAATAGATCAACAAACATAACAAGTGACGGGTTCAACTAGCATAAATCCCTAATCCCGAATATCAACATAAATTAATATTCATCAAGTGCCACAAGGGGCCGAATGAGGGTGCCACAATGGGCTACCGAATAGTAAAGTATAATCTCAAGTCTACAAGTCTTAAGTATAAGTAAAGTGTATGAGAGGATAAATGCAAATAGAAAGACTAGACCGACGAAGTGCAACTCAAAGGACTCACTTCCGCCTAGCAAACGCCAACAACCTGCAACTAAAAGTGTAAATGAGGGGGTCAGTCAACTTGACCGAGTGAGGGGGCTAACGCACACCCACTGTATATATATATGGAGCATAGCACATATCAGAAGGGTGGACTCATGAACCGGAGATAGGTGTTGCATACCAAAGACATTTCCAAAAGTACCCAAAAGATAGTTATAAGTATAAGCTTTAGAAAACATTTCAGAAACTCTATCTCGATTCATGATTCCCAGACAGAACAGAACACATGCTCGGCGAGTACGAGCTTCCAACCTTTACTCCTCAGAACATATCATAAAATACAAAATCAATTCAACCGTCACACCAATGATGGAGGAGATGTACCGTCCCCAAACCATCCATAACAGACATACCCTCAAGGGGTAGCGAACCCACAAGAGTCCTCCCCGGCCTTAGCCGAAGGCTCAAGATACCACACCTTCCCTACAGCACGGGTCGCGTGAAGATATCTCAAATGGAACTGCGCACAGGTATATCCCCGACGGCCCTAACCGTCCCGGGGGCTCCTTACCCATAGCTCCTCGGATCCACATACATACATACATACATACAGATGCCAATATTTCATGGCCAACTCGCTACATAATCACAACACAACTGTTTTTCCAAAATAGCTTACATATGCTTCAAAAACTGGTTTTTTTATATATGCCTACGCTGCAGGGATAGCCCGCCCACGCAGGACTCACACACTTACATTCCCACGCTGCAGGGATAGCCCGCCCACGGAGAAGTGCAAGCATAAGATCATAAAAATATCATATTCAACACATACATAACTATTGTAAGGTATGCTCGCATGCAGGGGTAGAAATCAGCATGTAAAGGCCATAGGTCGCATAACTATACAAAATCCTAAACCTCACCTCGTGAAAGTAGAGTCTGAGAGTGTGAAGAGCCAAACACTCTAAACCTCGGGCCCACCGACACCACCAAACTCTGTGACAAGACATATAGAAGCCCAGACTTAGACTCTATATGAACCAAACAAGACGCACGGCGTTGCTCAACATGATCGTGGTTATGCATAAGTGTTCATGTTGTGCTTGGATAAGGTGTCGTGGTCAATCAAGGCATATCAATGCTCAACAAGATCATATTTACAAGCAACCATCATGCAATTCCATATCCAAAGATGCAAGATCAATTTAGGAAGTCAATGTATTCACGAAATGCATATTAAATCACCCAATGTCACAGGGTTCAATTATAATATTAGAATTAAGCATCAAGTTCATGTCGAGTTATAAAGTGCATAAGTAAGAGCAACTTGATCATATAAACATACAAGGTTGTTGTACGTAGATGGCATGCTTGATACAAATAAAGAGTGCATTTAATTCACTTGAGATCATACTTTACAACTTCACAACATGTTTGGTACACAAGCTCAAGTCACATACATAGTTTCATAAATATTACACTTACATCCCCTAAGTTGATTACTAAGCATAATTGTTCATTTAAAGTGTTTATACAATTATTCAACTAGGAATTAATTACTTACAAGCATTACAATTATCAATTTATCGTAATTCATAATATACCATTTTCAAGTAGTAAGAGTAAATCAAGATATTACAATTCTAACTCCTATCATGCATCAAGTCTCAAGTTGTTCAAGCATCTTTCATGTATCTAAATTTACATTTGAAACACAACTTACAATAAACATAACATTGAGAACGTCTCAAATTCATATAGAGAAATCACAACATTTTCGTTCTTCTAAAATACCATTCAAGTTCATTTAGTCACATAAAAGATTAGTTTCTAAATATTACACTAACACCCCTTCATATCTAAACACATAGCACAAATTCATCACATCGGGATTCAAATTGTAAATCGAAACATTCATGCATGTCACAATCCATTCAATACATGTTTTCGAATATGATTGGAAGACATCTCGATCAACAAACCAACAATAACCAATTTATTTGCACTTAAAACAATTAATTTAAATAATCACAATTACGCAAAATAATTCGTAATAAATAGATCGAATGTCCGATTAACGAACGGAAAGTGGTGTTGAACTCAGCACAACGAGATGAACATTCTGTCCGAAAGTCGTCGGAGTGCCGCCACCGGAGCCGCCGGAAAGTCGCCGGGACGTCACCGGGCCGCCGTCAAAAGTCGCTGGAAAAATCCCAAAAAATCAGTCCTGAATGAAGTCTTCGTTCCCGTTCCGAATCCTCGATCAATTTCTGGAAATTCCAAGCCGATTGTCCTAGATCTGAAATCTAAGAACACGAAAACCCTAAATCTTCAAACTCAAATTACTTCCAAACCGGTGAACCAAAATGCGATCCGAAAGAGGCATTGTCTTACCCATGACGAGCTCTTCGAAAGCCCTAAGGTAGCTTTCCGGAAAAATCCTCGGAGCTAGTGCCGCCGTTGCACCGCCACTTTGCCGCCGCCGATCCACCGCCAAACCACCGAATCTGGAGTCGTCTGATCACAGGCCACTAGTTCTCGTCGTTCCGAACAACTTTCGTGAAGAGCCCGAGACCAAAATATGGCCGGAAAAGGCCCCCGTTGGCCGCCGAAGTTTCTGCCGCCGCCGCTACAGTAACTCGCGCCGCCGCCGCGAGCTTTGGGCTGCGCGTTCGGCGCCGTCGCTGATCCGATAGCCTCGCCGCTGAAGTCAAACGAAGCGCCTGGAAGTCCTCTGTCTGGGCATGGGCCGCGTGCATCAAGGAGGTGGCCGGAAACCGCCGCGAAAGGCCGGCGAAGTGGCGGCGGTCCGACACCTCCGCCGCTGCTACTGAAATCCGGCGATAACTCCACCACCGTTCGTCGTTAGGCCGTGAAATTGGTACTCTTGCGTCGGTCTCGCCGAGATAATCAAAATGGACTATTCGTTTGTTGAATTCCGTCGAGAAACGATCGAGTTATGGGCTCGTAACCGAAGCCGCGCATAGTGACCCGCGGGAATGAGAGAGAGTGAGAGAGGAGAGAGAGAGAGAGAAAAGGGATTGGGAGAAATGTGACTTGTGCACAAGCTATACAACCGGGTATCCTTATCGCGTAACAATGAGTAATATCGCGTACAAATAATCGTAGATAAAATCGGTAAAGTTACAACTAAACATTCAAGCTCCGCATAAATTTATAAATTAAAATGAAATAGAGATTTACCAATTTGAGTTTAATTCAATTTAATTTTAGAAACTTTTCGTATAATTTAACGACACTTTGTAAACACATGATTGACAATTAATCTCAAGGAATTCAAGTAAACCAAAATTAAACAAGTTAAGCAACATGATGGATTTAAAATCAACTTGACAATTATTTCATGGAATAAATTTGAATTAAATCAAATTAGAAGGTTAGGGTTAAATATGCGCGTAATTAATCAAGTTGGCAATTAATCTTAGAATAATTCGAATGAACACATATTAAATTGGATTTACATTAAATCACATAATTCAAGAACTCTTAAATTAAACAAGCACAAGTGTAGAGACTTACTTGTAAATGTCATCAGGATGCCTTTCGAGAATACGGAGCGTCACACCGTCGGCCCTTGCCTCCCTGGATAGCCAAATGCACTAAGTCCCTGGGCCCGTGTTTCCATATCATGCACTCGCCAAAATCATGGTTAGGGTTCATAAAAGAAGGCTTATACGTTGGAAATCATTTACTCTTGAAAAGACTCGATATACGTATAATATAAATTTTGGCTTAAAACTTTGCACATTGGATGTGTATAGGGACGTTTTAGCTAATAGAAGAGAAGCCCACCTGTTACACCTCTTACCGAACAATACCAAGAAGAAAAGGAGACTCGAAAGTGTCCTACGAACCCGGAATCTCCACCCTGGAGAACTGAACAAAGAACAATACAGTGCACTCCTAAGACTCAAGACTTCCAAATGAACCATATAGAACGCACGGTAATACTTTAGCATGATATGAGATGAATGCACGATAATAACATGTTATGAAGATGTTCATGGGCTCAATTAATGCATCAGAAGCACATAAATAAGCAATTCATTCAAGTTCAATTGATATATGAAGGTTTGAAGTTCATTCATTCCATATCTTTCATGAATCATATCAAATCAAGCCATAAGCTTTATATATTAATCATAAGTCATACTATAACATGTTTACAATGTTTGCGAGTCATAAATAAAGCAAGAAGTTATCATATGAGGCCAATAAACGGAGGAACAATTCATGTATGCAAGCTAGAGAGCATTCACCACTCATCATATCCCCGTTAAACTTGCCTGAAGGATCATAATTCACAAAATGTTTAACAAAATCACATTATGATTTCATAATATACAAGTTAACATATAATATAACATATTAACGAAATATATAAATTATGGAATAAGCTATACACAACATATAAAACAATTTAAACGAAGCAAACCATTCATGCATGCATAAAAGTAGCATATAAACGTTCATGTTGTCATTTCATGTATATATATTGAATTCATAGCATAAAATTCATAATCATATCAAGATATATCACATATAATCAATTAAGCAAGAATACGATTCATTCAAACCACATATGGAGTCCGAGGAAGTTGAGGGAAAGCAAGAAAACGGATTGAGCAAGCTTTTAGTGAAAGCTGACAGTTTCCGGGAATGCACGAGCTGTAAAGAATTTAATATATCTTGAGTTCTAGAAATTTGAATGGAGTTTTGTTTATTGAGAATAAAACTGGACACATAGGCCTTTCGAATGATATATGGCCCGAATCATGGTTCAAAGCGATGTGGAAATGGCGAAGGTTCAAAGTTGGGTGAGTGCAGTGTTCCGGTAAGATGGCGACACCGAAAAGAATTACTTATATCTCATAAACGAGAAAAAATATTGAAATGATTCCAATTGGAGAATATTCTAGACTTCAAGAGATTTCCTTGGGTTTAAAATTTACGTCAATCGGAGTTCTTTTGAGGGTGTCTCAGCCGTGACAAAATTGTACTGAAAAGCAGTCGCGGCCGTGACAGAAAAACATCAAGTTCTCGAGTTGTTGGTCGCGGCCGCGACCAAAATGGCTTGAAAACGGTTGCGGGCGCGACCCTTAAACCCAGGTGACAGAAATGGCTTTGGGAAAATAGGGCGGACAATTGCTTTAAGGATGCCGACGGAGCTCCAAATTTACCCAAAATCACACAACAACAACAACAAACAACAAACATACAAATATTACACACCAAAACATAAATCAAACAACCAATCACACATTTCTCAATCATATATAAAACTGTAAATATACACATATACATATCATACCTTGGAGGAGATGAGGAAGAAATGGTTGAAGCTTAAATTCTTGGACCAAAAGTTCAAGAAATTCTCTTGTCTCTTGCTTGCTTGATGGACCGATCAAAGAGGGAGAAGAGGAGAAGTTGGGAACCCTTGTTTTTTAGGATAAAATGAAAGAAGAAGAATGGGAGAAAGAGGGAGGTTACATCGTGTAATGAAGGGAAAGAAAGAGGGAAAATTGCACTTTGGTCCATCTACAATTTAAGTGCTTTAATTGGGTCCCGAAAGTTCGGTAGGTGAGTAATTGGGGTCCGATTAAAAGTCCAATTGAGTCCAAGGATTTCATATAAGATCAGACAGGTGCATAATCGAAACAAAACATTAATTGGCAAATATACAAGTAGTAAATAAATTTAAATAACATAGTCAAGGATCACGTAATGACAATTAATTCACGAAGGTAGTCCACTGAGCATATAAATCACATAAGAGTCATATAATAACAACTAGTTCATAGAATTATTAAATTAAATAATCACATAGCAATTAAAATATAAATAAAATCACATAACACTCGGTCTAACCCACTTGTGACGTCATACCTTAAGATGTAGCACCCCAAGGGGTGAGGCACCACACCCCCCGCAATATGACCCGACACGTGTACGAAATGAAAAGTCAGCACACGCACCAAGCCACAGCGAACGGGTGACAAACGAAAAACCAACCTAAGCTAGGAGGTACCTAAACCCTGTACAAGTGCAATTATGCAAAACCTGAATGCGGAAGCAAAACAAAATACGAATTCTCAAAACTTTAATCAGCAATCATAATTCATATATTTCAAAAGGTAACTCAACACCAACTAAACGGGTTCAACTGCCCTAGAAACCTGTCCCGATCAAACATATAATCAAAACGGGTTCATCTAAACCAAGCACCTGTCCTAACCTGTCCCGAAAATCATACATCCAAATCATGAGTACCAACCTGCATAATATATACATATCATATACATAGTTTCCTTCACAAATCAAAACAAGGTATTTAACAAATCAAACAGACCGACACAGACTCAACATACCCGACTCAAAGCCGCCTAGCTCAAACCTGCAAGAACTGAAAAGTGGAAAAGAAGGGGGAGGGTCAGTCTCTAGAAGACTGAGTGAGCAGGGGCAATACATAAATATAGAAACATGCCCATGCAAGTCATAAATCCCGAGCAAGGTTTTATTTAAAGTTAGTTCCCACAAAGGGCAAGAGAATAACTAAGCAATGCTCAGACTTTACGGCTAACCATATTAGATTCATTAAGTTCATAATTCATACATAAACATAAAGGCTCGGCGAGTGAGCGTGCATTATCTCCAACCAAACTCCGACCGTGTACAATAAATATCAATGATACACTAAATAGGTGATCATGCAATATATCATAATACACACAAATCATATATCATATCCTAAAACATATTCGTTTAGGCAATCCGTGTCCCGGCCTTCCCGTACGGTGCCTATCAATCATAACATAATCATAATCATAAAATAAGTTCCAACCTTCTTCCTCCAAGTGGTGGACGGGTTAGCAAGACCCGACCACCTCATATATAATGGCTAGAGGGGTTCATGAGTCCCCAAAAGCCCGACTAGCCTTTCCTCGCCAAAACTCCTAACGAGGTCCGTTCCGTCGTAAAACATAGTGGAACTAGCACATGGGATCACCGTCGGCCCATGCCTCCCCGGATAGCCACATGTACTAAGTCCCTGGGCCCGTGAACATATCATACATGCATAATCTCGCCAAAACATTTGATTCATAAGAAACATAACATATTTCATAATTCATTAGAAAAGGGTTTACTTGGTCAAAGTTTACTCGATGGCCCTATTTTAAAAGCAACATATATATATATATATATCTAAGGTTTTCGCTAAAGTTTGTCACAAAAGGTTGTAGGGTTTAATATGTAACTAGAACGAAAACACCCTCACCTGGTACCAGACAAAGCGAAATCCAAAGCAAATGGTCCACCCCGGAACCTGCACGACCACAAGTCACCACCCCGGGTGCACCTGTACCAACTGACTCACAAAACACAGTACAGAACTCAGACTCAGACTCAAACAACCATATAAAGACGCACGGCACTTGCTTAAGCACTTAAGAAATGCACTCACATAAGCAAAGTTCACATTCATACTAATTACTTGCAAAATAAAATATCACATACTCAACATATTTATAAAACACATCAAGAGATGTTCTTATGCACAATTAATTCAAATAAACAAAATGGAAAGGCAATGCATGTCACATTATTTCATATAAATTCATATATCAAATGACTAATTCATATTCATACGAATAACTTATTCCTTACGTGCAAAGTTCTAATTGAATAATATAAGTTTCATACAATTCATATATCGCATAATAGGATTATTCTAAATTAAGTAATTAAATCTAAATTACAAAGTTTCAAATTAAATCATCCAAGACATACTAATTCATTTCCTACTATATTTGTTTATCAATTAACAATGACTAATTGAAGTCATACAATTTATATGTTTAGTGAAATTACACGAACACCCCTTCTACAAGGGCTAAATTAAATCTAATGACATGAAACGAAACTAATATCACCAACAATCATGAAATCATACATTCATCATTTATTACATATTTTCAAATACCATACAACGCATATTCATTAATTTATCGAGCATACAAGAGCGAAATACATTTTAAAACAATTAACAACTAATGCAATTTCGGCATAACGGTTGTTCAATTTACAAATCAAAGTATCAATACATATCATATTTCATTTAATACATGATTTCATATCTGTTGGCATACATATTAGTCGACAAATACAACAATACACAATTTATTGCAATTAAAACAGTTAATTCCAAATATTCAAATTATACAAAATAAATCACAATAAATCAACCGGGCATCCGATTAACGAAGGGAAAGTGGCGTTGAACTCACCACGACGAGAGGAACTTGCTGTCCGAAGGGCGTCGGAACACCGCCACCGGAACCAGCCGAACCGCCACGCATAGCCGCCGGACCACCACCTCCGGTGGTCGGAAAAATCCCCGGAAGGACAGAAACGTACGCCTCGGCGTGCTTGACAAAACCCCTCAACCAATTTCAGAAAATACCAAGCACACCGGATTTCGTTGACGAAAAACCAAACTAAATCCGAACGACGAAAACTGAAATTAAACGCAAACCGTAAAACGAAAATGAAATCCAAGCATACCGTTGGAAAGCCCGTAGCGAGGCCTTCGAAAGCCCCTAGCCAATATGCCGGAAAAACCATCGGAAAATAGGGCCGCCGGTCCGCCACTGGTCCACCGCCGCCGGCCGGTTCTTGGGCTGCCGCCTACACGAACAACTCGATCTCATCGAGTTAGACAACTTCTCAGAAGGAACCGTCGCCAAAAGATCACCGGAAAAGCTTCAAACCGTCGTCCAAAAACCCGTCGCTGCGCCACTCGCCGGTTCAGCCATCTTCGGCCATCGTTTGCTCAAATCGACCCCGGAATCAGACTCAGGAGGCCAAAATACGTCGGAAACCACCAAAGGCCGGTCGCGAATCTCATCGGAACGCGGTGGAGGGAGGTGCTACAGTGCACGCGCCACCGCCGCCGGTCTTCAGTCGGCGCATGCGCCGCTGTCCGGCCACCGTTGGCCACGCCGCTTCAACTGGAGTTGCGTCGGGATGTCTCCTAACAGATGGGGTGGTGCGTGTCTGAGAAAAGTCGACGGAGACCGCCGCGAAGAGGCGGTGAAGTGGCGGCTCTAAGCCGCGCCACCTGCTGCTCGTCGTAGCTCCACCACGTTTGAATTTCAGGTCCCGATTCTTATACCATCGTGTCGGGCTCGTCGAGTTGATAAATTTCCACTACTCAAACGTCGAATTCCGTCTAGAAACGAGTGAGAACGGACATGTATGTGTTTTCACACCTCCACTGTGTGAACAGTGCTGGATCGTGGGAAGAAGATGGCTGAGACTGGAGCTGAAGTTCTGGCACGTAAAACGAGGATCCGGGGTGTAGCACCCCGCACGTGAGGCACCACATCCCCCGCACTAAGGCTCAACACGAGTAACGAAATAGTTAATCCGCTCCCGTATCGAACCCTAGCGAACGGGAGACAAACATAAAAACTTTCCTAAGCCAGGCGGAGCTAGACCCTGCAACGAATACCAATCCACAATATATAATGCATGGCCAAGCCCAACCACAAACATACAAACCATAAACGGAATTTGGGCTCTTCAGGCCTCTTTTAAATCATAACCAAACCTAGTAAAAGCAATTCACTAATAATTACATAGTTATTCAGTTCATAAACTGCAGAATCAAATCGAACATAAATCCAATACATGAATGAGTGCAGAGACTCTCCTAACCTAACTCGATCAACTTAAAACTCCCAAAACCTCCGCCTAGCTCGAACTCCAAGGATCAAACCTGCACACTAAAAGCGTGGGGAGGGAGAGGGTCAGTCTCTAGAAGACTGAGTGAGCAGGAGCGATAGATATATATAAAAACATGCACATGCAAGTCATAAATTCCGAACAAGGTTTTATTTGGAATTAGTTCCCAAAAGGGCAAGAAATAGGTAAACAATGTTCGACTTTTACGACTAGTTCTTATTAAATTCATTCCATTCATAAATCATACATAAATATAAGGCTCGGCGAGTGAGCGTGCACAACCTCCATCCAAACTCCGACCGTGTACATAAATATCAGTAATATATATTGATTAGGCGATCAAGCAATATATCATAATACACACAGACCATAAATCATAACATAAACATATGCGTTTGGGCAATCCGTGTTCCGGCATTCCCGCACGGTGCAATTCTATCAAAACATATACATAAGAAGAGGCGTAAATCCTAACCAACCTTCTTCCTCCGGGTGGTGGACGGGTTAGCAAGACCCGACCACCTCAGTCAATGGCCAATGGGGTTTCATGACTCCCCCAAAGGCACTCAGCTCCCATTCCCCGCTAAATCTCCTAGCGAGGGCCGGTATCACCGTAGTAAGTTGGGACTAGTATATCGGATCCCCGTCAGCCCTTGCTTCCTCGGTTAGCCACATATACTAAGTCCCGGGGCCCGATAAGTAATAAGTAATAAATGTGTCTCGCCAAAACATAATAATCATAAGTACATAACATAATTCATAAATTATGTGAAAAAGGTTTACTCGATCAATATATACCATAAGAAATCATACCTTACCGTGTAATTCGGCATATGCTATCTACGTACCTCTCCGTGTCATCCCAATCCGTAGCTAGCATGAAGACACACGGTTTGGAGCATAGCCTCATTACAAAACCATTTTAAAGCTTATATCTGCTCATACGTATAACTCAGAAGGATTTACTCGATAACTCCATTTGAAAATCATATATATATATATAATCATAAGGTTTTTAGCCAAAGCTTTTCACATAAGGGTTGTAGGGTTTGTTACATAGCTAAAACGAAAACCACCCTCACCTTAACCGTGATGAAACAAGGATCGAACACCAAGTGCCTGAACGATCAAAAGCTCTCCACCTGGAGACGAACTGTACCAAAAGACCACAAGACGTGTTCGTGAGACTCAAGACTCTTAATGAACCATATATGACGCACGGCAATGAAGTGAATATGATATGAATGCATAAATGATCATGTTATATTATAAAAATGTTCATGTGCACGATTAATAAATTTAAAACATATAATCGTTCGTTCGTTCCAATATTTCATTCAATTTCATAAGTTCATAAATTCATATAATTTTCATAAATTTACAATATTCATAAATTCATAATTTCATAATTTCATATATTCATAACATTCAAAACATTTAAAGTGCATATCAATTATTCTAAAATTCATTTAAGAAGCATAACACATATTATTCCAATTCACATTTAGGGATAAAATAAATAATTGAAACGTTCAAACAAAAGTCGATAATTAAATACGCGAAATGGAAATCAATTAATTTCAATAATTAAATTAAATCAAATAATATTTAGAATATATAATAAATATACATATAATATAATATATACATATAATCATATAATATAATATATAATAACATATATACACCATATATATACATATATAAACACACTCACGTACACACACACACCACATGCATGCATATATATTTTACATGCAAATATAATCACAACACCATGCATGCAATATATATACACTATATAATTTATACACATGCATGTAACTTGCATGCACACACAATTATATATATAGCCATGCACATAAATAACAGCAGCAACACACAGCAGCAGCAGCAAAGAAGGCGCAGCAACAGTTCGAAGAAAATGGGGTGACACCCCCGTGTCACCCTTAAAGCCTGGACCGAGACACGCCCGTGTCTCGGTACAGAAGTCCCAGGCTTTGCTGCACCCCCGTTCCTCGCCAGAAGAGAGGAAAAAGACACGCCCGTGACGCAGCAACAGCAGCCTCTGTTTTGAATCAGCAAAACGCAGAAACAGAGCAGCTAAAACGTAGAAAAACCAGGCAACAAAGGAGGCTAAACAAGGCACAAAAGAGTTGCAAGAACTCAGGTAAAACACACACCACAAAGCCCTGAAATTGACAGCAAAAGAAGGAAGGAAATGGCAGCAGTTTGACAGCAAACCAACGCGAGAAAAACAGAGCCAAAACTGGAGGAAAACAGAGCATGCTTGCTCTCAGCTCATACGATTCAGATCATGTCCAAAAAGCCAACAAATAAGCAGCAAATATCATATATTCAACAAGGAAATCAGTTCCAAAAGTGATCAATCAAGGAAGCAACCATACGTGACTTTCATGGGGAATTTTCTGAAAATTGTCATAAATGATTCATCATAAATTCTTCAACAACCATGTAATCAATGATCATAAATGAAATGAGGATGTCAAAACAATCATTCTCATGCTTGGAATCAATCAAAACAGTTAAGAATCGAAGAAGATCAAGAATTTGTCCAAAACCTATAGTTTCGGTAATCAGCCCAGAAATGAAGAATCCAAGCTCAAAATTATGAATGAAAGGATGAAAATGCTCAGAATTAATCATGTATTACAACCCTTAACTTACCTTGATGATTGGTTGAAGTTTGGAGAAGATTTGAGCTCCAAAATCTTCAAGGGATGGAGGGTTACGGGACTGGACTGATGCAGTAGCTTTGGCTGAGTTTTTAGGGATGGTATGAGGGTTATCTCGGTTAGGGCTTGAAATATCTAGATAGGTGGTTGAGTTAGGGTTTAAATGAATCAAACTATGGTTACTTTGGTTGTGGTTTGGCCAAGTTATGGATGAATTTGTGTAACAAGGTCAAGTTGGTCTCCGTTTCGTTTTTCGGTTGGATTTCGGAGTTTCAAATGAATTCGGAAAATTATAAGGCTAAGTTTACTAAACTCGAATTTTCGTTACGAGTTCAGCGGAGTTGACGGAACTCGAATCCGAGTTCCCGAGCTCAAGATATTAAATTCGGAACCAAGGGTACGCTAAGTGCTCGTTAGCTCCCGTTTTGGTTCCTCAATTAAAATTAAATTCGTTAACTAATCAAATGAATTCGAAAATGTAAATTGAGCATAGAATCATGTTCATAACACATATATGTACAACATATTACAAATTCGTGGCAATTTGATATCATTTCATAAGAGAACGAAGCACGAAATAAACGAACAGGTTCATAATACAATTCATGCATAATGTACAAAATTTCCAAGCACAAATATGATTTCATGCATAATTATATTAAACCCATGCAAAAATTGAATTTCATGCATAATTACATAGAATTCCCATGCAATATTAACTCCATGCAAAAATATATAATCTTCATGCAAAAATATTACTTTGCATGCATATATAAAATCCTCATGCATGTTTACATATGGTACGTAAAATATATATATGTATATATATTAATAATCAATTACTTAAAACATAATTAATTAACATAATATATAATTAGCATAATAATTAACAAATAATAATAATAATTAAACATATATAATTATACATATATATATATACGAGACATAGATATAAAATTAATAATATTAAAATAAAATAATATAATATAATGTAATATAATAATAACAATTATAATAAAATTAAATATAAAACACGTAAAAACAATTAATCACGTAATTAAATAATTAAATTGCGCATTTTATAAACAAATACGCCACATTATTATAAAATGAAAAACTGGGGCGTTACACGGGGTATATATCTCGGGTCCTCTCATGCGAAAACGGTCGAAAGAACGGGCTAACGAAGTCAGAATTGGGCAGACTCAGAATCTACGGACTCGTTTTGATGCCCCGAAAGCAAAGCAGGGGTCAAAAAGATCGAAATCTCTTTCGAACGAGAATGACCGAAAAACCCCTAAAAGAGAAAATTACAAAAAGACCCCTAAACTCTAAAAGAGTTCAAAATAGGGCCTCGCAAAGCACAAAAATCACCGAATTAAACACACAAGGAAGTTGAAACGTGGCGTACCTTATTTGCAGGACGAGCGGGGTGTTACAATCTTCCCTCCTTCAAAAGGACTTGTCCTCAGGTCCTATTACTGAGTTGTAAAGCTTCGAACTGGAGAACTTCAATCCATCTCCTGAAATCTTGTAGAGTCATAGCCCTGGCTGTAAAGTTTACTCCCACTAATTGCATCAAATCCCCTCAGAGTTCCGTAGTCCCAGAGGTTTGTTCAACACTTGACCGGTGGTCGCTTCAAACTCGTTCAATCTCCACTAGGCCACTGCACCCAAAGCTCGATACCGTTGCACCCTCATCGCTTGCTAGCTGCTGTCTGGCCACCCATAACTAAGCCCAACAAATAAGAGAGAATCCCATCTCTCAGCACGCAAGAGAGAGAGCCCCGTCTCCCAGCACATCAAAAGAGAGAACCCCGTCTCTCAGGCACAGAATTGAGAGAACCCCGTCTCTCAACCAAGTAATCGAGAGAGCCCCGTCTCTCAACATAAGTCTGGCAGGCTTCCACATCTTCCAAACATTCTTGTTCACATAATTTAGAGAATCCAGCATCTCCCAAATATCTAACTCCAAGAGAATCCAGCATCTCTTGCTCACATAATTTAGAAAGAAACAAACATCTTTCTATCACATAAATAGGGAGAAATCCCACATCTCCCTAACATGTAAATAGAGAGATCTCAACAACTCTCTAGCACACAAGTTCACTTACTCAGCATTCATACATACACACATTAAAGTAACACTTGATGCAAAACATGTGATGCATGTTTAGTGTACCTTAACACTACTGATATTGGTGTCCCTAGAGTATTGATTCAACATCCATGCTTCAACTCAAGGGGGATATCGCGATGGAATCTCTGTAAAATAAAACCACAATATGCTTGTATGTGCATGAAGGGTTAGTGAGTACCCAAAGAAATTATAAACATAGAGACACGAACAATTTACACAAGTATTCCATTCAGTTTACAAGAATTTACAACAATAATAAATTTTTAAGTTATGAAAATTAAAGCAGTTAGCCAAGTTATTACAATGGAACAACATCAAACATTACACGTTGTCACATATGTCAAGAAAAATAAAATATAATATAAAATAATTACTTATGAAATGCATAGGTGCAAATGCCATGAATGCTTAAGGTACCGTTCACCGTGGAAATGAAGTTGAGGTTAGTAATTCTTTAATTTGGAAGGATAATCGAATCCGTAACTGGCCATAGTTCCAACTTCCAGTTCAAATTTACATCCTTTAGCATTCCCTCAGATTCTCGGGTACCCAAATGGTCTTGGACCGTCTCACTTAATTCTCGGAGTAAAGTGATCCGTGGAGTCTCTTGAAATCCCAAGAAAATCCTCGGTAATCGGGAATTGCTATTTCATTCAACGGTAAAATCCCTCAGGACCATCGTGGGGAAATAAATGAAGAATCTTTAAACAGTCTTGCTTAGTACACCGTCGTTGTAAATGATGCCCTTATCCTCAATATTTGGTGGAGTTGATCTTCAATGACCTCGGCACAAAATTCCATAGCTTACAAAATTTTCCCCCTTTTTCCTTTGTGTAAGAGTAACTACTCTGGTGGTGTCTCTATAATAGTAATCCGATTCCTTCTTTAGAATTCTCTGAATTGTACAAGTGCCTTGATTTCTTCATTGTCACCTCATGCCATTCAGATTTAGAAATTCTGACTTTCTTATAAAATTTGCTAACCCCGAGTACCTCCAGGTAGTTAAGTATATATCCTGAATGCACCTCGTTAGTTTAAAAGGTCTCTTGTTTCCCTTGTATACAGACATCTTCTTTTATCCACCCTATACCCCGAGTTTGTTAAATCAACTGTACACTTTCTGATCCACCCCTATTTAGATCCCAATGCAGCTTCCACTAAAATCAGTACTCGTTGAAACAGATAACTAAATCACCTAAATATAACCACAAGTCTAATGCATGTGGGGTTAGGGATGTAAATGGCATGCACTCGTATCCAGCAAAGAAGGCAGTCAAGCACGTAGAACAAATGTTCGAAATAATTATAATTTAATCCAATGCATGATGCACGTGCTATGAATGCATAATACCTTTTTCCATAAGGTTAGCATCTAGCTTGTGACACCCCAGTTTCTTCGGCAAACCACGTATGACGTCACTTGAGGGTTTACCGACGTTTTATTTCCTTTTCATTTAACCTATGTGTTTATTGAATTGTTTAAGTGATTTATATGCCTTTAACGTTTGAGTTTTACACTTTAATTTCCGTATTTAATTTCTACTACTTGATTTTTAATTCCCGAACTTCGTGAATATGTGATATACTTGAATTATGTGATTTATAAACTCGTTAACGTGTTTATATTATTCGTTTATACTTGTTTGAATTGGTCGGAGACCATTCTTTATCTTTGGGAATTCGAGGGCCTAACGAGTTTTAGAGCGCCTCGGATTCTGGAGGCCATATCTTGAGCTCGGGAATTCGGATTCGAATTCAGGAAGTGGTGCCGGACTCGTAACGAGATTTGAAAGCTAAAGAACCTAGCCTTATATCTTTCTAAGCCCATTTGATACTCCTAAATTTGACCGAAACAAGCTACGAGTGCCTAAATGATCACCTTTCACTAAATTGCACATAAGTCCCTCATCTTTTAACCTTTTTGAGTGAAACTTGGACCCACATGACCCCAACTCAGCCTAAAATCACCCCTTTTTCTCCCATTTCGATCAAAGCAAGATAAGGAAGAGAATTTTCAGACAACTTGAGCCCTCATTTCCTTTTCACGTCACTATTCACCAAGGAAGAGTTTAGAGCTCAAATCTCCATCAAACTCAACCAAATTCAAGGGGTAAGTGTATGTTTGATATCTATATCGTTTTGTGGTCATTTTGCTTCAAGAATTTCTGAATCTGAACCATTATTGATTGAGATATGATTTATGGAGTGAATAGTATAAGGTTTGTGTATATATATGAGATCTCTTGCCATCTTTGGGTTATAGCTTGAGTTGATGTATGATTTTTGATCACTTGAACTTCATTATTATGTATATGAGCATAAATTTTATGGTAGATGAGTATTATATGAGTTTCCATGATTTAACCTTACATTACTTGAAGTTTAAGATGCATACATGTTGATCTTTTTCATCCCCTTTCATTGCCGGTTGTTGTGTGCTTTTGTGTGAAGAATTTGCTCATGTTTTATGCTCCATTTCATGCCTATATATGCTTGTTTGGTTTCCCTTCTTCCTCCATCTCGTAACAACCCTGTTCTTTCTCTTTTTCCCGCTGTAAGCCTCTACCCGGGCGGGTAGATTTTGTGAAGAAAACTCCCCAGGCGGGTACCCCTTTATGCAGAAACTTTCTGGACTGTTTTACCCGGGCGGGTAACTTTTGTCTTGTGATTTACCCGGCCGGTTACCCCTTTATACGAACCCCGTTTGAGCTGATTTTTGGATATGTCTAACCTTATTGAGTCTAGAACAATATCCAATTGGAACTAGATTGTGAGATATAATCATTTTAATTTGGTGTCGCCACTTCGCCGAGAGTCTGCACTCGTTCAACTTCAAACCTACGCCATTTTCGCCTCTCTTTGAACCATGATTCGAGCCACCTACCATTTTAAATATCTATATGTCTAGTTTCATTTCAAGAAACAAAACTCAATTCCCATTCCTGAAACTCAAGATATTCCTGTTTTAGTACAGCTTGTCCGTTTCGGAAATCTGTCAGCTTTGGCCCCTTTTCACTTGAAACCCTATTTTGTGCTTTTATTTCGTTTTTATCATTAACTCCCACCCCGATTGTGATCCTAATATGTTAATATGTTGTTATATGTTATGTTTCATTAATTATTTTAAGTTTATGACCTTGTTTGCTAAGTGTAATTTTACGTGAATTCCTTATCGATATATGAAATGTTTAACGCCTTCTTGTATCTCTTGTTATTTCTTTGAACTTCAAGCTTATGAATGCATATGATATGTTAATATATGATACATTATGGGCTTATTTAATATGATATGAGTTTAATTCTTGAATTCCTTATGTGATATTTCATCATTTGCCCAATATGCCTAAGTATAAATGAATAGAACGTGTACTGCATCCATTTGCATTCTTGTGCATCGCCGTGCATCTATATGGTTCATCCTCGAGTCTAAGTCTTCCATCTTGTCTTTAGTTGCCCAGATGCACCCGGGGTGGTGTTTCGTGATCCAAGTTGATTCCGCGGTGAATCATGTGTCTCGTTCTTGGCCGCGTCGGTGTAAGGTGAGGGTTAGGATCTTCTCTTTTAGTTAATGCACCCTACGACCCTATGTGCTCGTTTTCAAGCCCGCATGCGAATATACACTATATGTATATTAAATATGTGTCTTATGATATGATTATGATCTTGTTAATTCGATTTAATATGAATTCTTCTGAAATTATACGTATGGGCATATATAAGCTTAAAATGGTTTTGCAACGAGGCTATGCTCCAAACCGTGTGGTGTCAAGTGAACTATGGATCTCCTATAGCATCTTATGAATTTGGAAGACACGGAGAGGTACGTGTAGAGCATATGCCGAGTTGCACGGTAAGGTATGTTTCTTATGGTATGTTTCTTAAGTATGAATCATATGTTTCTAGGTTCCGCGAGTTAGGTATGTTTCTTTATGAGTCTTATGAATCCTTCGAATCATATGAATCCCTGGGCCCCGGAGGTGTGGGTAAGGGAGACCCGGTGCGGCTGTTGGGGTCGCCGGTTATCACCCCTGTGCACACGCTTCTTTGAAGTACCTACGCACGACTCTGAGGGAGATGGAGAAGGCGTGGTGCTTTGAGCCTTCGGTTGAGGCTGGAGAAGATACGTTGTAGGTTCGCGACCCCACGTATATTGAGTTGTACGATGTGGGCCCCTAACCCGCGTGCAGACTTCCGGAGAAGCTTGGAATACGGGATTATGAATCTTTGAATTTATGAATCTTATGAATTTATGAGTTTATGCTTTCTTATGAATCTTTTGAATCTTTTGATTAAGGAGTAAGGTTGGAGACCCGTACTCGCTGGGTATTTGAATTCTTTTGTTATGTTGATTATGAAAAAGGATAGGAGAGTTTGTTTCCAATATGAGATTTCTACGCTAAACTATGAATCGATCTGAATATATGAATACTTATGAGTTTTAATTATGAATCTTATGAGTTTTAATATGAATCCATATGCGTTCTTGAATCTATGTATCCTTACGAGTTTTCAAACTTAAGAATATACGATTATATGAATATGTATGAGTACTTTTGGAAAATGGCTTTGGTATGTAAAACCCTATTCCCGGTTCATAGTCTTTTGTTTGATACGTGCTTTGCTCTATATGTATATATGTGTTGGTGTGCGTTAGCCCCCTCACTCAGTCGAGTTGTAGACTCACCCTCTCCCTCCCCAATCTTTTAGTGTGCAGGTCTGCTTTGGAGTTTGGAGCTAGGCGGAGTTGAGTCAAGTCTTTTGAGTTGGTCTGTCTGAATTAGTTTAGTCTGCATTTGCATTTGTATTATTTTAATTCGGATCAATATGTAAGATTTGTATACGTATACTTATGCATCTGTTATTTGAATTGCCCTTGATGGGTTTTGTAATTGTTTAAAAGAGGCCTGAGGAGCCCAAGTCTGCATGTGAGACGTGTGTTTAATTTCTATAGGCCTATGGCCAATGCTTGTGCTTGATCTTTAGTCTTCCGCTGTACTGTGCTTTGTTGGTTGATTTTTCTTGGCAGGGTCTACGTTCCGCCTAGCTTAGGTGTTTGTTTTGTTTGTCTCCCGTTCGCTACGGTTTGATCCGGGTGCGGACTCTCCTTTTCGTTGCTCGGGTTGGACCGTAGTGCGGGGGATGTGGTGCCTCACGTGCGGGGTGCTACATAGCTGTTGTCGAATTCTTTCAGAAATCCATTTATCCTATATTCAAGTAATCAAGGCATGGTAGTTTTGAATCTTCTGTCATCAATTTATAGAAGCAGGAAATGTTGTCACGATCAATTAAAATTTTTTTCATCAAGCCAACTCCCTGCAATTCACAAATTGAATAAATATCTATGCATGCGGGTTAGTACGTGGATATGTCAAGTAATAAAAACAACTAAGAACACTTAAGTAATGCACATGCAATACGTAATTTAATAAAATTTAAAGTATAACAGTGATAATTTTACAAGAATCGTAATCATAGTGTGCACACAATCACATAAGCTCAAACAAATTCATGCAGAGAAGTCAAAATTTCACATCAGACGAATGCAATGCAGAAGTATTCCTATGCCGTCCGACCTAAACTGACACGACACGACTCCAGAGCACCGGTTCTGAACCTGGTAGCTCTGATACCACTTAAGATGTAGCACCCCAAGCCGTGAGGCACCACACCCCCGCACTATGACCTGACACGTGTACGAAATGAAAAGGCCGCACACGCACCAAGCCACAGCGAACGGGTGACAAACGAAAAACCAACCTAAGCTAGGCGGTACCTAAACCCTGTACAAGTGCAATTATGCAAAACCTGAATGCGGAAGCGAAACAAAATACGAATTCTCAAAACTTTAATCAGCAATCATAATTCATATATTTCAAAATGTAACTCAACATCAACTAAACGGGTTCAACTGCCCTAGAAACCTGTCCCGATCAAACATATAATCAAAACGGGTTCATCTAAACCAAGCACCTGTCCTAACCTGTCTCGAAATTCATACATCCAAATCATGAGTACCAACCTGCATAATATATACATATCATATACATAGTTTCCTTCACAAATCAAAACAAGGTATTTAACAAATCAAACAGACTGACACAGACTCAATATACCCGACTCAAAGCCGCCTAGCTCAAACCTGCAAGAACTGAAAAGTGGAAAAGAAGGGGGAGGGTCAGTCTCTAGAAGACTGAGTGAGCAGGGGCAATACATAAATATAGAAACATGCGCATGCAAGTCATAAATCCCGAGAAAGGTTTTATTTAAAGTTAGTTCCCACAAAGGGCAAGAGAATAACTAAGCAATGCCCAGACTTTACGGCTAATCATATTAAATTCATTAAGTTCATAATTCATACATAAACATAAAGGCTCGGCGAGTGAGCGTGTATTATCTCCAACCAAACTCCGACCGTGTACAATAAATATCATTGATACACTAAATAGGTGATCATGCAATATATCATAATACACACAAATCATATATCATATCCTAAAACATATTCGTTTGGGCAATCCATGTCCCGGCCTTCCCGCACGGTGCCTATCAATCATAACATAATCATAATCATAAAATAAGTTCCAACCTTCTTCCTCCAGGTGGTGGACGGGTTAGCAAGACCCGACCACCTCATACATAATGGCTAGAGGGGTTCATGAGTCCCCAAAAGCCCGACTAGCGTTTCCTCGGCAAAACTCCTAACGAGGTCCGTTCCGTCGTAAAACATAGTGGAACTAGCACATGGGATCACCGTCGGCCCATGCCTTCCCGGATAGCCACATGTACTAAGTCCCTGGGCCCGTGAACATATCATACATGCATAATCTCGCCAAAACATTTGATTCATAAGAAACATAACATATTTCATAATTCATTAGAAAAGGGTTTACTCGGTCAAAGTTTACTCGATGACCCTATTTTAAAAGCAACATATATATATATCTATGGTTTTGGCCAAAATTTGCTACATAAGGTTGTAGGGTTTAATATGTAACTAGAACGAAAACACCCTCCCCTGGTACCAGACAAAGCCAAATCCAAAGCAAATGGTCCACCCCGGAACCTACACGACCACAAGTCACCACCCCGGGTGCACCTGTACCAACTGACTCACAAAACACAGTACAGAACTCAGAATCAGACTCAAACAACCATATAAACACGCACAGCACATGCTTAAGCACTTAAGAAATGCACTCACATAAGCAAAGTTCACATTCATACTAATTACTTGCAAAATAAAATATCACATACTCAACATATTTATAAAACACATCAAGAGATGTTCTTATGCACAATTAATTCAAATAAACAAAATGGAAAGGCAATGCATGTCACATTATTTCATATAAATTCATATATCAAATGACTAATTCATATTCATACGAATAACTTATTTCTTACGTGCAAAAGTTCTAATTTAATCATATAAGTTTCATACAATTCATATATCGCATAATAGGATTATTCTAAATTAAGTAATTAAATCTAAATTACAAAGTTTCAAATTAAATCATCCAAGACATACTAATTCATTTCCTACTAAATCATAAATTGCATAACAAATTCTTATATCATATAATAAGTTCCAATTCAATTCAATTTAAGTGATTAGACTAATAAAAAAGCTCAAGCTTAGGCATAATAATTTCTCTTAATCGAAATCATAATTAGCATATTTGTTTATCAATTAACAAGGATTAATTGAATTCATACAATTTATATGTTTAGTGAAATTACACGAACACCCCTTCTACAAGGGCTAAATTAAATCTAATGGCAAGAAACGAAACTAATATCACCAACAATCATGAAATCATACATTCATCATTTATTACATATTTTCAAATACCATACAATGCATATTCATTAATTTATCGAGCATACAAGAGCGAAATACATTTTAAAACAATTAACAACTAATGCAATTTCGGCATAACGGTTGTTCAATTTACAAATCAAAGCATCAATACATATCACATTTCATTTAATACATGATTTCATATCCGTTGCCATACATATTGATCGACAAATACAACAATACACAATTTATTGCAATTAAAACAATTAATTCCAAATATTCAAATTATACAAAATAAATCACAATAAATCAACCGGGCATCCGATTAACGAACGGAAAGTGGCGTTGAACTCACCACGACGAGAGGAACTTGCTGTCCGAAGGGAGGCGAGCCGAACCGCCAGGCATAGCCGCCGGACCACCACCTCCGGTGGTCGGAAAAATCCCCGGAGGGACAGAAACGTACGCCTCGGCATGCTTGACAAAAGCCCTCAACCAATTTCAGAAAATACCAAGCACACTGGATTTCGTTGACGAAAAACCGAACTAAATCCGAATGATGAAAACTGAAATTAAACGCAAACCGTAAAACGAAAATGAACTCCGAGCATACCGTTGGAAAGCCCGTAGCAAGGCCTTCGAAAGCCCCTAGCCAATATGCCGGAAAAATCGTCGGAAAAGAGGGCTGCCTGTCCAGATCCGGTCCGCCACCGGTCCACCGCCGTCGGCCGGTTCTTGGGCCGCCGCCTACACGAACAACTCGATCTCGTCGAGTTAGACAACTTCTCAGAAGGAACCGTCGCCAAAAGATCACCGGAAAAGCTTCAAACCGTCGTCCAAAAACCCGCCGCTGCGCCGCTCGCCGGTTCAGCCATTTTCGGCCATCGTTTGCTTAAATCGACCCCGGAATCAGACTCAGGAGGCCAAAATACGTCGGAAACCACCAAAGGCCGGTCGCGAATCTCGTCGGAACGCGGCGGAGTGAGGTGCTACAGTGCACGCGCCACCACCGCCGGTCTTCAGTCGGCGTGTGCATAGCTATCCGGTCACCGTTGGCCACGCCGCTTGAACTGGAGTTGCGCCGGGATGTCTCCTAACAGATGGGGTGGCGCGTGTCCGAGAAAAGTCGCCGGAGACCGCCGCGAAGAGGCGGTGAAGTGGCGGCTCTAAGCCGTGCCACCTACTGCTCGCTGTAGCTTCACCACCGCTGAATTTGAGGTCCCGATTCTTTACCATCGTGTCGGGCTCGTCGAGTTTATAAATTTCCACTACTCAAACGTCGAATTCCATCGAGAAACGAGTGAGAACGGACATGTGTGTGTTTTCACACCTCCACGGCGTGAACAATGCCGGATCACGGGAAGAAGATGGCGTAGACTGGAGCTGAAGTTCTGGCATGCAAAACGAGGATCCGAGGTATATATCTCGGGTCCTCTAACGCGAAAATGGTCGAAAGAACGGGCTAACGAAGTCAGAATTGGGCAAACTCAGAGTCTACGGACTCGTTTTGATGCCCCGAACGCAAATCAAGGGTTAAAAACATCAAAATCTCTTTCGAACGAGAAATGACCGAAAAACCCCTAAAAGAGAAAATTGCAAAAAGGCCCCTAAACTCTAAAAGAGTTCAAAATAGGGCCTCGCAAAGCACAAAAATCACCGAATTAAACACACAAGGAAGTTAAAATGTGGCGTACCTTATTTGCAGGACGAGCGGGGTGTTACACTTCTTATGTGGGACAAGAGCCGGTTCAGGTTTTAGTTCGAGCAAGAGATCCGAATCACAAGAGAACCCTCAAGAACTTCAAGATTTCATTAATACCAAGCAAAGGAAGATTTCAATACCGACGATGGAAATAATTTTGAAGAAAATTGGGGGATTGTTTCAAGTGTCGAGATTTGGAAGAATTAGAAGATTTGATGAGAGTGCCCAAAGAACAAGAATTTGAGACCTTCAAAATGTTGAGATTTTAAGATCCCGGTGCAAGTACAAGGTGATATCTTGGAAAACAAGGAGGTTGACCCCGAACTCGACATTTTCGCCGTGGTGAACGGTACACAAAGAATTCATGGCATCTCACCCATGCATATTTTAAATTTGGGGAAACACACTTGCTCGTCTTATTTCTCTCGCTTTGTTGTTTCTTGTTTCTTGCTAGTTGTTGTTGTAGTTGTTGTTGCTTCCTTTCATTGTGAGCTCTCTTCTTGGAGAGAGTTTTGGTGAGTTGAGTGCCCGAGAGTGTTGGTTAGTTGTGAGGGCTGAGCTACTCAGTGGTTTTTTTCTAAGGCGCTTTGTTGAGGTACGGGGTTATCTTAAGGCGTGGGTTGGTGGTTCAAGCGCCGTGTTACTTTGGTGGTTGCTTTTAGGAGGTCCGTTCGGGGCTCAACGATATTTTCGAGTAATAGATTGAAGGCTAGGCCGTTGATATTTCCCGTGGAAGCAGTTGGTTAGTCTGGGACAGTGCGATGAGCTACGTGGCTTACCTTCGGATTAACCGAGGGAACGAGCAAAGCTCGAGGAGATAAGAATCGAAGAATGACTTTCTTGATGTTTCCTTGAAGTTTGGAATTCGTTTCCACCTGATAGGGGCATTGAGGTTTTCGTGATCTTTATCCCAGAGTTCACTTTGTTTGAAGATTCCCTACCGGATGACTCTAGCATGGATGTTAGAGTTTGAGGCGTAGTTCGACGAGCTCTTAGACGGTGGTTTCATCAAATTGAGTACTTCTTCATGGGGTGCTTTAGTCCAATCTAAGTAGAAGATGGGACTCTAAGATGAATATCGACTACCGTGAGCTACACAGGTTAATGGTGGAAGATAAATTTCATTTTTCTCGCTCCGAAGAGTGTTTCATTCTTCTCCAAGAGTCCATGGTCACGCCGAGTTTAGGTTGCAACAAGGGTATATCGACTACGCATCCGGGTAGAAGAACCGAGAATTTCCTCAGAGAACAAGTCACTTGTGTCGCCGGGGTATACTAGGAGAATCTTCCCTAAGAATTGCCAACTGTAACAACCCGAAAACCCGCATGTCGATATTGTCCGCTTTGGTGGGCTAAGCGACACCACCCTCACGGTTTTGTTCTTCCTAGTGGAATTTAAGCCCAAAGGCGCCCACCCAGGAAAAGGCCTCAACAAGGGAAAGGTATCCACCCCCTTATAAAGGAGGCTTTGTTCCCCTCTCCAACAAATGTGGGACAAGCACCTTAGGCTATTACAGTCCACCCCCCTAAGAGGGCCCAGCGTCCTCGCTGGCACACCGGCCCGGGCCCCGGCTCTGATACCATTTGTAACAACCAGAAAACCCGCCTGTCGATATTGTCCGCTTTGGTGGTCTAAGCGACACCACCCTCACGGTTTTGTTCTTCCCGGTGGAATTTAAGCCCAAAGGCGCCCACCCAGGAAAAGGCCTCAACAAGGGAAAGGTATCCACCCCCTTATAAACGAGGCTTTGTTCCCCTCTCCAACCGATGTGGGACAAGCACCTTAGGCTATTACACCAACCCATTGACATGAATGACAAGAAAGAGGCATGTTTTGTGTGGGAAGACGTGGTTGAAGAGAGTTTCCTTTGGCGCCAATTTTTGTCGACCTAAAGGTACTCAAGACTACTCCGTTTACGATCGACGCACAAAGGAAGGCTTTGGTTGTGGGTTGCTAGCGAGAGTGTGGTTTACTCCTTGAGAAGTGCAAGGTCATGAGTCTTACCCCACTCTCGGTTCGAGTTTTCTCAAGGACTTGAAGAACCGGTAAGGTGCTTTGGCATCAGAAAAGACATTGTAAACTTCGTGTAGTAATGTCTAAGGTGCCGTCGGTTGAAGACCGAACATCAAGGACCGATATGTTTCTCCAACTACTTCTGAATTCTAATTGGAAGTGGGAGCAAATGGCTAAGGACTCTGTGTCCGATTTTTTAAGGCTCAGGAGATCTCCTGAGAATTAAGTGGTAGCTCATCTCAACGAGCCGACCTATTTTCTCATAACATGGTGTTGGGTTCATCTCCAGAGTTGATCAAGACCCTACCGTAGGACCTAAGGACAGATCCTTTTGAAGGAGGGGAGTTTGTAACATCCCGCTCGTTCGGCCGTACAGGTACATTGATTCGACGGTGTTAATTGCGCATTCAAATTATTTATTTATTTTTAATATCTTTTTATTTTAATTTTTAAATGCTATTCTTGAATTAATTGAATTATTTGTTAATTATATGATTAAATATTTGAACGTTTTTAACCTTTTGAACTTGTTTTTGATTCGTTTGAGTTCTAATTTATTTCCAATTTTTGTGATAATCTGCCACTCATGAAATATATGTGGTATGAATTTGCCGATACGCTCGTTTTTTTATTTTCGGACTTGTTTGATATGGTAATGCACCATATTTTATTTTTTAGGGACTCAAGGGCCTAACTTATTTTAGAGTGCCATGTGTTTCGGAATTCATATCTTGAACTCGGGAATTTGGGAGCTAAGGAACCTAGCCATTAAATTTTTCTAAGCCCGTTTGAACCTCCGTATTTCACCTAAAACGTAGATCCCTTGCAGATTTGCCACCTTTTACGGTTTTGGCCATAACTTATTCGTGTCTTGACCAAATGACCCGATTCTTGAACCTAAATGACCCTAACTTAACCCTCTACTCTCCCAAACTCAGCCATTTCGCACCTCCCTTGCACAAGGGCTGAGAGAGAGCTGGAAAAGGGGACTATTCATCTTCTAGGATTTCATGTTCGTTTCTTCTCCGATTCGAAAGGTATGGATGAATTCTTGCTCTCCATCTTCTTGCCTTTCTTTTAAGCCACGATTTGCTGATTTTCATTAAGAATTAAGCATGCTATGATGATGAATGTGAATAGTTAGGTTCTGTCTCCATTTTTGAATTCATGAATTCAGCTTGGTTTTTATGAGATTTGGGGCATGAAATGTGATCAAACTGGCTACACTTATGTGTAAATAAACTTGAATTTGAAGTGGGTTAAGTGTATGAAGTTCCACCATTTTTTTATGGTTGAAAGCTTGAAGTTTTCATGAACTTTGTTGAGCTTTAATTGTTGTCGCTGTTGTGTGCGTGGATTGTGGGTTGTTTACTGCTACTTTGCTACGTGTTTGTGCTGCTTTCTTCCTATTGTTTTGTAGCTGTGTGGTACTGCTACATTACTCTGCTGTTGCTGCGTGAAAGGGAAGAAGAAACAGGGCTGGAGTTATTGTTGTCCGCGACTGTTACACGAGTCGTGGCCGCGACCGTGACCACGCCAAGATCAATCCTGGTCGTGGCCGCGGCCCTGTTTTTGCCCAGTTTTGAGATCAGGCCGTTGCTGCTTCTTATTTCCCTTTTCTTATGCATTGCTTTTGTCTTCTTTTGTAACTTTGAGGCTGTATATATATATATGTATACCTATTTGATGGAATTCATGAAGTTGTTTGACAAGTTGCAGGAATGTTTGTTTATATATATATATATATATATATATATATATATATATATATTATGTGTCATAATTGCTTCCATGCATTTTTGTTTGTCTTTCATTTAGATTGTTTTGTGACATTAAGTACAGGTACGTGAATGTATATATATATTATATGTTTTGTAATTAAATATTGATTTATTTAGTTTAGTTTTTATATTACTTGATCTCAAATGATTTGAGCTTGCATGCATGACTTTCGTGTCTCGTTTTGATGTTTTCTAATGCCTTTTTCTTGTTTGTTCATGGCTTGTATGCTATGTTAACATGTCATATTATGTGTTAAGTTGTATGTTATGAATTTATGGATTGATTTATGTGTTCGTTTTTGTAACGTCACGATATTTCGGCCGTTCAGGTATAACTTGTGTGCTCACTAATTGCGCGTTTAAATTATTATAATTACGCGATTATATGTTTTACTTTTCTTATTAATTGAAATCCTTGAATTTATGAAATATTTTAATTAAATGGAATTTATATGAATTCTTGAACTATATGTACTTAAGTGATATGTTTGTGTGTCGTTTCTATATGATTTCAATTCAAAATTTTGTGGAAATTTAATATAATGGAGATATGCGTGTTACTTAAGTGATATGTTTGTGTGTCGTTTCTATATGATCGTTTTATATTTTCGGAGTCATTTGATTGAACAATTAGCGCACCCTTGGTTCCGTGTGTGATATCTTGAGCTCGGGAATTCGGATTTGAGTTCCGTCAGCTCCGTTGGACTCGTATCGACGATTCAGGCTTAATGAATCAAGCCTCATATTTTTCTAAAATTATTTGAACCTCTGAAATTCAACCGAAAAGAGACTCGTCCGTAAATCGACCATATTTCACCATTTTTCTTATAACTCCTACAATTCTTGACCAAATTAACCATGGTTGGACTTTTTGGAACCCTAGTTCAGCCCACTATCATCCCCTACTCTCCCCCAACCGAACCACACTCAAAAGAAATAAGAAAAACTCGGCCAAGTCCCAGACTTCCAGTTCCATCTCGCCAGTTTGCCAAACTTGGAGATTTTGAGCTCAAATCTCTCGCAATCTTCAACCAATTCAAGAGGTGAGTTTATGTAGCGCCTCCCCAACACTCCAACCCCGCACCGCAATACTCCCTGAGTGGAGGTTAGACCCAACACTCAGGATATACTACGGCGAACGGTCAGGATAATATATGAATAGAGTATATGTCACAATGCAGCGGAAGACAAAGAGATTCAACTTTACCAATGAACGGGGAGGATAACGTACAATGAGCAAGGATTATCATTATTGATCATAGTAGTTCGCAAAAGAGTATAACAGGTTGACATGCAAGGACAAAGTATGAGTTGGTTTGTTTCTACAGAGAGTAGCTAGGCTCAAGACAGTGTACTCTTAGGATCGGATCCAACCTACGGTTGTAATGCTTCAAGATACCTCTAGTTGTCGTTCATTGATTCCTGAAATCATGCATTTTAAAATGGGCGAGAGGGTTAGTCAAAGTGACTAAGTGAAGGGGGTATGAGGGTTTATAGATATATGTGTGTGTGTATATATATATATATATATATATATATATATTTTATATGATCAAGAAGATCTTGATCTACAATATTAACAATAAGATATAGCAAATATGAAACCGTTCATGATATGTGTAAAACAGGGATAGGGGTAGTTTGGAATATTTGCAGAAATATGAACCGTTTGTAATATTAACTTTATTGCCCGCAAGCTAGACCTCTCCATCCTTAACTCCTTAAATCATGATAAAATAGTATCGGCATTGATCAAGACACCGATACTTCTATAAAACCAAGAACAATATTAACCCGGCTACTCATTGATGTCAATAGGGACTCAAACCCTAGAGACTACGAACACGATTCGGGAGGCAGCTATCTCTCCCTCATCCCTTGGCGTGGAGTAACTAACCTCCAGTTAAACCACTACCAAGAGATGGTGGCAGTCCGCAGCACCAACAATACCCTCGGCCCTATAACTTCCGGGTAATTGCTCGCTACGGATACAGCCGGAGCCCATAATATGAATCAAGAACAATATTTTGCTTGCATAACCCGGAATCAATGTTTTGATAAAATGGACTTGAAACATATAACGTCCTAGTAAAACGTTGGTTCCGGCATGAAAGTATTTTGCCCTTAAGAGGGACAGTGTAGTACAATAATATATATATAGGGCAGTAAATCAATATGATGGGTAGGCTTGGAAATAGTTTTTATATAGATACATATGTATAGCATGATTCCAGTTGAAAACATTTTAACCCTCACCTATACCGATAGTCAGACATTGTAGTGTGGATTCCAATGCGCCTGAAAGTATTAACTACTATAGGCTTAGAACTAGGTTCCTTATTTTAGTCAAATAAGCACATGAGGTCTATAATATTCTAATCAAATAATCACATAAGGTACACATTTAGTAGCACGTTAAAGAATTCCCGGTAAACCATAATTTTAACCGTTTAAGGGAAATTAAGTAATTAATCAGGTTTCATGAGTTCTTTAACCACTTAAATATTTATTAATCACATTATAATCCTAATTATAACATTACAAATGAAATTTAGAATTTAATTTGACAATGTACGTTATATTTTGAAAATAATTCACAATTTACCGATTTTTGGAAAATTCGGATAAAATTTTTATTTAAAAATTCCAAAACTAATTTTATAATTATTTTATATTAATTTTCGAAATTATCATGATAAATGTTGACCCAAAAGTCAAAGTTACTATTGAAAACATTTACTATTCAATTTCTTATGAATTAAACACCTTATAACATAAAATCAAACTCATACACACACACACACACAATATTCACACGCCTCACACACACACACACATGTCCAAGAACACTAAGAACATGTTCTTACGTCTATTTGAATATTCAAAGAGGGTATGTAACACACTTGATCATATTCATATTTATAACATAGAATTTGAAGCATAATATAGCAAAATATATTAATTCTCTATGAAAAATAATTCTAAATAAATTATTCTTGACATGAATTTAATCAAACAAGATCATGAATATTTAAACATATGAATATACTATATCATATCATAATTCATGCATTTAACTAAATAAAATTCATATATATCATCATATTTTCCTAAACTAGCATAAATAGCATATATTTCAAAAAATAAATTCCTAAAGCATAATTTAATTAAATCTAAGCATGCTATAATTCATAATATATTAAGAACATAATATAAAGCATGAAATAATAAAAGAAAAGAACACCTTATGTAGGGAGAGAGCTTGGGCCGAAAATGAGAGAGAAATGAGAGGATTTTGTGTGTTCTTGAAATGTGAGGTTTAGGGGGTATTTATAGGTAGTCATGAGGGGTCTTAGAGCAATTTCTAAGAGTTTAGGGGAGATGTGGATGCTTCATAACCTAAACAAATGCTTGGTAGCTAAGTGGAACATGTGGTTGAACTATAGCTTAAACAAATGCTTGGTAATTATATAAGAAATGTGGTTGAATTATATTCTTTTATTTAAACTTTCTAGAAGGCTTATGTTATCATGGATGATGTCATATTTAATAAAAATAAATATAAAATGTTATAAAATTTATTCAAGAGTCGAGAGATGAAAACTTGTAGTAAATTAATGAAAGAACGAGTGAAAAATAAGCTTCGTTATGATTATAGATGTGGAATATTTAGGTTTTTCGTTTACAAGTCATGAACGTTAAAGATGATAAAAATCATGGTAAAATTATGTAAACGAAGCTATGACGAAGTTTAAAGGTTGGAAAAATTATCATAGCTTAGAGAAAAATTCAAGAAACGTTTTAAGTAAAATTTTGAATATTTAATGAAAGCTAATTGTTTAAAATAAAATAATAATTTTTAAAAGGGAAAATATTTATAAAATATGCTATGATTGGAAGTTTTGGTAAATGCATGAAAATTCACAAAATAATTCAAGGATCGTTTTGACTATAATATTGAATACGGAAAACGTTGAAATTCGGAAATCTCTAAATTTAGGGTTAAAATAGGGTTTTTGCCGGTTTTGGTTATTACGAAAGTTATAATGAAAATTAGGGTTTGAGAATGCTATCAAAATTCATAAAATTTTGTAAGGATTCATTTGAGCCCAATATTGGATAGGTAAAGGTGGCTTGGAAAATTTCTACGTTTAGGGATGAATAGTGACTACGGACTTTGGAAGGAATTCTTCTTGGCCCGGAATCCGGGATGTTACAGTTTAAGATTGTTATACACATTCATTTTTTTTTATCATTTTAAGCCATGAATCCCTAATTTGGAGCTATTTTTCATAGGGTTGAAGGCATGAATGAATAGTTAGGTTATGAATTGATTTCTTGATCTCTTTGATTCCTTGGAGATTTTGATTGTTTTAAAGCATAAAAGTGATCACGTTCACTTCTTTCTTGCATTTATGAACTTAGTTTTTATGGTATGTGAGCATTGAATGATCCACCATTAATGAAATTGTTTCTTGATCTTGAAGAGGAATTTCTTGATCATTCCTTTTCCCTTATTTTCCTTGAATTCATGATCATACATGATTGTATATTGAATTTGCCTTGATTATGTGAATTGGGTGCCTTGGAGTGTTAGATTTCTTGCCTTTCCTAGCTTATGGAACAGGGGTTTTACATTCATGGGGTTTTGGTTCGTTAGCGAGGAAGAAAAAGTGAAACAGGGGAGGATAGCCTGACCTCGTTAGTGCCCGTTACCCATTTTACCTATAAAAACGTTAACTCCCGTTAACAACCCTGGAGGAAGTCACTGCCCCTGTTAACCCCCATTACCACTCTCTTCACTTTGAACCGTGTGGGTGTGTGTGTTATACTTAAGTTATGCTTATTATATGTGAATTTTATGTTCTTTTATGACTTAATTACATGGTTAAATTGTTAAATAATGTGTTATAATTTATGTTTTAATTTATAACGTGATTTAAGTGCTCATACAAATTAATATGTTATAATGTGGGCTAATTGTTTATCTATGAAACGTTAAGTTCTTTCTTGCATTCCTTGGATGTCTTAAATGAATCCTCTTACTTTTCTACTTAATATATGCATAGTATATATGTCGGTACCTATGTTATGATCAATGTGTCAAACTTATGGCCCGTTTTAATATGAATCATGAATGTTATAAAATGTTTGAATGTGAAACATATATGTATTGAACGTTTTGAATGAATTACTTGGCTATATGATATCATAACATAATTTTCACCTCTTATACATCTCATATCATATGTATAGCATTTCCGAGCGTCGTATGTGGTCATTTGAGTCTCACATCACTTTCTTTGCACAGATTTGGGTTTAGTTGGAGACGAGGACGAGCAGTGAGGCTCTTGCTGTTTATTTTTGTCTTTCAAGGTGGGTTTCTCTACTACTTAGTTAAATGACCCGATATATTCCCAATGTGAAATGTTTTAAGCCAACTTATTATACATATATATATATATATCGAGTCTTTGAAAGAGTCTATGATTTTAACATTAAGCCCTTTTCTTTAATAAACACCCTACCTAAATGTTTTGGCCAGACATGCATGATTGCACATAATGAGGGCCCTGGGACTTAGTGTATGTGGCTATCCGGGGAAGCTCGGGCTGACGGTGAACCCGTACAGTAGTTCCACCAACCCATAGTGTCCGGAACTCGTTAGGAGATTAGCGAGGAAAGGAAGCTGAGCGCCTTTAGGGAACTCATAGAACCCCACTGGCCAATGATTGAGGTGGTCGGGCCTTGCAAACCTGTCTACCGCCCAGAGGAAAAAGGGGATTTCTTGAATGATTATGAATGATCAATAGATTATGATTGATCGATTGATTGAGCACGAAAGAATGTATGCATGAAAACCTAATTAACACTTTAATGGTTACACGAGGTGGAGGTTGGAGACTTAGCCTTCTCGTCAGGCTCACGTATAACCTAATGATTGAATGAATATGAGAGTTATAATCCCGTTTGATGACTTCTTATTTTATCCACTTGGGAATTTATCTAAAACCTCTTTCGGGATTATAATATGCATGAATGTGTTTAAATTCCGTATTATTTATATATTATGCCCTATTTTGTACCTACGAATCTCCTATAGACTGACCCCGAATTATTTTCAGTTGTTTTGTGCAGGTGTAAGTGGAGCTAGGTGGGAATTCGAGTCGGTGTGTCTCGCGTTTATCTCTAGCTCTATATTTTGGGTCTTACACGCACTCATAATAATTTATTTATGCCTCTTATATATTGACTATGACTTGAGCGTATTTGATAGGCCGTGATGGCATGTTAGCATTGTAAATATTCTATTTTGGAGCTTAATTGCTCAATGTAAATGTTATATGTTAATTAATACTTTCGCTTCGTTAGTTCTACTCTGAATTCTTGTTATCTCCTACTTATATGGTTCAAGGGTTAATCCCGCCTAGTATAGTGTGCGTGTGGTGTCCCCGTTCACCGTGATTTAGCTCGTGTACGGATTATCCATTTCATATCTAGGTCGGGTCGTGGTATCTTGCGCACTGGTGCTACATCCTTAAGTGGTATCAGAGCCTCGAGTTGCAAAACCCGGGCTCTCATGTTGTGTTTTAAGCTAACTTATTATATATATATATCGAGTCTTTCAAAGAGTCTATGATTTTAACGTTAAGCCCTTTTCTTTATTGAACACCCTACCTAAATGTTTTGGCGAGACATGAATGATTGCACGTAATGAGGGCCCTGGGACTTAGTGTACGTGGCTATCCGAGGAAGCTCGGGCTAACGGTGAACCCGTACACTAGTTCCACCAAACCAACCAGTACACGGGTTAGTGTGTGTGTTTTGAAAATAGCGAGTTATGACTTTGAAAGGTTTGTCTGAATTTTAAGAATTATGAATTATGAATTTCAAACAATTTGGCTGGGCCCCAGAGATTTGTGTAAAGGAGCCCCGGGACGGTGTCAAGTCGTCGGGTCACTCCCAATTACGGTCTCCAACTTATAGGATCAACCCGGAACCCACTAGGAGGTTTGGTGGGGGATGGAATCCTTAGTCGTGAGTGTCATGAAACTCACGACCCTAATATGAGAACTATGGCTAGGGTATGATAGACCCTTCCATCACCTGGAGAAGAGGTATATGTGTTTGAATTATGTTTTAATCTGAATTTTGATTCTGATTTTGAATATGAACGGAGATAGGTGGTTTGAAACTCGTACTCGCCGAGTTCTGTGATTTTGATTATGAACTTGGTTTCTGAAATGGGAGTGGATTCCCAATTTATAAAATTTGGTGATTTTGGCCTTCGGCTATAACTTTTTTCTATATTTAATATCACGTGATAAAATGTTTTAGAATACAAAAACCACGCCCCGATTCATGAATCTTCTTACTTGAATATGCTATGCTTTATGCATACGTACATGTCAGTGTGTTAGCCCCCTCACCAGTCTTTAGGACTGACCCCTCCTCGTTGTTTTCTTTCTCCCTTTTTGTTTATTTGAGTTTCCAGGTTTAGGTGTGTTAGGAATAGTGCCCTAGAAAGCCGATTAGTAATAATCCGTTTTGGGACTTTCCTAGTATCACAGACAATCTTTGAATAAATATACGATTGATTAATATCATAGGCAAACACTTCTTTATATACTCTTGTTTGGTATGTGTTTACTTTAGCTGTGCATGTATGAGAACTCCCCTAATCCTGATGACTTTAGGACTCTACCATTTAGGTGAAATGGTTCATGAAACGAGCTTTATATCACATAAGTCATGATTAGTAAAATACTCCAAGCCGATGAGTCCTACAGACAGTGGGAGTGTCAACCTGACTCCTCTAAGGCTTGCTTGTGGGATCACGCCCTTAAGAAGGACCACATTGTTTCATGGAGGTGCAAAGTGTATAGTTGATACGTGCGTGATACATGAGGGTGCTTACTTCAATAAGTAAGTTCACTGAGGTGCCCCGTGTGAGAAGATTCCTAAATGGGAAAGGAAGTTTCTATTTCAGGAAATGGAAACTTCCAGATTAGGAAATATTGTTGGAAAACACGAATCAGAAAGCAGCAGAATTTAAAAAATTTTCCCAACAAAAAGATCTAGGACTCGCAATCGTGCAACCAAATTCGTAAAGATAGAAAACTTACTTTTCTTTTATTCTTTCTTGAAGCGTTTCAAGCCACCCAAGAACGCTCTTCTCGCGGCTTGATCCCCTCTCCTTGGTAAAGCTCGAATCTTCAAACTTCTAACTTGAAGTCTCTAGAGAAAGTCCACCAACTTGATCACAATCTAACTAGTAAGGATGCTAGTTCTCTAGTTAGTGTTTAGGCTTAACCTAGGGTTTAATTTAATCTTGGAGAAAGGAAGGTGTTCAACACATGAACCAAGAATTGTCAATTAGCTCTAAAGGGGAGCATGAGCTCCCCTATATATAGGAAAAGGGAGAGGGGCGCCGATCCTAATCCTTGTTGGGCAAGGATTTAGTTCCTCTCTCTCCTAGTACTTGATCATCAAGTATTTTCCAACTTTGACTTTGAATTCTAATTCAAGTCAACTTTTTAAGAGAGCTAAAATTATCCAAACTATTTTTGGATAATATTATACTTTATTTATTATAAAATAAATAACTTATTTTATCTAATTAATTAATTCATAATTAATTAACTAGATTATTTTCTCCAAAATTAGACTTTCTTTTTAATTCAAAATTAAACCAAAGTCTATTAAATAATTAACAAATTAATTATTTAATACATATATATAATATATATATTCACACGTGTGTGACACGTGTCACTCACGTGAGCCACACGTGTGATTTCACACGTGTGGAAACCTCCTGGTCCGATTAACTCGTTTAATCATTTTCAAGCCTCAACTCATGTAACCAAGTTGTTGTGTGTGACCCTCTAGGTTCTCAATTCAATTAACAGTGACCCTAATTAATTAATTCACTAATTAATTAATCAATCCACAGATTAAACGACCATAGTCTAGCAACAGGTGTTTAACCCCTAGCTGAATTGGAATGTTCGGATTCGACAGAACCTTTAAGTCATTGATTCATGTGAGATACAATCCTCCTACTTACTATCTCTCAACCAAGATCTAGGGCAAGGGAGTAATCAGAACCCTAATAATCCGGTCTTAAAGCTAAGTGCATTTCATATCCATTTGATCTCAATCCAAGAAACCCTTTTCTTGATGTCTTGATCTACTGCCTTGGCCAAGGACTCCATATGGCATATGAATGACTTACCCAATAAGAGATCACCTTGCAAATGCAAGTGTAGGTCCTTTCTTGATTCTCATTCACTTTCATGAATCACTTGTGCAGCCCTAGCATAAGCCTTGAATCAGTTGTCTAAGGCGACACCCTTTAAAGCTTATACCTAAGACTACAGAGTTAACTCATAAAGTGATAAGGAACCTCAAGTCTAAGGATCAATTAATCACATCAATGACTCGTGAGATATTTCCTAATCTGGAAGTTTCCACTTCCTGAAATAGAAACTTCCTTTCCCATTTAGGAATGTTCTCACACGGGGCACCTCAGTGAACTTACTTATTAAAGTAAGCACCCTCATGTATCACGCACGTATCAACAATACACTTTGCACCTCCATGAAACAAGGTGGTCCTTCTTAAGGGCGTGATCCCACAAGCAAGCCTTAGAGGAGTCAGGTTGACACTCCCACTGTCTGTAGGACTCATCGGCTTGGAGTATTTTACTAATCATGACTTATGTGATATAGGGCTCGTTTCATGAACCATTTCACCTAAATGGTAGAGTCCTAAAGTCATCAGGATTAGGGGAGTTCTCATACATGCACAGCTAAAGTAAACGCATACCAAACAAGAGCATATAAAGAAGTGTTGCCTCAATTCGTTATTTCATTCAAAGATTGTCTGTGATTACAATAAGGAAAAGCACAAAGCGGATATACAATCGGCTTTCTAGGGCACTATTCCTAACAATCTCCCACTTGCCCGTCAAAGCCATTCTAAAGCTACTCTAAGTCCCATCTTCTGAAGATGACCTTGGAAAGCTTCTCGACTAAGGGGTTTAGTGAGTGGATCTGCCACGTTCTCTGCTGATGTGACCCTCTCAATTAGCACATCTCCTCTTTTGATAATATCACGGATTAGGTGATACTTCCTCATAATGTGCTTGGTCCGTTGGTGAGATCTTGGTTCTCTTGCTTGAGCAACCGCCCCAGTGTTGTCACAAAACACAGTAATGGGGTCTTTCATGCTAGGAACAACATTCAACTCTTGAATGAAGTTTCTAATCCAAACACCTTCCTTTGCTGCATCATTTGCAGCTAAGTATTCGGCCTCAGTGGTCGAATCTGCAGTGGTTGTTTGCTTGGAACTCTTCCAACTCACTGCTCCGCCGTTTAGGCAGAAAATGTATCCTGACATTGACTTAAAATCATCTAAGTCTGATGCAAAGCTTGCATCGCAGTATCCTTCGACAGTAAGATCTTTCTGACCTCCGTAAACTAAGAATAAATCTTTAGTACTTTTGAAGTACTTAAGAATATTCTTCACGGCAGCCCAGTGACCATCTCCAGGGTCAGATTGGAAGCGACTTGTCACACTAAGTGCATAAGCCACATCCGGTCGAGTACATAACATTGCATACATTATGCTACCTATTGCTGACTCATAAGGTGTATGAGTCATTCTCTCCTTCTCAAGGTTAGTCTTAGGACACATCTTCTTTGAAAGATATATTCCTACACTCATAGGAAGGTTCTTAACCTTTGCTGACTCCATATTGAATCTTTTCAATACTTTGTCAATGTACATCGACTGTGATAGTCCTATTACCTTCTAGATCTATCTCTATAGATTTTAATTCCAAGGATATAGGACGCATCACCAAGATCTTTCATCTCGAATTGGTTTGATAACCATAACTTAGTCACTTTCATGTCATCCTTCGAATTCCCAATAAGAAGGATGTCATCAACATAAAGTACTAAGAATTGCACTGAGGTCTCCAATTCCTTTCTATACACACATGATTCATTCGAAATTTGCATGAAGCCAAACGCTTTAACTGATTCATCAAATCGAATGTTCCAATTCCTAGAAGCCTGTTTCAATACGTAGATTGATCTTTGGAGTTTGCAAACCTTTTGCTCACTCCCACTGAATGTGAAACCTATGGGTTGCTCCATATAAATGTCTTTGTCAATGTCACCATTGAGAAAGGCAGTTTTCACATCCATTTGCCATATCTCATAGTCATAATATGCAGCAATGGCAAGCATGATTCGAATGGACTTTTGCATTACATCTGGTGAAAAGGTTTCGTCAAAGTCCACGCCGGGTCTTTGAGTGAATCCTTTTGCAACCAGTCTTGCTTTGTAGGCTGCAATGCTTCCATCAACTCCAAGCTTTCTCTTAAAGATCCATTTGCAACCTATGGGTTTGACCCCATCAGGCAAATCTACCAAGGTCCAAACTTGGTTGGAGTTCATGGAATCCATTTCGGATTTCATGGCTTCTATCCACTGTTCAGAGTCAGAATCTGAAAGTGCCTCCTCATATGTTAAAAGATCATTATCCTTTTGAGAGATTTCATGGAAGAATCCATACCATCTCTCCGGCTGTCTAGGAGTGCGTTCAGAACGCCTTAGAGGAGGATTTTCGTGTGTATCGAAATTTGTGATTGGTTGTAGTTTATCAGAGTGGGACGTTTCTTCAGTGGGTGATGTGGGGTCATTTTGTACTTCTTCTAATTCTATGATCTTGCCTTTCTTTTCTTTAAGGAACGGTTCCTCAAGAAAAGTGGCATTTCTGGAAACAAACACCTTTTGCTCAGATTGATCATAGAAATAGTATCCTATGGATTCCTTAGGATAACCTACAAAGTAGCATAAGTTAGAACGAGACTCTAACTTATCTCCCACTGTCCTCTTCACGTAAGCAGGACAACCCCAAATTCTTAAGTAAGAATAACTAGGGATTTTACCATGCCACATTTCATAGGGCGTCTTGGGGACTGACTTAGAGGGAACTAGATTCAGAATCTTTGCTGCACTTTCTAGGGCATAACCCCAGAAAGAAGGTGGCAACTCAGTGAAACTCATCATGGAACGAACCATATCAAGTAAGGTTCGATTCCTTCTCTCAGAAACTCCATTAAGCTGAGGAGTTCCCGGAGGAGTCCACTGAGAGATAATCCCATTATCTTTGAGATGATTAAGGAATTCTTCACTAAGATACTCGCCTCCTCGATCAGATCGAAGTGCTTTGATCTTGTGACCAGTTTGGTTCTCAACCTCCTTTTGAAATTCTAAGAATTTCTCAAAAGCTTCAGATTTATACTTCATTAAGTATACATAACCATACCGACTAAAGTCATCAGTAAAGGTTATGAAGTACTGATGATTGTTTCTAGTGCTTACACTAAGCGGTCCACAAACATCAGTATGGATCAAATCCAAAACCTCAGTGGCACGTTCCACAGTTCCTTTAAAAGGAACTTTGGACATCTTTCCTTTGAGACAGGATTCGCAAGAAGTCAACTCTTTGAGATCATTTTCAGAGAATGATCCTAAAGTGTTTATCTTGCTAATTCTGTTCTTGGAAATGTGTCCTAATCTAGCGTGCCATAAGGGAGCTGAAACTTTGTCATCTCTCTTACGCTTTGTTTCTCGTTGTATATTCATAATATTGATATTTTGAGTTAGGTAAAGTCCATTACTTAGAGTACCGATATGAACGGAAGAGTTGTTCCGTTTGATAAAGTATTTACCATTCTTAATATAAGTTTCATAACCTTCACAATCTAATATTGGAACTGAAATTATATTACGAATAATGCTCGGTACATAAAGGACTTTATTTAATACTAACTCAAAACTACCTAAATCTAATCTAATTGTGCCTAAAGCTCGAGCTTCAACGTTTGAGCCATCACCGATCTTCAAGACACATTCTCCTTCTTTGAGTTGTTGGACTTCACTTAGCATCTGTACATCATTACAGATATGAGTTCCACAACCGGTATCAAGTACCCAAGAACTAGAATTAATGGAAAGATTTACTTCAACGAGAAATATACCTTTCTTTAGAGTAGCCTTGTACTCTGGGCAGTTTCTCCTCCAATGTCCCGCTTTGCCACAATGGAAGCAAACATCCTCTTTCTGATCACGCTTCTTCTTTTGGGCCTTTCCTTTCGAAATGCCACCAGTGGGCCTAAGGGGTTTCTTCTTCTTCTTTTGGGCTTTCTTGCCCTTACCTTTAGAAGGCCCAGAAGAGGAAGATGGAGCATTCACCATCAAAACCTTATTGTCCTTCTTGTTCGTGCTTTCAGCAGTCACAAGCTGACTAATCAGCTCAGCTACAGTAGCACCAGCAGGATTCTGTTAGGAATAGTGCCCTAGAAAGCCGATTGTATATCCGCTTTGTGCTTTTCCTTATTGTAATCACAGACAATCTTTGAATGAAATAACGAATTGAGGCAACACTTCTTTATATGCTCTTGTTTGGTATGCGTTTACTTTAGCTGTGCATGTATGAGAACTCCCCTAATCCTGATGACTTTAGGACTCTACCATTTAGGTGAAATGGTTCATGAAACGAGCCCTATATCACATAAGTCATGATTAGTAAAATACTCCAAGCCGATGAGTCCTACAGACAGTGGGAGTGTCAACCTGACTCCTCTAAGGCTTGCTTGTGGGATCACGCCCTTAAGAAGGACCACCTTGTTTCATGGAGGGGCAAAGTGTATAGTTGATACGTGCGTGATACATGAGGGTGCTTACTTTAATAAGTAAGTTCACTGAGGTGCCCCGTGTGAGAACATTCCTAAATGGGAAAGGAAGTTTCTATTTCAGGAAATGGAAACTTCCAGATTAGGAAATATCTCACGAGTCATTGATGTGATTAATTGATCCTTAGACTTGAGGTTCCTAGTCACTTTATGAGTTAACTCTGTAGTCTTAGGTATAAGCTTTAAAGGGTGTCGCCTTAGACAACTGATTCAAGGCTTATGCTGGGGCTGCACAAGTGATTCATGAAAGTGAATGAGAATCAAGAAAGGACCTACACTTGCATTTGCAAGGTGATCTCTTATTGTGTAAGTCATTCATATGCCATATGGAGTCCTTGGCCAAGGCAGTAGATCAAGACATCAAGAAAAGGGTTTCTTGGATTGAGATCAAATGGATATGAAATGCACTTAGCTTTAAGGCCGGATTATTAGGGTTCTGATTATTCCCTTGCCCTAGATCTTGGTTGAGAGATAGTAAGTAGGAGGATTGTATCTCGCATGAATCAATGACTTAAAGGTTCTGTCGAATCCGAACATTCCAATTCAGCTAGGGGTTAAACACCTGTTGCTAGACTATGGTCGTTTAATCTGTGGACTGATTAATTAATTAGTGAATTAATTAATTAGGGTCACTGCTAATTGAATTGAGAACCTAGAGGGTCACACACAACAACTTGGTTACATGAGTTGAGGCTTTAAAATGATTAAACGAGTTAATCGAGCCTAGAGGGTTCCACACGTGTGAAACCACTGGACGTGTGGGTCACGTGACTGGACACGTGTCACTATGACACGTGTGCTGTTGGAAAACACGAATCAGAAAGCAGCGGAATTTAAAAAATTTTCCCAACAAAAGGACCTTGAACTCGCAATCGTGTAACCAAATTCGTAAAGATAGAAAACTTACTTTTCTTTTGTTCTTTCTTGAAGCGTTTCAAGCCACCCAAGAACGCTCTTCTCGCGGCTTGATCCCCTCTCCTTGGTAAAGCTCGAATCTTCAAACTTCTAACTTGAAGTCTCTAGAGAAAGTCTACCAACTTGATCACAATCTAACTAGTAAGGATGTTAGTTCTCTAGTTAGTGTTTAGGCTTAACCTAGGGTTTAATTTAATCTTGGAGAAAGGAAGGTGTTCAACACATGAACCAAGAATTGTCAATTAGCTCCATAAGGAGCTCGAGCTCCCCTATTTATAGAGAGGGGAGTGCCGAAATTCCTAGTCCTTTATGGGCTAGGATTTTGGTCCCTCTCTCCTATTACTTGATCATCAAGTATTTTCCAACTTTGACTTTGAATTCTAATTCAAGTCAACTTTTAAGAGAGCTAAAAATATCCAAACTATTTTTGGATAATTTTATACTTTATTTATTATAAAATAAATAACTTATTTTTATCTAATTAATTAATTCGTAATTAATTAACTAGATTATTTTCTCCAAAATAAGACTTTCTTTTTAATTCAAAATTAAACCAAAGTCTATTAAATAATTAACAACTTAATTATTTAATATCCAATTAAATAGTCACGTGTGGCACACGTGTCATAGTGACACGTGTCCAGTCACGTGACCCACACGTGTGGTTTCACACGTGTGGAACCCTCTAGGCTCGATTAACTCGTTTAATCATTTTAAAGCCTCAACTCATGTAACCAAGTTGTTGTTTGTGACCCTCTAGGTTCTCAATTCAATTAGCAGTGACCCTAATTAATTAATTCACTAATTAATTAATCAGTCCACAGATTAAACGACCATAGTCTAGCAACAGGTGTTTAACCCCTAACTGAATTGGAATGTTCGGATTCGACAGAACCTTTAAGTCATTGAATCATGTGAGATACAATCCTCCTACTTACTATCTCTCAACCAAGATCTAAGGCAAGGGAATAATCAGAACCCTAATAATCTGGTCTTAAAGCTAAGTGCATTTCATATCCATTTGATCTCAATCCAAGAAACCCTTTTCTTGATGTCTTGATCCACTGCCTTGGCCAAGGCCTCCATATGGCATATGAATGACTTACACAATAAGAGATCACCTTGCAAATGCAAGTGTAGGTCCTTTCTTGATTCTCATTCACTTTCATGAATCACTTGTGCAGCCCCAGCATAAGCCTTGAATCAGTTGTCTAAGGCGACACCCTTTAAAGCTTATACCAAAGACTACAGAGTTAACTCATAAAGTAACAAGGAACCTCAAGTCTAAGGATCAATTAATCACATCAATGACTCGTGAGATATTTCCTAATCTGGAAGTTTCCATTTCCTGAAATAGAAACTTCCTTTCCCATTTAGGAATGTTCTCACACGGGGCACCTCAGTGAACTTACTTATTAAAGTAAGCACCCTCATGTATCACGCACGTATCAACTATACACTTTCCACCTCCATGAAACAAGGTGGTCCTTCTTAAGGGCGTGATCCCACAAGCAAGCCTTAGAGGAGTCAGGTTGACACTCCCACTGTCTGTAGGACTTATCGGCTTGGAGTATTTTACTAATCATGACTTATGTGATATAGGGCTCGTTTCATGAACCATTTCACCTAAATGGTAGAGTCCTAAAGTCATCAGGATTAGGGGAGTTCTCATACATGCACAGCTAAAGTAAACGCATACCAAACAAGAGCATATAAAGAAGTGTTGCCTTAATTCGTTATTTCATTCAAAGATTGTCTGTGATTACAAGAAGGAAAAGCACAAAGCGGATATACAATCGGCTTTCTAGGGCACTATTCCTAACAATCTCCCACTTGCCCGTCAAAGCCATTCTAAAGCTACTCTAAGTCCCATCTTCTGAAGATGACCTTGGAAAGCTTCTCGACTAAGGGGTTTAGTAAGTGGATCTGCCACGTTCTCTGCTGATGTGACCCTCTCAATTAGCACATCTCCTCTTTTGATAATATCACGGATTAGGTGATACTTCCTCATAATGTGCTTGGTCCGTTGGTGAGATCTTGGTTCTCTTGCTTGAGCAACCGCCCCAGTGTTGTCACAAAACACAGTAATGGGGTCTTTCATGCTAGGAACAACATTCAACTCTTGAATGAAGTTTCTAATCCAAACACCTTCCTTTGCTGCATCATTTGCAGCTAAGTATTCGGCCTCAGTGGTCGAATCTGCAGTGGTTGTTTGCTTGGAACTCTTCCAACTCACTGCTCCGCCGTTTAGGCAGAAAATGTATCCTGACATTGACTTAAAATCATCTAAGTCTGATGCAAAGCTTGCATCACAGTATCCTTCGACAGTAAGATCTTTCTGACCTCTGTAAACTAAGAATAAATCTTTAGTACTTTTCAAATACTTAAGAATATTCTTCACGGCAGCCCAGTGACCATCTCCAGGGTCAGTTTGGAAACGACTTGTTACACTAAGTGCATAAGCCACATCCGGTCGAGTACATAACATTGCATACATTATGCTACCTATTGCTGATGCATAAGGTGTATGAGTCATTCTCTCCTTCTCAAGGTTAGTCTTAGGACACATCTTCTTTGAAAGACATGTTCCTACACTCATAGGAAGGTTCTTAACCTTTGCTGACTCCATATTGAATCTCTTCAACACTTTGTCAATGTACATCGACTGTGATAGTCCTATTAACCTTCTAGATCTATCTCTATAGATTTTAATTCCAAGGATATAGGACGCATCACCAAGATCTTTCATCTCGAATTGGTTCGATAACCACAACTTAGTCACTTTCATGTCATCCTTCGAATTCCCAATAAGAAGGATGTCATCAACATAAAGTACTAAGAATTGCACTGAGGTCTCCAATTCCTTTCTATACACACATGATTCATTCGAAATTTGGATGAAGCCAAACGCTTTGACCGATTCATCAAATCGAATGTTCCAATTCCTAGAAGCCTGTTTCAATCCATAGATCGATCTTTGGAGTTTACAAACCTTTTGCTCACTCCCACTGAATGTGAAACCTATGGGTTGCTCCATATAAATGTCTTTGTCAATGTCACCATTGAGAAAAGCAGTTTTCACATCCATTTGCCATATCTCATAGTCATAATATGCAGCAATGGCAAGCATGATCCGAATAGACTTTTGCATTGCAACTGGTGAAAAGGTTTCGTCAAAGTCCACGCCGGGTCTTTGAGTGAATCCTTTTGCAACCAGTCTTGCCTTGTAGGCTGCAATGCTTCCATCAACTCCAAGCTTTCTCTTAAAGATCCATTTGCAACCTATGGGTTTGACCCCATCAGGCAAATCTACCAAGGTCCAAACTTGGTTGGAGTTCATGGAATCCATTTCGGATTTCATAGCTTCTTTCCACTGTTCAGAGTCAGAATCTGAAAGTGCCTCCTCATATGTTAAAGAATCATTATCCTTTTGAGAGATTTCATGGAAGAATTCATACCATCTCTCCGGCTGTCTAGGATTGCGTTCAGAGCGCCTTAGAGGAGGATTTTCGTGTGTATTGAAATTCGTGATTTGTTGTAGTTGATCAGAGTGGGACGTTTCTTCAGTGGGTGGTATGGGGTCATTTTGTACTTCTTCTAATTCTATGATCTTGCCTTTCTTTTCCTTAAGGAACGGTTCCTCAAGAAAAGTGGCATTTCTGGAAACAAACACCTTTTGCTCAGATTGATCATAGAAATAGTATCCTATAGATTCCTTAGGATAACCTACAAAGTTGCATAAGTTAGAACGAGATTCTAACTTATCTCCCACTGTCCTCTTCACGTAAGCAGGACAACCCTAAATTCTTAAGTAAGAATAACTAGGGATTTTACCATGCCACATTTCATAAGGCGTTTTAGGGACTGACTTAGAGGGAACTAGATTCAAAATCTTTGCTGCACTTTCTAGGGCATAACCCCAGAAAGAAGGTGGTAAGTCAGTGAAACTCATCATGGAACGAACCATATCAAGTAGGGTCCGATTCCTTCTCTCAGAAACTCCATTAAGCTGAGGAGTTCCCGGAGGAGTCCACTGAGAGATAATCCCATTATCTTTGAGATGATTAAGGAATTCTTCACTAAGATACTCGCCTCCTCGATCAGATCGAAGTGCTTTGATCTTGTGACCAGTTTGGTTCTCAACCTCCTTTTGAAATTCTAAGAATTTCTCAAAAGCTTCAGATTTATACTTCATTAAGTATACATAACCATACCGACTAAAGTCATCAGTAAAGGTTATGAAATACTGATGATTGCTTCTAGTGCTTAAACTAAGCGGTCCACAAACATTAGTATGGATCAAATCCAAAACCTTAGTGACACGTTCCATAGTTCTTTTAAAAGGGACTTTGGACATTTTTCCTTTGAGACAGGATTCGCAAGAAGTTAACTCTTTGAGATCATTTTCAGAGAATGATCCTAAAGTGTTTATCTTGCTAATTCTGTTCTTGGAAATGTGTCCTAATCTAGCGTGCCATAAGGGAGCTGAAACTTTGTCATCTCTCTTACGCTTTGTTTCTCGTTGTATATTCATAATATTGATATTTTGAGTTAGGTAAAGTCCATTACTTAGAGTACCGATGTGAACGGAAGAGTTGTTCCGTTTGATAAAATATTTACCATTCTTAATATAAGTTTCATAACCTTCACAATCTAATATTGGAACTGAAATTATATTACGAATAATGCTCGGTACATAAAGGACTTTGTTTAATACTAACTTAAAACTACCTAAATCTAATCTAATTGTGCCTAAAGCTCGAGCTTCAACGTTTGAGCCATCGCCGATCTTCAAGACACATTCTCCTTCTTTGAATTGTTGGACTTCACTTAGCATCTGTACATCATTATAGATATGAGTTCCACAACCGGTATCAAGTACCCAAGAACTAGAATTAATAGAAAGATTTACTTCAACGAGAAAGATACCTTTCTTTAGAGTAGCCTTGTACTCTGGGCAGTTTCTCCTCCAATGTCCCGTTTTGCCACAATGGAAGCAAACATCCTCTTTCTGATCACGCTTCTTCTTTTGGGCCTTCCCCTTCGAAATGCCACCAGTGGGCATAAGGGGTTTCTTCTTCTTCTTTTGGGCTTTCTTGCCCTTACCTTTAGAAGGCCCAGAAGAGGAAGATGGAGCATTCACCATCAAAACCTTATTGTCCTTCTTGATCGTGCTTTCAACAGTCACAAGCTGACTAATCAGCTCAGCTACAGTAGCACCAGCATGATTCATGTTGAAGTTAAGGACAAATGGGTTGAATGATGGTGGGAGCGAAGCTAGCAACAAATCCACTGAAAGCTCATCTTTCAGCGGCATGTCCATGGAAGCAAGTTTCTCAGTAAGGGCAAGAAACTTGAGTCCATATTCATGGACACTTGAACCTTCCCTCATTCTCAAGTGGAACAATTCCTTTGATGTGTTATACCTTGTAACACGTTCATGAGGGCGGTAAAGTTGCTCTAAGTGGTCGTAAATCTCCCAAGCAAATTCCATGGCCTCTTGTTGCCTTTGCAAGTCCGGAGACATGTTAGCCAACATAAGGCAACGGGCTTGGAGATTATCATCCTTCCACTTCTGAATCGCGTCCCGCTCGGCCCGAGTGGGAGCCTCCCCTTCGGGACTAGGCTCCCCTTCGAAGAGAACATAAGTTCTCTTCTCAGAATCTAAAATGATTTTTAGATTCCTCAGCCAATCAGAATAGTTGGGACCAGTCAACTTGTTTGACTCGAGGATCGATACAAGAGGGTTTTTGGTTGCCATTTCAAAACACGTAGAGAATCACAGAATCTACGACCTAAATGGTAAAACAGAGAACTAGTGAGCATGCTGAATTATAACGATATACAAAAGATAAGGTCTTTAATCTAATGTAGCTCCCACTGGTTTTCAAAGATCTAGAATTCCCAAAGATCTAAGAGGAACACGTTTCCCAATGGGTACTAAGATCCTAGGCATTTTACCTCGAACCCACGACTCGCGGACATTCTAAGTAAGAATCCTAGGTAGGTACAACTTACCAATTCTAACACCTTTAGAACTCTCAGTAATTGTTTTTGCATCACCTATCTTTCAATATGGACCCACGACTCGTGCGACATCCATATTTACTTAGGCGTTAAGCTAGACCCATCAATCATAAGATCATGACCAAAACTTAGTTCGAACGACCCACGACTCGCGGACATCGCCCTTGCTAAAATTGACCACGAAATATTGACCATTTAAAATGATCAATTAGGTAACTAAGAACTAATAAGCTCGACTAGCTATCCCACGACTCGCGGACAATAACTAGCTTCACTTACTAAACTTAAAACCTATTGATGGAATGCTAGGAATTTAATTCAAAATTTGCATCTCGAATTAAACACCTATTTGTTCGAAATTAGCTTAATATTTAATGGGAATTTTTGAATCAACCGGAGAGTCGTCCGGTTCGACCTCACCAACATATATGTTATCCAATTTTATTAGTCTTGATTAATGCAAGTACACTTAAATGCATATCAAACAAGCACATAAACAGATAACATGTCCTAGCATGATACTAACATGTAATGATCATGGGTTCTACCTATCTTATGCGTGATATGTGGGAGCCACTCCACAATCACAAGTTCTAACATACATGCCACATAAACAGTTTAAATCACATAAGGGAAAGCGGTAACAAAATACGAGCCCTATCTCTATTACATTTAACAATTGAGATTCCCCTCCCTAACATTTTGAGGGGTCTTCACTTATGGCCTCCTTGTTACTTGAATGTGGTCCATCTTACTCCTTGGGTGCATTGTCTCCAAAATGAAAATAAAACCTCACCACCTATCTCTACTCTCAAATTACAATAAAAAGAAAAAAAAAACATAAAGTAATAAGGCTCAATCTTCATATTGGCCTTAGACAATTACACGGGGCATACCCTGGCCTCAAAAACAGTAATATGGAAAGCCACATAATAAATCACATTCTAATTCAAGTCAACTTTTTAAGAGAGCTAAAATTATCCAAACTATTTTTGGATAATTTTATACTTTATTTATTATAAAATAAATAACTTATTTTATCTAATTAATTAATTCATAATTAATTAACTAGATTATTTTCTCCAAAATTAGACTTTCTTTTTAATTCAAAATTAAACCAAAGTCTATTAAATAATTAATAAATTAATTATTTAATACATATATATAATATATATATTCACACGTGTGTGACACGTGTCACTCACGTGAGCCACACGTGTGATTTCACACGTGTGGAAACCTCCTGGTCCGATTAACTCGTTTAATCATTTTCAAGCCTCAACTCATGTAACCAAGTTGTTGTGTGTAACCCTCTAGGTTCTCAATTCAATTAGCAGTGACCCTAATTAATTAATTCACTAATTAATTAATCAATCCACAGATTAAACGACCATAGTCTAGCAACAGGTGTTTAACCCCTAGCTGAATTGGAATGTTCGGATTCGACAGAACCTTTAAGTCATTGATTCATGTGAGATACAATCCTCCTACTTACTATCTCTCAACCAAGATCTAGGGCAAGGGAATAATCAGAACCCTAATAATCCGGTCTTAAAGCTAAGTGCATTTCATATCCATTTGATCTCAATCCAAGAAACCCTTTTCTTGATGTCTTGATCTACTGCCTTGGCCAAGGACTCCATATGGCATATGAATGACTTACACAATAAGAGATCACCTTGCAAATACAAGTGTAGGTCCGTTCTTGATTCTCATTCACTTTCATGAATCACTTGTGCAGCCCCAGCATAAGCCTTGAATCAGTTATCTAAGGCGACACCCTTTAAAGCTTATACCTAAGACTACAGAGTTAACTCATAAAGTGACAAGGAACCTCAAGTCTAAGGATCAATTAATCACATCAATGACTCGTGAGATATTTCCTAATCTGGAAGTTTCCACTTCCTGAAATAGAAACTTCCTTTCCCATTTAGGAATGTTCTCACACGGGGCACCTCAGTGAACTTACTTATTAAAGTAAGCACCCTCATGTATCACGCACGTATCAACTATACACTTTGCACCTCCATGAAACAAGGTAGTCCTTCTTAAGGGCGTGATCCCACAAGCAAGCCTTAGAGGAGTCAGGTTGACACTCCCACTGTCTGTAGGACTCATCGGCTTGGAGTATTTTACTAATCATGACTTATGTGATATAGGGCTCGTTTCATGAACCATTTCACCTAAATGGTAGAGTCCTAAAGTCATCAGGATTAGGGGAGTTCTCTTACATGCGCACGTAATGGAAACACACAAAACACGTATTGGCATATAAACACGTATTAGACTTGAGGTTCCTTGTCACTTTATGAGTTAACTCTGTAGTCTTAGGTATAAGCTTTAAAGGGTGTCGCCTTAGACAACTGATTCAAGGCTTATGCTGGGGCTGCACAAGTGATTCATGAAAGTGAATGAGAATCAAGAAAGGACCTACACTTGCATTTGCAAGGTGATCTCTTATTGTGTAAGTCATTCATATGCCATATGGAGTCCTTGGCCAAGGCAGTAGATCAAGACATCAAGAAAAGGGTTTCTTGGATTGAGATCAAATGGATATGAAATGCACTTAGCTTTAAGACCAGATTATTAGGGTTCTGATTATTCCCTTACCCTAGATCTTGGTTGAGAGAAAGTAAGTAGGAGGATTGTATCTCACATGAATCAATGACTTAAAGGTTCTGTCGAATCCAAACATTCCAATTCAGCTAGGGGTTAAACACCTGTTGCTAGACTATGGTCGTTTAATCTGTGGACTGATTAATTAATTAGTGAATTAATTAATTGGGGTCACTGCTAATTGAATTGAGAACCTAGAGGGTCACACACAACAACTTGGTTACATGAATTAAGGCTTTAAAATGATTAAACGAGTTAATCCGGCCAAGAGGGTTCCACACGTGTGAGTGACACGTGTGGCTCACGTGAGTGACACGTGTCCTTGTGACACGTGTCTCACATGTGTGTAAATATATTTGTATATTTATTTATGTGTTAAATAATTAATGTGATTAATTATTTAATAGACTTTGGTTTAATTTTGAATTAAAAAGAAAGTCTTATTTTGGAGAAAAATAATCTAGTTAATTAATTGTGAATTAATTAATTAGATAAAATAAGTTATTTATTTTAAATAAATAAAGTATAAAATTATCCAAAAATAGTTTGGATATTTTAGCTCTCTTGAAAGTTGATTTGAATTTGAATTGAAAGTCAAAGTCAAAATTACTTGATGATCAAGTAATAGGAGAGAGGGACCAAATCCTTAGTCCATAAGGACTAGGATTTTCGGCCACTCCCATCCTATAAATTAGGGGAGCTCGAGCTCCCCTTAGAGCTAATCGAGAATTCTTTTGGTTCATGTGTTGAACACCATCCTTTCTCCAAGATAAACGAAACCCTAGGTTAAGCCTAAACACTAACTAGAGAACTAGCATCCTTACTAGTTAGATTGTAGCCAAGTTGGTGGACTATCTCTAGAGAGCTTCAAGTTAGAAGTTTTGAAGATTCGAGCTTTACCAAAAGGTGGGGATCAAGCAAAACGATCAGAAGGGATGATGAAACGATTCTGAACCCAACATGAAACGAATGAAAAAATCGAACCAAAGAAGATGGCGAAAACCGTTCGTCCATATCCTGAAGGATGAATTTTTTCACCAGGGTTTTGAGACTGGCAGTTTTCTACTTTCGTAAAACTGGTTTTCGAAGGGAGTTTCAATCATCTCTTTCTCGTTTCATGTTTCTTTCTTTATGTTGTATTGTTAAGAACTTCCATAACATGATTTGAATCTAGGTTGGTGTGGATTGTTATCCCTACAATGGATTCTGAAGTGGAAAGAGACTTTCGAGGAACGGGTTGCCATTACCGCATGACGCGCGTTTGAGGGCGGCTCAAAACGTGTCAAGAAAGCTACTACCCAAGTGAGTTTCTTGATCTCTACGAATTTGGATACACGATTGCGAGTCCAAGATCCTTTTGTTGGGAAAATTTTTTAAATTCCGCTGCTTTCTGATTCCTGTTTTCCAACAAGTGGTATCAGAGCCACCTCGTTAATCGTGTTTCTGATTCGTCTCAATTAAACTGAATTTTGAGAAATTCTTGAATCTGTGTTACAATTAGGTATTCTTGAATTTGTATCGTAATCTGAGCTTTTGAATCTGAGAGGTTTCCTAATAAATTGAGAAAATCGTTTTCTGAAAAAAAAAGGATTTTATTTTAGATTTATTAAAATCACGATTTTGATTCCCGAATCAAGACGAAAATTTTTCTAAAAATTTTGTACGAAAAACGGTGCGGGACGACGAGGACCAAGCGAGTTTGTCGCTCGTCGTCGCCGCACGCGGACGGGTCCGGACGAGGCCGGAACAGCCTGTGCGGGACTGCCCGCACGCGTCCGCCCAGCCCTGTGCGGGATCGCCCGCACACCCCTGTACGGGACTGCCCGCACGCGTCCGGAACAGCCTGTGCGGGATCACCCGCACACCCTGTGCGGGACTGCCCGCACGCGTCTGCGCGGGGCTGTGCGGGATCGCCCGCACGCCCCTGTGCGGGACTGCCCGCACACCCCTGTGCGGGATCGCCCGCAAGCGTCCGCCCAGTCTGTGCGATCTCCCGCACGCTTGCGGGCGGATGTGACGCGATGCGACTTTTCTTTTTTTTTTTTTGCCCAAATTTTATTTTAAAATTATTTTAAAAATCTTTTTTACTGAAAAAATTTTAATTTTGAAATAAAATTATAATTTGGGAATTTCGGGGATCAAAGTCAATTTTAATTTTTCGGGAAAAGTATAATTATTATTTTTTGAAATAATGATTTTAGTAAAATTGTTAATTTTTTAATTAACTTGAATTTTATCAGATTCTAGCTTTTGATTTTGAAATTATTCTTGAACAAGGAACTGTTTTTCAGATTACTTTGAGTTAGTCGAACTTATAGTTAAAGAATTTTAAATTTATTGGTAAATTTAAATTCTTGCATTTTAAGCATGTTAGGTGATCGTGGGTTTAGACTTATGTATGGTTTTAATTTGTGCACATGGATGGTTTAAATTGGGGTTGGAGCCCTATAGTTGCGTTTTTCAATTAAGGTTGGAGCCTCACTTATGTGGGTACTGTTATGTGATTTATTATGTGGCTTTTCATGTTACTGTTTTGAGGCCGGGGTATTCCCCGTGTAATTGTCTAAGGCCAATATGAAGATTGAGCCTTATTACTTTATGTCTTTTTCTTTTTATTGTAATTTGAGAGTATAGATAGGTGGTGAGGTTTTATTTTCATTTTGGAGACAATGCACCCATGGAGTAAGATGGACCACATTCAAGTAACAAGGAGGCCATAAGTGAAGACCCCTCAAAATGTTAGGGAGGGGAATCTCAATTGTTAAATGTAATAGAGATAGGGCTCGTATTTTGTTACCGCTTTCCCTTATGTGATTTAAATCTTTTTATGTGGCATGTATGTTAGAACTTGTGATTGTGGAGTGGCTCCTACATATCACGCATAAGATAGGTAGAACCCATGATCATCTCATGTTAGTATCATGCTAGGACATGTTACCTGTTTATGTGCTTGTTTGAAATGCATTTAAGTTGTAGTTGCATTAATCAAGACTAATTAAATTGGATAACATATATGTTGGTGAGGTCGAACCGAACAACTCTTCGGTTGATTCGAAAATTCCCATTAAATATTAAGCTCATTTCGAATAATAGGTATTTAATTCGAGATGCAAATTTTGAATTAAATTCCTAGCATTCCATCAATAGGTTTTAAGTTTAGTAAGTAAAGCTAGTTATTGTCCGCGAGTCGTGGGATAGCTAGTGGAGCTTATTAGTTCTTAGTTACCTAATTGATCATTTTAAATGATCAATATTTCGTGGTTAATTTTGGCAAGGGCGATGTCCACGAGTCGTGGGTCGTTCGAACTAAGTTTTGATCATGATCTTATGATTGATGGGTCTAGCTTAACGCCTAAGTAAATATGGATGTCGGACGAGTCGTGGGTCCATATTGAAAGATAGGTGATGCAAAAACAATTACTAAGAGTTCTAAAGGTGTTAGAATTGGTAAGTTGTACCTACCTGGGGTTCTTACTTAGAATGTCCGCGAGTCGTGGGTTCGAGGTAAAATGCCTAGGATCTTAGTACCCATTGGGAAAAGCGTTCCTCTTAGATCTTTGGGAATTATAGATCTTGAAAAACAGTGGGAGCTACATTAGATTAAAGAACTTATCTTTTGTATATCGTTATAATTCAGCATGCTCACATTTTCTCTGCTTAGCATTTAGGTTGTAGTTCTGTGATTCTCTACAATATGAAATGCAAACCCATTCGTATCCATCCTTAAGTCAAACAAGTTGACTAAGTCCTAACTAATTCTAAAAGGGCTTCGGATCCTAAAATTCATTTTGGAATCCGAAAAGAGAAATTGTTCTCTATAAGGCGAGATTTTCCTTTACTTGAAAATTCGACCCGGGCCAAAAGAGAAGCAACCTGAGGTGATAGGATTTTTCCAAACCACTTAAGAGCAATTGAACCACCTCATCAAAATGTTACAAGGTATAACATTATGGAATTATTCAATATTCCAAATGAGGAAACAAGTGCAAACGAACAAGGTCTAAAGATCTTATTTGAAGATCTTATGGTCTCAATCATCAACTGAGAAAAGAGTTCTCAATGCACTGATTGCTTACATTGCTTCGACTATCATTCAAACCCTTTATGCTCAACTAGAATGATGCTAATGTAGCATAGTTAATCATTTAAGTTGATAATGGTTGAGAGCATCCTTAAGAAGGAACAAAAGACACTAGAGATCAAATTGGAAGTTTGCTTCTATGGTAGCAAATAAGGACTTTGAAAGGGAACTGCAAAGAGTATGAGTACTCTGAAATGTTACCTCATTTAGTAATTCTACTAGGAATAGAATTCACTAGTCTTGAGTCAATTCTGCATAATCCGTTGTGCAAAGACTCAAGGCACTAATGTTCTGAACATACGAACGAGATAACAAAAGTAAGTGAGATGATAAAGCTTCGAATTACTTGGGAACGTTGAGACATAAAAGGATTAGCAAGTTAGACATCTTAGGATCATTTTACGAAAATGAACCTAGAGAGTTAACTTCCTATGAATCCTATCTTAAAGGGAAACGTTCCCGAAACATGGTTTAGGTGAAACGTGGAACGTGCCAAGATTCTAGTGGATTTCGATCCATGCTGATGAGTGTAAGATGCTTAATGTAAGCACTAGATACAATCGTCAGTTTAATGAATGTACTTGTTGAAGTACAAATTCGAAACTTATATGAAATTCTTAGAATTTCAAAAGGAGGTTGGGAACCAAAGTAGTCATAAGTTATAGGCAAATCGATATGATCGAGATAGCCAATATCTTATCAACTCATTCCTTAGTCATCTTAGAAATAATAGGATTATCTCTCAGTAAACTAATTCGAGAACACCTTAGTGTTTCCGAATGAGGGAATGAAACCTTATAGGATATGGTCCATTCCATAGCAAGCTTTACTGACTTATAATCATTCTAGGAATAAACTCCCAGAATATGCAGTTAGAGATTTTGAATTTTGCACCTTCCAAAATCAGTCCTTCAGATGCACTATACAATGTGGCACACTAAATTCCCTAATTATTCTTGTCCAAGAATTTAGTGGAATCCTCTTAAGTAAAGAGGATAGTGGGAGATAGGCTTGAAATGAGTTCAAGTTTATACAAACAATATTGGATACCATTTCTGCGATTCCCTTAGACAAAGGTTGCTTGTCTCAAGGAATGTATCTTTCTTAAGGAATCGTTCCTATAGAAGAAGAAAGACAAGCAAGCAGACCTCAAAGAAATTTGAGAATAAATATCCACGCCACATATAGAAGAAATGAGCCCATCTGATAAAACTTAGCCAAATTTTAGAGCATGTACACGTGTGAAACCCTTCTCTTAAGACGCATTTAGAACGCGTTCCTAGATAGCCAAGGAATTACTTGAAGAGGAGACACTGTCAGATTTGGAATCTGAGTAGTGTAAGCAAGCCTTGAAATCCAATATGGATTCCATATACTCAAACCAAGTTTTGACCTTGGTTGATCCACCTGATAGGATCAAGCTCGTGCAGCTTCGAGTGAATGAAAGCATTACAACCTTCTTGACGGTTGAAATGCAAAAGTCCATTTGGATTGTGTTTATCACATCCTCATATTCTGACTATGAGATATGATAAATGAATATGAGAACTATCTTGTTCAATATGAGATTGAAAGAGACTAAAATAAGGTATTTCTATAAATCTCATATTCAGTGGGAGTATACATAAGGTATGCAAATCCCTAAAGTCAATCTGTGGATTGATAAAGGCTTCTAGGAGTTAGACAATTCGATTCCATAGGATAGTCAAATCGTTTGGCACAGATGGAAGTCGAATAAGTCTTAAAAGTGTACATGTGAAAGTTAGTGATGTAAGAGTCAATTTTTGGTTCTTTAGAAGACGACATCCTTCTCATTAGGAATGTCAAGGATAACGTGAAAGTTACCAATTCTTATTTAAGAAACAATTTGACATGAAAGATCTTAGTGATTATCCTAAATTCTCGATATTCAGATCTATAGAAGATAGTTCTAAGAGAATAAAAGGATTATCACAAAACGAGTACATAACCATAATACTAAAAGGAGTTTAGTAGGGACAATGGAACATCTCTTTTGAAGAGTATGTGTCCTAAGATAACTTTAAGAAAGTTAGAATGTCCAAAATCCCTTTAAGTAAAAGGGTGCATAATGTATGAAATGTTATGTACTAGACTTGATATGGCGCAACACTAAGCGTAGTGGGCCGAATCTAATATGACCTCAGAGAAGGTAGAAGAAATGAGGATATGTATTAGTTTACAGAGCCCAAAAGATCTTATCATTGAAAGGATATTTTGATGTAATTGTTTCATCAAACATAGATGATTATGAAATCATTGAAAGGATACAACTTCTACCAGAATGGTAATGCAATGTGTTGGAAAGGGGTTCCAAGGACGGACATTGCAAAACTCGACTATCATAGTTGAGAACTTAGTCGTATTATATAACGCTAAGTTAAGTGTTTGGGTAAGAAACTCCATCTAACTAGTTAGATGAAGTTCCTAGCATGAAACAACACCATTATCATATTGTATGGTAAAATGGATGGTTGCTCAAGTGATACGAACTCCACGTACTTGCCGTGAAACCCTATATCAATACTTGGAGTTCTTGAATCTGATCGTCCAATTCAAGGTTGAAAATAAGAGGAGTGTGACCCGTTTGCTATATTGAGCAAAGAACCAACACTATCAGATTGTAAGTAACGCACCCCGTCGACTATAAGGAGTCGAGAAATAACGTTATCCGGGAAAGGGGTTTGAAACCCTAATGTCGTTCAGCAAAGAACTTGAGAGAAAAATCTCACTTGAATGAAAATTCAATAATTTTACTTCTTGATTGAAAGAAAAACAAGTTACAATGCTGAATATAAAGATGCATGCATGGAAACCTAAGAGACACTAGAATACTAAAGGACACAAGCTATTCCCGCCACTTGCCATGAAGGCTTACAAAAGTGGGCTTAGATAAACTAATATGCAGCTAAATAATGATAAAATAAAGGCCCAAATAATACTATAATAGGCTTAGGGCCGAATTACATCATTTCCACACTTTGGACTTTAGGAATTGGACATAAAAACATTGAAGTATTTTGAATTTGGTTCAGCAGCCCATCTTGAAGGTTGGAGTCCAGTTTGAGCAAATTGGTTTAAGAGATTTCCAACTTCCTCTTGGATAATTTTGGCCCGAGCTCTTGTAATTGGACCACCATAACTTTGTTCCTTTTGTATGCTATCTTCTTGAGTTGTGGATCGGTCCAGCTCTTCATTTGGGACAAGATATGGCCGCGGTTCATCATGATTCACATCATTCCCCCCTTCTTGAAAAGGATTCGTCCCCGAATCTGAATCTGCATGAAAGGGAGATAAATCAGCAACATTAAAGGTGGAACTTACACTATATGTATCCGGGAGATCAATTTTGTAAGCATTATCATTGATCCTTTTCAACACTTTGAATGGTCCGTCCCCCCGTGGGTCAAGTTTGGACTTTCGCTGATGATTGAATCTCTCTTTCCTAAAGTGAACCCAAACCAAGTCTCCTTCCTTGAAAACAACTTTCTTTCGTCCCTTGTTGGCTTGAATCATAGCTTGGTTGTTTCTTTTGAGAATGTGAAGCCGAGCATCCTCATGCATTTTCTTCACAAGTTCAGCTTTCTCCTTGCCATCTAAGCTTACAAGTTCATTCATAGGTAAAGGAAGCAAATCTAAAGGAGTTAAGGGATTAAAACCATAAACAAGCTCAAAGGGTGAGAAAGAAGTAGAAGAATGTATTGAACGGTTATATGCAAATTCAACAAATGGAATACACTCAACCCAATTCTTTGAATATGTTTTAAACACAGCTCTTAAAAGAGTTCCCAAGGTTCGATTCACTACTTCCGTTTGTCCATCCGTTTGAGGATGACAAGTGGTGGAAAATAACAGTTTTGTTCCCAATTTTCCCCACAATACTCGCCAAAAGTGACTTAAAAACTTCACATCTCGATCACTTACAATTGATTTTGGGATTCCATGAAGTCTTACTACTTCCCGAAAGAACAATCCAGCCACATGTGTTGCGTCATCAGTTTTATTACACGGAATGAAATGTGCCATTTTAGAAAATCGATCAACAACAACAAAAATTGAATCCTTTCCATTTTGTGTTCTTGGCATTCCTAGCACAAAATCCATAGAAATATCAGTCCACGGATGCGTTGGAACAGGCAAGGGTGTGTAAAGGCCGTGAGGTTTAACTCGTGATTTAGCCTTTCTACAAGTTACGCATCTATGACAAGTCCGTTCAACATCCCGTTTCATATGAGGCCAAAAGAAATGTTCCTTAAGTATGCCCAAAGTTTTTAAAACACCAAAATGTCCCATTAATCCTCCCCCATGAGACTCACGGATTAGCAACTGACGGAAAGAACAATTTGGAATGCATAGCTTGTTTTCTCTAAACAAATAACCATCTTGAACATAAAATTTATCACAAGGCTTTTGTTCACAAGATGCAAATATTTCAGCAAAATCAGAATCACTCAAGTATAGTTCCTTAATATGATCAAATCCCATGAATTTAGCACTTAAGGTAGAGAGAAGAATGTACCTTCGTGATAAGGCATCAGCAACAACATTATCCTTACCTTGCTTGTACCGAATCACATAAGGGAACATCTCTATAAATTCAACCCAGCGAGCATGCCTTCGGTTCAAACTTCCTTGCCCCTTCAAATGTTTTAATGACTCATGATCCGTATGAATGATGAACTCTTTCGACCACAAGTAATGCTGCCACGTCTCTAAGGCCCTAATTAAGGCATAGAGCTCCTTGTCATAAGTAGAGTAGTTCAATGCAGCCCCATTGAGTTTCTCACTAAAGTATGCAATTGGTTTCTTCTCTTGCATGAGCACAGCACCTATACCAACACCCGAAGCATCACATTCGATTTCAAAAGCTTTAGAAAAATCCGGTAAAAGTAAAAGAGGAGCAGAACTTAGCTTTGTTTTCAATGTTTGGAATGCCATTTCTTGAGCTTCTCCCCACTTAAATCCCACGCTTTTCTTGATGATTTCCGTTAAGGGGGCAGCTATGGTGCTGAAATTGGGCACGAATCTCCTATAGAACCCGGCCAAACCATGAAAACTCCTTACTTCCGTGATGGTCTTGGGTGTAGGCCACTCTTTGATTGCCTTAACCTTTTCTTCATCTACCTCTATACCACCTGCACTCACAACAAATCCAAGGAACACGACTCTATCCATGCAAAAGCTACACTTCTTAAGATTAGCATATAACTTTTCATGCCTTAGTACCTCAAGTACTAACCTCAAATGCTCAATATGTTCATGCAAATTACGGCTAAAGATCAGTATATCATCAAAGTAAACCACTACGAATTTACCAATATAAGCACGCAATACATGATTCATCAATCTCATGAAGGTACTAGGTGCGTTAGTTAAGCCAAAAGGCATTACTAACCACTCATACAATCCATGCTTAGTTTTAAAAGCTGTTTTCCATTCATCACCTTCTTGCATTCTTATTTGGTGATAGCCACTTTTCAAATCAATTTTAGTGAAGATGGTAGAACCATGCAATTCATCAATCATATCATCAAGGCGAGGTATGGGATAACGATACTTTACCGTGATCTTGTTGACAGCCCTACAATCCACGCACATTCGCCAAGTACCATCCTTTTTTGGCACCAAAAGAACTGGAACAGCACATGGACTCATGCTCTCACGCACATATCCTTTTGCAAGCAACTCTTCAACTTGTTTTTGAAGCTCTTTTGTCTCTTGAGGGGTGCTTCGGCAAGCTGGTCGGTTTGGGATGGCAGCCCCGGGGATGAGGTCGATTTGGTGTTCTATTCCTCGTATAGGAGGTAAACCGGGTGGTATTTCCTCCGGGAATACATCCTCAAACTCCTGCAAGAGAGAAGAAACAACACTAGGCAAGGGAGGGGTTTCATTAGATGAAAGAAATATGTTTTTATACATCATCATCATCACAAGCTTTTCTTTTTTTATCACCCCCTCAATCTCTTTTTCTTTTATAAAGAAACTCACTTTTTTTCTTTCTTTCTTTTCAACTAGTTTCTTTTCTCCCTCTTCTTTTCTGTTACACTCTTTTTCTTTTTCCTTCTCCTTTTCCTTTTCATGCTCTTTTTCTTTTTCTTTTTCACATTCTTTCTCACTATTACAATCACTTTGTTTTGAAGAAGCTGAAATGGATTTCTTAATTTGGCACTGTTCTTCATACACTTGGCTTGGTGGTAAAGGTGCCAAGGTGATGTTTCGCCCATCCTTGGTAAAACTATATCGATTCTTGTAGCCATCATGAACTGTTCGTCTATCAAATTGCCATGGTCTTCCGAGCAATATATGGCCAGCTTGCATTGGTACGACATCACAAAGAATCTCATCCATGTATTTGCCAATTGAAAAGGAGATAAGAACTTGTTTTGTTACCTTCATTTCACCATGTTCATTCAGCCATTGGAGCTTATAAGGTCTCGGGTGCTTCAAGGTTTTAAGGCCGAGCCTTTCCACCATCAATTTACTAGCCACGTTCACGCAACTCCCGCTGTCAATGATCAGCCCACACACTCGCTCCTTAACATGACACCGTGTGTAAAAGATGTTTTCCCTTTGTTGTTCATCTTTGTCCTCAAGAGCTTGGATGTGCAAAGCTCTTAGAACCACCAAACTTTGCCCCACAACCGCATGCTCAACATCACTTGCCTCATCCGATGTTTCAAGGCCTCCATTATCACCCTCACTTTCGGTTTCAAGTTCTCCATTGTCTAACAAGATCATGGCTCTTTTGTTTGGACATTGAGACATTATATGGCCTGCTCCTTGACATTTAAAGCATTTAATATCACGATTGCGATGTGTAGAGGTGTTACCTTTCTCAAACGAACCCTTTGTTGTAGGTGGATCCTCCTTTGGTTTTGAAGGCTTTTCGGCTGCTTTTGGAGAAGAATTCCACTTTGGTTTAGAGGTATTTGAATCATCACGCCTAACCACAGTCCTTCCTTTCTTAAATTGTCTCTCCACCTTGATAGCTATATGGACCACTTCCTCAAGTTCAACATAGTGATGAAGTTCCACTACATTGGCGATCTCTCGGTTGAGACCACATATGAACCGAGCCATGGTTGCCTCACGATCCTCCTCAATATTTGCTCGAATCATTGCCATCTCCATTTCTTTGTAATATTCCTCTACCGTTTTGAACCCTTGCCTCAAACTTTGCAACTTAAGGTGTAGGTCCCGATAGTAGTGAGGAGGTACGAACCTCTTCCTCATAACCACCTTCATCTCATCCCAAGTTTCAATAGGGTACTCACCACTTCTGCGTCTACTTATCACCACTTGATCCCACCATACAATAGCATAGTCCGTAAAGGATACGGCTGCAAGTTTTACCTTTTTCCCTTCCGAATAGTTGTGGCAGTCATAAATTAACTCCACCTTTCGTTCCCATTCAATGTAAGCTTCCGGGTCATTTTGTCCTTTGAAGGAAGGAATAGAAAGCTTGATAGATCCGAGGTTATTGTCAATTACCCCTCTTCCTCTTCGTTGTTGTTGGTATCTTGGACGTTTATGATCTCTCCTTGAAGAGGCATTTGATGCAGCCTCATCTAAGTCATCTTCCTCATCATCAAATCCATCACGAGGATTGATACCCAAATCGGCTGGTCGTCGGTTTGGTCTCCTAGCCGGGAGAGCATTTTGTTGTAATTCAGTCACCCGTTCATCATTTTGATCCAATCGATCCCGGATCTCACCAAATTGTACGTTCAACCTATCAAATTGTTGTTGCATTGCACGGAGGACAAAGTTAACGTCCATTGGAGGCTGTTCATTTCGTTCTTCCGTCATGTTTTAAACCTGCAAGAAAATCGTTAGTAAAAATTACCTCACAACACTCCCTCACGTGTTTGCCCTCGTTTAGAGTCACTCACGCTCGTGTATCACTCAAAAATATGGCTTTTTCCCTCTTTTGTGCTCACAACTCAAGCCTTTTACCACTCTTTTCTCTCAATTCTTGAAGAAAGACACAAGAAATTTCAGATCCCTCAACCAAATAATCCTTAAGATGAATGAATCAATAAGGGTGCTAAAATTGTCACAAACGAACTGTTACAACTAAAAAGATACAAGCAAACAAATCCACATGACTTATGATTTGAGATTACAAAGAAAATGACTGAAACAATGCTGCTCTCTTTTTTTTTTTTCGTTTTTTTTTTTTTTTTTTTTTTTTTTTTTTTTTTTTTTTTTGCCTTTTTCGATTTTTTTGCAGCAATATAACAATAATGAAAAGAAATTATACAAAAGATAAAAGATACGGATACATAACCTTGGATGGAAACCTAAGCTCTAGATACCAAATGATACGAACTCCACGTACTTGCCGTGAAACCCTATATCAATACTTGGAGTTCTTGAATCTGATCGTCCAATTCAAGGTTGAAAATAAGAGGAGTGTGACCCGTTTGCTATATTGAGCAAAGAACCAACACTATCAGATTGTAAGTAACGCACCCCGTCGACTATAAGGAGTCGAGAAATAACGTTATCCGGGAAAGGGGTTTGAAACCCTAATGTCGTTCAGCAAAGAACTTGAGAGAAAAATCTCACTTGAATGAAAATTCAATAATTTTACTTCTTGATTGAAAGAAAAACAAGTTACAATGCTGAATATAAAGATGCATGCATGGAAACCTAAGAGACACTAGAATACTAAAGGACACAAGCTATTCCCGCCACTTGCCATGAAGGCTTACAAAAGTGGGCTTAGATAAACTAATATGCAGCTAAATAATGATAAAATAAAGGCCCAAATAATACTATAATAGGCTTAGGGCCGAATTACATCATTTCCACACTTTGGACTTTAGGAATTGGACATAAAAACATTGAAGTATTTTGAATTTGGTTCAGCAGCCCATCTTGAAGGTTGGAGTCCAGTTTGAGCAAATTGGTTTAAGAGATTTCCAACTTCCTCTTGGATAATTTTGGCCCGAGCTCTTGTAATTGGACCACCATAACTTTGTTCCTTTTGTATGCTATCTTCTTGAGTTGTGGATCGGTCCAGCTCTTCATTTGGGACAAGATATGGCCGCGGTTCATCATGATTCACATCATCAAGTAAGAGAACCAAGACCTCACCAAGAGACTGAACACGTGATTACGAATCACTTTATATAGGAAAAGGTGTTTCCTAAAAGATGTGTAAACAATAGGGTCACATCAGCAGAGAATATGGCAGATCCACTTTGGAAACGCCCAAAGTCAATAGGCTCTCAAAGTGCATCTTGAGAAGATGGGACTTAGAGTACCTAAATGGCTTTTACGGGCAAGTGGGAGATTGTTAGGAATAGTGCCCTAGAAAGCCGATTAGTAATAATCCGTTTTGGGTCTTTCCTAGTATCACAGACAATCTTTGAATAAATATATGATTGATTAATATCATAGGCAAACACTTCTTTATATGCTCTTGTTTGGTATGTGTTTACTTTAGCTGTGCATGTATGAGAACTCCCCTAATCCTGATGACTTTAGGACTCTACCATTTAGGTGAAATGGTTCATGAAACAAGCCCTATATCACATAAATCATGATTAGTAAAATACTCCAAGCCGATGAGTCCTACAGACAGTGGGAGTGTCAACCTGACTCCTCTAAGGCTTGCTTGTGGGATCACGCCCTTAAGAAGGACCACATTGTTTCATGGAGGTGCAAAGTGTATAGTTGATACGTGCGTGATACATTAGGGTGCTTACTTCAATAAGTAAGTTCACTGAGGTGCCCCGTGTGGGAAGATTCCTAAATGGGAAAGGAAGTTTCTATTTCAGGAAATGGAAACTTCCAGATTAGGAAATATCTCACGAGTCATTGATGTGATTAATTAATCCTTAGACTTGAGGTTCCATGTCACTTTATGAGTTAACTCTGTAGTCTTTGGTATAAGCTTTAAAGGGTGTCGCCTTAGACAACTGATTCAAGGATTATGTTGGGGCTGCACAAGTGACTCAAGAAAGTGAATGAGAATCAAGAAAGGACCTACATTTGCGTTTGCAAGGTGATCTCTTATTGTGTAAGTCACTCATATGCCATATGGAGTCCTTGGCCAAGGCAGTAGATCAAGACATCAAGAAAAGGGTTTCTTGGATTGAGATCAAATGGATATGAAATGCACTTAGCTTTAAGACCAGATTATTAGGGTTCTGATTATTCCCTTACCCTAGATCTTGGTTGAGAGATAGTAAGTAGGAGGATTGTATCTCACATGAATCAATGACTTAAAGGTTCTGTCGAATCCGAACATTCCAATTCAGCTAGGGGTTAAACACCTGTTGCTAGACTATGGTCGTTTAATCAGTGGACTGATTAATTAATCAGTGAATTAATTAATTGGGGTCACTGCTAATTGAATTGAGAACCTAGAGGGTCACACACAACAACTTGGTTACATGAGTTAAGGCTTTGAAATGATTAAACGAGTTAATCGGCCAAGAGGGTTCCACACGTGTGAACCACACGTGTGGCTCACGTGAGTGACACGTGTCCTTGTGACACGTGTCTCACATGTGTGTAAATATATTTGTATATTTATTTATGTGTTAAATAATTAATGTGATTAATTATTTAATAGACTTTGGTTTAATTTTGAATTAAAAAGAAAGTCTTATTTTAGAGAAAAATAATCTAGTTAATTAATTGTGAATTAATTAATTAGATAAAATAAGTTATTTATTTTAAATAAATAAAGTATAAAATTATCCAAAAATAGTTTGGATATTTTAGCTCTCTTGAAAGTTGATTTGAATTTGAATTTAAAGTCAAAGTCAAAATTACTTGATGATCAAGTAATAGGAGAGAGGGACCAAATCCTTAGTCCATAAGGACTAGGATTTTCGGCCACTCCCATCCTATGAATAGGGGAGCTCGAGCTCCCCTTAGAGCTAATCGAGAATTCTTTTGGTTCATGTGTTGAACACCATCCTTTCTCCAAGATAAACGAAACCCTAGGTTAAGCCTAAACACTAACTAGAGAACTAGCATCCTTACTAGTTAGATTGTAGCCAAGTTGGTGGACTATCTCTAGAGAGCTTCAAGTTAGAAGTTTTGAAGATTCGAGCTTTACCAAAAAGTGGGGATCAAGCAAAACGATCAGAAGGGATGATGAAACGATTCTGAACCCAACATGAAACGAATGAAAAAATCGAACCAAAGAAGATGGCGAAAACCGTTCGTCCATATCCTGAAGGATGAATTTTTTCACGAGGGTTTTGTGACTGGCAGTTTTCTACTTTCGCAAAACTGGTTTTCGAAGGGAGTTTCAATCATCTCTTTCTCGTTTCATGTTTCTTTCTTTATGTTGTATTGTTAAGAACTTCCGTAACATGATTTGAATCCAGGTTGGTGTGGATTGTTATCTCTACAATGGATTCTGAAGTGGAAAGAGACTTTAAAGGAACGGGTTGCCATTACCACATGAAGCGCGTTTGAGGGCGGCTCAAAACGTGTCAAGAAAGCTACTACCCAAGTGAGTTTCTCGATCTCTACGAATTTGGATACACGATTGCGAGTCCAAGATCCTTTTGTTGGGAAAATTTTTTAAATTCCGCTGCTTTCTGATTCCTGTTTTCCAACAAGGTGTTGGTTCGAGCTAGGCGGCGGTCTTTCTTTTGAGTTGTTCGAGTCTTAGGAGAGTCCTTGCATCCTTTGCATCTTTACTTTCTAGTTTTGGTATTATGTATAAATATGTATAAAATTATGATTTGAAATTTGAGTTTTGGAACTTGTATGATTTATTTGGCCCTGGAGTGGCATAGCATGTATATCTTGTATTTGTTTGGCATATGTATGTTTGTATGTTTGAGATCCTATTGCTTCCGCATGTGTTATGATTTTGTTGCTCACTCTGAATTAGGGTCTAGGCTGCCTAGCTTAGGTGCGATTTTGTTTGTCACCCGTTCGCCGTGGCTTGATGCGTGTGCGGAGTCTCTATTTCGTTGCATGTGTTAGGTTATGGTATGGGGGATGTAGTGCTCTACGTTCCGGGGTGCTACATTAAGCGCTCAAAGGTACAAAAATAAGCTAAACAAAATGCATGAAACTCGCTACAAAAGCCCAAGACTCAAAAGACGACCGCGGCCTAGCACAACCTCCTGAGCAAGAACCTGCAACTCAAAGACAAAAGGGGAAAAAAGAAAAAAACGAGGAGGGGTCAGTCCTAAAGACCGGTGAGGGGGCTAACACACTCACATGTACATATATATAAGATCAGAGCATATTCAAAGTGAGAAAGTTCATGAACCGGGCTGTGGTTTTTGCAATCTAAAACATTTTATCCCGTGATACTATATATAAGGAAAAAGATTTAAGGCCGAAGACTAAAATCATTCAATTCTAAACTATTTTTTCATTTGTTCATTTTGAAAATGGTTGGTGTGTGTAAGAATTGAATGAACAAATGAAAATATAGTTTACATATATATATAAAAGCCTTCTCAAAGGTGTTTCATAACAAACGGACCAATTCCCACAAAATGAATTTCAAACACGTATCTAAATAGATATATATATATATATATACGTAAGTCGCATGTGGTGTAGCGCCCGGAGCGGCGAGCCACCACATCCCCCGCACCTAGACCCGAACCCACATATCAAATAGAAATCCATATATGAGCCCAAGACTAAGCGAACGGGAACCTACACATACACGCGAAGCTAGGCGGAGCTAAGACAGGACCAGAGCGTGCAGACCAAGAAGAAAAACGGAAGCATATAATAAAGTCCAAGAAGATAAATCCACAAAACGGGTTCAACTATCCCTGGAAGCCTATCCCGAATATATGAAACAAGAATCCATAAGTTCATACAAAATTTGTTAACATATGCAAATCAAGAATTCATACATAATTCATTAACAAATGTATAACATATACATACTTCAATTATCAAAATTGAATCATATACAAAATGTGACCGAATGCAAATGAAAATACAACTCGAGCTAGGAGACTAGGACTCGACTGACCCACAACTCCGCCTAGCACGAACCACAACCTGCAAACTGAAAAGTTGAAAAGAGAGGGTCAGTCCACCGACTGAGTGAGGGGGCTAACGCACACCCACACACGTATACATATAGAGCAAAGCACGTATTAAACCAAAGACTATGAACCGGGATGAGGTATTGAATACTAAAGTCATTTTCGAATAAAACTTAAACTTATACTTATCAAAACATATCAAACTTAACATATTTGTATTATAACATAAGGAAAAGCTCCTATCTCGTTTCATAATCAACATATCTTAACGAATTCTTATACTCAGTGAGTACGGGTCTTATTCTAACTCCTCAGTTATTAACATACGTATGAAAACAGAAAACATAATCATAAACCAATCCAACCCCAACAACAACGATGTTCGGGAGTCAAACCCTCTCCACCTAATTACCAATGCATAAGGGGTAGCTAACCCACATTGTGCTTGAAGCACCATGCCTCCTCAACATCCAAGAGTCGCGCGTTAGTACTTCAAATGGGAATCGTGCACAGGCTTAACCCGACGGCCCTTGCCATACCGGGCGTCCTTACCCACAGTTCCCTGGGCCCAGCAAATCTGAACAGAACTCAACAAATCGTAACTCGCAACATATCGTACTTATCATACTAAGAACGTAATGAATTTACATACCTTAGCATACCTTACCTTGCAACTCGGCTTATGCTTTTAACGTACCTCTTTGTGTCATCCTAAGTCCTAGCATGTTGAAGAAGAGCAAATCTTGCACGAAGAAACACGGTTTGGAGCATAACCTTATTGGAAAATATTTTAAGCTCACATATGCTCGTACGTATAGTTCAAAACCATTAAATCTTTTAACAAGATCATGAACATATCTTATAAACACGTATCTATTATATAAATATAATAGTATAGTCACATGCGGGCTTGAAAATGAGCATATAGGGTTGTAGGTCACGTTAACTAAAAGAAAACAAACTAAACCTCACCTTTTACCAAAAGTGCTCACGGATGAGCGTTGACGATCAAGAAGAAGCTAAATAGTGGATCCGACACCTCTCGAACTCAAATCTGAGACAAACAAACATATACTCATGACTTACACTCGATCATGAACCAATTAGACGCACGGCGATGCATAAGGATGCAATGGATGCAATACACGTCCTATACATCTGTACTTAGGCATATTGGAGCAAATAATGGAATGTCACATAAGGAATTTCAAGAATTAAACTCATATCATATTAAATAAGCTCATAATATATCATATATTAACATACCATATGCATTCATTAGCTCGAAGTTCAAGGAAATAACAAGAGATGCAAGAAAGCGTTAAATGTTTTATATATCGATCATGAATTCACATCAAAATAACAATTAGTAAACAAGGTCATAAACTTAAAATAATTAATGAAACATAACATATTACAACATATTAACATATTAGGATAACAATCGGGGAGATAAGATATGGGGAAAAACGGAATAGAAATGCAAAATATGGCTCTGAGTGAAAATTGGCCAAAGCTGACAGTTTTACCAAAACGAACAAGCTGTAGGAAATGGGGCATAATCTGAGTTTGAGAAATGGGAATCAAGTTTTATTTCTTTGAAATGAAAGACATATAGGGATTTCCAATGATATATGGCACAAATCGTGGTTCAAAGGGATCCAAAAATGGAGGAGGTCTGAAGTTCAACGAGTGCAGAATTTGGGTGAAGTGGTGACACCAAAATAAAATGATTATATCTCACAATCTAGAATGAATTTTGAGGTGAATCTAATTGGAGAGTGTTCTTGACTCAAAGAGGTTGATCGTGTCTGAAATTTAGGTCAAACGGAGTTTGTATGAAGGGGTACCCGGCCGGGGGAAAACAAGGCAAAAATTTACCTAGCCGGGGAAAACAGTGCAGAAACTTTCTGCACTAAAAGTACCCGCCCGGGAACTTTTCTTCACAAAATCTCCCCTTTGACGACGGGAAAAAGAGCAGCAGCAGGGTGGTTTCGAGGGGAAGGAAGGAAGGAAGGGCAACAAAGCAGCATATAGAGGCATGAAATGAAGCATCAAAACACTCAAAATCGTGCACATCCATCACATATTCACATGGTACAAGCTAGCTCAAGACAAGGATGCATAAACCTCAAGTTCTTGCAAGGAAAAAGCTCAATTATATCAATGGCAACTCTACAACCAAGCAGCCATCAAATAATTTCAGTTCATATAATCATTATTGAGGCTCATGTGATCATATATCTAGCTTGAAATCAACAAATAACACAAGAGTTGGCATATAATTTCATATGAACATTTAAACCACCCTTACTATTAATATCAAGCTTCAAAATCATATCAAACCTAAGTAGAAATCTGAAATTTATGGATGAAAATGACCATATAAGGATGTATATAACAATCATACACTTACCCATTGAATTTGGTTGAGTTTGATGAAGATTTGAGCTCCAAACTCTTCCTTGGGGAATAGTGACGGGAATGGAGATGAAGCTTCAAGTTTTGATGAATTTTCTCTTCCTTATCATGCTTTGATCGAAATGGGAGAGTATGGGGTGGTAATGGGCTGAGTTGGGGCTAATTGGGACCAAGAATCAAGTGAAAAGGCTAAAAGTTGAGGGACTTATGTGCAATATACTGAAAGGTGGTCATTTAGGCACCAGTAGCTTGTTTCGGTCAAATTTCGGAGGCACAAACGGGCTTAGAAAAATATAAGGCTAGGTTCCTTAGCTTGCAAATCTCGTTACGAGTCCGGAGTCACTTTCGAAATTCGAATCCGAATTCTCGATCTCAAGTTATGGCCTCCGGAATCCGAGGCGCGCTAAAACTCGTTAGGCCCTCAAATCCCAAAAATAAAAAAATGGTCTCCGACCAATTCGAACAAGTATAAACGAATAAAATAAACAGGTAAACAAGTTCAAGAGTCAAATAATTCAAGTATATCACATATTCACGAATTAAAATCAAGTTAGGGAAATTAAATACGGGAATTAAAACGTAAAACTTAAACAATTAGGGCACAAAGGACACTTAAACAATAAAGTCAACATATAAATTAAATCGAAAAGGAAATAAAAACGTCGGTAAACCCTCAAGTGACATCATACCTAGCTTGCCGAAGAAACGGGGTGTCACATGCGGGCTTAAAACACATTTAGGGTTGTAGGTCATATTAACTAAAAGAAAGAAACCTCACCTTGACGTCCAAACCGAACGAAGCAAAATCAAAGCACACCTAAAGAACTACCTCGATACCCTCGGGACGAACATCTGAACAAAACAGACGACAAAAGACAGACTTAGACTCAATATGAACCAATTAGACGCTCGGCGAATGCATATAAATGCAAATGATACATATAAAATGAAATAAGTTAACACTTAGGTCATATTAAACCATATTAAATCATACTAAATCATAGCTCACATAATTCCCGTCAAATGAATTCATAAATTTCATGCAACGGAAATAACACGTTATACATCATCTTAACAATGCATACACTTCATAAAAAGAGCAAAGAAAGATCATACAAGGCAATTATACGAGGTATGAAGTCATGCATGCACGTAAGAGGGCATATAAAGCATATACATATAAAAGCATCGAATTCACGTAATAAATTCATAATGAAACATATAAAACAAAATATAACAGGTTAACAATGCATAAGAGGTCAGAAAGGAGCAAGAAAATCAAGCAAAACGCAAATGAAACGACGAAACACAACTCGAAAGTTCCCCAAACAAGGTCGCGGCCGTGACCGAATGTGACACCCCGGTTTTTCGGCCATCCAGGTACGCACTTATGAAAGAGCTAAATGTGCAATTTAAATTATTCTAATTTCATATTTATTTGAATTATACTTTATTATTTGAAATCCTTATATGAATTATTTGAATTTATATGAAATATTCGAATTATATGTCAAAATTTTCCTAAGTGCTTTATGATATGAATTTTTATGAATTTTATGATATGTGGATTTAATTTTTGAGCAAGCTAAATTTTGTGAATTATTGGATTCATGTGAATTAAGGGGCTTAATTGTATGATTTATTTAATTTTGGACTTAATTGAAAATTTGAACTTGGACTTATTTGACACTTTTTTAAAGTTTTGGACCAAATTGAAGAATAGCCTTTTTAATACGATTTTAGTTAATATTTCTTCAAAATTTTAATTTTATTATTTGAATAATATGCTTATTTGTTGAAAATGTGTTGCGTTTGTGTTCGATTTGAGATCGAAATTTCATGCCGATTTAATATGCATGAATTATACGTGTTATGAATTCGTTTATAGGCTCGTTTTAATTTTTCGGACTTGTTTGATATGGTAACGAACCATATTTTAATTGTTGGGGATTCGAGGGCCTAACTAGTTTTAGCGCGCCTTGGATTCCGGAGACCGTAACTTGAGCTAGGGAATTCAGATTTCAATTCTGGAAGTATCGCTCAACTCGTGACTAAATTTGGAAGCTAGAGAACTTGGCCTCACATTTTTCTAAGCCCGTTTGTTCCCCCGTATTTTGTCCGGAACCAGCTGTTCGGGCAGATCTTCCACCTTGGAGTATTTTGGCCATAACTAATTCATTTCTTAACCGAATCACTTGATTCTTGAGCCAAACTAACCCTAGTTAAACCCTATAACCATCCCTTAACCTCTCATTTCGAAATAATGCCTGGAGAGAGCGAAAGAAGCAGCTGATCGAGAGAGAAAGGGGGAAAAAGAAATCTGCACCTCTATCTTTGCCTTTCCGAGATCAATACTCCTCCAATTCGCCACAAATTTCAAAGGTAAGTCCATGGTTTTATTCTATATCTTTCCCTCTTTATTTTGAGTGCTTATTTGCTGGATTTCATGGAGGTTTAGGTATGGTATGATTCATTTGATGAATAGTTAGGTTTTGCTCCAAATTTTGATTTCATGAGATTGCTTCGGTTTTTATAGATTTTATTACATGAATCTTGTTTTCTTAAGCTTCAATAACTGAATTCTTACTCTTATTTCATGGATTGCAAGTATGTGATTTTTCCTTCATGTTTGGAGATTGAAATTAACTGAAATTATGAGAATTTGAAACATGATTGGGACCTTTCTCTTGTTGCTCTTGTTGCGTGTGAACTGCTGTCAGTTTTTACTTCCTTTTCTTGTCGTTTTTGCTGCTGTTTTTGCTGCCCTGCTACTGCTGCTCTTTTGCCCTGTTTTGCTTGTGAAATGGAGGAAAAACAGAGCAGCAGTGGCTGTTGTTCATTGCTGTTGTGGTAATCTCCCCGGGCGGGGAGATTGTGCCTTGGATGTGTCCCTGAGAGGGGACACTTCAGGCAGTAGCTTCTGCCTCTTCTTTAGCCGGCCGGGGAGTTTTGTGTTGAGTTTTTACCCGGTCGGGAAGCCCCTTTTTGCTGCTACGTGATATATATATACATGTATATAAATATGTGTGTATGCTGCGTAATTGTTGATCTGTGTGTGTGAGTGTTATGTGAATTGCAAGCATGTTGTGTGCGTATGTGCTTTTGTGCATGGGATTATATGTACAAATATGTATTATATATATATGTAATATATATGTAGTATACGCGTGTACGTATGCATGAAATTAGTATGTTCTAATGTTAGTGAATGTAGATATATATATATATATATATATATATATATATATATATATATATCTATTAAATACATACATTTACTTTTGTGTGCATGTGTGTAGGTGCGTTAGTTTATGCGTATATATATATATATTATATACATGTAATTTATTAAAGTGTTGTACGTGAGTGTATATGTATAATATGTAATCAATGTTTGATGAAATTTTCATGCAAATACGTTAATTAATTCATATGCCTATATCTCTTTGTTTTTCAATTGTGTGTTATGTATTTAAGCATTAAATTAATTATGTTAATTTTATGTGTTTATTTCCATTTTACATGCTATGATCTTAAGTGGTTTAATGAAATGAATTCGATGAATATATATACGTGTATGAACTATGGATGCTCGTGGTATGCTATTATATGACTTAATATGAATTTATTCGACGTGAAATGAATTTTGTTTCTTGGATTAATTGTGTGATATTTAGTTATTTGCTCCGATATGCCTAAGTGTGCATTTATTTGAAGAAAATAAATCATTTGCATCCATATGCATTTGTCGAGCGTCTAATTGGTTCATTTGGAGTCTAAGTTTGTCCTTTGCCCTATGTTTGTTCTTAGGTTCGCTCGATTGTTGAGGTGGCGGTTCCTTTCGTTCAGTGTGGTCGACAAGGTAAAGGTTTGTTTTCTTTTAGTTAATGCGACCTATGACCCTATGTGCTCGTTTTCAAGCCCGCATACGAATATACTATTATATATATACTAAATATGTGTCTTATGATATGTTATGATTCTTGTCATTCGATTTAATATGAATTTTTCTGAAATTATACGTATGGGCGTATATAAGCTTAAGAATGGTTTTGCAACGAGACTATGCTCCAAACCGTGTATCGTCAAGCAAACTATGGATTTCCTTCAGCATATTATGAATTAGGAAGACACGGAGAGGTATGTGTATAGCATATGCTGAGTTGCACGGTAAGGTATTTTTCTTAAGTATGAATCGTACGTTTTTATGTTTCGCGAGTTAGGTATGTTTCCTAAGAATCTTATGAGTCCTTATGAGTCTTATGAATCCCTGGGCCCCGGAGGCGTGAGTAAGGACGCCCGAGACGGTGTTGGACCGTCGGGTTAAGCCTGTGCACGTGCTCCGTTGAAGTACCTACGCGCGACTCTGAGGGAGATGGAGACGGCGTGGTGCTTTGAGCCTTCAGCCGAGGCCGGAGAAGGTACGTTGCGGGATCGCTACCCCACATATATAGAGTTGCACGATGAGGGCCCGTAACCAGCGTGCAGACTTCCGAAGGCGGATGGAATACGGGAGTATGAGTCTTATGAATCTTATGTATTTACGTTTCCTTATGTTTTATTATGAATCTTTCTTAAGAGGTAAGGTTGGAGACCCGTGCTTGCCGGATATTTGAATTCTTTTGTTATTGTGATTATGAAATGGGATAGGACATTTCCATTCAATAAGAGATTTATATGTTAAGGTTTGAATCATTATTAATTTAAGAATCTTTATGAGTTTTAGTATGAATCCATATGTGTTTTTGAATCTATGAATCCTTAAGAGCTTTCAAACTTAAAAATATACGAATATATGATTTTAGTACAAATAAATTTGGAAAATAACTTTGGTGTGTAAAACCCTATTCCCGGTTCATAGTCTTTTATTTAATGCATGCTATGCTCTATATTATATATCGCGTGAGTGTGTTCAGCCCCCTCACTCAGTCAAGTTGTAGACTGACCCCTCTCCTTTTCCCCTTTTAGATGCAGGTGCAGGGTTCGGGTCGAGCTAGGCGGCGGTCTTCTTTTGGGTCTTTTGAGTCAAGTTGTTCGAGTCTTTTTGCATTCTGCATCTTTATCACTATGCCTTGAAATTTTGAATATGTATAAGCTTATGATTATGTATTTAATATATCTCGTTGATTTGATATGATTCGGGGCAGGCCTCTAGGGACATAATGAACCCGTTATGTATTTATTATGAATGTATTTGCGATCCTGTTGCTTCTGCCTTTGATTTTATTCTGTTGTGCACTCTGGTTTAGGGTCTAGACCGCCTAGCCTAGGGGTTTGTTTTTGGGTGTCTTCCGTTCGCCATAGCTTGGTGCATGTGCGGAGATTCCATTTCGTTACACGTGTCGGGATATGTTGCGGGGGATGTGGCGCCCTTCGCTCCGGGGTACTATACCAAAAACAGGCATAAAAGGGTCGCAACCACGACCAACACCAGCAGCAGTAGCAAAAGTTGAAGGTTGCCCAAAAATAGGTCGTGGCCTCCACCAAGACAAGCCTTGGTTTGGTCGTGGCCACGACTGCGAGTTACAGTCGCAAAAATTGCTTTGTCCAGCCCCTGTTCTTCGTCTCCATCACCACAACAACAATAAGACACGAAAAGGCAACAACAAGGCAATAAAATAGTAGCTAAAGACATCACAAAGCACATGCACAACACCCTAAAACATCACTACAAAGGTAAGGAAGCAAATCTATCACATATTTTCAAAAACTCACATATTCATCAATGGTGGTTCGATTTGCAACAAATTTCCACGAAAATCATACTCATATTTGCATAAATGAATGTCTTTAGATCATATTTCATGCATCAATTCAAGATATAAGGCAAAGAAGGTATGAATTCATCCAAAAATGGCATATGACCTAACTATTCATGTTCATCATCATATCATGCCCAAATGGTACTCAAAATGGATGAATCTAGGCTTCAAAGATGCATCATGGAGTGGAGAACACAAAAATGTACTTACCTCTCGGATTAGACGAAGAATGGAGGTCAAACGAGCAAGAAATCGTACTTCGTGAATAGTGACTGGAGGTCTTCTCTCTCTTCCATCCTTAGTCTCGGTTTGCAACTTATTTCTACCCTTTTCTTTAGCTGAGCTTCAAATGAGGGCTGGGTAGGGAGATAGAGAGTTGATTTAGGTCTAATTAGGCTAAAAAATCGGGTCATTTCGAGATAGGCTCGGTTCGAGCAAAATTCGGAGGCTCAAACGGGCTTAGAAAAATACAAAGTTAGGTTCCTTAGCTCCGTATTTTCGTTACGAGTCCAACGCCACTTCTAGAATTCGAATCCGAATCTCCGGCTCAAGTTACGCCTTCCGGAACCCAAGGTACGTTAAAACGAACTAGGCCCTCAAGTACCTAACAAATAAAACGGCTTCAAAACCGTAACAAACGAACTCAAAAACCTAAAACAAACATGCAAATAAATTCATAACACATATAATTCATGCATATCACATACTCACAAAAAATAGAATAGAAAATGGGTTCAAACGGATCAAAAGCAAGGCAAATAGAGGCAAAAACGTTCAAATTCATATTAAAGCTAAATGAAATAATTCATATAAATATTCAAATAAGCACATAAATAATTTAATAAACATATAAACGGATAATTAAATAATTTAAAAGCGCAAATAACACTCTCGTTACATGTAGCAACCCGCAGGGTGGGTCACCACATCCCCCGCACCTAAGCCCAATCCACATACAAGATGGGAAACCCGTACATGAACCAAGCAGAGGCGAACGGGAGACAAACAGATACACACCTAAGCTACGCGAAACGTAGACCCTACCAAATAAAACAACCACCAAACATATGCGTATGCGGATGCCAAACATTCATTCAAAATAGTAAAGCACAAGCAACAGGTGAGGGGTTCAACTAGCATAGATACCTAATCCTGAATTTAACAATAATCATAAATGCAAACTGGTTCAAATTAGTCCCTATAAGCCTGTCCCGAAATTCAAATACATAAAACAAGAATGCTTACAATAACATATGTTCATACTTATACAAATCTAAAACATAAGAAATGCAACAAACTTAAAAGAACAAAGACTCGAAAGACTCCAAGGACTCGACTAACGCCGCCTAGCCCGAACTCCACGTGACACCTACACACTAAAAACAAAGAGGAGAGGGGTTAGTCACATGGACTGAGTGAGGGGCTACCCACACACGCTGCATGCGTATAAGGCGCAAAGCACGTACAACACATAACGTTCGTGAACTCGAGGATAGTTTTTGTACACTAAAATATTTGTCCGTGATACATACATATAGGGGTTTCTAATCAAAACGTAACAAAGCCAAGTTATCAAATTCATACGTAACAAACATTACAAAATATAACTTATCATATCAAATCATTTCATATATTAACTTATACTTTTAAAAGATTCATATTTAATCTTAAATAAGAGTCTATCCCCGTTCCACGAACTTAGCAAGGTATACATAAAAAACTCGGCGGGTATGAGTACCTAATCCCATCCTGGGCTCCTCCGACTAAACATAAATAACAAGACAAATAAATAAATAAAATACTTACAGAATAACCTCCTTCTCCGGTGATTGAAGGGTTACGCGACCTAACCATTCGTACAGATGAGGGGAGTGCAAGCTACTCCAAACCCTCAGGATCTCCATCCCCCACCAAACCTCCTGGTAGTTCAGGGGTAATCCGATCAAAGTGGAGACTACGCTCAGGCTTAATCCGACGACCCGCTGTCGTACCGGGCGTCCTGACTCCAGGCTCTGGGGCCCAACATTAACATTACATTATCATATCATTTCCATTACGTATCATTACCCGCAACCCTAAAATTAAGCTTATCAGACATTAACTTGCGTACCAATCCTTACCTTACAACAACCACACTATTCATACCTCTCCGTGTCAAATCCTTAACTCGTATCTCCCAGCTCGTAAGAGCCACATGGGTTGAAGCATGGTTTACGGTTGCAATTCAGAACGAATTAAATAACAAGTCGAAACAAGCGTACATAGGCTTGTACATAGCTCATCATACTTGCAAACACCTAACAGAGTCTTAACTTACATATCCGCACGTATTTACTTATACTTTAGGTTATCGTTCGCATGCATAGAAAACGAGCACATCCCATAGGGTTTAACTATAACCTAACCTCACTTTACACCAACGTAAACCGAACGCGGAGGATGATCCATCCCGGGATCAACACGGCCAACGAGACACCACCCTGGGTGCACCTGAACAAACTGAAGACATAAAGCAGTACTTAGACTCAAAGATGAACCACATAGACGCACGGCGTATGCATAGGCACTTAAGGAATGTAAACTCGTACAAATACAGTGCATATTGGTAGCACTTCTTCATATAAGAACACATAACACTTTTAAGCACTCAATGCATACCAGAAAATCATAAAACGAATCATATCTTATCAACATACATGCATAACGTATCATATTTCAAGTAAGGATCATGCTCGGGGAGGGATAAAAACGTATAACAAACATACGAACGAAACAAGGCATGCAACCCCACATAAAAGGGGAGACACGGGGGGTGTCTCCCCAAAAGAACAAACTAAGCCACGACCGTGGTTCACTACAGAGGCTTGAGAAAACGAGGGAGATACAGCCACGCCTAAACCGAGACACGGCCATGTCTCAGTACAGGCTGCCCAGCACGGCCAAACACGACCGTGACACCAAATGCCCTACGGGGGAAACACGGTTGTGTCTCCCCTTCATCTCCAAAGCTTAAAGAAGGAGAAATGGCAGGCGAGAGAGAGAAAAAAAGGGAGAAAACTCGGTAACCACCCAACTACAAGCCCAAAACACACCAAATTACACACATAAGACCCAAATTATAAGCTTAACAACTTAATCACAAAATAAACTCAAGAATCGAAGCATATTATAAGTTTTCATAAATCTACACTATTCACATACTTCAAGAAAATCATGGATTCAAGCATGGAAACCAAAATACAATCGGGAGGAAATAAAGTAATCGGAGAGAGGAACACATTGCTTACCTTGGATGGTTGATTGAGCGAGCAAGGAAGCCGAAACTTGAGCTCAAAGTTCGGGGTAAATAGTGCTAATCTTTTCTCCTCTCTTCTCTTCCTTGGAACGAGCTGAAGCAAAATGAGGAGAAAGAGGGTTGGTCCGGTCTTTAAGGCCAAGAAAACCGACTCGGTTCGGTTCATGAAAGGTTCGGTTCAAATGGTTAGAATTTAAAACGGTTTCACTATGGAACTCTCAGTAATATTGTTGCATCACCCATCTTTCAATATGGACCCACGACTCGTGCGATATCCATATTTAATTAGGCGTTAAGCAAAACCCATCAATCATAAGATCATGATTAAACTTAGTCCGGAGAGACCCACGACTCGCGGATGATACGAACTCCACGTACTTGCCGTGAAACCCTATACCAATACTTGGAGTTCTTGATTTTCGATCGTCCACTTCAAGGTTAAAATAGAGGAGTGTGACCCGTTTGCTATAATGAGCAAGGAACCAACACTATCAGATTAGAATTATAGGAGTGTGACCCGTTTGCTATAATGAGCAAGGAACCAACACTATCAGATTTGATAAGTAATGCACCCCGTCGACTATAATGAGTCGGGAAATGACATTATCCGGTGGAGGTTTGAAACTCCGGTGTCGTTCAACTAAGAACTTGTGAGTATAACTCACTTGAATCACAATTCATTCATTTTTTGACTGAATATTTTGAACTACAAGGCTGGAATATAAAGATGCATGCATGGGAATTCTAAGAGACAATTCAGAATTCAAAGAGACAAGCTAATCCCGTCACTTTTCTTGTAGGCTGAATAAAATGGGCTTAACCTAATCTAAATGCATGCAAAATAAATAAAAAGATGGCCCAAAGTATAATATAATAGTTCAGGGCCAAATTACAATAAACTTAACACAATTTGGGCTTAAAATTCTATCACTAAGACATTGAAACAAGGTGGATTGGGTCCAGCTAAATACTTGTCTTCTTGGAGCTAATCTTGAGTTATTTGGATCAAAAGAGATTGAACTTCTTCTTGCATTCTTTTGGACCGTGACCTTGTGATAGGTCCAACATAACTTGGTTTATCTTGAGTTGTGATCATATCATCATTTGGATCAAAGTGTGGCCTTGTTGGACCAAAGTGTGGCCTTGTCTTATGATTCACATCATCCTGATTCCTATCAGCGGACCTTGCCCAATCCAAAATAACAATGAAATATTGATCACTTTAGGTGTTCAATTAGGAAACTAAGAACTAATAGGTTTTAACGTCTCGACACCCAGTCTTCGAGTTCCTAGTAGGTCCCAATACCACAACACTCATCCGGTCTTCAATCCCTCCAATAGCCTTAGTCTTCAAATACCACTCCAAGCTTGGAATGCTAATTCTTGTATGTGTGCTTGACATTGTTTCTACTTATCTTAACGGTTGGAACCTCCGGCTATCTCTTCTTGGAATTTCTCCTAACCCAACCTTCAATTCTTAAATGTTATCTTGGTTTGGTTATGTTGGGAAAAACACAATCAGAAAATGCAACGGAATTTAAAATTTTTTCCCAATAAGCAAGATCGGACTTGTAATTTCTATTTCCAATCTTAAAGATTCAAGAACTTACTAGAATCGACGCTTTCTTGACACGTTTTGAGCCGCCCTCAAACGCATTTCATACGATAATGGCAACCTCGTCCCTGGAAAGATTCTTTCTACTAGATTCCATAGTTGGTTTCCTCTAGAGTAATAATCCACACCAGACGTAGATTCAAATAATGTGAGGGAGAGTGCTAGCAGTATAACATGTGTAAAGAAAGAAACATAAAACTAGAAGAAAGAGAGCAAGAGAATTATCCCATCATGAAGCCATCATGTCGTTTGCGCGTGATCTCTCTATCACGCGTAAGCTTTGATTTTCGAACCCCTTGGCTTATTTATAGCCTAGGGTTCAAACCCCCAAGTCTAATTCGAATCGGATTCCAACTTTAACTTTTCTTCTATTTTCTTTCTCTCCAAGTAATAGGAATCTTATTCAAAATAAGATATCTATTTCTTCTAGAAGAGAAGCTCCTAATTAAATTAGGAATATTTAATTATTCTAATAATAATTAAATATCTTATTCTAATAATATCTATTCTAATCATATTAGAATTAATATTTACAAGAATAATAAAAAGAAGATATTTAATATTTATTTATTCAATTATTCTAATCAAATTAGAATAACGAAATACTTATATACTCAGAATTAATTCTCTAATTAATTTCATGAAGGGTTTTAGAATTAATTCTCTTATTTAATTCTAACGAGCTAAAAATAATTCTCTAATTAATTTTATTTGGCTTTATAATTAATTCTCTTAATTAATCATAATAGGGATTTATAATTGATTCTCTAATTAATTATATTTGGACTTTATAATTAATTCTCCAATTAATTAACACATGGTCTGATTTCTCAACTAGACCACACGCCCAAATCTCTCTCAAGTGCCACACGTGTACATTTACATGTGTGGTCTCGTTTTGATCAACTTTTTGATCTTTCCTTCAATACCCTTTGAACCTGGCATTTGTGTGTGAGCCCCTAGGTTCATTTTCAGTTAGCAGTGAGACTAATAGGCTTTATTAGTTCACAGATCACACGACCATAGTCTAGCCATAGGTGTGTGACCCCTACCCTGAATAATGAATATATATTCGAAAGAACCTTTCAATCAATGACATCTATGAGGTAAGATCCTCCTACCATCCCATCTCTCGATTAAGATCAAATGTATGGGAATAATGAGAGCCCCACTAATCTCAATCATAAAGCTAAGTTCATTTCATATCCATTTGATCTCAATCCAAGAAACCCTTTTCTTGATGTCTTGATCCACTACCTCGGCCAAGGGTTTAGGATGGCATATGAACGACTTATGCAATAAGAGATCTTCTTGCATTAAAGCAGGTGTAGGTCCTTTGTTGATTCTCATATGCTTCCATGTGCCACTTGTGCAGTCTCAACATAAGCCTTGAATCAGTTGTCTCATGTGACATCCTTTAAAGCTTATACCAAAGACTACAGAGTTAGCTTGCAAAGAATCAATGAAATCTCAAGTCAAAGGATTACTTTACTAACGCCATTGACCTGTGAGATATTTCCTAATCTGGAAGTTTCCTCTTCCTGAAATGGAAACTTCATTTTCCATTTAGGAATCTTCTCAAGCGGGACACCTCAGTGTACCCGTTCTCTTAATGAGCACCCTCATGTATTGCGTACACATCAACTTATGCACTTTGCACCCCACGAAACAGGGTGATCCTTCGTAAGGATGCAATCCCACGATCATGTCTCAATCGAGCCTAATCAACACTCGCACTGTTTATTGGACTCATCGACTTGGAGTGGTTTCTAATCCGGCCTTGAGTTAGGGCTCATGTCATATGTCATTCACCTAATGACAAAGTCCCTAACAGCCTTATGGATTAGGGGAGTTCTAATACATGCGCGTGTAATGGAAACACACAAAACACGCATTGGCATATAAAGAAATGTTTGCCTATGATAATAATCAATCATATATTATTCAGAGATTGTTTGTAATATCAGGAAAGTCTGAAAGTAGATTACGACGAATCGGCTTTCTAGGGTACTATTCCCAATAATCTCCCACTTGCCCGTAAAAGCCATTTAGGTACTCTAAGTTCAATCTTCTCAAGATGGACTTTGAGTGTCTATTGACTTTGGGCATTTCCAAAGTGGATCTGCTATGTTCTCTGCTGATTTACACATCTCTAAGGAAATATTTTTTCCTTATAAAGTGATTCGTAATCACGTGTTCAGTCTCTTGGTGAGGTCTTGGTTCCTTTACTTGAGCAACCATCCATTTAATCATACAATATGACAATGGAGTTATTTCATGTTAGGAACTTCATCTAACTAGTTCGATGGAGTTTCTTACCCAAACACTTAACTTAGCAATATTCAATACGGCTAAGTTCTCAACTACAATCGTCAATAAAGATCGAATTCATACTTAATCAAATAAATTCAAATAACTTCAAATAATCACATTAACATTTAAATATCACGTAATCGTATAATTATTAAATTAAATTACACACATTAAGGTATACCTGAAAGTCTGATCGGTCGGGATGTTACAAACCTCCCTCCTTCAAAAGGGCCTGTGCTCAGGTCCGAAGCGAGGTCTTGAAAAGCTCTTGGTACAATTGTTTCATCTTATCCTCGGTTTCCCAAGTGGCTTCTTCGGATTCTTGATCTCGCCACAAGACTTTTACCAAGGGAATTTGCCGATTTCTTAATTCTTGCATCTTCCGGTCCAAAACTTTAACCAGGTGCTTCTTAATTGTCAAATCCGACTCTAATTGTACCCCTTCAACTGGAAGTATAGAAGACTCATCGGGATAATCTTTCCAGAGTTGCGAGACATGGAAAACATTGTGTATCCCGGTAACTTGGTGGTAAATCAAGTCGATAGGCTACTTCCCTAACTCGTTCAAGAATCTCAAAGGGGCCTAAGTACCGCGGGTTAAGCTTCCCGCCTTTACCAATCCAAGCAAAGCCTTTCCTAGGAGATGCTTTTAGAAAAACCTTATCTCCCACTCCAAATTCTAAGGGTCGTCTTCTTTTGTCCACATAACTTTTCTGTCGGTCCTGAGCCATCTTTAGCATTTATCGGATCACTTTCACTTTCTCGTTGGTATCTTGGATCTCCTTTGGTTTCTTAGCTCTGTCGAGCTTACCATCTTTAGTCCACCTCCATTCATCAATATCCCAAAATAGAGGTGACCGGCACTTCCTTCCATATAGCGCCTCATACGGAGCCATACCAATTGAAGCCTAAAAGCTATTATTATAGGCGAACTCGACCAAGTTCAAATTCTCATCCCACGAGTCTTGATAATCTAAGGCACAAGCACGAATCATGTCCTCAAGATACTTTATTAACCTCTCGGATTGCCCATCCATTTGTGGGTGAGATGCGGTACTAGATTAGAGCCTTGTACCCAAACACTTTTGCAATTCTTGCCAAAAGCTCGCGGTAAAACGGGGATCTCTATCTGAAACAATACTGACCGGTGCACCATGTAATCTCACAATCTCCTTCTGGTATAATCTTGCTAACTTTGGCACTTCATTAGACATCCGGACTTTGAGAAAATGGGCCGACTTCGAGAACTGATCAATTATGACCCAAATCCCATCGAAACCTTCTTTGGTCCTTGGCAAGCCAGACACAAAGTCCATCGTCACGTGCTCCCACTTCCATTTGGGAATTGGAAGTGGTTGGAGAGTTCCTCCCGGTTTTTGGTGATCTGTCTTCACCACTTGGCATGTTTGACACCTTCTTACAAAATTGGCCACATCTCTTTTCATGCCGTTCCACCAATATAAAGTCCTTAAATCCTTGTACATTTTAGTAGTACCGGGATGTACCGTATAAGCCGATCGATGTGGTTTATCAAGAACCAACTGTTTAAGCTACTCTGGAACACAAACCCGAGCCTTAAACCGAAATAAACCCGAATCATCAAACCCAAACTTAGTTTCCGGATCAATTCTTCCCTTTGCCACTAATCTCTGAATTTCCGGATCATTATATTGAGCTTCAATCAACCTTTGTTTCAAATCCGGTTGAACAGAAATATTTGCCAAACGAGCTTCTGAAACCAAGAATACTGAATTCTTCTTACTTGAACCCGCTTCCAAACTTGAAACACTAAATTTCCTACTCAAAGCATCCGCAACCACATTAGCTCTACCAGGGTGGTATTGAATCCTGCAATCATAGTCCTCAAGTAGTTCAACCCAACGCCTTTGCCTCACGTTTAAATCTTTCTGAGTAAACAAATACTTAAGGCTTTGGTGGTCGGTAAACACCTCAAAAGCAACCCCGTAGATATAATGACGCCATTTAATCAAGGCAAAAACGACCGCAGCAAGCTCCAAATCATGAGTGGGATAGTTCTTCTCGTGATCTTTTAATTTTCTAGAGGCGTAGGCTACAACTCGACCATTCTGCATTAACACACAACCGAGCCCTTCCTTCGATGCATCGGTGTAAACTGAGTAGCCTTCGGAACCCTCAGGTAGGGTTAGAACTATTGCAGTAGTCAATCTTTCCTTAAGAGTTTGAAAACTCTTTTCACACGCCTCATCCCGCTCGAACTTAACCTCTTTCTTTGTTAACCGAGACAACGGGGAGGCAATCTTCGAGAAGTCTTTCACAAAGCGCCTATAATACCCCGCTAACCCTAGAAAACTTCTTACTTCGGAGGCATTCTTCGGCTGTTTCCACAACATAATTGTTTCTATCTTCGCCGGATCCACTTCTACACATTTTCCCGAAATAAAGTGACCCAAGAAGGAAACCCGGTCAATCTAGAACTCACACTTACTGAACTTAGCGAATAATCTGTGCTCTCGAAGTGTAGACAAGACAATTCTCAAATGCCGCGCGTGCACTTCCACGGACCTTGAATACACCAGAATATCATCTATAAAGATGACCACGAATTTATCGAGGTAAGGCCGGAATATTCGGTGCATCATATCCATAAACGTGGCTGGGGCATTTGTAAGACCAAAAGGCATCACCACAAAATCGTAAATCAATCAAAGTAGTGGAATTCGTTGGCCCCAACGCAGCGGAAATTAAAATTTTTGGGGATAATTGTAACACCCCGCATTTTCGGAGCAAGATACTATGTCGTTTTCGTACGATTAGAACGTTATTTATTTAACTTTGCACGTGCTTGAATTGATTTATGTCATGCTTTAATTGTTTAATTGACTCAATTGCAATCTTATGAAAATATGTGGACATAAGTGAAATATGTATTTAGTGCCTAATTGCTCTTTAATTTAAATTATGTGGGTTAAGTTGTAATTATCGGACGTTGGGGATCGTTTTCTAATTATGAGAAATCAAATTGGACTTAATCGTATACTACTTTAAAACCTTGGGGATGCTTTTATAATTATCGAAACTTTAATTGGGTTTGATCTAAATCTTACTTAAAATCTGTGGACTCAATTGCATAATTAAATTTCTTGTGGGACTGTTTTTGTAATTTTAAATACTTTAATTGGACTTAATTGCCTTTGTATGGAAACGTGGGGACTAGATCGAACGATTTAAATTATTGAGGGACCTGATCGCAATTTATGAAAGTTGGGGCTGATATATCGTGGAACCCTAGCTGCTCTTCATAGTTCATTCTTTCTCCTTTCCCTTCGGCTTTGAGCAGCAGCACTTCTTCTTCTATCTTTAACCTTCACAAGCAGCCACGACAACAGCTACGACTCCACCACCTTCACCACCTTCTTCTTCCCTTTCACCCAACAAGCAGCAACAGCGGCGACCCCTCCCCCCATCTCAGCCCTACAAGCTCTACAGCTCAACAGCACCGCCATCATCGCCAACGAACCACCACAAGCACACCACGGCTTCGGTTCTTCCGGATCCGGCGAGTTCTCTTCACGCTGCCACCCATTACCGCCATCTCTGCCGCGCAACACCTTCTTCTCCGGTGTTCTCGACCACCGCAAGCCTTTTTTCCCCCAGATCCCCTTTCGATCTTCAACAGACAGCAGTCTTCTTCTCCATTGAACGCCGCCACGACTCAATCATCCTCCACCATCACCATCTCCGCCGCATACCGCGCCTTTCGCCTCAACCGAAAATAGAGCCACATCCGATCTCTCTCTCCGGCGATGGCTCCACCTCCGCACCACTTCGATCTCCTTTCTCTTTCCAGATCTGAGAGAGGAGACACCAAGAGCCGCCACCGCCTCCGTCCAGCTCCGACAACAAATCTGGCAAACAACCCCGCCTTAGGACTTAAGCTGCCGTTCTCGCACCATGAGACTACCGAAGCCTCTGTCTTCAACCACTGCTTTATCTTCGGTCAACTCCACATCCAGCGCCGCCGTTGGCCGGATTCAGCCCTGGTCTGCAAATCCTGGCGATCGTCTCCTCCAGCGCCAGCCGCCACCTTCGGATTTCTTCACCACCGATGCCCCAGCTTCTCATTTCCTCAATTTCTTTGGTAAACCGTCAGGATATTGTTACCCCTTAATTAAATTCTATTTAATTATTTTGCAAATCAATTTCATTTGTTTCTTGATTAATTGTAATTTATCTTCAAACTATATAATGTATCTATGTAATTCAGTTTTGTTAAGCAATTTTAGTAGTTGTTTTATATAATTATGAATTGCGTTTCATGTTGAATGTTTGAGCATCGAACCGACAAGTATTTTATGGTATCTATAGTTATGCAGATTTGATCTTCTAAATAAAGGATTTTGGGTAAATATGATTCGGTGACTTCGATAAATAAGGTATAATTTTACTGATCTTTAATAACTGTAAAGTTGGGATGAATTGGGGATTTGCAACTGTGGTTTAAGTGAGATGGTTGAATTAGATGTGTAAGTTAAATGATCTAATCGTGTATCTTAAATTGGTTTAATTATTGAATAAATTAAATTAATATACGTTTGAGCTTGATGCTGCTAAATTTCAAAATCTGTTGGTAGCCATGAGTTGGTTTAATAACTTGCAAATATGTGCGTGATATTGCGTGTGTGTGCATGAGTATTGTCGTGTGTATATACATATATATATATATATATATATATATATTTGAGCATGTATACTAAATATATGTTATAAATTATAATGGAATCTGTATGAATGTTGTGAACTAGGTTTTGAGTGTGTGGGTGCTTGCTATGTATATATATTCATATATTAAACGAGAGTGCATGATTAAGATTTCTAATCCTACAATAATGTAACTAAAGAATATTAAATACGCTACTAATTTGTTTGAATCAGTATTTAAGTCAGGTTTAGGAATTTAGCTTGAATTGTATAATTATTGTTCTTAAATGTTATTTGTTTTAACTTGTTTTATGTTTCTTTTGGGAATAATATCCTTGTATATAGTGACTGTTGAGTGGAGATAATGGATAGTTTATTTAATTTGAATATGGACTAAATAGGTTTGACTTAAGGTAGGTTGGTGATGATTACTTGGATACATAAATACAAGCCTGCGTACGTTTGTGTATCTACTAGGTAATTAAGTTGCTAAATGAGTCTTATAAAGTGTTGTTAATTACTTTCGTGTAATTTGGAAGCTTAATGAAATGTTGTTTTTTTTTTAAATGTCCAATTGAATTGAGAAGTGTAAACCGTAGCACAATTGTATTGTTTTGAGTTAATAACCGATGTGATCTTTATGTTTGCAATTTGTTTTAAACGGGAATTGAGTTTATGGTTATATAATTGTATCGCCTATGAATGAGTTTAATAACTTAAATGATTTATTTTGAAAGTGTATCTAATAAATTTTGGGTTGATTAAGCTTGTCTTGGATGGTGTTTAATTGCTATTTGACTTAGGTTAATTGAATTGTATTTTGTTCGCGTGGGACATTAATTGTGCACATGAACGAGTTCATGACATATCACCTCACGAGTAAACTGTATTTTCCTTTTCTGTACAGAGATCTCCAGGGCGGAGATAACCCGATCGAGTTTGCACCAGTCGTGTCAATTCTCATATCTTGTCGCTTCTCAGGTGAGGTTTAGGATTTTGTATAGTTAAACGACCTATGACCCCAAGATGACGATTTCAATCCCCGCATGCGATTATATACTATATATACGATTAAGTATGTGTTGAATATGATATGTTGATGATCTTGTGTGAGTCCTGCGTGGATGGAGGTCATGAGGCTTAAAGTTCCATCGCGTAGGAAGGGTGTAAATATAAAACCAGTTTTTGAGGCATATGTAAGCTATTTTGGAAAAACCCAGTTGTGTTCGGATTCTGTAGCGAGATTGCGATGAAAGTTGGTATATGTTATGTTCTGTTCTGTTATGGGGCCCAGGAGCCACGGGTAAGGAATCTCTGGGACGGTATAGGGCCGTCAGGGCTCGGCCTGTGCGTAGTCTCCATCTGTATGAAGAGGATGTACCGGGACCCACCAGGAGGTTTGGTTGGGAAACGGAGTCCTGAGGGTTTGAGTAGCATTAGCACTCCCCTCGACTGTATGGATGGTTAGGGTCGCGCAACCCTACCATCACCCGGAGTTGAGGTTGGTATGTTATTTCTGTTTTGTTATGATATGAGGAGTTGAGGTTGGAAGCTCGTACTCGCCGAGCATATGGTATGATATGTTATGGGAATCATGAATCGGAATAGAGTTTCGGAAAATGTTTTCTAAGTATATCTATATTTATATATTTGGGTCTTGCTTTGAAACGATTTGGTATGCAACACCTATTCCCGGTTCATGAGTCCACCCTTTTGATATGTGCTGTGCTCTGTATATATATATATATATATATAGTGGGTGTGCGTTAGCCCCCCTCACTCAGTCAGTTGACTGACACCTCATTTACCTTTTAGTTTGCAGGTTTCCTTTTAGCTTGAGCTAGGCGGAAGTGGGTCTCCTGAGTCACACTTGTCAGTCTAGTTGGTATTAGGATGCATTTGTCGCATACTTTATTTATGTTATGTATTTATGTTTTCACACTTGAAGGTTATGTTTATGTTCTACTTAGACTTAAACCTGTGTGGGGTTAGTAAGCTAGTATTTGGAAGTTAGTAGATATTATGATGATACTTATGTTGTTCATTATGTGGGATTATGAATTGATTCGGGACTAGGTATTTATGCTAGTTGAACCCGTCACCTGTTTTGCATATTCTGTTTTAAATGCTTCCACTATCTGTTGTTGTTGGTTGTAATTGCTTCCGCACTCTGAGTTTGCCAAGTTAGATCCGCCTAGCCTAGCGTGTGAGTTGGTCTCCCGTTCGCTATGATTCGGATTCGGGCATGAACTTTCCATTTCGTGACCGGGTCTGGGTCTTAGTGCGGGGGATGTGGCATCCTCCGTTTGGGGTGTTACAATAATAAAACAGGTTTTATCAGAATTCGAAACAAGATCACCTTTGATTCAAGATTTACAATTTAAACAAAAGAAGAATCAAATACCTCTTTCGCTTCCAATTGACGACGATGACAAGAAGGTTTTCCTAAACCTACCCGCTTCTCTTCTATCCGATCTTCTTCCAAGAATCCCACGCGGAATTCCTCTAAGGTATTCCACGACCCGTAATTGAACAACTATTCAATTAGCACACTAGAACACTAATTAGATATTGATTATCTAAGAGCATTCTCAATACAGTATTGAGAGATGAGAGAGAAGAGAGACTTGGAAAGAAAGCAGAAAAGAAGAAAACAATGATGTCTGATTTCTCTCCCTTATCTTGCTTAAATACTTAGCCCTAGGTCAAAAACCCTATGAGCCAGTCTTGGGCTTATATTTAATTACTACTTAATTAAATTAAAGACCCAATATTCATTTTAATCAGTGGACTTAATTTAATTACATTAATTAAATCACAAGTCCAATATCTAATTAAATTTGTGGACTTAAAAATTAATTACTCCTAATTAAATTTCAAGTCCAATTAATTCAATTATTAATTAATTACTCTCTTATAAATTAAACTCTTTTAATTTATCAATCAATCTCTATTGATTTTTAGATAATCTTGTTGTTCAATTTGAGTCATTGTGTGAATCCTTAGGTTCACCAATGAATAGTAGTAGGCCCAAATTCTTAACGAGGTATTTCAGATAACAATTTATCTTATTGATTCAATTGAACCCTTTCAATTAATCACTGTTTAATTAAAACTCCTTTCAATTAATCAGTACCTACAGATCATGATCGATGTCTAGTGACAAGCTCATGACCACCCATCCAATAGGTGAAGATTGTGCTGTGAACCTTTCAGTCTCATGGATACCGTAAGATAAGCTCCTTCTATCGCCTAATCCCCGATTAGGACCTAGGCCATGGGAATGATAGAACCCTATTAGTCCTAATGCTATGAATTAATTCTAATAGCAATTCCATTTGATCTAACACTCTAGGAAACTCATTTCTTAATTAAGATCTCACTACCTTGCGCAAGGATTTAAGTGGAATGTGCTACAATAGAATTTATGGGTGATTCACTCATTTTTCTAGACGAGCGATAGATTCTATGTTGGCATCTCATATGCCCCTATACATGATTTGAACAATGCCAACATACAACTATAACGAGATTCAAGGAACCCATGAATCTCTAGGTGTATATCAAATATTACCCTCGTCATGCACAGAGCATCAATGGCGCCTCAAGTCTAAGGACCATTTAGACACTACCATAACTAGGGAACCAACCTCATCATTAAGGCGTAAAAGCTTTACCCCATTGAGGTGTTCCTGTCGGGAACCTCAGTGTACTTGTTCCCTAACAAGCACCCCCATGCTCGTGTGAATGTCTCCACATACAATACTCATGAAACAAAGTAACCTTTCTCAAAGGCACGTCATATGAGCAAGTCTCAAACGCATCAAGTCAACATCCCCGTGCTTATTAGACTCTTCGACTTGGAGTTGGTTTAGATCATGCCATAGAGAGTTGTTCCATAACCTCCATCCCTATGCGAGGTCAAGTCCCGTAGCTCAATGTGACCTTGGGGTTTCATCCACACACAAACAGTTATAATAAGTAATCAGTAAACTTGAATGAGATATGATGAATTGCCCACATAGAATTAAACGACTATGAAACGTTACATTTATTATTTCATTAATGTCACAAATTGCTGCTAATAAGAGTAGTTTACAAAAAGAGACCTAAACTATTTTGGCTCTTCAAGGGCACTACTCTAACAATCTCCCACTTGCCCTCAGAGCCAATTGTCCATAGCCTTAAGGCCCATCTCCTGGAGATGCCCTTTAAAGACCTTTTAGCTAAGAGGCTTAGTAAGCGGGTCTACTACATTTTCTGCCGAGGGTACACGTTCTACAATAACGTCGCCTCTTTCTACGATTTCTCTAATTAGATGAAATCTTTTAAGGATGTGCTTTGACCATTGATGAGCTCTTGGTTCCTTTGATTGTGCAATCGCTCCGTTATTGTCGTAGAAGACAACGACCGGGTCAGCAATGCTAGGCACTACATCTGATAGGAATCAAGATGATGTGAATCATAAGACAAGGCCACACTTTGGTCCAACAAGGCCACACTTTGATCCAAATGATGATATGATCACAACTCAAGATGAACCAAGTTATGTTGGACCTATCACAAGGTCACGGTCCAAAAGAATGCAAGAAGAAGTTCAATCTCTTTTGATCCAAATAACTCAAGATTAGCTCCAAGAAGACAAGTATTTAGTTGGACCCAATCCACCTTGTTTCAATGTCTTAGTGATAGAATTTTAAGCCCAAATTGTGTTAAGTTTATTGTAATTTGGCCCTGAACTATTATATTATACTTTGGGCCATCTTTTTATTTATTTTGCATGCATTTAGATTAGGTTAAGCCCATTTTATTCAGCCTACAAGAAAAGTGACGGGATTAGCTTGTCTCTTTGAATTCTGAATTGTCTCTTAGAATTCCCATGCATGCATCTTTATATTCCAGCCTTGTAGTTCGAAATATTCAGTCAAAAAATGAAAGAATTGTGATTCAAGTGAGTTATACTCACAAGTTCTTAGTTGAACGACACCGGAGTTTCAAACCTCCACCGGATAATGTCATTTCCCGACTCATTATAGTCGACGGGGTGCATTACTTATCAAATCTGATAGTGTTGGTTCCTTGCTCATTATAGCAAACGGGTCACACTCCTATAATTCAAATCTGATAGTGTTGGTTCCTTGCTCATTATAGCAAACGAGTCACACTCCTCTATTTTAACCTTGAAGTGGACGATCGAAAATCAAGAACTCCAAGTATTGGTATAGGGTTTCACGGCAAGTACGTGGAGTTCGTATCATTTGGTATCTAGAGCTTAGGTTTCCATCCAAGGTTACGTATCCGTATCTTTTATCTTTTGTATAATTTCTTTTCATTATTGTTATATTGCTGCAAAAAATCGAAAAAGGCAAAAAAACCGTAAAAAAAAAAACGAAAACAAAAAAAAAGGGAGAGAGCAGCATTGTTTCAGTCATTTTCTTTGTAATCTCAAATCATAAGTCATGTGGATTTGTTTGTTTGTATCTTTTTAGTTGTAACAGTTCGTTTGTGACAATTTTAGGACCCTTATCATTCATCTTAAGGGATTATTTAGTTGAGGAATTTGAAACTTCTTGTGACTTTGTTCAAAGAATTGAGAGTAAAGAATGTGAAAAGGGAGGAAAAAAAAAGAGAAGTTGAAAAGAAAGAAAAAAGAAGGAAAAAAAAATTAGAAAAAGAGAGAAAGAAGACAACTTTGGTGTATTTCATTTTGGGTTTTAGATCTACTTTGAGAAATAAAAGGGGCTATTTGTTTTGTGAGATAACTATCTTGATCCAGATTCGAGGACGAATCTTTTTTCAAGAAGGGGAGAATGATAGGAATCAAGATGATGTGAATCATAAGACAAGGCCACACTTTGGTCCAACAAGGCCACACTTTGATCCAAATGATGATATGATCACAACTCAAGATGAACCAAGTTATGTTGGACCTATCACAAGGTCACGGTCCAAAAGAATGCAAGAAGAAGTTCAATCTCTTTTGATCCAAATAACTCAAGATTAGCTCCAAGAAGACAAGTATTTAGCTGGACCCAATCCACCTTGTTTCAATGTCTTAGTGATAGAATTTTAAGCCCAAATTGTGTTAAGTTTATTGTAATTTGGCCCTGAACTATTATATTATACTTTGGACCATCTTTTTATTTATTTTGCATGCATTTAGATTAGGTTAAGCCCATTTTATTCAGCCTACAAGAAAAGTGACGGGATTAGCTTGTCTCTTTGAATTCTGAATTGTCTCTTAGAATTCCCATGCATGCATCTTTATATTCCAGCCTTGTAGTTCGAAATATTCAGTCAAAAAATGAATGAATTGTGATTCAAGTGAGTTATACTCACAAGTTCTTAGTTGAACGACACCGGAGTTTCAAACCTCCACCGGATAATGTCATTTCCCGACTCATTATAGTCGACGGGGTGCATTACTTATCAAATCTGATAGTGTTGGTTCCTTGCTCATTATAGCAAACGGGTCACACTCCTATAATTCAAATCTGATAGTGTTGGTTCCTTGCTCATTATAGCAAACGAGTCACACTCCTCTATTTTAACCTTGAAGTGGACGATCGAAAATCAAGAACTCCAAGTATTGGTATAGGGTTTCACGGCAAGTACGTGGAGTTCGTATCAATGAGGCTATGTTCGAGTGGGCTAAGGCGTGTGAGAAGAGTTTCCAAACTCTTAAGGAAAAGTTGACTACTGCACCGGTTCTAACCCTACCCGAGGGTTCCGAAGGCTACTCAGATTACACCGATGCATCGAAGGAAGGCCTCGGTTGTGTGTTGATGCAGAATGGCAAAGTAGTAGCCTACGCCTCTAGAAAGTTAGAAAATCACGAGAAGAACTATCCCACTCATGATTTGGAGCTTGCTGCAGTTGTGTTTGCTTTGTTGAAGTGGCAACGTTACCTCTATGGAGCTACTTTTGATGTGTTCACCGACCACCAAAGCCTCAAGCTCAGAAGGATTTAAACGTGAGGCAGAGACGCTGGGTGGAGTTCCTTGAGGACTATGATTGCAAGATTGACGACCACCCGGGTAAGGCTAACGTGGTTGCAGATGCTTTGAGCCGAAAAACTAGTGTTTGAAGTTTAGAAGCGGGTTTGGGTAAACAGAGTTCAGTGGTTTTGGTTTCAAAGGCTCGCTTAGCAAATATCTCTGTCCAACCGGATTTGAAGCAAAGATTGATTGAAGCTCAATCTGATGATCTGAAAATTCAGAGATTGGTGGCGAAAGCAATGATTAATCCGCATACCAAGTTTGGGTTTGATGATTCAGGTTTGTTTCAGTTCGAGGCTCGGGTTTGTGTTCCTGAAGAGCTTAAGCAGTTGGTTCTTAACGAGGCACATAGGTCGGTTTATACGGTACATCCCGGTACCACGAAGATGTATGAGAATTTGAGGACTTTATATTAGTGGAACAGCATGAAGAGAGACATCGTTAACTTTTTTAGAAGATGTGTAATGTGCCAACTTGTGAAGGCTCAGCATCAGAAAGTAAGAGGAACTCTCCAACCATTTCCAATTCCCGAAGGGAAGTGGGAGGAAGTGACAATAGACTTAGTGTCCGGCTTGCCAAGCACCAAAGGAGGTTTCAATGGGATTTGGGTCATTATTTATCGGTTCTCAAAGTCGGCCCATTTTCTCAAAGTCCGGATGTCCAGCTAGCCAAGTTGTATCGCAAGGAGATTGGGAGGTTGCATGGTGCACCGGTTAGTATTATTTCAGATAGAGATCCTCGATTTACAGCGAGTTTTTGGCAAGAGTTGCAGAAATATATGGGTACTAAGCTCCGATTCAGCACCGCATGAGCATTTGGACTTGGTTAAGTTCGCCTACAATAATAGCTTTCAAGCATCGATTGGTATAGCTCTTTATGAGGCACTGTACAGAACAAAGTGCCAGTCACCTCTCTTTTGGGACATTGATGAGTGGAGGTGGACCAAGGATGATAAGCTTGACAGAGCTAAGAAACCACGGGAAGGTTGCGAGCCTTCACTGTCCACGGTAACATGGTATCACGATCACGGTTCAATCATGGGAGCATGATACACAGGACTTGTAATATGATACACTGCTTCCTTTTAATAAACATGAGTCAAGAGTTCGAAACAGTTCTAAAGATGCACACCGTTTGGCCTGAAATTCACATGAAAGTTAGTAATTCTATATAGTTAGCAGTTCTACGGCCCTGCTTCTCGTCACGGGGAAGTTGGTCTTTGAAGTTGAAGAATTGGATGAAGAAAATGAAGATGGTGGCTAAGCTTCAAAGCTTGGATTTTTCCTTAGGAACTTAGATGATTTTAATAAAATCTCTTCTTCCTTCTTGAAGCTTATGGTTCGGTGGAGAAAGGGAAGCAAATTGAATGAAATGATCAAGATGAATTAAGCTTGGAAGCTTGAAGAATATATTACGTGATTCATCATTTTAGAAAGGTGTGAAATGTATAAATTGCGCTTTAGTCCCTCAAGTGTTTAAAATGTGCAATTAAGGATGAAAGGCTTTGAAGATTGATCAATTAAGTCCCAAGAAATAAAGATGTAATTTGGTCCTTGATTTATAAGACAGGTCATTTAATGACATGTTGACAATTACATCACAATCGGCAATTATTTCACGAAATAAATATTTTCAAGTCATGAAAGAAATTCCCAATTTAATATGAATCCATAAAATTCCATGAAAGTATGATAAAATATAATTTATAAAATTATTGTAAACACAAGAATGTAATTAATGAAATTCGGGGCGTTACAATTAGTCCGAGGAAGAGGTCCGAAATACAAGAGAAGTTTCAAGAATTTCAAGATATCACCATTCCAAGAATAAGGAAATTCGATTATCAAGGATATATTCTATATCTCCCCAACGGAATTGATTTAATATACCAATTACCGAGGCTCGAGTTACATGAAAGAGGAATTAAGAAGAGCTGAGAAAGTAACGATTGGAGTCTCACACTATTTCTTTGAGACAAAGATCTGGTTGAGTTCGAAGACCAAGTAAGAAGTTTTAATTTGACGAAAATTTTCAAGAAGTTTCAAGATGTCAACGATGCCTACGAGAGGAAGATTTTATGCTTCCGTTGAAGAAAATATAAGAAATTAAAGGAATATTTCAAGTGAGGGAATCAACCGAAGAATCGGAGTCTGAAACCTCTGAAACTCATGCTTCCAAGATCCCGGTTCAAGTTTAAGAAGACACTTTTTGAACAACAAAGTAATTGATATCGGATTTGACGCTACCACCATGGTGAACGGTACACAAATGCATTCATAGCATTCCATACATGCATATTTATTTAAATTTTGTATTACCTTCCATTCCTCGTTGGTTGCTTATTACTTGCTCGTTGTTCACTAGTAGCTTTCTTTTCTTTTGTGTGAACTCTCTTCTTGGAAGAGAGTTTGGTGAGCTCGAGTGCTAGGGTGGTTGTGAGTTGTGAGGGCCGAGTCTGCCCGGTGGCTTTGTTTGAAGGCGCCTCGTGAGGTACGGAGCTACCTTAGGCGCAGGTTGATTGTTCGAGCTTTGAGTTGAGTTGGTGTGTTGCTTTAGGAGGTCCGTTTTGGGCTGAACGATATTTTTGGGTAATAGATTGAAGGCTAGCCCGTTTGTATCCTTCGTGGAAGCGGTTGTTTAATTCGGGACGGTGCAATGAGCTTTGTGGCTTGCCTTTGGGATAACCGAGGGATCGAGCTAAGCTCAAGGAGACAAAGATCGAAGTAAGGCATTTTGATGTTCCTCGATAGTTGGGATCCTATACTACTTGATAGGGACGTTGAGATGTCGTTGATCTCTATCTTGGAGTTGAACTTGTTTGAAGATTCCCTACCAAATGACTCTAGCGTGGTTGTTGGAGTTGAAAGTGTAGTTCGATGAGCTCTTAGTAGGTGGTCGCATCCATTGAATAATTCTTCCTGGAGTACTCTAGTCCTGCCTAAGAAGAGACAGGGACCTTATGGTGAGTATCGACTACCGTGAGCTACACAGGTCAACTGTGGAAGTTAAATACCCTCTGCTTTCTTTGAAGAGTTTTTTGTTCTTCCCCAGACTTCCGTGGTTCGCGCCTAGTTAGGTCTTAGCAAGGCTATAACCGACTACGCATTCGGGCAGAAGAACCGAGAATTACCTCAGAGTAAGAAGTCTCTCGTATTGACGGGGTATATTAGACGATTCTTAAGATTGCTAACCGTTGATTCGCTTGACAACAAAGGGGTACGGTTTTAGAAGTGGGAAGAGGCGGTAGAAGAGAGTTGCCTTCGACACCGGCTTTTGCCTAACCGGGGGTACTCAAGACTACTTCGTTTACAATCGAGGCACTAAGGAAGGCTTTGGTTGTGTGTTGCTTGCGGGAGTGTGTAGCCTATATCTCCAGATGTGCAAGGTCTCGAGACTTACCCCACTCTTAGTTCGAGTTTGTTCAAGGACTTGAAGAACCGGTATAGATGTATCGGCGTAAGAAGAGACGTTGCAAACTTCGTGTAGCAATATCCAGTTTGCCTTCGGTTGAAGGCCGAGCATTAAGAACCGGTTGGATTCTCAAACTACTTCCGTATTCTAATTGGAAGTGGGAGCAAATGGCTAAGGACTATGTGTCCAGTTTGCTAAAGTTAAGGAGATTTCGATGAGATTTGAGTGGTCCCTCACTGCAACGAGTTGGCCATTTTCTCAAGGTTTCGCGGTTCGACAAGGGCTCGAGAGCTTCGCAGTTTGGAGATGAAGGCTCCTAGAGTTGAAGTGGGAGATCGAGATTCCTCGGAAGAATCTCCTACAAGGGGTTCGTTGTTTGTGAGCAACTAGTTAGAGTTTGGGTTCGGTAGAGGTTTTAGATGAAGACTAGAAGTTGTCCTTCGGTAGGAGTTGTTGTGCCGGGATTGAAAAATTCGAGAAGCCACTTGAGAACCGAATCAGAGTGGCGCAGTGGAAGCGTGGAGTTGAGCTTTTTTCGGCATTGATCAAGACCCTTATTCGGACCTGAGGACAGGTCCTTTTTAAGGGGGAGAGATTGTGACACCCCGGTTTTTCGGCCGTCTAGGTACGCACTTACGAGAGAGCTAAATGTGCAATTTAAATTATTTTAATTTCATATTTAATTGAATTATACTTTATTACTTGAAATTCTTATATGAATTATTTGAATTTATATGAAATACTCGAATTATATGTCAAAATTTGCCTAAGTGATTTATGATATGAATTTTTATGAATTTTATGGTATGTGAATTTAATTTCCGAGCATGCTAATTTTTTTGAATTATGTGATTCATGTGAATTAAGGGCTTAATTGTATGATTTATTTAATTTTGGACTTAATTGAAAATTTAAACTTGGACTTATTTGACACTTTTTGAAAGTTTTGGAACTAATTGAAATATAGCCTTTTTAATAAAATTTTATTTATTTTAAACCGTTTAATTATTATTTTAAAATTTTATTTATTATTTCTTTAAAAATTTAATTTTATTATTTGAATAATATGCTTATTTGTTGAAAATGTGTTGCGTTTTTGTTCGATTTGTGATCGAAATTTCGTGCCGATTTAATATGCAGGAATTATACGTGTTATGAATTCCTTTATATGCTCGTTTTAATTTTTCGGACTTTTTTGATATGGTAACACACCATATTTTAATCGTTGGGGACTCGAGGGCCTAACTAGTTTTAGGGTGTCTTGTGTTCCGGAATTTATATATTGAGCTAGGGAATTCGGATTCGAATTCCGGAAGTATCTCCAGACTCGTGATGAAATTTTCAAGCTAAGTAACCTAGCCTTGTAATTTTCTAAGCTCGTTTAAGCCTCCGAAATTTGTCCGAAAGGAGCTGTTCGAGCAGATTCGCCACCTTGGAGTATTTTGGCCATAACTAATTCATTTCTTAACCAAATCGTTTGATTCTTGAGCCAAATTAACCCTAGTTAAACCCTTTAACCATACCTTACCCCCTCAATTCGAAATCAGACCTGGAGAGAGACAGAGAAGCAGTTGAACGAGAGAGAAAGGAGGAAAAAGAAATCTGCACAGTTCATTTTGACTTTCCAAGCTCAATACTCCTCCGATTCGCCTCCAATTCGAAAGGTAAGCCCATGATTTGATTATCTATATTCTCCTATTTCTTTTAAGTCCAGATTTGCTGAGTTTCATGATAATTTGAGCATGTTTGATACGAACTCCACGTACTTGCCGTGAAACCCTATATCAATACTTGGAGTTCTTGAATCTGATCGTCCAATTCAAGGTTGAAAATAAGAGGAGTGTGACCCATTTGCTATATTGAGCAAAGAACCAACACTATCAGATTGTAAGTAACGCACCCCGTCGACTATAAGGAGTCGAGAAATAACGTTATCCGGGAAAGGGGTTTGAAACCCTAATGTCGTTCAGCAAAGAACTTGAGAGAAAAATCTCACTTGAATGAAAATTCAATAATTTTACTTCTTGATTGAAAGAAAAACAAGTTACAATGCTGAATATAAAGATGCATGCATGGAAACCTAAGAGACACTAGAATACTAAAGGACACAAGCTATTCCCGCCACTTGCCATGAAGGCTTACAAAAGTGGGCTTAAATAAACTAATATGCAGCTAAATAATGATAAAATAAAGGCCCAAATAATACTATAATAGGCTTAGGGCCGAATTACATCATTTCCACACTTTGGACTTTAGGAATTGGACATAAAAACATTGAAGTATTTTGAATTTGGTTCAGCAGCCCATCTTGAAGGTTGGAGTCCAGTTTGAGCAAATTGGTTTAAGAGATTTCCAACTTCCTCTTGGATAATTTTGGCCCAAGCTCTTGTAATTGGACCACCATAACTTTGTTCCTTTTGTATGCTATCTTCTTGAGTTGTGGATCGGTCCAGCTCTTCATTTGGGACAAGATATGGCCGCGGTTCATCATGATTCACATCATTCCCCCCTTCTTGAAAAGGATTCGTCCCCGAATCTGAATCTGCATGAAAGGGAGATAAATCAGCAACATTAAAGGTGGAACTTACACTATATGTATCCGGGAGATCAATTTTGTAAGCATTATCATTGATCCTTTTCAACACTTTGAATGGTCCGTCCCCCCGTGGGTTAAGTTTGGACTTTCGCTGATGATTGAATCTCTCTTTCCTAAAGTGAACCCAAACCAAGTCTCCTTCCTTGAAAACAACTTTCTTTCGTCCCTTGTTGGCTTGAATCATAGCTTGGTTGTTTCTTTTGAGAATGTGAAGCCGAGCATCCTCATGCATTTTCTTCACAAGTTCAGCTTTCTCCTTGCCATCTAAGCTTACAAGTTCATTCATAGGTAAAGGAAGCAAATCTAAAGGAGTTAAGGGATTAAAACCATAAACAAGCTCAAAGGGTGAGAAAGAAGTAGAAGAATGTATTGAACGGTTATATGCAAATTCAACAAATGGAATACACTCAACCCAATTCTTTGAATATGTTTTAAACACAACTCTTAAAAGAGTTCCCAAGGTTCGATTCACTACTTCCGTTTGTCCATCCGTTTGAGGATGACAAGTGGTGGAAAATAACAGTTTTGTTCCCAATTTTCCCCACAATACTCGCCAAAAGTGACTTAAAAACTTCACATCTCGATCACTTACAATTGATTTTGGGATTCCATGAAGTCTTACTACTTCCCGAAAGAACAATCCAGCCACATGTGTTGCGTCATCAGTTTTATTACACGGAATGAAATGTGCCATTTTAGAAAATCGATCAACAACAACAAAAATTGAATCCTTTCCATTTTGTGTTCTTGGCATTCCTAGCACAAAATCCATAGAAATATCAGTCCACGGATGCGTTGGAACAGGCAAGGGTGTGTAAAGGCCGTGAGGTTTAACTCGTGATTTAGCCTTTCTACAAGTTACGCATCTATGACAAGTCCGTTCAACATCCCGTTTCATATGAGGCCAAAAGAAATGTTCCTTAAGTATGCTCAAAGTTTTTAAAACACCAAAATGTCCCATTAATCCTCCCCCATGAGACTCACGGATTAGCAACTGACGCAAAGAACAATTTGGAATGCATAGCTTGTTTTCTCTAAACAAATAACCATCTTGAACATAAAATTTATCACAAGGCTTTTGTTCACAAGATGCAAATATTTCAGCAAAATCAGAATCACTCAAGTATAGTTCCTTAATATGATCAAATCCCATGAATTTAGCACTTAAGGTAGAGAGAAGAATGTACCTTCGTGATAAGGCATCAGCAACAACATTATCCTTACCTTGCTTGTACCGAATCACATAAGGGAACATCTCTATAAATTCAACCCAGCGAGCATGCCTTCGGTTCAAACTTCCTTGCCCCTTCAAATGTTTTAATGACTCATGATCCGTATGAATGATGAATTCTTTCGACCACAAGTAATGCTGCCATGTCTCTAAGGCCCTAATTAAGGCATAGAGCTCCTTGTCATAAGTAGAGTAGTTCAATGCAGCCCCATTGAGTTTCTCACTAAAGTATGCAATTGGTTTCTTCTCTTGCATGAGCACAGCACCTATACCAACACCCGAAGCATCACATTCGATTTCAAAAGCTTTAGAAAAATCCGGTAAAAGTAAAAGAGGAGCAGAACTTAGCTTTGTTTTCAATGTTTGGAATGCCATTTCTTGAGCTTCTCCCCACTTAAATCCCACGCTTTTCTTGATGATTTCCGTTAAGGGGGCAGCTATGGTGCTGAAATTGGGTACGAATCTCCTATAGAACCCGGCCAAACCATGAAAACTCCTTACTTCCGTGATGGTCTTGGGTGTAGGCCACTCTTTGATTGCCTTAACCTTTTCTTCATCTACCTCTATACCACCTGCACTCACAACAAATCCAAGGAACACGACTCTATCCATGCAAAAGCTACACTTCTTCAGATTAGCATATAACTTTTCATGCCTTAGTACCTCAAGTACTAACCTCAAATGCTCAATATGTTCATGCAAATTACGGCTAAAGATCAGTATATCATCAAAGTAAACCACTACGAATTTACCAATATAAGCACGCAATACATGATTCATCAATCTCATGAAGGTACTAGGTGCGTTAGTTAAGCCAAAAGGCATTACTAACCACTCATACAATCCATGCTTAGTTTTAAAAGCTGTTTTCCATTCATCACCTTCTTGCATTCTTATTTGGTGATAGCCACTTTTCAAATCAATTTTAGTGAAGATGGTAGAACCATGCAATTCATCAATCATATCATCAAGGCGAGGTATGGGATAACGATACTTTACCGTGATCTTGTTGACAGCCCTACAATCCACGCACATTCGCCAAGTACCATCCTTTTTTGGCACCAAAAGAACTGGAACAGCACATGGACTCATGCTCTCACGCACATATCCTTTTGCAAGCAACTCTTCAACTTGTTTTTGAAGCTCTTTTGTCTCTTGAGGGGTGCTTCGGTAAGCTGGTCGGTTTGGGATGGCAGCCCCGGGGATGAGGTCGATTTGGTGTTCTATTCCTCGTATAGGAGGTAAACCGGGTGGTATTTCCTCCGGGAATACATCCTCAAACTCCTGCAAGAGAGAAGAAACAACACTAGGCAAGGGAGGGGTTTCATTAGATGAAAGAAATATGTTTTTATACATCATCATCATCACAAGCTTTTCTTTTTTTATCACCCCCTCAATCTCTTTTTCTTTTATAAAGAAACTCACTTTTTTTCTTTCTTTCTTTTCAACTAGTTTCTTTTCTCCCTCTTCTTTTCTGTTACACTCTTTTTCTTTTTCCTTCTCCTTTTCCTTTTCATGCTCTTTTTCTTTTTCTTTTTCACATTCTTTCTCACTATTACAATCACTTTGTTTTGAAGAAGCTGAAATGGATTTCTTAATTTGGCACTGTTCTTCATACACTTGGCTTGGTGGTAAAGGTGCCAAGGTGATGTTTCGCCCATCCTTGGTAAAACTATATCGATTCTTGTAGCCATCATGAACTGTTCGTCTATCAAATTGCCATGGTCTTCCGAGCAATATATGGCCAGCTTGCATTGGTACGACATCACAAAGAATCTCATCCATGTATTTGCCAATTGAAAAGGAGATAAGAACTTGTTTTGTTACCTTCATTTCACCATGTTCATTCAGCCATTGGAGCTTATAAGGTCTCGGGTGCTTCAAGGTTTTAAGGCCGAGCCTTTCCACCATCAATTTACTAGCCACGTTCACGCAACTCCCGCTGTCAATGATCAGCCCACACACTCGCTCCTTAACATGACACCGTGTGTAAAAGATGTTTTCCCTTTGTTGTTCATCTTTGTCCTCAAGAGCTTGGATGTGCAAAGCTCTTAGAACCACCAAACTTTGCCCCACAACCGCATGCTCAACATCACTTGCCTCATCCGATGTTTCAAGGCCTCCATTATCACCCTCACTTTCGGTTTCAAGTTTCTCCATTGTTGTTTATATGAAATTTTGTTGAATTCCGGAGTTGAGCTGAGTTGTTGCTGCTACTTTGGTGGATCAGAAACAGGGGCCTGCTGCTGTTCCTTTGCGCGAAGAAGGATCTCCTCGGGCGGGGAGATTTGTAGGAGGAAAGTCTCCGGCCGGGGACTTTCACTCTTTTGTGGCAGAAGGTTTTTCCCTGATCGGGGAGTTTGGCTGTGTAATTCTCCCCGGGAGGGGAGATTAGAGCTGCTGCTTTGTTGTTGCTAACGTGCTGCCTTGTTTCCTTTTTCCCTTGATGCGTGAGTGCGTGTGTGTGTTTTGTTTGATTTGCATGCATGGGTATGTGTATATATATATGTAGTATATTTTATGTAATATGTGCATTTGTGTGTACGTGCATGAGTATATATGTTTATATTAGTATATTATGTATATTAAATATGTCTGTGAGAATGTATAATATAAATATATATATATAGTGTATGTATGTACGTATATATGTATATATGTATATATTATAATAGGTATTAGGTAATTAGTTATTTAAGCATTTGAATTATTTTTATATAGTATGATTTTAATAATTCGATCTTGTATATATGAACTTTAACCCTATGAACATCTATGGTATGCTATTTAATAACGGGATATGAGCATTTATGAGTTTATTTGATATGTTATGCATTTATTTGACGTGTTATGAGTTTGATTCTTGAATTATTTGTGTGATATGTCGTTAGTTGCTCCATTATGCCTAAGTATGAACTTATATGAAGTGTATTGCATCATTTGCATCCATATTCATTTGACGAGCGTTTCTATGGTTCATATGGAGTCTTAGCCTTGTTTCTTATGTTTAGATTGTTCGAAGGGAGTTGCTCGTGGGGTGCTTTGAGCCTTCCGTTCGGTTTGTACGTCAAGGTGAGGTTTTAGGTTTCTTATAGTTAATGCGACCTATAACCCTATATGTTCGTTTTCAAGCCCGCATGCGACTATATTATTATATTTATATAATAGATATGTGTATATATGATATGTTTAAAACTTTGTCATACGATTAAATGTTTTAAATTATATATACGAGCATACATAAGCTTGAAATGTTTTGCAACGAGGCTATGCTCCAAACCGTGTGTCTTCATGCTAGCTACGGATTAGGATGCCACAGAGAGGTACGTCTATAGCATACGCTAAGTTGCAAGGTAAGGTATGCACTAATAAGGTACGTAAGCTTTGTAATGTTAATGATTCGTAATGAGCGAGAATGTAATGTAATGGGAATGTAATGTAACGGTAATGTTGGGCCCCAGAGGTGTGGGTAAGGGAGACCCGGGATGACCATGGGGTCGCCGGTTATGACCCCTGTGCACATTCTACTGTTGGATAGGATCAACCCGGAACCCACTAGGAGGTTTGGTGGGGACGGAATCCTCGGGCGTGAGCGTCATGAAACTCACGACCCATACATAACGTGATGGATGGTTAGGGTCGAGCAACCCTTCCATCACCGGAGAAGGAGGTTTGTTTTGATTTGTAATGTTTGATTCGTATGAGGAGCCCAGGATGGGATTGGTGCTCGTGCGCGCCGACCATTTTGTACGTTATGTTGATTATGAAACGGGATAGGACTTTTAAGTTAAGGATACGCTATGCTTTTGATATGATATGTATACGTTTGTTTTTAAAATGGATTTTGGTGTGCAAAACCCTATTCCCGGTTCATATTCTTTTGTTTTATTACTTGCTATGCTCTATATTATGTATCGTGTGAGTGTGTTCAGCCCCCTCACTCAGTCGAATTGTAGACTGACCCCTCTCCTTTCCCCCTTTAGTTGCAGGTGTAGGATTCGGGACGAGCTAGGTGGCGGTCTTCTTTTGGGTCTTTTGAGTCAAGTTGTTCGAGTCTTTCGCATTCTGCATCTTTATCATTATGCTTTAGAAGTTTAGATATGTATAAGCCTATGATTTTGTATTTAATGTATCTCGTTGATTTGATATGATTCGGGACAGATTTCTAGGATAAGAATGAAACCGTTATGTATTTATGTTTTATGTTTGATTTACGGTATTAGGTATCTATGCTAGTTGAACCCGTCACCTGTTTATATTTGAGATCTTGCATGATTGAATGTATTCGTGATCTAGTTGCTTCCGCTTTTGATTTTGTAATTGTGGCGCATTCTGTTTTAGGGTCTAGACCGCCTAGCCTAGGGGTGTGTTTTTATTTGTCTTCCGTTCGCCATGGCTTGGTGCGTGTACGGAGTTCCCATTTCGTTACACGTGTCGGGCTATGGTACGGCGGATGTGGTGTCCTTCGCTCCGGGGTGCTACATAACACAAGTCCCAAAATAGGACTTACTTTAAACACATAAAGTAATTGTTTAAGTGGGAAATTTAAATGCGCACATAATTATGATGCAATGAATAGATGCATGGCGTCAAGGTCTTATAAAACTGTAACTGGCGTGTTTAAAATGTGTACCTTTAATAGCTTTGGGGATGACAATTTTAAACTGCAATGACCCTTATAGAAAGAATATGATGCATGATAGTTGAAAATGATTTGCAGATGTTTACGAGAATAAAAGTTTCCAAATAATAGCAATTAATACACACAACACCTAGAGGTAAAGCATGTAAAGGCACAGGAAATCAATAACTTGAGACTTGAACGAGCTAAGAAATGTAAATGAAGGGTTTTCACAAGTTGGCAACGCGAGTAAGATGAAGGGGATGTGGATCTTAAAACCAAATCTACCAATGAATTGGATAGTTTCGAAAAGTACTGAAGGATTTAAATAAAACTCAGGATTTGGTGTGGATTAAAACTATATAGTGAACTTGATTAAGGAAAGGTACTACAATTGTAACAAATCACGTGCTGGTCAGCCGCCCCAAACAGTAATCGATCAAAATTTAAGCACTAAAGACACGAATGTAACGCCCCAATTTTCCGAAAGTTCAGGTAAGCACGCCATGTGCGGGTCTTTGGGAGTTGGGGGTTTAATTTAATTATATATTCATTTATTATAATTTTCATCACATTAATATGCATTATATTTGTATGTATTTATATGAATTACCATTAACATGAATTTATGTGAATTAATTGCTAATGTGATTAAATGTGCATGTGTGGAATTACTTGATCATGTATTTAAATTCGAGGACTTAATTGCATAATATGGTTGGGAGTTATATGGTCATTTTACATGCAATGACACTTGATTGCATGAGTTTGAATATTGGAGGGACTTTGTGATGCCCCGTCAGATAAATCGTACAAATTCTTTCTCGGTCCCATTATCTTCAAGCTATGAGACATGTTATACAAAAACGATCCCTTCACGCTTGGGAGATTGAGTTCGTACGTGTCCTGTAGTAAGAATACTAACGGTGTTCATTTTATGACCCAAGTTACTATCGATCGTCCTTTCCTTATCTTGTCGATTTAATTCCCAAACACTTCTTGAATACCCATCTTCAACTCTCGAAGCACTTACCTCTTCCGATATTATTATTGATGTTTCACCTACCTTGGTCTTGAAATCCATCGGGTGCTGAAATGTTCCGATTTATCCCATGCCATTTCTTTGTAGAGTCTCGTTACTTGTTAATTCTTGCATTTCCATTGTTCCTTTTAGAAGCGATCCATTCGAGCATACCCGTGAATTTAAATTATTTCCTGGTCAAGCTCTCCCCCTTAAGAGTTCCTATCTCCATCCGTTGAACTCATTCCATCACTTCTTGAATTGAGGATTTTCAATTTCTTCAACTTAGCCTCCTTGGTATAAACGGTTCTGGTTGTATCACATGTCCGGAAATCTTGCTCACATTCACTTTGATGTGATTGATAAGGATGGAAACCTACTCTTTTCGTTCCAAATCTCCATCTCTACTTTTCCCCGAGCCTTGAAATTCTCGCTTTCCTTTTTAACCAACCAGTGCAACCCAAAACTTCTTCTTTTCTTGATTCAAGGAAAGCCCGGTCGGAGCAACACTTGATGAACAAAGTGGAGAAATTCCCTATCCAGTAAACACTGAACAATGCATGTTGGATTAAGATGCTAATGCACGCAACAAACTTTCAAGCATATAGATATGTAACACATTTGAGCAATCATATCAAGTAGAGATGTATGCATATAGGTAAAGGAATTTAAATAATTTAACGCGATGTATGATGCACGTGCCATGAATGCAATACACCTATCACCGATGTGGTAAGCTTTAGCTCGGCAACTTGTTCTTCATTTATTCAATTAAGGGCTTGTCTCGAATTTGTCAATCATCTCTTGTTTACCCACGGTCTTCCAAATCTTCAAAGTTTCCTGTATCGACTTGCGTGTCTCCATGGTTTGCTATTTTGTGATTCTTGAGCCCAAATTCTTCTACACCCATGGAATCGGTGTCTTGACTTCTTTCCAATTATCGGTCTCTAATTGATGTCCAAATCTTTATCATTGTTGTCACCTTGACTGAAGTATCTCAATTCCCTCTTCTTTTCCTTCTTCCCGAACTTCTAAGAACTTGACTTATTCGGAAACTCTACCTTGATGATTTGTATTGCTCACCATTCACAAACCCTATTGTACTTCAAACTTTTCTTGGCAATCCTTGTCATTTATCACCCAATGAACCTATTTTACCTTAAATTCTCATGAAGGCCTTAGCCTCTTCGTTAGTCCGAACCTCGAACTAAAACACCTTCGAGGTTTTCCTTTGCTTCTTTCTTGAATTCGATGATCCCGTTGAATCCGGTTATGTAATCTTCGTAGAGTAGGCGTGCATGTTGATATTATGAATTGTAAACATCACACGCCTCACCATTATCTCATCGAGTATCCACCAACTACAATAGAACCCATAAATTGTTGCCACATATCGAGCCTTCTATTCCGGATCTTAACCTTCAAACCCTAGCCCCATATAGGAAAGGCTATGACTCTCGAATTCTTTTATAAAATCCCCGGTGTATTCCTTACACCGTTCACGCTTGGAAGAAGGGCTTGTGATAGATTTTTGTTATCGTAGAGATTGGTCGTGGTTTGATATTATCTTCGTAACCTTTAAATCACAACTCATTTCAAAAATAGATGCATGCAGTTAGTGTATGCTCGTGTCATATAATTAGCACCAAAAACCATAGATTCAATGCAAAATGCAATATATAGTTTAACAAAGTTTGAAAGAAGCACGTTTGAAAGATCAGGAACAATGCAACGCAAACGTTGTCAAGTAGTTCCTAAGCCGTACGACCTAGACTTGACATGACATGATACTAGAACTCCGGTTTTGCAACCTGGAGCTCTGATACCACTTTAGGATGTAGCACCCTAAACGGAGGGCACCACATACCCAGCACTATGAGTCCGGTCCACCCAAGAAATGGAAAATCCATACATGAACCAAACTCATAGCAAGCGAAAGACAAGATAAAATAATCTTGTGTTAGGTGGGACTAGACCATGTACTATGACGTCAACAAAATAGGAATGCGGAAGCAATGTAATCATTCATTCACAATCAACAAGGTAGATACAATCAAACAAGAAATTAAATACGGGTTCAACCGATCCAAGCAAACCTGTCCTAACCTGTCCCAAAACAATACATGGCAATAACATAAAGACGGGTTCAACTAGAGGCCATAGAAACCTGTCCCGAGTTCAATAAAACGGTAAAGATTACAATGTGGCCTACAAGGCCTAATATAAGTAGGAAAAGAATGTGTGGTATAATGCAGTGTATACAGGACCAAGACTCGAACAAAGACCTCAACCAACTCCTACCTAATAACCACTGGACCTATAAGACAACAACTAAAAACAACAAGAGGGACGGGTCAGCCAACTGACTGAGTGAAGGGGTTACAAACGCATATATATATATATATATGTATATATATATATACAGGCAATCAAGGAGGCATAATTCCACTGTATGTTATTTGTTATAAAGCGAGTGTCAGGAATCAAGAATCAATCAATACATACGGGTGGAATTACGTTCATTCATGCAATCAGGTAAGCACGATATAAAATGCATGTGTCGATATCTGCACGCCCTCTGTTGATGCCCATTTTATCTTTATAACCCACGGGCTCCGGTTGCTAAGTAGGGACTTGGGGCATGCCAGAGGTTACGGATATCTATATATTACATTTTAGGGGACCCGACGAGAACAGGTATTTATTCCATCTTGGACTCCACTTTTCACTTATTAACATGACAAGAAAATGACACGTATTCAATCAAGCAAGCAGGAATCAGGAAGCAATAAGTTATCAATATCAAGAATACACATACAAGATTAACCTCCTTCTTCGGTGATGGTCCGGGTAGCTAACCCTCGCCATCCAGATCACAGTAGTCTGCAGGTTCATGACTCCCCAGTCGGAATCCCATCTTCCACCAAACCTCCTGGCGGATATCCGGGTTACTATAACAAGGTGGGACTTGTGCAAGAGGTCACCATCGGCCCGATACCTCCCCGGTTCACTCAATACACAAGCCCCTGTGATACGAACTCCACGTACTTGCCGTGAAACCCTATACCAATACTTGGAGTTCTTGATTCTGATCGTCCAATTCAAGGTTGAAAATAAGAGGAGTGTGACCCGTTTGCTATATTGAGCAAAGAACCAACACTATCAGATTGTAAGTAACGCACCCCATCGACTATAAGGAGTCGAGAAATAACGTTATCCGGGAAAGGGGTTTGAAACCCTAATGTCGTTCAGCAAAGAACTTGAGAGAAAAATCTCACTTGAATGAAAATTCAATAATTTTACTTCTTGATTGAAAGAAAAACAAGTTACAATGCTGAATATAAAGATGCATGCATGGAAACCTAAGAGACACTAGAATACTAAAGGACACAAGCTATTCCCGCCACTTGCCATGAAGGCTTACAAAAGTGGGCTTAAATAAACTAATATGCAGCTAAATAATGATAAAATAAAGGCCCAAATAATACTATAATAGGCTTAGGGCCGAATTACATCATTTCCACACTTTGGACTTTAGGAATTGGACATAAAAACATTGAAGTATTTTGAATTTGGTTCAGCAGCCCATCTTGAAGGTTGGAGTCCAGTTTGAGCAAATTGGTTTAAGAGATTTCCAACTTCCTCTTGGATAATTTTGGCCCGAGCTCTTGTAATTGGACCACCATAACTTTGTTCCTTTTGTATGCTATCTTCTTGAGTTGTGGATCGGTCCAGCTCTTCATTTGGGACAAGATATGGCCGCGGTTCATCATGATTCACATCATTCCCCCCTTCTTGAAAAGGATTCGTCCCCGAATCTGAATCTGCATGAAAGGGAGATAAATCAGCAACATTAAAGGTGGAACTTACACTATACGTAACCGGGAGATCAATTTTGTAAGCATTATCATTGATCCTTTTCAACACTTTGAATGGTCCGTCCCCCCGTGGGTCAAGTTTGGACTTTCGCTGATGATTGAATCTCTCTTTCCTAAAGTGAACCCAAACCAAGTCTCCTTCCTTGAAAACAACTTTCTTTCGTCCCTTGTTGGCTTGAATCATAGCTTGGTTGTTTCTTTTGAGAATGTGAAGCCGAGCATCCTCATGCATTTTCTTCACAAGTTCAGCTTTCTCCTTGCCATCTAAGCTTACAAGTTCATTCATAGGTAAAGGAAGCAAATCTAAAGGAGTTAAGGGATTAAAACCATAAACAAGCTCAAAGGGTGAGAAAGAAGTAGAAGAATGTATTGAACGGTTATATGCAAATTCAACAAATGGAATACACTCAACCCAATTCTTTGAATATGTTTTAAACACAACTCTTAAAAGAGTTCCCAAGGTTCGATTCACTACTTCCGTTTGTCCATCCGTTTGAGGATGACAAGTGGTGGAAAATAACAGTTTTGTTCCCAATTTTCCCCACAATACTCGCCAAAAGTGACTTAAAAACTTCACATCTCGATCACTTACAATTGATTTTGGGATTCCATGAAGTCTTACTACTTCCCGAAAGAACAATCCAGCCACATGTGTTGCGTCATCAGTTTTATTACACGGAATGAAATGTGCCATTTTAGAAAATCGATCAACAACAACAAAAATTGAATCCTTTCCATTTTGTGTTCTTGGCATTCCTAGCACAAAATCCATAGAAATATCAGTCCACGGATGCGTTGGAACAGGCAAGGGTGTGTAAAGGCCGTGAGGTTTAACTCGTGATTTAGCCTTTCTACAAGTTACGCATCTATGACAAGTCCGTTCAACATCCCGTTTCATATGAGGCCAAAAGAAATGTTCCTTAAGTATGCTCAAAGTTTTTAAAACACCAAAATGTCCCATTAATCCTCCCCCATGAGACTCACGGATTAGCAACTGACGCAAAGAACAATTTGGAATGCATAGCTTATTTTCTCTAAACAAATAACCATCTTGAACATAAAATTTATCACAAGGCTTTTGTTCACAAGATGCAAATATTTCAGCAAAATCAGAATCACTCAAGTATAGTTCCTTAATATGATCAAATCCCATGAATTTAGCACTTAAGGTAGAGAGAAGAATGTACCTTCGTGATAAGGCATCAGCAACAACATTGTCCTTACCTTGCTTGTACCGAATCACATAAGGAAACATCTCTATAAATTCAACCCAGCGAGCATGCCTTCGGTTCAAACTTCCTTGCCCCTTCAAATGTTTTAATGACTCATGATCCGTATGAATGATGAACTCTTTCGACCACAAGTAATGCTGCCACGTCTCTAAGGCCCTAATTAAGGCATAGAGCTCCTTGTCATAAGTAGAGTAGTTCAATGCAGCCCCATTGAGTTTCTCACTAAAGTATGCAATTGGTTTCTTCTCTTGCATGAGCACAGCACCTATACCAACACCCGAAGCATCACATTCGATTTCAAAAGCTTTAGAAAAATCCGGTAAAAGTAAAAGAGGAGCAGAACTTAGCTTTGTTTTCAATGTTTGGAATGCCATTTCTTGAGCTTCTCCCCACTTAAATCCCATGCTTTTCTTGATGATTTCCGTTAAGGGGGCAGCTATGGTGCTGAAATTGGGCACGAATCTCCTATAGAACCCAGCCAAACCATGAAAACTCCTTACTTCCGTGATGGTCTTGGGTGTAGGCCACTCTTTGATTGCCTTAACCTTTTCTTCATCTACCTCTATACCACCTGCACTCACAACAAATCCAAGGAACACGACTCTATCCATGCAAAAGCTACACTTCTTAAGATTAGCATATAACTTTTCATGCCTTAGTACCTCAAGTACTAACCTCAAATGCTCAATATGTTCATGCAAATTACGGCTAAAGATCAGTATATCATCAAAGTAAACCACTACGAATTTACCAATATAAGCACGCAATACATGATTCATCAATCTCATGAAGGTACTAGGTGCGTTAGTTAAGCCAAAAGGCATTACTAACCACTCATACAATCCATGCTTAGTTTTAAAAGCTGTTTTCCATTCATCACCTTCTTGCATTCTTATTTGGTGATAGCCACTTTTCAAATCAATCTTAGTGAAGATGGTAGAACCATGCAATTCATCAATCATATCATCAAGGCGAGGTATGGGATAACGATACTTTACCGTGATCTTGTTGACAGCCCTACAATCCACGCACATTCGCCAAGTACCATCCTTTTTTGGCACCAAAAGAACTGGAACAGCACATGGACTCATGCTCTCACGCACATATCCTTTTGCAAGCAACTCTTCAACTTGTTTTTGAAGCTCTTTTGTCTCTTGAGGGGTGCTTCGGTAAGCTGGTCGGTTTGGGATGGCAGCCCCGGGGATGAGGTCGATTTGGTGTTCTATTCCTCGTATAGGAGGTAAACCGGGTGGTATTTCCTCCGGGAATACATCCTCAAACTCCTGCAAGAGAGAAGAAACAACACTAGGCAAGGGAGGGGTTTCATTAGATGAAAGAAATATGTTTTTATACATCATCATCATCACAAGCTTTTCTTTTTTTATCACCCCCTCAATCTCTTTTTCTTTTATAAAGAAACTCACTTTTTTTCTTTCTTTCTTTTCAACTAGTTTCTTTTCTCCCTCTTCTTTTCTGTTACACTCTTTTTCTTTTTCCTTCTCCTTTTCTTTTTCATGCTCTTTTTCTTTTTCTTTTTCACATTCTTTCTCACTATTACAATCACTTTGTTTTGAAGAAGCTGAAATGGATTTCTTAATTTGGCACTGTTCTTCATACACTTGGCTTGGTGGTAAAGGTGCCAAGGTGATGTTTCGCCCATCCTTGGTAAAACTATATCGATTCTTGTAGCCATCATGAACTGTTCGTCTATCAAATTGCCATGGTCTTCCAAGCAATATATGGCCAGCTTGCATTGGTACGACATCACAAAGAATCTCATCCATGTATTTGCCAATTGAAAAGGAGATAAGAACTTGTTTTGTTACCTTCATTTCACCATGTTCATTCAGCCATTGGAGCTTATAAGGTCTCGGGTGCTTCAAGGTTTTAAGGCCGAGCCTTTCCACCATCAATTTACTAGCCACGTTCACGCAACTCCCGCTGTCAATGATCAGCCCACACACTCGCTCCTTAACATGACACCGTGTGTAAAAGATGTTTTCCCTTTGTTGTTCATCTTTGTCCTCAAGAGCTTGGATGTGCAAAGCTCTTAGAACCACCAAACTTTGCCCCACAACCGCATGCTCAACATCACTTGCCTCATCCGATGTTTCAAGGCCTCCATTATCACCCTCACTTTCGGTTTCAAGTTCTCCATTGTCTAACAAGATCATGGCTCTTTTGTTTGGACATTGAGACATTATATGGCCTGCTCCTTGACATTTAAAGCATTTAATATCACGATTGCGATGTGTAGAGGTGTTACCTTTCTCAAACGAACCCTTTGTTGTAGGTGGATCCTCCTTTGGTTTTGAAGGCTTTTCGGCTGTTTTTGGAGAAGAATTCCACTTTGGTTTAGAGGTATTTGAATCATCACGCCTAACCACAGTCCTTCCTTTCTTAAATTGTCTCTCCACCTTGATAGCCATATGGACCACTTCCTCAAGTTCAACATAGTGATGAAGTTCCACTACATTGGCGATCTCTCGGTTGAGACCACATATGAACCGAGCCATGGTTGCCTCACGATCCTCCTCAATATTTGCTCGAATCATTGCCATCTCCATTTCTTTGTAATATTCCTCTACCGTTTTGAACCCTTGCCTCAAACTTTGCAACTTAAGGTGTAGGTCCCGATAGTAGTGAGGAGGTACGAACCTCTTCCTCATAACCACCTTCATCTCATCCCAAGTTTCAATAGGGTACTCACCACTTCTGCGTCTACTTATCACCACTTGATCCCACCATACAATAGCATAGTCCGTAAAGGATACGGCTGCAAGTTTTACCTTTTTCCCTTCCGAATAGTTGTGGCAGTCATAAATTAACTCCACCTTTCGTTCCCATTCAATGTAAGCTTCCGGGTCATTTTGTCCTTTGAAGGAAGGAATAGAAAGCTTGATAGATCCGAGGTTATTGTCAATTACCCCTCTTCCTCTTCGTTGTTGTTGGTATCTTGGACGTCTATGATCTCTCCTTGAAGAGGCATTTGATGCAGCCTCATCTAAGTCATCTTCCTCATCATCAAATCCATCACGAGGATTGATACCCAAATCGGCTGGTCGTCGGTTTGGTCTCCTAGCCGGGAGAGCATTTTGTTGTAATTCAGTCACCCGTTCATCATTTTGATCCAATCGATCCCGGATCTCACCAAATTGTACGTTCAACCTATCAAATTGTTGTTGCATTGCACGGAGGACAAAGTTAACGTCCATTGGAGGCTGTTCATTTCGTTCTTCCGTCATGTTTTAAACCTGCAAGAAAATCGTTAGTAAAAATTACCTCACAACACTCCCTCACGTGTTTGCCCTCGTTTAGAGTCACTCACGCTCGTGTATCACTCAAAAATATGGCTTTTTCCCTCTTTTGTGCTCACAACTCAAGCCTTTTACCACTCTTTTCTCTCAATTCTTGAAGAAAGACACAAGAAATTTCAGATCCCTCAACCAAATAATCCTTAAGATGAATGAATCAATAAGGGTGCTAAAATTGTCACAAACGAACTGTTACAACTAAAAAGATACAAGCAAACAAATCCACATGACTTATGATTTGAGATTACAAAGAAAATGACTGAAACAATGCTGCTCTCTTTTTTTTTTTTTTCGTTTTTTTTTTTTTTTTTTTTCGTTTCGTTTTTTTTTTTTTTGCCTTTTTCGATTTTTTTTTTGCAGCAATATAACAATAATGAAAAGAAATTATACAAAAGATAAAAGATACGGATACATAACCTTGGATGGAAACCTAAGCTCTAGATACCAAATGATACGAACTTCACGTACTTGCCGTGAAACCCTATACCAATACTTGGAGTTCTTGATTTTCGATCGTCCACTTCAAGGTTAAAATAGAGGAGTGTGACCCGTTTGCTATAATGAGCAAGGAACCAACACTATCAGATTTCAATTATAGGAGTGTGACCCGTTTGCTATAATGAGCAAGGAACCAACACTATCAGATTTGATAAGTAATGCACCCCGTCGACTATAATGAGTCCGGAAATGACATTATCCGGTGGAGGTTTGAAACTCCGGTGTCGTTCAACTAAGAACTTGTGAGTATGACTCACTTGAATCACAATTCATTCATTTTTTGACTGAAACAATGCTGCTCTCTTTTTTTTTTTTCGTTTTATTTTTTTTTTATTTTTTATTATTATTATTATTTTTTTTTTTGCAGCAATATAACAATAATGAAAAGAAATTATACAAAAGATAAAAGATACGGATACATAACCTTGGATGGAAACCTAAGCTCTAGATACCAAATGATACGAACTCCACGTACTTGCCGTGAAACCCTATACCAATACTTGCCGTGAACTCCACGTACTTGCCCTGAATATAAAGATGCATGCATGGAAACCTAAGAGACACTAGAATACTAAAGGACACAAGCTATTCCCGCCACTTGCCATGAAGGCTTACAAAAGTGGGCTTAAATAAACTAATATGCAGCTAAATAATGATAAAATAAAGGCCCAAATAATACTATAATAGGCTTAGGGCCGAATTACATCATTTCCACACTTTGGACTTTAGGAATTGGACATAAAAACATTGAAGTATTTTGAATTTGGTTCAGCAGCCCATCTTGAAGGTTGGAGTCCAGTTTGAGCAAATTGGTTTAAGAGATTTCCAACTTCCTCTTGGATAATTTTGGCCCGAGCTCTTGTAATTGGACCACCATAACTTTGTTCCTTTTGTATGCTATCTTCTTGAGTTGTGGATCGGTCCAGCTCTTCATTTGGGACAAGATATGGCCGCGGTTCATCATGATTCACATCACCCTGGGCCCCACAATCAGGTACAGGAATCCACACTGGCTAGCCCAGCGCTAGGAGAGCTAGGGGCAATCAGGATCTCGCAAAACAGGCTCAGGGTTAACACTACACAATTTATAAAGTATTTTCAATACATACCCGGTATAAGAGATATGACTTGTTTGATATGTCAATCATTTGGCTTGTTTAGTTCATGCAAGGTTATAGGTCGATTATAAAAGAAAACCCTCATCTCCATGTGCAAGAAGGACCAAGAGAGAAACCACAAGTCTCGAATGTCCCCACCAAGAAGATCACTATATAAGAAAGAAGACACGGTGTACTTGTGAGACACGACTCAAGAATGAAACCAAGTAGGACGCACGACAATGTTCATGAAGTGGTGTATCATGTCATTGAATAATTCAATATAAAATGAACTATAAAAATGTCATGAATTGGTGTGATCGTGTTCATGTGCACAATTAATGCTCCCAAGCAATAGACAATTGATATAAACTCCTAATATGCTATTTAAACATTCTGAATTCAATTCATATAAAGCACGAAGTCAAACAATCAAGTTTAAGCAACTAAGGACCAAGGAGTGTCAAATAATAACATAATTATCAATTAAACAAGCATACAATTCATATAAATCACATACAGGAGTCAAGGAAGTGAAAGGAACGCAAGAAGAGGGGTTTTGGATATCTCAAGTTCTAGAAGGTGGAATTGCGTTCTTTTTTGTTTTTTGTTTTTTGTTTGCTATGAAACTAGGCAAATAGGCCTTTCTAATGATATATCGCTCAAATTGTGGTTCAAAGCAATATGAAAATGGCGTAGGCTTGAAGTTGGACGAAAGTTGATTTTCGGTGAAGTGGCAACAAAAAATTGAAATGGCTATATCTCGGTCCTCAGATATGATTTTAAGGTAATTCAAATTGGAGAATACTCTATGCTCAAATTAGTTTTTGTGGTTAAAAATCCAGGTCAATCGAATCACGTTGGAGGGGTAAACGGCCGTTTAAAAATTGGCCTGAAAGCTGAAACGGGCGTTTGGAAGCTCTTTAGTCAAAATAGGGGGGTTTCACACGGGTGTTTGGAAAATGAACCGGGGAGCCAAACGGGCGTTTGGGATGGTCTGGAGCAAAAAATAAATAGGGGAAGGTGACGGGAATCGACTACAAACACACACACATGGCCACACACAACTCCAAATCACCCGAAAATCATACCACAAGGTATACTCGACATGTAGAACATATATAGACACATAATAGCTCATGAAACGAGAATAAACACAAAAATCTCCCGACTCAGAACTATTCATTATCTTCTCCAAATAACACGTAGGCACAAATCCGAGGCATGAAAGAGGGATTAAATCGAAGCACGTAATGAAAGGAACACAAATCTTATCTTGGGTCATTGATCGGATGATCGAATCTTGCTAGCTCGAGCTCTAATGGTTGGGGTTCCAAATGGGGAAATTTCTCCTCCTTTTCTTGTGCTACAGATCGATCAGAAATGACGGAAAAGATAGGGCTTTGGCCCTTTTTACGGCCGAGCAAACGGGTTGGGCAAAATGGGTAGGGTCAAATGGTATCCGATCCGTTCGGATGGGATTTTAAAATGGTAGGGCAATCAAATGGCTTTAGAAAAATATAAGGTTAATTCCATTGGCTCCGAATCATAACGAGTCCAATGGTAAGGTTGGAATTTGAATCCGAATTCTCGAGGTCAAGATAGCTTCGAATGGCCCAAAATACACAAATTATAATTAGGTCCCTAACTTGGAAATATTGGACAATTGAGTCCAAGTACAATTTAAATAAATTATAAGGCCCACTTACTAAAAATAAATTGCACGTTGGAACGTAGAGCATGCGACGTCACATAAATCACAGAAATACGGAATTAAACTCTCTTATGATATCATATCTAGCTTGTCGAAAATGGGGGTGTCACATCTAATGTGTTCTATATGTGTTAGTTGATGTTATATGTTTGTTTTGTGCCGTTTCTTGGGGTATGGGATGGATTTTGGGAAGTTGGAAACCTCCCCACGTAGCATCGCCATGGTTGAACAGCTCGGTCACACCCGCGTCTACTTTTAGACTAAAAAGTGTTACGGCTGCGACCGTCATGTCGAGAGTAATTTAATTTGGCCTCGCGCCCGCGACAGATTTTCAGTGTAAAAGTGTTGCGGCTGTGACTACCTCATACGTGCTCCATTTTCTTTGAAATTTTAATTGTAGAAATCTCTTTGAGTGTAGAGTATTCTTCCTTTAGAATCACCTCAAAATTCGTTCTAGATTGTGAAATATAACCGTTTTATTTTTGTGTCACCACTTCACCGGAAAACTTCTTTCATACAACTTCAAACCTATGCCATTTTCGCCTAGCTTTGAACCACGATTCGACTATATACCAATTGAAAGATCTGTTTGTCTAGTTTCATTTCCAAAAAGCAAAAGTCAATTCCCATTTCTCAAACTCGAGTTATGCTCGTTTTCCTACAACTTGTCCGTTTCGGAAAAACTATCAGGTTTGGCCTAATTTCACTCGGAATCCCTTTTCATGTTTTTATTTCGTTTTCTCAGACCTCTACATCTCCAAAATTGTTCCTAACTTATTACATGATGTTTATATGTATGTATTCGCTCTTATATGCATTTTATGTTGCTTTAGGAATGCGATATGTGTTCATAAATGAATAAATACCACCATATGCCTTTTGTTTACCTTTGATGCATTAATTGTGCAGATGAACTTGCTCTTCACATGCTATATGATATTAAATGAGTATGTTGAGTGTGGTATGACTTCTCTTGTATGAAATTGATACGCATATGAACCTTGCTTACGTGTTTGCATCTCTTAACCGCTTCGGCATACCCAATGTGTCTATGTGGTTCATTCTTGGGTCTAAGTCCTGGCTTTGTCTTCAATTTGTTCAAGTGAACCCGGGGTGGTGTTTTTCAGCAAACTTGATTCCAGGGTGGATCATTCTTCGTGTTTTGGCTTCTTCAGTGTAAGGTGAGGTTAGGATATAGTTATACCCTAATGCAACGTGCTCATTTTTTAATGCATGCGACTTAAGCCTTATGTAAAAGTAAATATGTGCGAAGTACGTATCTTGATGGTTTTGTTATATGTTTGAAAGTTTGAACGCTATGTGTGAGCCTATGTATGCTTGCTTTTGGGATATGATTCGTATGCATATGGTCAGTACATATGTGTGTATATATGTTATGTATGCATGTGGTATGTATGCATATGTGTGTGTATATGATACGTATGCTTGTCATACGCATGATATGTTAAGGTATGTACGCTTGTAGCGGGTTTAGGACTTGTATATGACTTGACTTGCACTTAACTTGATGGGGCCTCGGAGACTGTGGGTAAGTAGAACCTGAGGCGATCAATGGGTCGCCGGGCACGTCTCCTGTGTATAGTCTCCACTTGATAACTTGATAAGGATGTACTAGAACCCACCAGGAGGTTTGGTTGGGGGATGGAGTCCTGAGGGTTGGAGAAGCATTGAGCACTCTCTTCATCTGCTTAGATGGTTAGGGTCGTGCAACCCTCCCATCACTCGGAGAAGTGGTTGGCACGTCTTGACTTGATTTGGCATGTCTGTTTTATTTGTTTGTCTTGATAAGTCGTGTCTTGGGAGTAAGGTTAGTTTGAACTCGTACCTACTGAGTCTTGTTACATTTTGTTATAACTTCATGAAACGGGGGTAGATTCATAAAGTAAGATAAAATTTGGAATATTATTATTAACCTAATAAAATGTGCTTGAAATGTATGCTAAGTTTGACTTGTTGTGAACGTACACCTTGATATATGTAAAGCTAAGCCTTGTTTGTTTTGTTGTGTCAAGTCACCCTATATATATTATCACGGGCAAATGTTTTGGAGTGCAGAAACTAATCTCGAATTCATGAACATCTACTTTTGACGTGCTTTGCTCTGTATATATGTATAGTGTGCGTGTATTAACCCCTCACTAAGTCAGTGTGACTGACCCCTCCCCTCTACTTGTTTTTAGCTTTGCAGGTTTTGCTTTGGAGTTCAAGCTAGACGACATGTGTCAGTCTTTGGAGTCCGTTTCGAGTCAAGTCCTTTGCTTAAGTTCGGGTCCTTACATTTGTATTTGTAATTGTATAAGTTTGTTTGATTTGATCGCACGTTTGTATGAGTACACTTTGTTAAATTTTATATTTTTATTCAGGACAGGCTTCTAGGGATAGTCTGAACCCGTTTGTAATTATGATTCATATATGTGATTTATGTTTGATTTCGGGATTAGACATCTATGTTTGTTGAACCCGTCACTTGCTTATGTTTGAATTTGTGTATGACACATTTATGCTTCCGCACTTGTATTTGTTGTTTGAACTGTGAAGTCAGGTTTTATGTCCCTCCTAGCTTAGGTGTGTCTGTTTGTCTCCCGTTCGCCATTGTTTAGTTCATGTACGGACTTTCATTTCATATGTAGACTGGACCTTGGTGCGGGGGATGTGGTGACCCACCGTACGGGGTACTAAACAAACAAACCAACCTCTCATCTAAATGCTGGAAAAGCATCGGTTCAAAGTTCAAAGTTCTGAGTCAGGTTTAATTACTTTCCTGCAACTTCGACGGGGTTCCCGCTGGCTCAAGAAAACCCACCTTCCCCTCAACCTCCTGAGGTTGGACGAATCCTCTTAAATGGAAATGTGAATAGCAGTAGAGCCCGACGACCCCATGGCCGTCCCGGGGCACCTTACCCATATCTCTGGGTAGGGGTGCACAAAAAAACCGAACCGAACCGAACCGAACCGAAACCGAAACCGAACCGAAGCTAACCGAACCGAACCGAAGAGGTTCGGTTTCGGTTTCGGTTAGCAATATTTACAAATTTCGGGTTTTCGGTTTTTACCGAAAAACCGAACCAAGCCCCCCTTTTTTTTCAAAGTTTTTTATATTCTGTGTATTTGTCTCACGCTTTAAACATTGTAGACACGATTTACAATCCCCAAAATTATTTTTCAGACATTTCATTCAAGAGACAATAAGACTTGCAGATCTAGGGTTTCTTTCTTCAATCCTTCCCCATTTCCGCATTTAATTTCGTTTCTTCCCCAGTTCCTCTGTTCTTCACTCTTCACTCTTCAGCAGATAACAACTTTCACTCTTTCAGCGACTCAGCAAACTTAGCTTAGCCACGCACCTGCACCTCCACACATGGAACCAAGAACAACAGCAAGAAGCCAAGAAGAACAGCAGCAAGTTTGGACTAAATTTTGAAGCCAACAAGAAGAAATCTGTTCGTGGGTTTGAAGGTTCGTTACAGAAATTTTCTGGTTATCTATAGATATACTATGGGTTTTATTTCTTCTAATTAATTGTTTTTCTCATTTTCTGAAGGTGTTGAGGGGATTGAAATTGATCCCAACAATCATAAAGTAACAATAAAGGGCAGAAAGGCTGATCCCATCAAAGTAGCAGGGAGATTAATTTGTTAATTTGTTATTTGTTATTTGAAGGATTGTAAGTCTGTAATCTGTTATTCAAAAACTTAGTTAATCTGTTTTATTTTACGTTTAAATGCATGTTTATAGGAATGCAGTTTTCTATTTAATTTGTTGAATTGCTCATTTGCTCCCAGGTTTTTCTTTTTTTTTTTTCTTTTTTCTTTTTAATTGAGTTTCGGTTATTTCGGTTAATAACCGAAACCGAACCGAAAAACTTTCGGTAAAACCGAACCGAAACCGATCTTGATCGGTTCGGTAAACGGTTAGGTAAATTCAAAAACCGAAATTTCGGTTAACCGAACCGAAAAACCGAAATTTCGGTTTTTTACCGTTTGTGCACCCTTATCTCTGGGGGCCCAATCAAACTTAGAATCAATTGGACAAAACCTATCTTTCAAGGTCAAAGCTCGCTATAAACATACACACACCAACCCTTTTAAAAAACAAGCGAAAATATAGTTGACATATACATAAAAACGATTTCAAGATTTTCTTAGCAAATGGAACAAGTTTCCAAAGTACATATTCTACACGTATCTATACATAATATACGTAGGTCACATGCGGGTAGGGGTGTAAACGGATAATAAACGGATCGGATGTATGATTACCATATCCTTATCCGTTTATGATTCGGACGGATACGGATAATATCCTTTTAAATCGAATTCGGATAATATCCTTTTTATACGGATACAAGGCGGATTCGGACGGATTCGGATTTTAATCGGATTTTCAACTATTCAAAATTTGACATAAATTATTTATTTATATAACTTCGAACTTTTAATAAAATTATCAACTATTCATTTATAGATAAATTATTTAATAATTATATAACTTTGAATATATATATTTTAGACGAATAGAGAAATAATAAGTATATCTATATAGATCATTTTTATGTTTTAGCGAATGTATAAATGTGGTGAAATTATAAATTTTATCATATAATTAATTTGAAATATAATACTTTTATTAATAACATAATATATGTTAATTATATTATCTCTATATGAATATTGACGTGAACATATAGTTACTAATAAAACCTAAGGTTTTTCTTTAATAAATGCACTAAAAAATTTATTTAATACTAATAATCTATCATACATACACAGTTTTGTGTATATATTTTAATATAATATATTATTTAACGGATACGGATTACGGATAAATCGGATAACGGATATATCTAACGGATAATGAAACGGATCGGATGCCTTATTACCATATCCTTATCCGTTTATAATTCGGATGTCTATAATCGAATACGGATAATATCCTCTTGAGACGGATTCGGATAATATCCTCTGTAAACTAATTCGGATGCGGACGAATATCGGATTTTCGAATATCCATTTACAGCCCTACATGCGGGCTCAAAATACATTTAGAGTTTTAGGTTGTACTAACTAAAAAGAAAGAAAACTTCACCTGAGCAAAAGAACAAATTAAAAGAAGCCAAACAACGTTTACTGAGCGGGCCCATCACCTACGGGTTGCTCCTTTAAACAAAACAAACACCAAACACACACTAAAACTCACTATGGACAATATAGATGCTCAGCGAATGTGTATAATGTATATGATGCAATGCAAGCAACAAACATTCAACACTTAAGCAAATATGTATTAGGAATAGTGCCCTTAAAGGAGCATTTATGCTTTACTATTTCCTTGTAAAATCACAAACAATCTTTAAATAATAAACTAGATGATTTTGTTCATAGGCAATCACTTCTTTATGTGTAGCACCCGAGCGCAAGGTACCACATCCCCCGCACGGAGACCCGACCCGAATATGAAATGGACAGTCCATAACCGAGCTAGATCACGGCGAACGGGGATATACAGACTCGCTAAGCTAGGCGGGAGCTAACTTTTGCAACCAAAGAGATAATAAAACAGAAAGAATACCAATGCGGAAGCGAAGTACATACATAAATAACAAGATAAGCAAATAACAGCGAGTTCAACTACCATAGATACCTAATCCCGAAAATCAATAAAATCATAGCACTTCAATTACGGTTTCTTATAAACTCATTCATAATTCATGATAGTGGTAACAATCAATACAAATCTTACGTCCTCTAACTTAAACAAATCATCGTTCAATATGCCGATGAACAGACTCTGACTTAATCGAAAGACTAAATAGACTTGACTTCCCGCCTAGCACTCCAAACCTACAAGAACACTGAAAACAATTCAGGTTCAGTCTATACGAGACTGGTGGGTACAAAACGAGACATAAGTAGCATATACAACAATATTTAAACATTCACATGCAAGTTATAATCTCAAATAAGGTTTTTAGAGCATTTCCCAAGTGGGTGAAATAAATAAGTCATCAAAAGGGATTATAACGTTCATTTTTCATTAGGTCATTTGTGGCAGGGTGAGTGGGCGTGCATTATCTCCAACCAACACCTCGTGTAGTTCACTAAATATTCTTTCTTTCTTTCTTTCATTCATGCATAACACCTTCTTCCTCCGAGTGATCGGCCCAAACCATCCATTCATTGACCAAAAGGGGAACATGACTCCCCAGATGACACTCAACGTCCATTCCTCGCTAACTCCTAACGAGGTCCGGTTACGCCGTTCATTGGTGGAACTAGTGTGAGGGATCACCGTCAGCCCATGCCTCCTCGGGTCACCACTCACACCAATTCCCTGGGCCCCATTTTGTGCATTCATTCATTCTTTTCTCGCCAAAACATTTGGTAGGTTCGTAAAATAAAGGCTTTATGTTGCAAACATTTACTCTTAAAACGACTCTATATACATATATTAATTTTTGGTCGAAATATTTGCACATTGGAAGTATATAGGGTTGTTTAACTAAATAGTAGAGAAACCCACCTGTACACCTCTTACCGAACAATACTAAGAAGAAAAGGAGACTCGAAAGTGTCCTATGAACCCGGCATCTCCGTCCTGGAGAAAACTGTGCAAAAGACAATGTACCGTGTTCGTGAGACTCAAGACCCCCAAATGAACCATATATGACGCACGGCATGCAATGAACATGATATGAATGCCTAAAAGATGATATTATGGAATGAACATGTTCATGTGCACTATTAACGCATTTAAATCATATAGACGAGCCATTCATTCATTCAAGGAAGCGTTCATAATCATTTAAGTCATGAATTTCACATTTCATATCAAACCAATCCAAGGAATTCAATTAACGATCAAGGCACGTACTATAACACGTTTACAATTAGAAAATAGACAAATAAATACATTTAAATCAAGATCGGAAATTAAATAAGAACGTGAAATAGGTAACAATTTAATTCTATAAACAATTAAATCAAATAATATTTAATATGTAATAAACATATATATATATAAATGTATATACATATGTATAGACACGTATGGATATGCATGCAAAAACTAAAATCCCATGCATTAAACCTAATTTATTAAACATGCATGTAATTTAACATACACAAAACATAATTTTCATGCATGCAATTTAACAAAACATAATATGCATGCAAACATACTTTTATATATATATATATATATATATATATATGTCTATACGTAACTATACCTACTCCCGAATAACATGCATGAAACATTTAATTTTTGATCATATGAATGCCTTTAACCAATTCACATGCACACAACCAAAACATGCATTACATGCATATGTAAAGGAAAGAAGGTGAAAAAAAAATGGCAGCAGCACGCAGCGGTACAGACCCAATCTCCCCGCCCGGGAAGATTTTGTGCAGCAAAAGTCCCCGCCCGGGGAGCTTCGTGCAGAAAGTTTCTGCACAAAGGCTACCCGGCCGGGCCTTTTCACGGCCAAAATCTCCCTGCCCGGGGAGATCCATTCTAGTTACGCAACAGTCCCAAGCGAAGCTTAGACCCCTGTTTTGTAACATTAATAAGCATCAACAAATAGCAACAACAAAAGTGATGTGAATCATGATGAACCGCGGCCATATCTTGTCCCAAATAAAGAACTGGACCGATCCACAGCTCAAGAAGATAGCAAAGAAAAGGAACAAAGTTATGGTGGTCCAATTACAAGAGCTCGGGCTAAAATTATCCAAGAGGAAGTTGGAAATCTCTTAAACCAATTTGCTCAAACTGGACTCCAACTTTCAAGATGGGCTGCTGAACCAAATTCAGAATACTTCAATGTTTTTATGTCCAATTCCTAAAGTCCAAAGTGTGGAAATGATGTAATTCGGCCCTAAGCCTATTATAGTATTATTTGGGCCTTTATTTTATCATTATTTAGCTGCATATTAGTTTATTTAAGCCCACTTTTGTCAGCCTTCATGGCAAGTGGCGGGAATAGCTTGTGTCCTTTAGTATTCTAGTGTCTCTTAGGATTCCATGCATGCATCTTTATATTCAGCATTGTAACTTGTTTTTCTTTCAATCAAGAAGAAAAATTATTGAATTTTCATTCAAGTGAGATTTTCTCTCATGTTCTTTGGTGAACGACATTCGGGTTTCAAACCACTTTCCCGGATAACGTTATTTCTCGAGTCCTTATAGTCGACGGGGTGCGTTATTTACAATCTGATAGTGTTGGTTTTTTGCTCAATATAGCAAACGGGTCACACTCCTCTTATTTTCAACCTTGAATTGGACGATCAGATTCAAGAACTCCAAGTATTGATATAGGGTTTCACCGCAAGTACGTGGAGTTCGTATCATTTGGTATCTAGAGCTTAGGTTTCCATCCAAGGTTACGTATCCGTATCTTTTATCTTTTGTATAATTTATTTTCATTATTGTTATATTGTTGAAAAAAAAATCGAAAAAGGTAAAAAATAAAAAAAAAAAAAAAAAAAGAGAGAGCAGCATTGTTTCAGTCATTTTCTTTGTAATCTCAAATCATAAGTCATGTGGATTTGTTTGTTTGTATCTTTTTAGTTGTAACACTTCGTTTGTGACAATTTTAGCACCCTTATTGATTCATTCATCTTAAGGGATTATTTGGTTGACGGATCTGAATTTTCTTGTGTCTTTCTTCAAGAATTGAGAGAAAAGAGTGGTAAAAGGCTTGAGTTGTGAGCACAAAAGAGGGAAAAAGCCATATTTTTTAGTGATACACGAGCGTGAGAGACTCTAAACGAGGGCAAACACGTGAGGGAGTGTTGTGAGGTAATTTTTACTAATGATTTTTCTTGCAAGTTTAAAACATCATGGTAGAACAAAATGAATAGCATCCAATGGACGTTAACTTTGTCCTCCGTGCAATGCAACAACAATTTGATAGGTTGAACGTACAATTTGGTGAGATTCGGGATCGACTGGATCAAAATGATGAACGGGTGACTGAATTACAACAAAATGTTCTCCCGGCTAGGAGACCAAACTGACGACCAACCGATTTGGGTATCAATCCTCGTGATGGATTTGATGATGAGGAAGATGACTTGGATGAGGCTGCATCAAATGCCTCTTCAAGGAGAGATCATAGACGTCTAAGATACCAACAACCACGAAGAGGAAGAGGGGTAATTGACAATAAGCTCGGATCTATCAAGCTTTCTATTCCTTCCTTCAAAGGACAAAATGACCCGGAAGCTTACATTGAATGGGAACGGAAGGTGGAGTTAATTTATGACTGCCACAACTATTCAGAAGGGAAAAAGGTAAAACTTGCAGCCGTATCCTTTACGGACTATGCTATTGTATGGTGGGATCAAGTGCTGATAAGTAGACGAAGAAGTGGTGAGTACCCTATTGAAACGTGGGATGAGATGAAGGTGGTTATGAGGAAGAGGCTTGTACCTCCTCACTACTATCGGGACCTACACCTTAAGTTGTAAAGTTTGAGGCAAGGGTTCAAAACGGTAGAGGAATACTACAAAGAAATGGAGATGGCAATGATTCGAGCAAATATTGAGGAGGATCGTGAGGCAACCGTGGCTCGGTTCATATGTGGTCTCAACCGAGAGATCGCCAATGTAGTAGAACTTCATCACTATGTCGAACTTCAGGAAGTGGTCCATATGGCTATCAAGGTGGAGAGACAATTTAAGAAAGGACGGACTGTGGTTAAGCGTGATGATTCAAATACCTCTAAACCAAAGTGGAATTCTTCTCCAAAAACAGCCGAAAAGCCTTCAAAACCAAAGGAGGATCCACCTACAACAAAGGGTTCGTTTGAGAAAGGTAACACCTCTACACATCGCAATCGTGATATTAAATGCTTTAAATGTCAAGGAGCCGGTCATATAATGTCTCAATGTCCAAACAGAAGAGCCATGATCTTGTTAGACAATGGAGAACTTGAAACCAAAAGTGAGGGTGATAATGGAGGCCTTGAAACATCGGATGAGGCAAGTGATGTTGAGCATGCGGTTGTGGGGCAAAGTTTGGTGGTTCTAAGAGCTTTGCACATCCAAGCTCTTGAGGACAAAGATGAACAACAAAGGGAAAACATCTTTTACACACGGTGTCATGTTAAGGAGCGAGTGTGTGGGCTGGTCATTGACAATGGGAGTTGCGTGAACGTGGCGTAGCTAGTAAATTGATGGTGGAAAGGCTTAGCCTTAAAACCTTGAAGCACCCGAGACCTTATAAGCTCCAATGGCTGAATGAACATGGTGAAATGAAGGTAACAAAACAAGTTCTTATCTCCTTTTCAATTGGCAAATACATGGATGTGGTTCTTTGTGATGTCGTACCAATGGAAGCTGGCCATATATTGCTTGGAAGACCATGGCAATTTGATAGACGAACATTGCATGATGGCTACAAGAATCTATATAGTTTTACCAAGGATGGGCGAAACATCACCTTGGCACCTTTACCACCAAGCCAAGTGTATGAAGAACAGTGCCAAATTAAGAAATCCATTTCAGCTTCTTCAAAACAAAGTGATTGTAATAGTGAGAAAGAATGTGAAAAAGAAAAAGAAAAAGAGCGTGAAAAAGAAAAGGAAAAGGAAAAAGAAAAAGAGTGTAATAGAAAAGAAGAGGGAATTCCCTCGGAAACCAACAAATTTCCATTATTTTGTTAAAATTCATTTCCCGAGGGAATTCCGAGGGATTTTCCCTCGGAAATATAATTTAAAAATTAAAATAAAAGATAAGATTCCGAGGGATTTTCCCTCGGAATTCCCTCGAAAGTTAATATATAAAATTTATAGTATATATTGTCAAAAAAAATTATATATTTTAATTTTAAATAAATGTGGTACCTATTATGAAATATTTATTCATAATCCAAAAATATATATATCAAAGCCCAAATCTAAATACAAATATTATTAAATATATAGTGTCAAACGTAATCAATTCTTACATGAAACAAAACCTATCTATTGAAATGATCAGGACATGTATTAAATGAAAAGGGACTGATGAAAATCTTCAGATGCCTTCTTGCTCTCTTTGAGATACTCGTCTGCTGCTTGCAGAACTGCTACGACCATGCCATGAGGCTTCTCTTTATTCCTCTCATCACGAATTAGACCATGATAGTAGTATGCTGCAGCCTATCACACATTTCAGCAATTCAATTACCATACTATAGCCCAATTACTGGAAATCTAGAATAGACCAATCGAAATATACCTTAGCTTCAATGTATTCCACTTCACAAATAGCAGATGCTTTTCTCCCCAACCATTTGCCAGTGGAAGGTTCATAAGGTTATCTTGTACCTACATAATCATCGAAAATGCAGGGTCAATTACTATAATACAAGTGAAAATGAATATGTTTTCGTATGGCCAACTCCAGAAGAAAAGGAGACTAGAATCTAAGACTACCTGCTGCCAGTATTTAACCATCTCACAGGCAAGTTTCCTTTTCACAACTAGTGTTGCTTTAGTACTATCAATAGCAAGTCTTAGCTGAATATCAACACCCTATTCAAGAGACAAATGTAAAGCTGGCACAAATATAACCTGATCAAACTTAAAACAGCATTAGCAATCAACATTTCTTCGAAGGACGACACTCAAAAAATGGAAACTTATTGAATGTTGAAATAAAAGAAATATATTATGGAAAATGATACACATGCAATTCATCAGTAGTTTTATAACAGGAAGGGCTTAACATAAGGTATATTATATATATTGTTAATAATTAAGTCTAATCCTTAAATTGATGGAATCATAATTTTATTTTATATTTGTAAAAGATATTGTATTTTTGGAAATTGTTTTTTGGGTTGAGACTTGAGAGAGAGAAGAAACCCTATCCACAAACAAAGCACCTACCCATCACCCACCCTTCTCCATAATTATACAACTAAATGACATTTTGCTAAAGGATTTCCTCACAGGATCCTGCTCCCCATCCACAGCTCTGCTTCTACATAATCCATCTTCCCACATTAACATTCTGCCACAAAGGTAAGGAAAACGTCACTACATGATTAAAATTTCAGAAACTCAATTCATTGATCCACATTTCAGAATCATCAGTTAACATCATAAATACCCATACTTTGATGTCGTCATGCCTATTGTTAGATAATCTGTGGTTTCCATGCAAATGTTCCAAATCATATCTAAAGCTAGCACCGAACACTAGTCAGACAACAAAGCTTCACCTTATTGGCAATTGACAAGGCAATTGCCATCCACCACCTAAATTATAAACCACTCACTCCAATGGTTGAAACCAAAATGCACTCATACATTCGCTAATAAGTTTTGTGAACTTTGCATGATATTTAGATATTATAGATCATATGAACTGATAATGGGTCCTAAATCCTAATTATGAACCATTCCGTTTTATTAAAGTAAAAATTCAACTTCCAGATTGGGAAAATCCAGTAAAGATTGTCAGTCTCATTCCAATCGAACTAACAATTTCCCATCCGAGAATTGAAGTCAAAGGCACAAGACTAAAGTAAATCATCTGCAGGAACCAAAAAAATATCATCTTTACAAATCCTTAAACCCAAACCTAAAAATCAACCTTAGAAAAATTTCCAGAAAAAGGCATGATTGCACCCGTTCAATTTCAACAAACTTCTAGTAAATACTCAAAAATCACAAGCAATTGCCTCAAAATGTGTCGGATTACAGTTTCAAATGTATAAATACATACCTGTCGCGGATCTGAAGCTGCTCGATCATGGAGGACATTCGCAGCTTATCTTCCTCTGGAAGAGCGTCCAAATCTCCAAGCATGCTTTTGTCCATTTTCAACGATTTCTTTTATTTCAACATTCAATAAGGAGGTAAATGCCCTATTCTCCTCCTCCGTGAACAAATCCATCGCCACCAAATCACTTAGCTGATTAGGGAGGCGGCGAGGGAGGCGGGGCTGCTTTTCTTGGCGAAACCCATTACGCCACCGCACACCAGAAGCAGCCCATATGGGATAATCGCCTCTCCGTTGCCTTCGAGTCTTTCCTCACTCCGTTGCCTAAGCCGTCGATTCTACGGTGTGAGGAGGAGAAAGCCAGCTTGACATGGGTAAGGCATTGCATTTTATGGTTTTGAATTTCGTTTAGCGGTTTGGGAGAAATCGCGATTTGAAGGTTTTCTAGGTTTTGTATTCTTAGATCTGGAATTGGGGACAAACAGCTGGAAATTTTTTGAAATTGATTGGAGATTCGGAATGAGCACGAGGAATACATTCGGGGCTAATTTTTCGGGATTTTGCCGGCAACCTTCGGCGGCGGTCCGACAGTTTTTCGGCAGCTACAGTGGCGGTGCTCTGGCGACCTTCGGACAGAATGTTTGTCTCGTTACGATGAGTTCAATTTCGTACCCCGTTCATCAATTGGATACTCGGATAATTTATTATTAATTATTTCGTATTTCTTGAATTATTGGAATTTGTCGTATAATTGTCGTTTTAATTGCTTCTTGTGCCGATATGACTTAGTTGAGCTAGAATATAATTGTATACCTGTTGATGGATATATTTGATATTCGATATGAATCCGGTTGCCCATTTTTGAAAAGTTGTTATGTCCGTTTTGTGCCGAATGTATATAAATTTGTAACTTTGATATACGAATTCTTCCTAAACTTGGTTTGTTTGTGAATAGCCTCTATTTTCATGTTGGTAGATGCTCAATGATGATTATTATACTTGTTAATAATTAGTTCTTACTTGTGCAAATTGTATAAATGCTCAGCGGACAATTTATGCTATAAAATGATAGTTTTTCATATTCTTTGAATTATTGGAAGCATGCTTGTATGCCTTAATGAAACTAAGTTTATTCTTGAAATTGATATCTAATCGATATATGGGGTTATGTGAAATTACTTGTTAGGGAGATGTATGTTTAATATATGAATCTTGTTGGAAAGTTGATACTGGGATTGATGCTTTAACAGATGAAACCATGTCGAATTGTTTATTTGAATGATATGCATAAGCCTTGAATTCATGGTTGCTTAATTGTATAGGGTGTGCTTGTGTAACGTTCCTAGAAACCATAAGGAGTATTCATGTTATGACTTAGAAACTAAAAGAATAACATAGGGGATGTTTGTGTAATTTTCCTAAACCTTCATAAATTTTGTGTAATTTTTCTAAACCTTAATGAATTACTTAAGGGATGTTTGTATACTTTTTCTAAACCTTAATGAATTGCTTAGGGGATGTTTACGTAATATTTCTAAACCTTTGTGAATCCTATAGGGGGTGTACTTGTAATATTCATGAAACCTTGAATGAGTGCAATTCTTGAGATTATATTCCAAAGCATGTTATGAATTCCTAAAGTATGCTACAAATGAATATGTCAATTAACTTGAAAGCATGACTTTATATGATTAAATGTATACCTTATTCGAATTGAGCATGACGAATATATGTAACAATGTTGCATAAACTTATCCAAGACTAAGATTATGATCTCTTATGCATAATACTTAAATTAATTGTTAAAGTATGACTTGTAATTGATATGTTTAGAATATTGCAAACTTCACATACATTTAAATGCTCCAATTGACCTTATCTATGCATGTTACTACAAGGCATGAGCTTGTTATTTGAATCGAATGATCTTGGCTAGATTTTTTGATGGATTCGTATTATGTAAATATGCAAAGTATGAAATTATCCTTGTTATAATTATAATCATATGAATCTTGAACATGCTCGATTAATAATATGATTATGCTTGTTGTTATTTAGCTAATTGTTTGCACTATTATGTTAAGTGCTTTGTAACTCTCGTTCCAAATGCTTATACTTCCCAACCCCCAAGCATTATTTATTTTGTTTAGAATCATGTTTCTATATGTGATATTGTAACATCCCGACTGATCAGACTTTTCAGGTAACCTCTTATGTGCGCTATTTAATTATTTCTTTAAGCGACTATGTGATATTTAATTGCTAACGTGGATTAATTGAAGTTATTTGAACTTAATTGCTTTGGTATGAATTCGTTTAACTTTCCTTCACTTTGTATTTTGCTGGTTCTAGATTCGTATTTAATTCTTATTTTTTTGTGAATTCTTGATATGTGTTAATTATATGCTTTATGGACTCGTTTATGTGCTCGTTATATGTTTTGGTATTTGTTTTGCTTGCCTTTTTGGGTTCGTTTTCGAGACGGGACCTAAAGGAGGCTAAAGAGCAATTAGCGCACCTTGGGTTCCGGGATACGTATCTTGAGCTCGGGAATTCGGATTCAAATTCTGTCATCTCCGTTGAACTCGTTTCGACGATTCGGGTTTAATGGGGCAAGCCTCACATTTTTCTAAGCTCATTAAGGCCTTCGAATTTCACCCGTAACGAGCCCCTTATGCTTGAGAGACACCTTTTGACTCAATAAAGTCTTTGTGGACCCCACTTAAACCTTAACCAAGCCTTAACCATAAGTTATACCTTGAGTTGAGCCCTCTCTTGCCCTTTTTCTGCTGGAAACCGAGCCATACCTCTCTTTCTCCCACCATGAACCGATCAGCACAAGGAAGAAGAAGAAGAAGAAGAAAACCCCTTTGTCCATTTTCTTGATTTTTTGAGCTCAAATCTTCACCCAAGCTTCTCAAATTTGAAAGGTGGGTTCATGGTTGTCATCTACACTCTCTCTTCTCTCTTTTATGTGCTCTTGAGTTCATTTCCATGGTTTATTGATGAGATATAGCAAGCATGTGAATAGTAGATGTTGGGAGAATTTGTTGGATTCTTGCTCCATTCTTGTTTCCTTGAGATTTGATGATGATATTATGCTCCTAGGACTTGATTCTTAGCATTTATTACATTTCCTTACTTGGTAGTTGGAGTATGAGTGTTTGGTCATAATTGGGTTCTTGAGTTTGGATGTTTGAGTTGTTTACGTTTTTCTGTACCGAGACACGGGGGTCTCTCGGTTTACCCTTTGTTGGTGACACGGGCATGCCACCTTCTGGATTCCGTTGTTCGTCTGCTGTACTGAGACACGGGGGTGTCTCAACTAGCCCTTCCAGGGAGGCACGGGCGTGTCCCCTAGGAACTCTAGTTTTTCGCCCGTCTTTGCTTGGTTTTGCTTCTTGTTGATCCTTCTTGCCTCGTTTTGGTGTGTATGCATGAACAACTTGTTATATTTTGTGTTAAGCCTTATGTTATGAATTTGTGCTTTGATTTATCTCCTCGTTTATGATGTATGTCCGTATATGCATTGAATACTCGTAAATGGTCTAAATGTGGATTCATTTCATATCATTTGCATCATAAACATACATACGCATGTACCGAACGTCAATGTGGTTCATATTGAGTCTAAGAGTGTTCCTTGTTGTTTGTCTTGTTCAGAGGATCTCCCTGCAGAGGACGAGCTCCGTAGGTGTCCGGTTGTCACACTTTTGTCTCCATTACGTTCGTTGACAAGGTGAGGTTTTTGTTCTTTTAGTTACTGGACCTATAACCCTATTTGATTTGAAACCTCGCATGCGAATACGTATAATACATGGTAAATAAGTGTATGATACATATGTTGCGGGACTTCTCCCATTTGTTATAAAAGTTTAAAGCGTTTTGTATAAGTATATAAGCTATTTTGCTTTCGTTTGAAAAGTTTAGTTTTGTGCAAGTGTGCGTGTGTAAGCGAGTTGTGGCTTTGAAAGATAAGCTTTGAGATATGTTTGTGTGACTTTCGTGATCTGTTTGGGCCCCGGAGTGTGGTATGGTAATCTCGGTACGAACGAGGGGTCGCCAAGCTCTTCCATCAACACCTCCATTTGAGAGTCTCACCCAACCTTGGGAGGTTGAGGAAGGGTGTTTCTCTTGAGCCGGCGGAGGCAACCGCCGAAGGTTTCAAGGTAGTGATTAAACCTTGTCTCGTCTGTGTATGTGGATAGTTAGGGCCGATCAACCCTTCTATCAACCGGTGTTGGGGATGGATTCTGATTTGTTTTGTTTTGCTTTGATCTTCGTATATGGAAGTTGGGATGTGTGTGACTCGTACTCGCCGAGTTGGTTTAGCTTTGTATGATCTATGGAACGAGAGTGGATTCTTAATTCACCTAAAACTTAGAGTTTGGCTTTTGGCCTTGTACCTTTCCTTTAACTTATACATATATCTATATCACGGGAATTAATTTGGCTTGCAAAAACCACTCTCCGTTCAAGGATTCTTCCGTTTTGATTAAACGCTTTGCTCTATATATATCTATATATATCTTAGGTGCGTGAGTTAGCCCCCTCACTAGTCACTAGGACTAACCCTCGTTGTTGTTTTCCCTTTTCCCTTTCTTTTGAGTTTGCAGGTTCTTCCGAGTCAAGCTAGGCGGCAAGTGTCTTTTGGGTTTACTTGTGGTATAGCTTAGGTCTTCATGGATCGTAGTGGATTTTCCTTTTCCTTACTTTACGCATTTTGGATTATGTATTCGGTATACACTTATGCTATTTTGGCCGTGATGGCATTGTATATTTTGTATATGAACTAGCATGAATGCTTGACCCTTCCCCATTTTGATATATATGTGATCTTGGGAATTTTGTTAGCTTATAAATTGCTTCCGCTACTCTGATTTTAAGTTTCGCAGTTCTTGAGGGTCTAGGCCGCCTAGCGAGGGTGTGGGTTTTGTGTGTCTCCCGTTCGCTATGGTTTGATATGGGTGCAAACTTCCATTTCGTTACTCGTGTTGGACCTTAGTGCGGGGGATGTGGCATCCTTCGCTCCGGGGGTGTTACAGATATCTTATGTAGCACCCGGAACAAGAGGCGCCACATCCCCCGCACTATGAGCCCGATCCGCACATGAAATGGAAAATCCATACATGAACCAAGCTCACAGCGAACGGGGACTCACTCACTCGCTATGCTAGGCGGGAGCTAAACTTAAAACCAAAAGAGAACAAGACTGAAATACATGAAATTTCAAAAACAAATCATACCATTCATAATAAACATAAGAAGTAATGACGGGTTCAACTAGCATAAATACCTAGTCCCGAAATTCAAACATAAATGTAAACATAATTCATAATCACAATCATAACCGTGTTTCATACATACATTCTTTCATCCCTTAATCAAAATACAAAGATGCGTGCAAAGTGACTCAAACTAAGACATAGAACTTGACCGACTCAGAACCCCGTCTAGCACACCAAAACCTGCAAAACTGAAAACAAAGCCGGGTTCAGTCTATAGGAGACTGGTGGGTATAAAACAGGGCATAATATAATATAAGACAGTATTTAAACATTCACATGCAAGTTATAATCCCCAAATGAGGTTTTCAAAGCATTTCCCAAGTGGGTGAGATAAAAAAAGTCATCAAAAGGGATTATAACCATCAAATTCCATTAATTAGGTCATTTGTGGCCCGGCGAGTGGGCGTGCATTATCTCCAACCAACACCTTGTGTAATCCATTAGTCATTCATACATTCGTTCATTCATTCATTCATGCATATCATTCTTTTGTGCACAATCATAAACATTTACACCTTTTTCCTCCGGGTGATGGCCGGGTGATCGGCCCGAACCATCCATGCATGGACCAAAAGGGTTTCATGACTCCCTAGATGGCACTCAGCGTCCATTCCCCGCTAACTCCTAACGGGGTCCGGTTACGCCGTTCTGTAAATGGAACTGGTAGAAAGGGATCACCGTCAGCCCATGCCTCCCCGGATAGCCTCTAACACCAAGTCCCTGGGCCCCATTGTGCATTCATTCATTCATACATTTCTCGCCAAAACATTCGGTAGGTATTCATAAAAGAAAGGTTATACGTTCAAAATCATAGACTCGATAAATGACTCTATATGTATATAATAATTTTGGCCGAAATCTTTACATGTTAGGATTATATAGGGTCATTAACTAGTAGAAGAGAAACCCACCTGTTACACCTTACCGACAATACCAAAAGAAGGAAGACTCATGGTGCCTTATGAACCCAGCAAGTCTCCACCCTGGAGAAACTGAACAGAAGACAATGTAGTGTACTTTGTGAGACTCAAGACTCCAAATGAACCATATAAGACGCACGACAATGCAATAACGTGGTATGAGATGCATAAGAAGTAATACAATGTCATGGAGACATATAATCAAGCACTCAACCCATGTACATTCAATACATGAAGGTTTCACGTTCAATCGTATCGTATCTTTCATAATTCAAATCAAAACGAGCCAAAAATTCCATACAATAATCATAAGATAAATATCAACATGTTTACAATGCACATGAATCATTTAGATGTGAAAGCAATCCATTGAACACATAAGGGATGCATTAGTTACAAGAAGAGTCGCATTATCACGTAATTTATTCAAGTACATTCAATACATGGAGTTATCAAGTTCATTCGTTCATAACTTCCATATAGTATTCATAGAAGCTACATAAAGAAGTTTACAATGTATATAATAAATATAGAAGCAAAAGAAATCATTTAAGATATCAAAATATTATAAGAAGGTACTTAGCATTTCACGCATTAGCACTTAAGTCATATAATATCATAGTAGTTTGTTGCTCGACCAAAACATATCAATTCAAGTCATGAATTCCATTTCATAATCATAACACATAATAATACATGTTAGCATATTGTAGAAGTCATAAAAGAGGTGGAGGAAGATCAAACAAATGAAGAAAAATGGAATCGGAGTAACACCTCCGCGGATTTTTTCCAAAGGCAAAATCCACCCTCGCGGATTCAGGTCAGTGGCGAAAAAACACCTAACAAGCAGGGCAAAACTCATGCTAAACCATATAAACATCAAATTAACACACATAGGTAAGTTAGGGTAGCAAATATTCATGCATTTCAATCCACTAAGACAACCAAAGATGCAACCAATCAAGCAAGGAATGAATATGGAACAAGTTCATGCAAACTCTTTACTTTTCACAAATGGCAAAGTCATGAATCCTAATCCACTACCCAAACTAAGTTCATACATATCACATATGATGTGTTAGGAGTAAAATACATGCTTCATACCAAAAGAATTCACAAGAAAGCAAGCTAGAATCATCTATTTCTCCCAACCCGTCACTATTCATGCCATATGCCCAAACATGCTCAAATCTTGGAGAAATCATGGAATATGGAACTTAAAATGATTACCAAGTGATACACAACACAAATATGAGTTTACCTTTCAATTTGGAGAAGAAAAGGTGGGGAGATGAGCTCAAAACTCCCATGGCCAAAAAGGGTTTCTTCTTCTTCTTCTTTTCTTCCTTCTTCTCCTTCTCTCTCCATAAAACTGAAAATGTCTAAGTGTGGGGGGGTTAGGGTGTCGGTTTGGGGCAGAAAAGGATGAGGGAGAGAGTGTGCAAGTGGGCAAGGGTCAATGGGTAGGGTCTAGGTGCGTAATAATAGGTCCATGACTTAGGTATAGTCTTGATCGGTCAATTTAAGCGCGAGTTGCTCGTTCCATTTGAAATTTGACAATCCAATTGCTCTTAGAAAAATATGAGGCTTGTCCCATTATCTCTGATTCGTCGATTCGGATCGAATGGAGGTGACGGAACTCGATTCCGAGTTCCCGAGCTCAAGATATGCCACCCGGAACACAAGGTACGCTAAATGCTCTTTTGCCCCCTTTTCGGTTCCGATCACACAAACGAACACAAAACTCAAACATGCAAGAACAAAATCATGCAAAGAGCAAATAAACATGATCTTAAAGCACATAATTCACTCATGCCAAGAATCCACGAAAAACAGAAATCAAATCGAATGAGAACGACACTCAAACAAGAGTATATACGCAAATACGATCAAGTATTCATAATTAAACAATAAAACTTAACAAAAGAATCCATAATTAAAAATCATATATAATTAATTAAATCGCGCACTTTAGTAGCCACATACGTCAAGCGTAAATCACAGAACTGGGGCGTTACAAACTCACCCCCTTAAAAAGAATCCGTCCTCGGATTCACTAGAACTAAAGCAAACAAAGAGAGGGCCCCGTCCCTCGAAAGCAACAAAGAGAGAACCCCGTCTCTCAAATAACAAGGAGAGAGAACCCCGTCTCTCAAACAACAAGGAGACAAGGGAGTGTCCAATACTCCCGAGCGACACAACCCAAACATAAGCGACAACAAAAACAAATAGCAAATAACAAGGAGCAGGTAACAATGGCAATTACAACAATTAACATCAAATAAGACACGTAGGGCCAAGTAATATATATATATATATATATATATATATATATATATATATATAGCAAGCAAATTATTCATCAATTATACAAGGCAATTATCATGAAAAGAGACCAAGGCACACAACAACAAAATTATTGAATTAAATTGCATGTATGTATATTCCATGAATGTTTATGATACCGTTCACCGTAGCAATGAGGTTGAAGGTTGATAATTCATAAAGTAGTTGGAGGATCCGATTTGACTCCCGAGCAATTCTTGAAGTTTCCTTTTTCTCTTGAGAAGTTGAGTTCGTAAAGGTATTCATCCCTTCCGCTATTACTTGGTGGCTTCATCTAATTGAATCTTGAAATGATAGCAAGTGCTAAACCTTTCCATGAAGCCTTCTTGAAGGGATGATCGACCACTAGGTAAAGTTGGTGTGTCGTACATTAACCACATCCCTTCAATATTTAGTGGCGTCCTTTGCTAATCTCCGAATTTATTTCATCTTCGACCGTTATACGTGCACTTCACTTCTGTTTCTTTAATTCACTCCTAAGGTTCAATTCAAACCCTTCAATAATTACTTCCTTCTGATTCCCCAACTTTTCTCTTTCTAGCTCTTCTTGAAATCTGGACTAATTTAATACCCTCTTGTATCAAAATTCTTGATAAGCCGTTTCTGGTAGAGAGGTTATCGCCATAAACCCAAATTCGTTGCCCCTCCAATTTCTCACCTAATTCTCTTTAATTCTTGGAATACTATTCTCTAGTCTTGTTCTTCCTATAATCCCCGAGGTTAACCCAAAACTTTCTCGCTCCCTAAGATTCCAGCTCCATTCGTCCTTTATCCCTCATATGAAGTTTTCGTTACTTGTTGTTTCTTGTATTTCCATTCTTTCACCTAAAGGTAATCCCTTCAAGGATCGAAAAGGATTTACATTATTTCCTAATCAATGCTCCCTTATTTGGAAATTTTAGTTTAATTCGGTACTTCGCCTCTGAGATTAAGGTTTCCCCAAAACTCTTCAACTTAGTTTCTTCGGTGTAGATTGTGCTAGCTAAGCTATATGCCCGGAACTCTTGCTTTCACTCAATCCGACATGATTGACAGGGTTAAGCATCCATTTTTGCTCTACTCCGGTTCTAATTTCCAAGCCTCCAAATTCCTTTTTCCCTTTTTAACTCCCAAGATATAACCCAACTATTCTTCTCGTCTTGATTCGAGTAAGCCTTGATCAATGAATCACTTGATGAACAAGGTGGAGCCATTCCCTATCAATTAAACACTAAGTCATGCATGTTGGATTAACATGCCAACGCACATAGTAAACAATTAAAGATGCAACGATGCAACACGTTGGAGCAATTATATTAATTAAACATAAACGTACATATAGATAAAGAAAGTAATTAATTTAAATCGATGAATGATGCTCGTGTCATGAATATGCAGAACCTGTCACCGAGGTGGTAAGCTTTTAACTTGATGACGTGTTCCTCATTCCCATAATTGTAGCTTTCTATGGAGATATTGATAATTCCTTAGCTTTCCATGGTGTTCGAATCTCCATAATCTTCTTGCATCCATTCGTATCTCCCACGGTCCGAACGTGCTATTCTTGAACGCAAGGTCTTCTTTGTCCATGGAGTTTACACCTCAACGTAGTTCCAAGCATCGACCTCCAAAGGTCGTCCGAATCTTCATCTTGATGTCCTCTCCGGTTGAAGTTCCCTTAGCTTATCCTTTGTTTCCGATCTACATGCATAATTCATCCGTGATAACTCTTTCCATTCTTGCTTGCTTCTTGATGTCTCCATGTTCCAAGGTTCTAAGAAGACGACGCGATTTGAATTCCTCGATGCTCTTAGGTCTCTTTGCCTTGCGTCCATTTGTTGTCCCACGCTTGTATTCGTATTAAGTGAGCTTCCATATTTGACCTCATAGTGAGCTTTATGATTAACGGCTCCCAATCCTTGCATCTGAGTTGGGTCGAACCTTTTTAACACATCTTGCATCCGATCCCTTTAAGCTTCCCAATTTGGTCTTCCAATCGCCCAACCATTCCAAACTCGGAGCTTCAACGGTGAACCTTGGAGCATTTAATCTTGTATTAAATGTCTTCAAAATCGGGGTGGTGAAAAGTTTCACACCCCTCTCATTGTCTCACGCACCCCTCAAGTTAGAAGTTGAGTCTTTACAATTCTTGTATGTTGAGAACCTTCAAGGTTTGTAGGTAGGGCATGATTGATGAACCTTCCCGTGCTCCAAGCTTCCTCCCATGATACGAGCCATGATAGGTAGTTCCATTGTGTAAGCCGCGGAATTTGAACACTCGGCTTTCAAGTTACTTTGTCAATTGTAGTTGGTGTGAATTGTAGCTTTGTTTGCATGATAGTAGCCTATATAAGAAAAATCAACTCAAATATGGATGCATGAAGATTAGTGTATGCTTATGGCACGTAGTTAAGTTAATCAATGCACATAGAATGCAAAAATGAAACATTTAAAGAAACTAAATAAGTGAATAAATTGTATACATGTATTAAGCAATTTCCAATAATTAGTATCAAATATCCATGCCAAATCGTTGCAATGCACACATTAACAAGTTGTTCCTATGCCGTGCGACCTAACTGACTCAATCACGACACTAGAACACTGGTTTTGCAACCGGGCTCTGATACTACTTAAGGATGTAGCACCCGGAAAAAGAGGCGCCACATCCCCCGCACTATGAGCCCGATCCACACATGAAATGGAAAATCCATACATGAACCAAGCTCACAGCGAACGGGGACTCACTCACTCGCTATGCTAGGCGGGAGCTAAACTTAAAACCAAAAGAGAACAAGACTGAAATACATGAAATTTCAAAAACAAATCATACCATTCATAATAAACATAAGAAGTAATGACGGGTTCAACTAGCATAAATACCTAGTCCTGAAATTCAAACATAAATGTAAACATAATTCATAATCACAATCATAACCGTGTTTCATACATACATTCTTTCATCCCTTAATCAAAATACAAAGATGCGTGCAAAGTGACTCAAACTAAGACATAGAACTTGACCGACTCAGAACCCCGCCTAGCACACCAAAACCTGCAAAACTGAAAACAAAGCCGGGTTCAGTCTATAGGAGACTGGTGGGTATAAAACAGGGCATAATATAATATAAGACAGTATTTAAACATTCACATGCAAGTTATAATCCCCAAATGAGGTTTTCAAAGCATTTCCCAAGTGGGTGAGATAAAAAAGTCATCAAAAGGGATTATAACCATCAAATTCCATTAATTAGGTCATTTGTGGCCCGGCGAGTGGGCGTGCATTATCTCCAACCAACACCTTGTGTAATCCATTAGTCATTCATACATTCGTTCATTCATTCATTCATGCATATCATTCTTTTGTGCACAATCATAAACATTTACACCTTTTTCCTCCGGGTGATGGCCGGGTGATCGGCCCGAATCATCCATGCATGGACCAAAAGGGTTTCATGACTCCCTAGATGGCACTCAGCGTCCATTCCCCGCTAACTCCTAACGGGGTCCGGTTACGCCGTTCTGTAAATGGAACTGGTAGAAAGGGATCACCGTCAGCCCATGCCTCCCCGGATAGCCTCTAACACCATGTCCCTGGGCCCCATTGTGCATTCATTCATTCATACATTTCTCGCCAAAACATTCGGTAGGTATTCATAAAAGAAAGGTTATACGTTCAAAATCATAGACTCGATAAATGACTCTATATGTATATAATAATTTTGGCCGAAATCTTTACATGTTAGGATTATATAGGGGGTCATTAACTAGTAGAAGAGAAACCCACCTGTTACACCTTACCGACAATACCAAAAGAAGGAAGACTCATGGTGCCTTATGAACCCAGCAAGTCTCCACCCTGGAGAAACTGAACAGAAGACAATGTAGTGTACTTTGTGAGACTCAAGACTCCAAATGAACCATATAAGATGCACGACAATGCAATAACGTGGTATGAGATCCATAAGAAGTAATACAATGTCATGGAGACATATAATCAAGCACTCAACCCATGTACATTCAATACATGAAGGTTTCACGTTCAATCGTATCGTATCTTTCATAATTCAAATCAAAACGAGCCAAAAATTCCATAAAATAATCATAAGATAAATATCAACATGTTTACAATGCACATGAATCATTTAGATGTGAAAGGAATCCATTGAACACATAAGGGATGCATTAGTTACAAGAAGAGTCGCATTATCACGTAATTTATTCAAGTACATTCAATACATGGAGTTATCAAGTTCATTCGTTCATAACTTCCATATAGTATTCATAGAAGCTACATAAAGAAGTTTACAATGTATATAATAAACATAGAAGCAAAAGAAATCATTTAAGATATCAAAATATTATAAGAAGGTACTTAACATTTCACGCATTAGCACTTAAGTCATATAATATCACAGTAGTTTGTTGCTCGACCAAAACATATCAATTCAAGTCATGAATTCCATTTCATAATCATAACACATAATAATACATGTTAGCATATTGTAGAAGTCATAAAAGAGGTGGAGGAAGATCAAACAAACGAAGAAAAATGGAATCGGAGTAACACCCCCGCGGATTTTTTCTAAAGGCAAAATCCACCCTCGCGGATTCAGGTCAGTGGCGAAAAAACACCTAACAAGCAGGGCAAAACTCATGCTAAACCATATAAACATCAAATTAACACACATAGGTAAGTTAGGGTAGCAAATATTCATGCATTTCAATCCACTAAGACAACCAAAGATGCAACCAATCAAGCAAGGAATGAATATGGAACAAGTTCATGCAAACTCTTTACTTTTCACAAATGGCAAAGTCATGAATCCTAATCCACTACCCAAACTAAGTTCATACATATCACATATGATGTGTTAGGAGTAAAATACATGCTTCATACCAAAAGAATTCACAAGAAAGCAAGCTAGAATCATCCATTTCTCCCAACCCATCACTATTCATGCCATATGCCCAAACATGCTCAAATCTTGGAGAAATCATGGAATATGGAAGTTAAAATGATTACCAAGTGATACACAACACAAATATGAGTTTACCTTTCAATTTGGAGAAGAAAAGGTGGGGAGATGAGCTCAAAACTCCCATGGCCAAAAAGGGTTTCTTCTTCTTCTTCTTTTCTTCCTTCTTCTCCTTCTCTCTCCATAAAACTGAAAATGTCTAAGTGTGGGGGGGTTAGGGTGTCGGTTTAGGGCAGAAAAGGATGAGGGAGAGAGTGTGCAAGTGGGCTAGGGTCAATGGGTAGGGTCTAGGTGCGTAATAATAGGTCCATGACTTAGGTATAGTCTTGATCGGTCAATTTAAGCGCGAGTTGCTCGTTCCGGTTGAAATTTGACAATCCAATTGGTCTTAGAAAAATATGAGGCTTGTCCCATTATCTCCGATGCGTCGATTCGGATCGAATGGAGGTGACGGAACTCAATTCCGAGTTCCCGAGCTCAAGATATACCACCCGGAACACAAGGTACGCTAAATGCTCTTTAGCCCCCTTTTCGGTTCCGATCACACAAACGAACACAAAACTCAAACATGCAAGAACAAAATCATGCAAAGAGCAAATAAACATGATCTTAAAGCACATAATTCACTCATGCGAAGAATCCACGAAAAATAGAAATCAAATCGAATGAGAACGACACTCAAACAAGAGTATATACGCAAATACGATCAAGTATTCATAATTAAACAATAAAACTTAACAAAAGAATCCATAATTAAAAATCATATATAATTAATTAAATTGCGCACTTTAGTAACCACATACGTCAAGCGTAAATCACAGAACTGGGGCGTTACATCTTAAATGTTTTGATTATGTGATTGAAGCTCGCTTGCTAATGTACATTTAATTAACGTGATGTGTTATGTAAATTACACTCGTATATACTAATTATGTATGTTTGATAATTGTTAAGATTATGAATACGTGTTCCTTGATCTTTCATGATTTATGTAATTATGTTTATACCCTAATTTGGGGAAGAGGCCTGCATCCTATAGTGGGCCTCCGATTTCAAACCCCAAGGTCCTACTACTTCAGTCAAGAAAGCTCGACCTCCGGTACCGACGGCACCAGCTCTACCGACCCCGATTCAATGTAGTTATTGCAAAGGTCCCAATCACACCGAGAAGTCATGCCGGAAGAAATTGAGGAGATGTTATAAATGTGGAGAGCCCGGCCATTTGATCAACACTTGTCCTCAAGTGAGAGCACCTCAGCCTCGAGCCCCTCAACCGTTGAATGTGATGCCTCCTAGAGCTCCGATCCAAGCGAGAGCTTATGCTTTGGAGGGCGAGGAAGAGAATGTGGAAGTGGATGCCAACGCCGCGGTTGAAGGTACTATCCACATTCATGGCATTCCATTGCATGCATTGTTTGATCCGGGAGCAATGCATTCATTTATTGCTTCCCGGCTTGTTTCTACTCTTCCATTGCTTGTTGCTTGCCTAGATGATTCTTTTATTATTTCTTCTCCCCTTGGTGCTACTTTGGCTATGAATTGTGTTTACCGTGGTTGTCCGGTGGTTGTGGAAGATCAAGAGTATCCGGCAGATTTGATCAAGATGCCGATTAAGAAGTATAGGGTGATTCTGGGAATGGACTGGTTGTACCATTACCGAGCTATGATGGATTGTTTTGCTAAGAAGGTGACTTTGGGTTCTACGGTCTTTGCGGGTCAGAGGTTGAAGACCTGCCCGTTTATTTCCTTCATGGAAGCAAGTAGATTGTTCCGGGATGGTGCGACGGGCTATGTGGCCTACCTTTTGAATAAGCCAAAGGATCAGGCCAAGACGGAGATCGTGAAGGAATTCCCCGATGTGTTTCCGGAGAATTTGGGATCTTTACCTCCGGATCGGGACGTCGAGTTAGTAATAGATCTCTATCCCGGAGCAGAACCGTATGCGAAATCTCCCTATAGGATGGCTCCAGCCGAGTTGAAGGAGTTGAAGACGCAATTGGACGAGCTCTTAGAGTGTGGTTACATTCGACCGAGCACTTCTCCGTGGGGTGCTCCGGTCCTGTTTGTAAAGAAGAAAGACGGGACTTTGCGAATGTGTATTGACTACCATGAGGTGAACCGGTTAACGGTTAAGAACAAATACCCGCTCCCTCACATTGAAGAGTTATTCGACCTCTTGCAAGGCTCGAGTGTTTTTTCCAAGTTGGATTTAAGGCAAGGGTATTACCAATTGCGTATCCGGGAGGGAGATATACCGAAGACAGGTTTCAACACGAGATATGGGCATTTTGAGTTTGTGGTCATGCCTTTTGGTCTTACCAATGCCCCAGCCGCGTTTATGGATATGATGCACCGAATATTCCGGCCTTACCTCGATAAATTCATGGTCATCTTTATAGATGATATTCTGGTGTATTCGAGGTCCGAAGAAGAGCACGCGCGGCATCTGAGTATTGTCTTGTCTACACTACGGGAGCACAGATTGTTTGCCAAGTTCAGTAAGTGCGAGTTCTGGTTGGATTGAGTTTCCTTTTTGGGTCACTTCATTTCTGGAAATGGTATAGAAGTGGATCCGGCGAAGATTGAAAGGGTTATGCTTTGGAAGCAACCTAAGAATGCCTCGGAAGTGAGAAGTTTCCTCGGGTTGGCAGGGTATTATAGGCGATTTGTGAAAGATTTCTCGAAGTTTGCCTCCCCGTTGACCCGGTTAACTAAGAAAGAGGTGAAGTTCGAGTGGAATGAGGCGTGTGAGAAGAGTTTCCAAACTCTTAAGGAGAGGTTGACTACTGCACCAGTTTTAACCCTACCCGAGGGTTCGGAAGGCTACTCAGTTTACACCGATGCCTCGAAGGAAGGTCTCGGTTGTGTGTTAATGCAGAAAGGTAAGGTTGTAGCCTACGCCTCAAGGAAGTTAAAGGATCATGAGAAAAACTATCCCACTCATGACTTGGAACTCGCCGCGGTGGTGTTTGCTTTGATGAAATGGCGACATTACCTTTATGGTGTTACTTTTGAAGTGTTCACCGACCACCAGAGTCTTAAGTATCTGTTTACCCAGAAGGATTTGAATGTAAGACAGAGGAGATGGATGGAGACACTTGAGGATTATGATTGTAAGATTCAGTACCATCCGGGTAAAGCCAATGTGGTGGCGGATGCTTTGAGTAGAAAAGCGAGTGTTTCAGGTTTGGAAACAGGTTCTAGTAGACAGGGTTCAGTGGTTCTGGTTTCAGAAGCTCGTTTGGCTAATATTTCGGTTCAGCCGGTTTTGAAGTAGAGATTGATAGAAGCTCAATCTGTGGATCCCGAGATTCAGAAATTGGTAACTAAGTCAAGGATTGATCCTGAAACCAAGTTTGGATTTGATGATTCAGGATTGTTCAGGTTTAAGGCTTGGGTTTGTGTTCCGGAAGATCTTAAGCAGTTGGTACTTGATGAAGCCCACAAGTCAGCGTATGCAGTACATCCCAGTACCACCAAAATGTACAAGGATTTAAGGAATCTATATTGGTGGAACGGCATGAAGAGAGACGTTGCTAACTATGTTAGAAGATGTCAAACATGCCAAGTGGTGAAAGCAGAACACCAGAAACCGGGAGGAACTCTCCAACCACTTCCAATACCCGAGTGGAAGTGGGAGCAAGTGACAATGGACTTCGTGTCCGGCTTGCCAAGGACCAATGGAGGTTACGATGGAATTTGGGTGATTATTGATCGGTTGACGAATTCGGCGTATTTTCTTAAGGTGAAGATGTCCGATAAGGTTCCTAAGTTGGCCCGGTTATATCAGAAGGAGATTGTTAGATTGCATGGTACTCCGGTCAGCATTGTTTCAGATAGAGATCCTCGGTTCACATCCAGTTTTTGGCAGGAATTACAGAAGTGTTTGGGGACGAAGCTCCACTTTAGTACTGCATTCCACCCACAAACGGATGGCCAGTCTGAGAGGCTAATAAGTTATCTCGAGGACATGCTTCGTGCTTGTGCCTTAGATTATCAAGATCCGTGGGATGAACAGTTGGATTTGATTGAGTATGCCTACAATAACAGCTTTCAGTCTTCTATTGGGATGGCACCGTATGAGGCATTATATGGAAGGAAGTGTCGATCCCCTCTCTTTTGGGATATAGATGAGTGGACCAAAGAGGGAAAGCTCGAGAGAGCTAAGAAGCCTAAGGAAATTCAGGATACCATTGAGAGGGTGAAAGTGATTAAACAGAGGTTGAAAGCAGCACAAGACCAGCAGAAAAGCTATGCAGATAAGAGAAGACAATCCTTAGAGTTTGAGAAAGGAGATAAGGTCTTTTTAAAGGCATCTACTAGAAAAGGGTATGCTCGGATTGGTAAAGGCGGGAAGCTTAACCCTCGCTACTTAGGCCCCTTTGAGATCCTTGATCGAGTTGGGGAAGTAGCCTACAGACTTGATTTACCACCGAGTTTGACTGGGATTCACAATGTGTTTCATGTCTCGCAGCTTCGGAAATATTAACCTGATGAGTCTTCCATTCTTCCAGTCGAGAAAGTTCAGTTAGAACCGGATTTGACTTTTAAGAAGTATCCAGTTCAGGTGTTGGATAGGAAGATGCAAGAGTTGAGGAATAGACAGATCCCTCTTGTGAAGGTCTTGTGGCGTGATCAGGAATCCGAGGAAGCCACTTGGGAGACTGAGGATAAGATGAAGCAGTTGTATCCGGATCTTTTCAAGACCTCGCCTCGGACCTGATGACAGGTCCTTTTGAAGGAGGGAGGTTTGTAACATCCCGACAGATCAGACTTTTCAGGTAACCGCATATGTGTGCTATTTAATTATTTCTATAAGTGATTATGTGATATTTAATTGCTAACGTGGATTAATTGAAGTTATTTGAACTTAATTGCTTTGGTATGAATTCGTTTAACTTGAACGTTTAACTTTCCTTCACTTTGTATTTTGCTCGTTCTAGATTCGTATTTAATTCTGATTTTTTTGTGAATTCTTGATATGTGTTAATTATATGCTTTATGTACTCGTTTATGTGCTCGTTATATGTTTTGGTATTTGTTTTGCTTACCTTTTTGGGTTCGTTTTGGAGACGGGACCTAAAGGAGGCTAAAGAGCATTTAGCGCACCTTGGGTTCCGGGACGCGTATCTTGAGCTCGGGAATTCGGATTCGAATTCCGTCACCTCCGTTGAACTCGTTTCGATGATTCGGGTTTAATGGGACAAGCCTCACATTTTTCTAAGCTCATTAAGGCCTTCGAATTTCACCCGTAACGAGCCCCTTATGCTTGAGAGACACCTTTTGACTCAATAAAGTCTTTGTGGACCCCACTTAAACCTTAACTAAGCCTTAACCATAAGTTATACCTTGAGTTGAGCCCTCTCTTGCCCTTTTTCTGTTGGAAACCGAGCAATACCTCTCTCTCTCCCACCAAGAACCGATCAGCACAAGGAAATAGAAGAAGAAGAAAACCCCTTTGTCCATTTTCTTGATTTTTTGAGCTCAAATCTTCACCCAAGCTTCTCAAATTTGAAAGGTGAGTTCATGGTTGTCATCTACTCTCTCTCTTCTCTCTTTTATTTGCTCTTGAGTTCATTTCCATGGTTAATTGATGAGATATAGCAAGCATGTGAATAGTAGATATTGGGAGAATTTGTTGGATTCTTGCTCCATTCTTGTTTCCTTGAGATTTGATGATGATATTATGCTCCTAGGACTTGATTCTTAGCATTTATTACATTTCCTTACTTGGTAGTTGGAGTATGAGTGTTTGGTCATAATTGGGTTCTTGAGTTTGGATGTTTGAGCTGTTTACATTTTTTTGTACCGAGATACGGGGGTGTCTCGGTTTGCCCTTTGTTGGTGACACGGGCGTGTCACCTTCTGGATTCCGTTGTTCGCCTGCTTTACTGAGACACGGGGGTGTCTCAACTTTCCCTTCCAGGGAGGCACGGGCGTGTCCCCTAGGAACTCTAGTTTTTCGCCCATCTTTGCTTGGTTTTGCTTCCTTTCCGTTGCTTCTTGTTGATCCTTCTGGCCTCGTTTTGGTGTGTATGCATGAACAACTTGTTATATTTTGTGTTAAGCCTTATGTTATGAATTTGTGCTTTGATTTATCTCCTCGTTTATGATGTATGTCCGTAAATGCATTGAATACTCGTAAATGGTCTAAATGTGGATTCATTTCATATCATTTGCATCATAAACATACATACGCATGTATTGAGCGTCAATGTGGTTCATATTGAGTCTAAGAGTGTTCCTTATTGTTTGTCTTGTTCAGAGGATCTCCCTGTAGAGGACGAACTTGCTCCGTAGGTGTCCGGTTGTCACACTTTTGTCTCCACTACGTTCGTTGACAAGGTGAGGTTTTTGTTCTTTTAGTTACTCGACCTATAACCCTATTTGATTTGAAACCTCGCATGCGAATACGTATAATACATTGTAAATAAGTGTATGATACATATGTTGCGGGACTTCTCCCATTTATTATAAGAGTTTAAAGCGTTTTGTATAAGTATATAAGCTATTTTGCTTTCATTTGAAAAGTTTAGTTTTGTGCAAGTGTGCGTGTGTAAGCGAGATGTAGCTTTGAAAGATAAGCTTTGAAATATGTTTGTGTGACTTTCGTGATCTGTTTGGGCCCCGGAGTGTGGTATGGTAATCTCGGGACGACCGTGGGGTCGCCAAGCTCTTCCATCAACACTTCCATTTGAGAGTCTCACCCAACCTTGGGAGGTTGAGGAAGGGTGTTTCTCTTGAGCCGACGGAGGCAACCGCCGAAGGTTTCAAGGTAGTGATTAAACCTTGTCTCGTCTGTGTATGTGGATAGTTAGGGCCGATCAACCCTTCTATCAACCGGTGTTGGGGATGGATTCTGATTTGTTTTGTTTTGCTTTGATCTTCGTATATGGAAGTTGGGATGTGTGTGACTCGTACTCGCCGAGTTGGTTTAGCTTTGTATGATCTATGGAGCGAGAGTGGATTCTTAATTCACCTAAAACTTGGAGTTTGGCTTTTGGCCTTGTACCTTTCCTTTAACATATATATATATATCTATATCACGGGAATTAATTTGGCTTGCAAAAACCACTCTCTGTTCAAGGATTCTTCCGTTTTGATTAAATGCTTTGCTCTATATATATCTATATATATCTGAGGTGCGTGAGTTAGCCCTCTCACTAGTCACTGGGACTAACCCTCGTTGTTGTTTTCCCTTTTCCCTTTCTTTTGAGTTTGCAGGTTCTTCCGAGTCAAGCTAGGCGGCAAGTGTCTTTTGGGTTTACTTGTGGTATAGCTTGGGTCTTCATGCATCGTAGTGGATTTTCCTTTTCCTTACTTTAAGCATTTTGGATTATGTATTCGGTATACACTTATGCTATTTTGGCCGTGATGGCATTGTATATTTTGTATAAGAACTAGCATGAATGGTTGACCCTTCCCCATTTTGATATATATGTGATCTTGGGAATTTTGTTAGCTTATAAATTGCTTCCGCTACTCTGATTTTAAGTTTCACAGTTCTTGAGGGTCTAGGTCGCCTAGCGAGGGTGTGGGTTTTGTGTGTCTCCCGTTCGCTATGGTTTGATATGGGTGCAAACTTCCATTTCGTTACTCGTGTTGGACCTTAGTGCGGGGGATGTGGCATCCTTGGCTCCGGGGTGTTACAGATATCTTAAATGCTTTGATTATGTGATTGAAGCTCGCTTGCTAATGTGCAATTAATTAAAGTGATGTCTTATGTAAATTACACTCGTATATACTAATTATGTATGTTTGATAATTGTTAAGATTATGAATACGTGTTCCTTGATCTTTCATGATTTATGTAATTAAGTTTATACTTATCTATGACCTTTTGTGCAATCTATATACTCTATTTGGCTATGACATATCATGATATGTATATTAGAATCATGCTTGCATGCACGTATCTCATGTTAAGCATGATACTTCACCGTGCGTCGTGTTAAGTGGCTTTTCGGGTCAAGTCTTAACTGTGGAGTATGTGTGTATGTCTTGTATAGGTGGTAAGCCACCGAAGGTCAAGTGCTTGTTGCTCGTTTGGTCAACTTGTTCTTGGTAACTTTGGTCAAGGTGAGGAGTTATATTATTAAAATGTTTCCAAACTGTGGACAATACCGTATATCCTTTATGATTTGTTTTCAATATCCGTTTTCAAAATTATATATAGGCTTTATATATGCCGGTTTTTGTAGCTTGGCATACCTAATTAGTTGCTTATTGAAAATGGTTTGCAAGTAAAGTATGAATCTTGCTATACGGAATAGGTACCCAAAATATTTGGTTTTGAAAGGATATATATATATGTATGTGTTTCGTGTAGCGAGAAGTTTTGGAACCATGTGACATAGGTTGCATGGAGGTTTGTACCTTGCAGGGACGCTTGCTAGGTTGGATTTGATGAGCTCAGGGGATGGAGTAAGTGGTGATTCCGGGAAAGCAAGGGCTGACGGTTGACCCCTTATGAAGTTTCCATGTTTTGGACGAGCATTGCTAAGGCTTCGACAGAGTGTTCGGGGCTGAAGTGATCTCGGGAGATGTTGGGAGTCATGGACCCACTTCTCAACTTTTTTTTGGACCGACCTTTGGGGGTACGCACCCTCGGCATCACAGAGTAATGGATGGATTGGTTTGGTTTGTTTGTTTTGGGAGTTTGGATGGAGTGCTCATTCTCGCCGAGCCGGTTTATCATAGTTTGTGATCGGTTGTTTTGAAAACCCTTGCATTGATTTTGAAAAGTTAAACGAATTATGAACGCCTTTGATATAGCATGCATTGTACCCTTTTTATCATATTCCTTATATTATATCCTCACCGGTTCCTTTTGAACTGACTCTTCAACCTTTGTATTGTCTGTAGGTTTCTGGAGTCTTGCTAGGCGGTGTGTCGTAGAGTCTTGGCTCGTAGAAGTTGTGTCGAGTCTGTATTTACTTTATGTTTATGTTTGAGTATGTTATGACGGTTCTTCGCAATTGTTGGCCTTAGCGGGGTTTATGTTTATGTTGAGGACATTATATTCTTGTATGAATTCCATTTATGAAATTGTACAGGTTGGGATTGTGATGATCCAAAGATATTTTGATATATTAATTGTCGGGACAATTGCTTAGGTAGTTGAACCCGTATTTATTATTTTGTTTCGGGACAGGTGCCTAGGAAGTGGAACCCGTATTTATATTATTTCTTGTCGGGACAGGTTACATGCTCTTTAACCCATTGAATTGTGTGATGCATGATTGATCTTGAAAATTGATGATTAATGGAATTATTCTGATGGCATGATATATGTTCGTGGAAAATTTTTATGCTCGCTTCCGCATGTCTGTTGCTTTCTTTACGGCACGTTGAGTCGAGTTATTTAGGTACCACCTAGCCAGGCTGTTCATCCGTCACCATTTTCTTTGGGAACGGCGCGTATATGGATGTCAGTTTCATATACGAGCTAGACTCTTAGCGCGGGGTAGGATGTGATTGCCGTCCGCAGGGGCGTTACACCCATGCAAGCTATAATCCTTTGTGAGGTTTTGAAACATTTCCCCAAGTGGGTGAAAGCAAAGAAAACAACGCTCGGGATTATAACCATCGATTTTGCTAATCATTACTTTCATGAGGTCATTACGTTAGCCCGGCGAGTGGGCGAATTCTCCAACCTTTACCTCATGTGTGCATTATCTATTCATTCATTCATTAATGATCATATAACATTCATTCGTTCATTACCTTTCATAATCACTCATTCTTTCATTCATAATCATTTACACCTTCTTCCTCCATTTAGAACGCATCCTTGGGTTGAGGTGTACCCTCCCGCCCAACGATATTATCCGTCTGGCTGCCGTCTACCTACCCACTAGGGGTTTTGCTCTTGCTGATATGTACCATCCCACGGTACTCGTCCTTTCAATCATTATGGCCAGTGAGGTTTATGACTCTCCAAAGGCCCGGTTCCCCATTCCTTGCTAACCTCCTACCGAGGACCGGTATTGCTGTAGTTTTGGTGGAACTAATGCACGGGGATTTCTGTGATCCCAAGCTTCCCTGGATAGCCACGTACACATAGTCCTAGGGCCCCCATTCATTGTGATAAGTCAATTCTCACCAAAACATTTGGTAGGGATTCATAAAAGAAAGATTTTGCGTTGAAAACATTGACTCGTTGAAAGACTCGATATATATATATACATATATTGATATACTTTTGGCTGAAATCTTGCACATTAGGTATATCGGGTTCATTTATAACTAATAGAAGAAAAACCCACCTAGCTACACTTTATCGAGCACAACCAGAGAGAAAGGAAATTGAAGATAGCCTATGAACCCAGCACGTCTTCACCCTGGAGAAAACTGTACAAAAAGACAATACAGTGTGTTCATGATACTCAAGACTCCATATAAACCATTTACGATGCATGACAACTGCAATAAACGTGATATGAAGTGTATGAATAGAATAATCATGTGATGGAGGTGTGCATATGTGCAATCAAGGTCACGCAGTCAGATAATCAAATTATTCATTCAATTCATGAAAAATTGATATTCAGTCGTGGTCATTCATTCATTCTATTTCATTTACGACTCGATTCATACGTTAATTCAAAATTAGGCTTCACATATTTATATCAAATAATCCAAGAATCAATTTCATATCATAGCATAAAGGTTCATATAACATCTAATATTCATATCGAAGCTCATAAAATACGGAAAATGGACATGCAATTCAATACACAAAGCAAGTATCATACATTCAAGAAAGCAGGGGAGACACGCTCGTAGTACAATTAGGGGGACGGGCGTGACCCGAGGCAGTAGCCTAGTCCCCTATTCTGACACGGGGGTGTCACAAGCATATTTCTAAGTGAGACATGCCCGTGCCTCGGTACAAAAGGTTTCCTTCAAAAAATGGCTAGTGACACGGGTGTGTCACATTTCATGCGTTAAGGCCGACATGCCCGTGTCCTGCTCCAGTCACCATCATCTTCAAGAATTTTCTGGTGCAACACACACGAACACACACTTGTTTCCCCTATTTTCGAACAACCTACAACCAAAACACCAACTTGACATGGAAAAGCATAAAACTCATCACAAAATTTAGGAAAAACATGTATTTCAACCTCCCAAACAAGAATTCATGCAAATATGTTGGAAATTCTCATTAAACTCCAAGTTTTCAAACTTCAAGCTCAACCTTCATTAATAGAAACTTAAAGATTAATCAACCTTCACTTAATCCATGCTTGTCGAAGTGGTAAGGAAGTTAAAATAATCATGTTTCATGCATAAAAACACAAGATAAACCATGGATTATCAAATAACAAAAATCAAGCTTTCATCTTCGTTATTCATGATTTTTTTCAAAGTCCAAGAATTCCTAACTTAAATCATGCTTTAGATGGATGAAAAGATATAGGGAGATGAGGAGATTTCAAATCATATCTTACCTTGAAAGAAGAATGGATGAAAGTTACACTTGAGCTCAAAGTTTGCTTGATCAAAATGGAGTTTCTTGGAGCTTCTCTTCCTTTCTTGGATGATGATGTTGATCGAGCAAGTTTAAAGGGAAAAGAAGGATACTCTCAACCCTTAAGGTGGAGAAATGGGTCAAATACGGGTCGAACCGAGTCCAGAAGTGGTTAAAACGTGTAGGGTTGAGTTATAAGAATCATATTAGCTGAAATTCATCTCGTCGGAGGTTCAAACGACATCGAAAAGATATGAGGTCAATTGCATTGGGTCCGAGTGGTCGAAATGAGCCCATTGCTATAGACGGATATTGGTTCCAAGGTCTCGAGCTCAAGATATTCGAAAAACCGTTTAGGGTTGCCTATTATTCAAATAGATCCCTAAACTTTCAAAAAGTGGCAATTAAGCCCAAGGCTTACTTTCAATCAAGTCCATAACTTTCAGATAAGTTGCAATTACACCCTTGGCATGTGTAAATCATACAATTCCATAAAATTGACATAAGATTCATGTAATTTCATAATTTTACAAGTCCGAGCATATACTCACATTCCAAATCAAAGCACAAACACATTTTTAAACAATAATTCAAATTATAAGTGAATGCAAACGTATAAATTAAAATCATTTAAAACATAAAATAAATATACACGTGTCGGTTACCTGTACGTATGAAAACGCGGGGCGTTACAACCTCTCCCCCCTTAAAAGGGACCTGTCTTCAGGTCCACTGCCTCTAGTACTGGACTCTAAGCAAAACCTTCCCTTGTTCATCCTACGTGGGGTTAGCAACTCCCCAATAGGAAATAGTTTGGGTTAGGTCTTCAAACAAAAAAGGGTCTTCATTTCCCAGGGTCATGATTCGATGTTGGGCATTCTATCCAACCTCAAGAGGCATCAAAATCTCCATAGCCGTTGTTTAATCACGACCCTCGTTTCATCGTAAAACTTTAAACACATGAGAAATAAGTAGCCGCCGGAGGCAAGCTAAACAGGTAGCAAGTAATAACGAGAGAAAACCCATCTCTCACATAACAACGAGAGAACCCAGTCTCTCAAACAACAATTAGAGAACCCCATCTCTTATAAGCAACGAGAGAACCCCGTTTCTTGAACAACAATGCAAGAGAGTCTCCACTACTCTCGAGGAACACAACCCACTCAAAATAATAACATGAGCAGGAAGTAGCAAAGTATCAATTACAATAATTTACAATCACAATAACCATACAGGGAGCAGGTAAAGATTATCAATTACTTCAATTATAAATCACACTAGACGAATAATATAGTTAGCGATCAACGCACATAGCCTCAAGAGTTATTTGAATTAAAATTTGCATGTATGTATATGCTATGGATGCTTTGTGTACCGTGGTAAGGAATTTGGAGTTGAAAATTTTATGGCCTAATTGTATGGTCTGATCCAGAAATTAGCTCGGTTGATCCTATTCTTGATTCTATTCTGACTCTTACCCCCTGATTACCTTATTTAGTTTAGTGAATTTCTTGGGATTCAATTAAACCCTTAGAATAACAATCACTATTTTCTTTGATTCCTTATCATCATCCTGCCAATTATCTCTTGGTACAACCAACTCTCTAATTAGTCGAACTCTGACTCCTCCCTACAGACTTTTGAAATATTCATCCCTTGGTCAAATTCAAATCTCCATCTGTGCCAATACCGGAATCTATTATACGTAAGGTTAACCACTTTCTACGACCGTTTTAAATTCAATCCCAATTCCTAGGGTAGTCACTACCACGGTTTGCTTCTTCACGAAGCCTTTCCCCAACCAAATTGAGGCTATTGGTTCCCAAAGTTTGAATCAGTTTTTATTTTTTTATATCCTTCCTCTTTTCTTTTTCTTTTTTTTTTTGGACTATCCCTTCCTCCTCTTCAAGCCTGTAAGTGTACATTTGATTCTGGCCCCCTTCGATTCCCTAACCGAAGATAAAGCCTTCTTGATGATCCTGATGTTTAATCTAAGTCCTTCAATAATTACCCCCTTTGGATTCCTCACATCGTAAACCTTTCCAGGTTATCATAGAAAAATGACTGACAGCTTAATCAGGTCTTATTTTGTTGTGTGTTATCTGAACTTCTCCCATACTTAGTTGAAATAACTTCCTCGGACACCTTTATGAACTATGATAACCTAATCCAGCTTTCTTTTCCCAGAGTTGACATAGAAGTCCAGCAGAAACACATTCATGATTCCCTCATCTTCAGAATTTAAATTTCATACATATGAATGCCCAATGAACCAATCTCTTCCATACCCCGTAGCCATCTTCAACCCGAAATGAGTGGTTCGACTTTCACCTTGAGGGTTTAACTGATGTGGCAGTTTTATTCTTTTCCTATCACCCTCATGAGGACTTTCATGTACCCCACGGCTCACTTTTCCATTGTTCCTACTAGAATACTTCTTCGAGCATAACTGTGAATTTAAATTTGTCTTTCAGTCGTGCTCTTCCCCTTAAAAATTTCTGCCTTCACCGGTCGAACTTTATTCTTCATCCCTTAATCGGAATTCTTGATCTCCCTTGGCCGGGTAGTTCATCATTTTCGGTGTCCAAATCACGCATGTATGAATCCTCAAATGAACCAACCTCTTTGATCTCCCCGGAATGATCAATTCTATTTAAGAATTATATTTGGTGTATTACTCCCATTCACTTTGAAGTGATTAATTAAAATAGAATCCTGAATCCTTTGCTTTCTGAGTTCCCTTAAATCCAAACCTCTAATTTCTTGTCTTGTCCTAACGGGTAGCCCGAAGACAACTGCAGTTTCTAATTTCTGAAATTTCGTTCCCATCTCTGTTTTAACCCCATTACCCAAAACATTCTTCTTCAACTTGGTTCGGTTAGACTTTGATTGAAGTGGTAGTTGAAATATTAAACGGAGAAAGCTTCCTAACAAGTAAGAACTAAAACGATGCATGTTGGGTTAAGGTGATAAATGCATGTAATAGATATTCTCAACAGGGGAGATACAACATCAAATCAACAATTATAGCATCAACACATAATTCAACAAAGGAGTATGCTACAACAAATTAACAACTATGATATTAAAGTGCATAAGATAAGGATTTAAGTAATCCAAAATGATGTATGATGCACGTGCTATGAATGCAGTGAACCTGTCACCGTAGTAATGGTTTTAGCACGACATCTTGTCCTTCGATTTCGATGTTGCGAGTATAAGGGGTAAAGTTGAGCATTGTTCGATAATTGGTGATGCTTTCCAATCCTTGCTTGCTTCCTTGTATCACCATATCCTGAAGTCCCGAGAAGATGATACAGCTCAAATTCTTCAAGACTCCTTGTCATCTCTGTTTTGCACCCATCCGTTGATCCATGCTTGTAATCATATCAATTGAGCTTCCTTACTTGGCCCCATTAGGAAATCGCATTATTGATGACTCCCCATTCCACACACCTTAGTCGGAAGATTTTTAACACACAATAGATCTGGTTCCGTACCTGATACCATCTTTCAACTTCTTAATTTGGCCTTCCATTTTAATTAAAGACTTCAACCTTGAGGATCTCGATGATGAACTTTGAGGGGCCCAATCTTGCATTAAGTGTCTTCATGAGTTGGCAATTAAAAATCCCACACCTATACCATTGTCCCACGTATCCTTTGGGTTGGTGGTTGGGTCCCCACAACGTACCTATATTGATGATCTTCAAGATTTGTAAAAAGAGTTGAGTTGATGAACTTCTTCGCGGCCCAAACCTTCTATCACGATGTTGAGTAATGAGATATATTTCCATTTTATAAGCCATGGAGATTAATCAATCGGCTTTGAAATCCCGATGCCTCCGTAATTCCATCATTGGTTTGATAGAAATAACTCGTGATTGAGATTAGTAGGAGCTTTGAGACGTGATAATATTTTACAATCAAAACTCAACTCAAATATCGATTCATGTGGGTTAGTATATGCTTATGGCACATATTTAATGCAAAATGCAACACATAATCGAAACTTTAAAGTAAAACAAGTTCAACATGTAAAATTTTCAACATTTTGCCTCAAATACCATCAATTACGGTCAAGAACCAATGCAATGCACACGTTGAGAGGTTGTGCCTATGCCGTTCGACCTAAACTAACTCAACACGACACGAGAACTCCTGTTTTACAACCTGGAGCTCTGATACCACTTAAGGATGTAAGCGTGTGACGCCACATCCCCCGCACTAAGACCCGACCCGCATATGAAATGGGTAATCCATACACGTGCCAGATCAGAGCGAACGGGGACTCACTCACTCACTATGCTAGGCGGGAGCTAATTTTGAAACCAGATAAACAATACACAAAAACAGCAACAGTAAGTTAACATGAGCAAAAGCATTAATATTTATTAACATAATCAATGAGTTCAGGGGCTCGAATTTAATTAACATTTAGCGGTCACAAGTGTTCAGAATCATAAATAACAGTTAAATGATATGAGTGTAGTGAAAGTAAAACTATACACGATTCTAGAGACCCTACTGACTCGAAACCCCGCCTAGCACTCCAAAACCTACAAGAAAACTGAAAATAAACCGGGTTCAGTCTTTAAGAGACTGGTGGGTATAAAACAGGGCTTATACATTAATAATACGGGATTTAAACACACACACATGCAAGCTATAATCCTATGCGAGGTTTTAAAACATTTTCCCAAGTGGGTGAAAACAAAGAAAACAACACTCAGGATTATAACCATCGATTTCTTTATTCAGTACTTTGATAAGGTCATTATGTGAGCCCGGCGAGTGGGCGAATTCTCTAACCTTCACCTTGTGTGTGCATTATCTATTCATTCATTCATTAATGATCACATAACATTCATTCATTCATTACGTTTCATAATCATTCATTCATTCATTCGTAATCATTTACACCTTCTTTCTCCGTTTAGAACGCATCCTTGGGTTGAGGTGTACCCTCCCGCCCAACGATATTATCCGACTGGCTACCGTGTACCGACCCACCAGGGGTTTTGCTCCCGCTGATGTGTGTACCTTCCCACAGTACGCGTCCTCTCAATCATTATGGCCATTGAGGTACATGACTCCCCAAAGGCCTGGTTCCCCATTCCTCGTTAATCTCCTAGCGAGGGTCGGTATCACCGTAGTTTTGGTGGAACTAAAGCACGGAGATCGCCGTCAGCCGAAGCTTCCCAGGATAACCACGTACACATAATCCCAGGGTCCCCATTCATTGTGATCAATCAATTCTCGTCAAAACATTTGGTAGGGATTTATAAAAGAAAGCCTTTATGTTGAAAAAATTGACTCGTTGAAAGACTCGATATATATATATATAGATATAGATATACTTTTGGCTGAAATCTTGCACATTAGGTATATCGAGTTAATTTATAACTAAGAGAAGAGAAACTTACCTGGCTACACTTTATCGAGCACAACCAGAGAGAGGAAATTGAAGATAGCCTATGAACCCAATACGTCTTCGCACTGGACAAAACTGTACAAAAAGACAATACAGTGTGTTCGTGAGACTCAAGACTCTATATGAACCATTTACGATGCACGACAATTGTAACAAACGTGATATGAATTGCATGAACAGAATAATCATGTGACGGAGGTGTTCATATGTGAAATTAAGGTCACGTAGTCAGATAATCAAATTATTCATTCAATTCATGAAGAATTGATATTCAATCGTGGTTATTCATTCATTCCATTTCATTTACGACTCGATTCATATATTAATTCAAAATTAGGCTTCACATATTTATATCAAATAATCCAAGAATCAATTTCATATCATAGCATAAGGGTTCATATAACCTCCAATATTCATAACAATGTTCGGAATAGTGCCCTAGAAAGCTTGCATGCTTTGGGACTTTCCCTATATCACAGATAATCTTTGAATAATATACGAATGGTAATAATCACAGGCGAACACTTCTTATGTGCGAATACGTGTTTTGTGTGTTTCCATTGCGTGCCCATATCTAGAACTCCCTTTTTCCAATGAGGCCATTAATGTAGCACCCAGAGAGCGGGCCACCACATCCCCCCGTACCTAAACCCGAACCCGCATATGAAGTGGGAAGTCCATACACGAGCCCAAGTCTAAGCGAACGGGAGACCACACACTCACTTGGCTATCGGAGCTAAAACTAAACCAGAGCGCACGACAAATAAGACAAATAGAGTTCTAGAAATATAAAATTCCCAAAATTAGATATACATTAAAAGACCAAACATACATAACCATAACAATTCATATCTCCAAAACAAAAATTCATAACATAATTAATTTATTAAATATATGACAAAATGAATGCAGTGCACCTAGCACGATCTAAACCAAAAAATGAGACTCGAACGACCCACTTCTCCGCCTAGCTCGTGCTCAAAAGACCTGCAAACTAAAAGTGGGAAAAGAAGAGGTGTTAGTCATATCTCGACTGAGTGAGGGGGCTAACGCACACCCACACACTATGCATATATAGAGCAAAGCACGTAAAATATAAAGGTTATGAACCGGGAATAGGTTTTACATACCAAATCATTTTCAAATGGCATTACATATCATATATGTATACATTACATTATTAAAGACTCTATACCCGTTCCACAATCCACCCAATTCATTAAGCTCGACGAGTACGAGCATCCACCATTACTTCTCATTACATTACATTACATAAAACAGAAATCACATTCAATCCTCCCCTTCGGTGATGGAAGGGTTGCGCGACCCTAACAATCCACTAGTAAATTCCTCGAGGGGCTATTAACCGACACGAGTGCCATTATAAATTCCTAGAGGGGTAGCTAACCCACACGAGTCCTCCCCGGTTCATTCTGAAGGCATCAAGAGCACCACAACTTCCCCAACCTCCCTAGGGTCGTACGTAGTACCTTGGATGGAGAGTGTACAGGGGTTATAATCGGCGACCCCATGGCCGTCCCAGGTCTCCCTTACCCACGTCTCCGGGGCCCAACATTACCATTACCTTACCTTACCTTACCTTACCTTTCATTGTATTCTCGCTCATTACAAATCATTAACATTACGAGCATTAGCATGCTCGGGAATAAAATTCACATATCATAAATTCATAATTCACAAGAATTCACATCGTAGTTCCAATTAAGGCATTTTCTTGACATTTAAATCATATATTTCATTTTATTTAAAATAATTCATATAAGAAACAATTAAAAATAAATATGAATGCATCAAATAAAATGAAATTAAATACAAATACGGAAAATAAACTCACACGTAGTACAAACCTGTACGTGCGAATGAGCGGGGTGTCACAGTTAAGAACTTTGTCATTATGGGAATAACACATGAAATAAGTTCCTAACTTCATAGGCGAGGATTAGAAACTTCTCCAAGTCAATGAGGCCGACAGACAGTGGGAGTGTCGACTTTGCTTCTGTTGAGACTTGTGTAGTTGTGTCCTTAAGAAGGATCATCCCGTTTCATTGGGTGTTAAATGCATAAGTTTACGCGTACACAGTACACAAGGGTGCTTGTTATAAGAACAAGTTCACTGAGAGTGCCCCATGTCAGAAGATTCCTAAATGGGAAAGGACGTTACTAGAACTTCCAGATTAGGAAATATCTCACATGTCAATGACGTGAGGATTTAATCCTTAGACTTGAGATTCCACATTGTCTCAAATGAGCTAACTCTGTAATCTTTGATATACGCTCAAAAGGGGGGTCACCATATAGACACCTGAACCACGGCCTATGTTGGGGTTACACAAGTGGCATATGAGAATTGTTGGAATCAATAAAGGACCTACACTTGTTGTAGGCAAGATGATCTCTTATTACACAAGTCATTCATGTTCCATCCTAATTCATTACACAAGTCATTCATGATCTCTCATTACACAAGTCATTCATGTTGTAGGACCGCACGTGAGGCACCACATCCCCCGCACTATGGCTCAACACGAGTAACGAAATAGCTAATCCGCACTCATATCAAACCATAGCGAACGGGAGACAAACATAAAAACCTTCCTAGGCCAGGCGGAGCTAGACCCTGCAATGATAACCAATCAACAAAATATAATGCATAGCAAAGCCAAAGTTCAATCATACAAACCATAAGTAGAATTTGGGCTCTTCAGGCTTCTTTTAAGTCATAGCAAATCCCAGTAAAATCAATTCAATAATAATTTCATAAATATTCAAATTCAGGATACCATAGGATCGAGTCAGACATAATTCCAATACATGAGTGAGTGCAGAGACACTCCTAACCTAACTTGACCAACTTAAAGACTCCAAACACCTCCGCCTAGCCCGAAACTCCAAAGTCAAACCTGTACACTAAAAGAATGGGGAGGGAAAGGGTCAGTCTCTAGAAGACTGAGTGAGCAGGAGCGATATACATATAAAAACATGCACATGCAAGTCATAAATTCCGGACAAGGTTTTATTTGAACTTAGTTCCCAAAAAGGGCAAGAGAATGATTAATCAATGTTCGGATTTTATGACTAATCATATTAATTCATTACATTCATAAATCATACATAAACATAAGGCTCGGCGAGTGAGCGTGCACAATCTCCAACCAAACTCCGACCGTGTACGACAAATATCATTAATATGTTGATTAGGTGTTCATGCGATATATCATAATACATGCAGACCATATATTATAAATCATATTCGTTTGGGCAATCCGTGTCCCGGCCTTCCCGCACGGTGCATAAACATAACATAACATAACATAAATCATAAATCAGTTCCAACCTTCTTCCTCCGGGTGGTGGAAGGGTTAGCAAGACCCGACCACCTCATACATGGGCCAATGGGGTTTCATGACTCCCCCAAGGGCACTCAGCTCCCATTCCCCGCTAAACCTCCTAGCGAGGGCCGGTATCGCCGTACATAAGTTGGAACTAGTATATGGGATCCCCGGCAGCCCTTGCTTCCTCGGTTAGCCACATATACTAAGTCCTGGGGCCCGAACAATCATAAATCATAAATGTGTCTCGCCAAACATTTCAATTCATAAGTACATAACATAACTCATAAATCATTTGAAAAGGTTTTACTCGATCAATCTTTACTCGATCGCTTTACTTTAAAAAGTAACATATATATATAATCGTATGGTTTTGGCCAAAGCTTTTCACATAAGGGTTGTAGGGTTTGTTACATAGCTAGAACAAAACCACCCTCACCTGGTACAAGACGAAACAAGGATACGAGTTACCAAGTGCCCGAAGGATCAAGACCTCTCCAGCCTGGAGATAAACTGTACCAAAAGACAACATGAGGTGTTCGTGAGAATATCATGTCATGAAAATGTTCATGTGCATTATTAAGGCATTTAACTCATATATCCAAGTCATTCACTCATTCATTCATTTTCATTCAAATTCATCAATTCATATCTCCAATCAAATTAATTCAAGAATTCAAATAGGAGCATAGAATATATTCAAGCTCTCCCAAAATGCTACTACATATTTCATATTACATAAGATAGCATATTTCCAAGGTTTGACAACAAGAAGGAATCATATGATATAGAAAATGAGTTACGCGATTCATAAACGACATATAAACACACATAAACGGCATTAAGCAAAAGCATGCCTACAACTCATCCAAAAGCTATGAAATTACACCATAATGCTCCCAACATATAGAAAAACAAGTTCATAGTTCAACACTAAAGGAGATAAAGCCATTAAAGAGGTGAAACAAATCAAAAACCGAAAAGGAAGCAACAAGGACTGCGCAAGGGAAGGGACACGGGGGTGTCACCTTCCTTAGCTAAACTGAGCCACGACCGTGGCTCAGTACAGACCTGCCCAGAAGGTGTGACACGCCCGTGTCTCACACTTAAGTGTAAATGAGACACGGGGGTGTCACGGTACAGAACTTAAAACGTTCACAGAGTTTTTCCGGCAAAACTGATCTCATACCAAATCAATCCAAAAGCATACCAAATCAACTCCAAATGCTATGAAACTTAATATACAACATATTTAGCATGTTAGGAACATTTTTCATTTAGAGTGTAAAGGCTAAATCACACGTTAAGATCATCTAAATCATGCAGCAATACTGGGTCGCCAAAATCGCACATAAAAGCCCTATTGGTTCAATCAGCCATGATCAAGTACTTAGGGGTTGAATTTGGATCTGAAACCTTGGGGAATGCATGCTAACATACTAAACAACTAATATACATCATATATATGCAAAATGGTACAATTTAAAGCACATTAGGGTGACCAACAACCACACAATTGCAACAGCAACAAGTCTGTCATGAAGCATGCATAAAAACAGGTCATGTATTTCGGTTTTGAGGCTTAAAATGGATCCAAATACTTAAAACATGAATGTTAACATATAGAGCAATGAGTGTACATAATATCCATGCAAATTCACATGAAAAGAAGATCATTTGGTCAAGCAACAAAGCAAAATGAACAGCAGCAGTTTGAAAAACAGGGGAAGCAGTTTGATCATCAAGTTTGGAGCTCCATATCTCATAATTTCATCAAAGGGTCAAGAGATAAAATCCTCCTAATATCATATACTATCAGTTAGGAAAGAAATAGGTCATGAAACAAGCTCATATGATCATGTATAAGCAAGAAAATCAGCTACACAAGCAAATAGGTCACAAGAGCAAAAATCCCTAAAAGTTCATACCAAACTCATCACTCAAACCCTAATCAAATCTGATCCAAATCATGATGTAAGTAGATGAAATCAAGCATAATAGAGTAGAGAAGACATAAATATTCATACCTTGAAGATTAGAAGAAGAAGGGAGGTGATTTGAGCTCCAAAATCACAAGAATGGCCAAGGGTTTTTCTTCCTTTTTCTCTCTTCCTCTATCTCGATCAGTTGCAGCAATGAGGGGAGATATTTGGCTCGGTTTTCAGAGGTAAAGGGAAAATAAAGAGCTTAACTCAAGGTACATAAGTCATGGTTTAAGGTATGGTTAGGTTAGAGGAGTGTTAAGGGTCCCACCATGAAGACTAGTCAACAAAAGGAGCTCTTCTTGCACGAGTTGCTCGTTACGGTTGGATTTCGGAGGTCTTAATGATTTCAAAAAGGTATGAGACTTGCTCCATTATCTCCGAATCATCGATACGAAGGCAACGGAGGTGTTGGAATTCGAATCCCAATTCCCGAGCTCAAGATATCACGTACGGAACCAAGGGTGCGCTAATTGCTCGTTAGCCCCCGATTTGGTTCCACAATCAAAATTAAATTCGTTAACACGTCAAATGAATCCGAAAACATAATCCGAGCATATAGACATGTTCATAACACACATATTTACGACATATTAAATTTTCACGACATTTCGATATCATTACATATAAGAACGAAGCACAAATAAAACACTCATGCGCATGAATGAATTCATAACGTTATAAATTTAATTACTAAAACTTAAATTCCTTTTTAAATAAATTAAAGCCAACTAATAACATGTTGAAATTAATTAACAGAATTACCAAAATAGTTAAGGTAACATGAAACCTTAATTAAGAAATTAAACACTAAATATCAAAGTAGAATAAAATGAATTAAATTAAAATAACAATAGTTTACAGTTTAAATCAAATATAAACATTTATAAACAATTAATCATATAAATAAATAATTAAATCGCGCCATTTATAAACAAATACGTCACATTATTATTACTGAAAAACTGGGGCGTTACAATCTCTCCCCCTTAAAAAGAATCCGTCCTCGGATTCACAACATGCCTGAAAACAAACAAGGAGAGATTCCCCGTCTCTCTCGAGCAACAAGGAGAGAGCCCCGTCTCTCGCAAGCAAAGAGAGTACCCCGTCTCTCGAACAAAAATAAGAGAATCCCCGTCTCTTATAAACAAGAGAGAGCACCCCGTCTCTCGACCGAAAATAAAGCAAGGAAGTCTCCAATACTCCCAAGCAACTCACGCAAATCCAAATTTAAAATCACGTAAGGCACCCAAAGCAAGTAATAGATGTCACCCACATTGATTATCAATTACTCCAAGTAACTTAACACGATAAGAAATTGGAGCACATAACAAAGAAATTATTTGAATTAAATTTGCATGAATGCATGTATCATGAATGCTATAAGTACCGTTCACCGTAGTTTGCAAAATTCAGATTTGTGAGTTGTCGTTGTCCAAGGTATGATCTGTCCCGAATGTAACTCAGTGCCCCGCTAGTTTTGAACCTCTTCAGGGTTCCCCGGTGAAGCGATTGATAAATTCTTTAAGGAGTATATTCTTAGATCCTTTCTAACTTGTATTGCTACCCAACTTCTTCAATCCTTATCGGTGCTCAACATATCCCCGAGGATAACCACTCTAAGCAAACTTGATGATTCGATCCCGACCTTACGATGTTTATTCTTATGGTCTCTCTCAACACAAATCTTTTCCCACCTTCCGTTCCTATTGTCCGTTCATTCCCTTTTTCCCCACAATGTTATATTCGATAACTGGTCCCATATTTCTTTAATCAAAGACAGAAGGTTCTTGATGATTCTTGAAATTTGAAGTAATCTTCCAATTATCCTCCTTTTCTATTTGGTCTCTACTTAAGCTTCCTTCTGGATTACTGTTGATATAACTAATAACTAGATAATATTGTCTTGGACCCCTTCATACTTCATTGAATAAATCTTGATCGACACCATCCCCTTGTATGATAGCTTGATTCGGTTTTCCCCTTGTTAATTCTAACTTAGAAGTTCATAGAAACTCTCTTATGATTCCATCACCTCCAGATCAGAATTCCATACGTAGCTTCTCCCTTAACAGCTTAACCATAACCGCCGTCTTATTCATTCCTAATCACCACCCTCAGGACTCCCAGATTCTCCTTAATTTGCATCCTCGTCATTACTCCTAACATATTCATTCGAGCACCACTCCCATCCTCCAATTCACCTCTCGGTCGTGCTCTCCCCCTTAAAAATTTTTTTCTCTTACATGTCGAGCTCCATGAATCCTTCTTTCATTGAAATTTTTGCTGAGCCACTTCTGTTTCTTTAATTCGCTCATAAGGTTCAATTCAAACCCTTCAATAACTACTTCCTTCTAATCCCCAACTTTTCTCTTTCTTGCTTTTCTTGAAATCTAGACTAATTTAATCCCCTCTTGTATTTCCATTCTTCAACTAAAGGTAATCCCTTCAAGGATCGAAAAGGAGTTACATTATTTCCTAACCAATGCTCCCTTCTCTAGAAATTTTAGTTGAATTCGTTACTTGGCCTCTGAGATTAAGGTTTCTTCAAAACTCTTCAACTTAGTTTCTTCGGTGTAGATTGTGCTAGCTAAACTATGTGCCCGGAACTCCCAAGATATAACCCAACTATTCTTCTCGTCTTGATTCGAGTAAGCCTTGATCAAAGAATCGCTTGATGAGCAAGGTGGAGCCATTCCCTATCAATTAAACACTAAGCCATGCATGTTGGATTAACATGCCAATGCACATAGTAAACAATTAAAGATGCAACGATGCAACACGTTGGAGCAATCACATTAATTAAACATAAACATACATATAGATAAAGAAAGCAATTTATTTTAATTCGATGCATGATGCTCATGCGATGAATATGCAGAACCTGTCATCGAGGTGGTAAGCTTTTAGCTTGATGACGTGTTCCTCATTCCCATAATTGTAACTTTCTTTGGAGACATTGATAACTCCTTAGCTTTCCATGGTTTTCGAATCTCCCTAATCTGCTTCCATCCATTTGTATATCCCATGGCCCGAACGTGCTATTTTTGAACCCAAGGTCTTATTTGTCAATGGAGTTTACCCCTCAACGTACTTCCAAGCATCAACCTCCAAAGGTCATCCGAATCTTCATCTTGATGTGCTCTCCGGTTAAAGTTCCTTTAGCTTATCCTTTGTTTTCGATGTACGAGCATAATTCACCCATGATAACGCTTTCCATTCTTGCTTGCTTCTTGATGTCTCCATAAGGTTCTGAGAAGACGACACGATTTGTATTCCTCGATGCTCATAAGTATCTTTGCCTTGCGTCCATTTGTTGTCCCACGCTTATATTCATATCAAGTGAGCTTCCATAGTTGACCTCATAGTGAGCTTTATGATTAACGGCTCCCAATCCTTGCATCTGAGTTGAGTCGAACCCTTTTAACACATCTTGTATCCGATCCCTTGAAGCTTCCCAATTTGGTCTTCCAATCATCCAACCATTCCAGACTCGGAGCTTCAACGGTGAACCTTGGAGCATTTAATCTTGTATTAAATGTCTTCAAAATCGGGGTGGTGAAGAGTTCCACACCCCTCTCGTTGTCTCACGCATCCCTCAAGTTAGAACTTGAGTCTTTGCAATTCTTGTATGTTGAGAACCTTCAAGGTTCGTAGGTAGGGCATGATTGATGAACCTTCCCGTGATCCAAGCTTCTTCCCATGATACGAGCCATGATAGGTAGTTTCATTGTGCAAGCCGTGGAATTTGAACACTCGGCCTTCAAATTACTTTGTCAATTGTAGTTGGTGTGAATTGTAGTTTTGTTTGCATAATAGTAGCCTATATAAGAAAGATCAACTCAAATATGGATGCATGGAGATTAGTGTATGCTTATGGCACATAGTTAAATGAATCAATGCACATAGAATGCAAATTGCAACATTTAAAACAACTAAATGAGAGCGTAGATTGTATACATGTATTAAACAATTCCCAACAATTAGTATCAAATATTCATGCCAAATCGATGCAATGTACATATTAACAAGTTGTTCCTATGCCGTGCGACCTAACTGACCCAAACACGACTCAAGAACACCGGTTTTGCAACCGGGCTCTGATACCACTTAAGGATGTAGCACCCCGCACGTGAGGCACCACATCCCCCGCACTATGGCTCAACACGAGTAACGAAATAGCTAATCCGCACTCATATCAAACCATAGTGAACGGGAGACAAACATAAAAACCTTCCTAGGCCAGGCGGAGCTAGACCCTGCAATGATAACCAATCAACAAAATATAATGCATAGCAAAGCCAAAGTTTAATCATACAAACCATAAGTAGAATTTGGGCTCTTCAGGCCTCTTTTAAGTCATAGCAAATCCCAGTAAAATCAATTCAATAATAATTTCATAAATATTCAAATTCAGGATACCATAGGATCGAGTCAGACATAATTTCAATACATGAGTGAGTGCAGAGACTCTCCTAACCTAACTTGACCAACTTAAAGACTCCAAACACCTCCGCCTAGCCCGAAACTCCAAAGTCAAACCTGCACACTAAAAGAATGGGGAGGGAAAGGGTCAGTCTCTAGAAGACTGAGTGAGCAGGAGCGATATACATATAAAAACATGCACATGCAAGTCATAAATTCCGAACAAGGTTTTATTTGAACTTAGTTCCCAAAAAGGGCAAGAGAATGATTAATCAATGTTCGGATTTTATGACTAATCATATTAATTCATTACATTCATAAATCATACATAAACATAAGGCTCGGCGAGTGAGCGTGCACAATCTCCAACCAAACTCCGACCGTGTACGACAAATATCATTAATATGTTGATTAGGTGTTCATGCGATATATCATAATACATACAGACCATATATCATAAATCATATTCGTTTGGGCAATCCGTGTCCCGGCCTTCCCGCACGGTGCATAAATATAACATAACATAACAGAAATCATAAATCAGTTCCAACCTTCTTCCTCCGGGTGGTGGAAGGGTTAGCAAGACCCGACCACCTCATACATGGGCCAATGGGGTTTCATGACTCCCCCAAGGGCACTCAGCTCCCATTCCCCGCTAAACCTCCTAGCGAGGGCCGGTATCGCCGTACATAAGTTGGAACTAGTATATGGGATCCCCCGCAGCCCTTGCTTCCTCGGTTAGCCACATATACTAAGTCCCGGGGCCCGAACAATCATAAATCATAAATGTGTCTCGCCAAACATTTCAATTCATAAGTACATAACATAACTCATAAATCATTTGAAAAGGTTTTACTCAATCAATCTTTACTCGATCGCTTTACTTTAAAAAGTAACATATATATATAATCGTATGGTTTTGGCCAAAGCTTTTCACATAAGGGTTGTAGGGTTTGTTACATAGCTAGAACAAAACCACCCTCACCTGGTACAAGACGAAACAAGGATACGAGTTACCAAGTGCCCGAAGGATCAAGACCTCTCCACCCTGGAGATAAACTGTACCAAAAGACAACATGACGTGTTCGTGAGACTCAAGACCCTAAATGAACCATATATGACGCACGGAAATGCACAAGCATGATATCATGTCATGAAAATGTTCATGTGCATTATTAAGGCATTTTACTCATATATCCAAGTCATTCACTCATTCATTCATTTTCATTCAAATTCATCAATTCATATCTCCAATCAAATTAATTCAAGAATTCAAATAGGAGCATAGAATATATTCAATCTCTCCCAAAATGCTATTACATACTTCATATTACATAAGATAGCTTATTTCCAAGGTTTGACAACAAGAAGGAATCATATGAACACACATAAACGGCATTAAGCAAAAGCATGCCTACAACTCATCCAAAAGCTATGAAATTACACCATAATGCTCCCAACATATAGCAAAACAAGTTCATAGTTCAACACTAAAGGAGATAAAGTCATTAAAGAGGTGAAACAAATCAAAAACCGAAAAGGAAGCAACAAGGACTGCGCAAGGGAAGGGACACGGGGGTGTCACCTTCCTTAGCTAAACTGAGCCACGACCGTGGCTCAGTACAGACCTGCCCAGAAGGTGTGACACGCCCGTGTCTCACACTTAAGTGTAAATGAGACACGGGGGTGTCACGGTACAGAACTTAAAACGTTCACAGAGTTTTTCCGGCAAAACTGATCTCATACCAAATCAATCCAAAAGCATACCAAATCAACTCCAAATGCTATGAAAATTAATATACAACATATTTAGCATGTTAGGAACATTTTTCATTTAGAGTGTAAAGGCTAAATCACACGTTAAGATCATCTAAATCATGCAGCAAAACTGGGTCGCCAAAATCGCACATAAAAGCCCTATTGGTTCAATCAGCCATGATCAAGTACTTAGGGGTTGAATTTGGATCTGAAACCTTGGGGAATGCATGCTAACATACTAAACAACTAATATACATCATATATATGCAAAATGGTACAATTTAAAGCACATTAGGGTGACCAACAACCACACAATTGCAACAGCAACAAGTCTGTCATGAAGCATGCATAAAAACAGGTCATGTATTTCGGTTTTGAGGCTTAAAATGGATCCAAATACTTAAAACATGAATGTTAACATATAGAGCAATGAGTGTACATAATATCCATGCAAATTCACATGAAAAGAAGATCATTTGGTCAAGCAACAAAGCAAAATGAACAGCAGCAGTTTGAAAAACAGGGGAAGCAGTTTGATCATCAAGTTTGGAGCTCCATATCTCATAATTTCATCAAAGGGTCAAGAGATAAAATCCTCCTAATATCATATACTATCAGTTAGGAAAGAAATAGGTCATGAAACAAGCTCATATGATCATGTATAAGCAAGAAAATCAGCTACACAAGCAAATAGGTCACAAGAGCAAAAATCCCTAAAAGTTCATACCAAACTCATCACTCAAACCCTAATCAAATCTGATCCAAATCATGATGTAAGTAGATGAAATCAAGCATAATAGAGTAGAGAAGACATAAATATTCATACCTTGAAGATTAGAAGAAGAAGGGAGGTGATTTGAGCTCCAAAATCACAAGAATGGCCAAGGGTTTTTCTTCCTTTTTCTCTCTTCCTCTATCTCGATCAGTTGCAGCAATGAGGGGAGATATTTGGCTCGGTTTTCAGAGGTAAAGGGAAAATAAAGAGCTTAACTCAAGGTATAAGTCATGGTTTAAGGTATGGTTAGGTTAGAGGAGTGTTAAGGGTCCCACCATGAAGACTAGTCAACAAAAGGAGCTCTTCTTGCACGAGTTGCTCGTTACGGTTGGATTTCGGAGGTCTTAATGATTTCAAAAAGGTATGAGACTTGCTCCATTGTCTCCGAATCATCGATACGAAGGCAACGGAGGTGTTGGAATTCGAATCCCAATTCCCGAGCTCAAGATATCACGTACGGAACCAAGGGTGCGCTAATTGCTCGTTAGCCCCCGATTTGGTTCCACAATCAAAATTAAATTCGTTAACACGTCAAATGAATCCGAAAACATAATCCGAGCATATAGACATGTTCATAACACACATATTTACGACATATTAAATTTTCACGACATTTCGATATCATTACATATAAGAACGAAGCACAAATAAAACACTCATGTGCATGAATGAATTCATAACGTTATAAATTTAATTACTAAAACTTAAATTCCTTTTTAAATAAATTAAAGCCAACTAATAACATGTTGAAATTAATTAACAGAATTACCAAAATAGTTAAGGTAACATGAAACCTTAATTAAGAAATTAAACACTAAATATCAAAGTAGAATAAAATGAATTAAATTAAAATAACAATAGTTTACAGTTTAAATCAAATATAAACATTTATAAACAATTAATCATATAAATAAATAATTAAATCGCGCCATTTATAAACAAATACGTCACATTATTATTACTGAAAAACTGGGGCGTTACAATCTCTCCCCCTTAAAAAGAATCCGTCCTCGGATTCACAACACGCCTGAAAACAAACAAGGAGAGATTCCCCGTCTCTCTCGAGCAACAAGGAGAGAGCCCCGTCTGTCGCAAGCAAAGAGAGTACCCCGTCTCTCGAACAAAAATAAGAGAATCCCCGTCTCTTATAAACAAGAGAGAGCACCCCGTCTCTCGACCGAAAATAAAGCAAGGAAGTCTCCAATACTCCCAAGCAACTCACGCAAATCCAAATTTAAAATCACGTAAGGCACCCAAAGCAAGTAATAGATGTCACCCACGTTGATTATCAATTACTCCAAGTAACTTAACACGATAAGAAATTGGAGCACATAACAAAGAAATTATTTGAATTAAATTTGCATGAATGCATGTATCATGAATGCTATAAGTACCGTTCACCGTAGTTTGCAAAATTCAGATTTGTGAGTTGTCGTTGTCCAAGGTATGATGTGTACCGAATGTAGTTCAGTGCCCCGCTAGTTTTGAACCTCTTCAGGGTTCCCCGGTGAAGCGATTGATAAATTCTTTAAGGAGTATATTCTTAGATCCTTTCTAACTTGTATTGCTACCCAACTTCTTCAATCCTTATCGGTGCTCAACATATCCCCGAGGATAACCACTCTAAGCAAACTTGATGATTCGATCCCGACCTTACGATGTTTATTCTTATGGTCTCTCTCAACACAAATCTTTTCCCACCTTCCGTTCCTATTGTCCGTTCATTCCCTTTTTCCCCACAATGTTATATTCGATAACTGGTCCCATATTTCTTTAATCAAAGACAGAAGGTTCTTGATGATTCTTGAAATTTGAAGTAATCTTCCAATTATCCTCCTTTTCTATTTGGTCTCTACTTAAGCTTCCTTCTGGATTACTGTTGATATAACTAATAACTAGATAATATTGTCTTGGACCCCTTCATACTTCATTGAATAAATCTTGATCGACACCATCCCCTTGTATGATAGCTTGATTCGGTTTTCCCCTTGTTAATTCTAACTTAGAAGTTCATAGAAACTCTCTTATGATTCCATCACCTCCAGATCAGAATTCCATACGTAGCTTCTCCCTTAACAGCTTAACCATAACCGCCATCTTATTCATTCCTAATCACCACCCTCAGGACTCCCAGATTCTCCTTAATTTGCATCCTCGTCATTACTCCTAACATATTCATTCGAGCACCACTCCCATCCTCCAATTCACCTCTCGGTCGTGCTCTCCCCCTTAAAAATTTTTTTCTCTTACATGTCGAGCTCCATGAATCCTTCTTTCATTGAAATTTTTGCTGAGCCACTTCTGTTTCTTTAATTCGCTCATAAGGTTCAATTCAAACCCTTCAATAACTACTTCCTTCTAATCCCCAACTTTTCTCTTTCTTGCTTTTCTTGAAATCTAGACTAATTTAATCCCCTCTTGTATTTCCATTCTTCAACTAAAGGTAATCCCTTCAAGGATCGAAAAGGAGTTACATTATTTCCTAACCAATGCTCCCTTCTCTAGAAATTTTAGTTGAATTCGTTACTTGGCCTCTGAGATTAAGGTTTCTTCAAAACTCTTCAACTTAGTTTCTTCGGTGTAGATTGTGCTAGCTAAACTATGTGCCCGGAACTCCCAAGATATAACCCAACTATTCTTCTCGTCTTGATTCGAGTAAGCCTTGATCAAAGAATCGCTTGATGAGCAAGGTGGAGCCATTCCCTATCAATTAAACACTAAGCCATGCATGTTGGATTAACATGCCAATGCACATAGTAAACAATTAAAGATGCAACGATGCAACACGTTGGAGCAATCACATTAATTAAACATAAACATACATATAGATAAAGAAAGCAATTTATTTTAATTCGATGCATGATGCTCATGCGATGAATATGCAGAACCTGTCACCGAGGTGGTAAGCTTTTAGCTTGATGACGTGTTCCTCATTCCCATAATTGTAACTTTCTTTGGAGACATTGATAACTCCTTAGCTTTCCATGGTTTTCGAATCTCCCTAATCTGCTTCCATCCATTTGTATATCCCATGGCCCGAACGTGCTATTTTTGAACCCAAGGTCTTATTTGTCAATGGAGTTTACCCCTCAACGTACTTCCAAGCATCAACCTCCAAAGGTCATCCGAATCTTCATCTTGATGTGCTCTCCGGTTAAAGTTCCTTTAGCTTATCCTTTGTTTTCGATGTACGAGCATAATTCACCCATGATAACGCTTTCCATTCTTGCTTGCTTCTTGATGTCTCCATAAGGTTCTGAGAAGACGACACGATTTGTATTCCTCGATGCTCATAAGTATCTTTGCCTTGCGTCCATTTGTTGTCCCACGCTTATATTCATATCAAGTGAGCTTCCATAGTTGACCTCATAGTGAGCTTTATGATTAACGGCTCCCAATCCTTGCATCTGAGTTGAGTCGAACCCTTTTAACACATCTTGTATCCGATCCCTTGAAGCTTCCCAATTTGGTCTTCCAATCATCCAACCATTCCAGACTCGGAGCTTCAACGGTGAACCTTGGAGCATTTAATCTTGTATTAAATGTCTTCAAAATCGGGGTGGTGAAGAGTTCCACACCCCTCTCGTTGTCTCACGCATCCCTCAAGTTAGAACTTGAGTCTTTGCAATTCTTGTATGTTGAGAACCTTCAAGGTTCGTAGGTAGGGCATGATTGATGAACCTTCCCGTGATCCAAGCTTCTTCCCATGATACGAGCCATGATAGGTAGTTTCATTGTGCAAGCCGTGGAATTTGAACACTCGGCCTTCAAATTACTTTGTCAATTGTAGTTGGTGTGAATTGTAGTTTTGTTTGCATAATAGTAGCCTATATAAGAAAGATCAACTCAAATATGGATGCATGGAGATTAGTGTATGCTTATGGCACATAGTTAAATGAATCAATGCACATAGAATGCAAATTGCAACATTTAAAACAACTAAATGAGAGCGTAGATTGTATACATGTATTAAACAATTCCCAACAATTAGTATCAAATATTCATGCCAAATCGATGCAATGTACATATTAACAAGTTGTTCCTATGCCGTGCGACCTAACTGACCCAAACACGACTCAAGAACACCGGTTTTGCAACCGGGCTCTGATACCACTTAAGGATGTAGCACCCCGCACGTGAGGCACCACATCCCCCGCACTATGGCTCAACACGAGTAACGAAATAGCTAATCCGCACTCATATCAAACCATAGCGAACGGGAGACAAACATAAAAACCTTCCTAGGCCAGGCGGAGCTAGACCCTGCAATGATAACCAATCAACAAAATATAATGCATAGCAAAGCCAAAGTTTAATCATACAAACCATAAGTAGAATTTGGGCTCTTCAGGCCTCTTTTAAGTCATAGCAAATCCCAGTAAAATCAATTCAATAATAATTTCATAAATATTCAAATTCAGGATACCATAGGATCGAGTCAGACATAATTTCAATACATGAGTGAGTGCAGAGACTCTCCTAACCTAACTTGACCAACTTCAAGACTCCAAACACCTCCGCCTAGCCCGAAACTCCAAAGTCAAACCTGCACACTAAAAGAATGGGGAGGGAAAGGGTCAGTCTCTAGAAGACTGAGTGAGCAGGAGCGATATACATATAAAAACATGCACATGCAAGTCATAAATTCCGAACAAGGTTTTATTTGAACTTAGTTCCCAAAAAGGGCAAGAGAATGATTAATCAATGTTCGGATTTTATGACTAATCATATTAATTCATTACTGATACGAACTCCACGTACTTGCCGTGAAACCCTATATCAATACTTGGAGTTCTTGAATCTGATCGTCCAATTCAAGGTTGAAAAATAAGAGGAGTGTGACCCGTTTGCTATATTGAGCAAAGAACCAACACTATCAGATTGTAAGTAACGCACCCCGTCGACTATAAGGAGTCGAGAAATAACGTTATCCGGGAAAGGGGTTTGAAACCCTAATGTCGTTCAGCAAAGAACTTGAGAGAAAAATCTCACTTGAATGAAAATTCAATAATTTTACTTCTTGATTGAAAGAAAAACAAGTTACAATGCTGAATATAAAGATGCATGCATGGAAACCTAAGAGACACTAGAATACTAAAGGACACAAGCTATTCCCGCCACTTGCCATGAAGGCTTACAAAAGTGGGCTTAAATAAACTAATATGCAGCTAAATAATGATAAAATAAAGGCCCAAATAATACTATAATAGGCTTAGGGCCGAATTACATCATTTCCACACTTTGGACTTTAGGAATTGGACATAAAAACATTGAAGTATTTTGAATTTGGTTCAGCAGCCCATCTTGAAGGTTGGAGTCCAGTTTGAGCAAATTGGTTTAAGAGATTTCCAACTTCCTCTTGGATAATTTTGGCCCGAGCTCTTGTAATTGGACCACCATAACTTTGTTCCTTTTGTATGCTATCTTCTTGAGTTGTGGATCGGTCCAGCTCTTCATTTGGGACAAGATATGGCCGCGGTTCATCATGATTCACATCATTCCCCCCTTCTTGAAAAGGATTCGTCCCCGAATCTGAATCTGCATGAAAGGGAGATAAATCAGCAACATTAAAGGTGGAACTTACACTATACGTATCCGGGAGATCAATTTTGTAAGCATTATCATTGATCCTTTTCAACACTTTGAATGGTCCGTCCCCCCGTGGGTCAAGTTTGGACTTTCGCTGATGATTGAATCTCTCTTTCCTAAAGTGAACCCAAACCAAGTCTCCTTCCTTGAAAACAACTTTCTTTCGTCCCTTGTTGGCTTGAATCATAGCTTGGTTGTTTCTTTTGAGAATGTGAAGCCGAGCATCCTCATGCATTTTCTTCACAAGTTCAGCTTTCTCCTTGCCATCTAAGCTTACAAGTTCATTCATAGGTAAAGGAAGCAAATCTAAAGGAGTTAAGGGATTAAAACCATAAACAAGCTCAAAGGGTGAGAAAGAAGTAGAAGAATGTATTGAACGGTTATATGCAAATTCAACAAATGGAATACACTCAACCCAATTCTTTGAATATGTTTTAAACACAGCTCTTAAAAGAGTTCCCAAGGTTCGATTCACTACTTCCGTTTGTCCATCCGTTTGAGGATGACAAGTGGTGGAAAATAACAGTTTTGTTCCCAATTTTCCCCACAATACTCGCCAAAAGTGACTTAAAAACTTCACATCTCGATCACTTACAATTGATTTTGGGATTCCATGAAGTCTTACTACTTCCCGAAAGAACAATCCAGCCACATGTGTTGCGTCATCAGTTTTATTACACGGAATGAAATGTACCATTTTAGAAAATCGATCAACAACAACAAAAATTGAATCCTTTCCATTTTGTGTTCTTGGCATTCCTAGCACAAAATCCATAGAAATATCAGTCCACGGATGCGTTGGAACAGGCAAGGGTGTGTAAAGGCCGTGAGGTTTAACTCGTGATTTAGCCTTTCTACAAGTTACGCATCTATGACAAGTCCGTTCAACATCCCGTTTCATATGAGGCCAAAAGAAATGTTCCTTAAGTATGCTCAAAGTTTTTAAAACACCAAAATGTCCCATTAATCCTCCCCCATGAGACTCACGGATTAGCAACTGACGCAAAGAACAATTTGGAATGCATAGCTTGTTTTCTCTAAACAAATAACCATCTTGAACATAAAATTTATCACAAGGCTTTTGTTCACAAGATGCAAATATTTCAGCAAAATCAGAATCACTCAAGTATAGTTCCTTAATATGATCAAATCCCATGAATTTAGCACTTATGGTAGAGAGAAGAATGTACCTTCGTGATAAGGCATCAGCAACAACATTATCCTTACCTTGCTTGTACCGAATCACATAAGGGAACATCTCTATAAATTCAACCCAGCGAGCATGCCTTCGGTTCAAACTTCCTTGCCCCTTCAAATGTTTTAATGACTCATGATCCGTATGAATGATGAATTCTTTCGACCACAAGTAATGCTGCCACGTCTCTAAGGCCCTAATTAAGGCATAGAGCTCCTTGTCATAAGTAGAGTAGTTCAATGCAGCCCCATTGAGTTTCTCACTAAAGTATGCAATTGGTTTCTTCTCTTGCATGAGCACAGCACCTATACCAACACCCGAAGCATCACATTCGATTTCAAAAGCTTTAGAAAAATCCGGTAAAAGTAAAAGAGGAGCAGAACTTAGCTTTGTTTTCAATGTTTGGAATGCCATTTCTTGAGCTTCTCCCCACTTAAATCCCACGCTTTTCTTGATGATTTCCGTTAAGGGGGCAGCTATGGTGCTGAAATTGGGTACGAATCTCCTATAGAACCCGGCCAAACCATGAAAACTCCTTACTTCCGTGATGGTCTTGGGTGTAGGCCACTCTTTGATTGCCTTAACCTTTTCTTCATCTACCTCTATACCACCTGCACTCACAACAAATCCAACGAACACGACTCTATCCATGCAAAAGCTACACTTCTTAAGATTAGCATATAACTTTTCATGCCTTAGTACCTCAAGTACTAACCTCAAATGCTCAATATGTTCATGCAAATTACGGCTAAAGATCAGTATATCATCAAAGTAAACCACTACGAATTTACCAATATAAGCACGCAATACATGATTCATCAATCTCATGAAGGTACTAGGTGCGTTAGTTAAGCCAAAAGGCATTACTAACCACTCATACAATCCATGCTTAGTTTTAAAAGCTGTTTTCCATTCATCACCTTCTTGCATTCTTATTTGGTGATAGCCACTTTTCAAATCAATTTTAGTGAAGATGGTAGAACCATGCAATTCATCAATCATATCATCAAGGCGAGGTATGGGATAACGATACTTTACCGTGATCTTGTTGACAGCCCTACAATCCACGCACATTCGCCAAGTACCATCCTTTTTTGGCACCAAAAGAACTGGAACAGCACATGGACTCATGCTCTCACGCACATATCCTTTTGCAAGCAACTCTTCAACTTGTTTTTGAAGCTCTTTTGTCTCTTGAGGGGTGCTTCGGTAAGCTGGTCGGTTTGGGATGGCAGCCCCGGGGATGAGGTCGATTTGGTGTTCTATTCCTCGTATAGGAGGTAAACCGGGTGGTATTTCCTCCGGGAATACATCCTCAAACTCCTGCAAGAGAGAAGAAACAACACTAGGCAAGGGAGGGGTTTCATTAGATGAAAGAAATATGTTTTTATACATCATCATCATCACAAGCTTTTCTTTTTTTATCACCCCCTCAATCTCTTTTTCTTTTATAAAGAAACTCACTTTTTTTCTTTCTTTCTTTTCAACTAGTTTCTTTTCTCCCTCTTCTTTTCTGTTACACTCTTTTTCTTTTTCCTTCTCCTTTTCCTTTTCATGCTCTTTTTCTTTTTCTTTTTCACATTCTTTCTCACTATTACAATCACTTTGTTTTGAAGAAGCTGAAATGGATTTCTTAATTTGGCACTGTTCTTCATACACTTGGCTTGGTGGTAAAGGTGCCAAGGTGATGTTTCGCCCATCCTTGGTAAAACTATATCGATTCTTGTAGCCATCATGAACTGTTCGTCTATCAAATTGCCATGGTCTTCCGAGCAATATATGGCCAGCTTGCATTGGTACGACATCACAAAGAATCTCATCCATGTATTTGCCAATTGAAAAGGAGATAAGAACTTGTTTTGTTACCTTCATTTCACCATGTTCATTCAGCCATTGGAGCTTATAAGGTCTCGGGTGCTTCAAGGTTTTAAGGCCGAGCCTTTCCACCATCAATTTACTAGCCACGTTCACGCAACTCCCGCTGTCAATGATCAGCCCACACACTCGCTCCTTAACATGACACCGTGTGTAAAAGATGTTTTCCCTTTGTTGTTCATCTTTGTCCTCAAGAGCTTGGATGTGCAAAGCTCTTAGAACCACCAAACTTTGCCCCACAACCGCATGCTCAACATCACTTGCCTCATCCGATGTTTCAAGGCCTCCATTATCACCCTCACTTTCGGTTTCAAGTTCTCCATTGTCTAACAAGATCATGGCTCTTTTGTTTGGACATTGAGACATTATATGGCCTGCTCCTTGACATTTAAAGCATTTAATATCACGATTGCGATGTGTAGAGGTGTTACCTTTCTCAAACGAACCCTTTGTTGTAGGTGGATCCTCCTTTGGTTTTGAAGGCTTTTCGGCTGTTTTTGGAGAAGAATTCCACTTTGGTTTAGAGGTATTTGAATCATCACGCCTAACCACAGTCCTTCCTTTCTTAAATTGTCTCTCCACCTTGATAGCCATATGGACCACTTCCTCAAGTTCAACATAGTGATGAAGTTCCACTACATTGGCGATCTCTCGGTTGAGACCACATATGAACCGAGCCATGGTTGCCTCACGATCCTCCTCAATATTTGCTCGAATCATTGCCATCTCCATTTCTTTGTAATATTCCTCTACCGTTTTGAACCCTTGCCTCAAACTTTGCAACTTAAGGTGTAGGTCCCGATAGTAGTGAGGAGGTACGAACCTCTTCCTCATAACCACCTTCATCTCATCCCAAGTTTCAATAGGGTACTCACCACTTCTGCGTCTACTTATCACCACTTGATCCCACCATACAATAGCATAGTCCGTAAAGGATACGGCTGCAAGTTTTACCTTTTTCCCTTCCGAATAGTTGTGGCAGTCATAAATTAACTCCACCTTTCGTTCCCATTCAATGTAAGCTTCCGGGTCATTTTGTCCTTTGAAGGAAGGAATAGAAAGCTTGATAGATCCGAGGTTATTGTCAATTACCCCTCTTCCTCTTCGTTGTTGTTGGTATCTTGGACGTCTATGATCTCTCCTTGAAGAGGCATTTGATGCAGCCTCATCTAAGTCATCTTCCTCATCATCAAATCCATCACGAGGATTGATACCCAAATCGGCTGGTCGTCGGTTTGGTCTCCTAGCCCGGAGAGCATTTTGTTGTAATTCAGTCACCCGTTCATCATTTTGATCCAATCGATCCCGGATCTCACCAAATTGTACGTTCAACCTATCAAATTGTTGTTGCATTGCACGGAGGACAAAGTTAACGTCCATTGGAGGCTGTTCATTTCGTTCTTCCGTCATGTTTTAAACCTGCAAGAAAATCGTTAGTAAAAATTACCTTACAACACTCCCTCACGTGTTTGCCCTCGTTTAGAGTCACTCACGCTCGTGTATCACTCAAAAATATGGCTTTTTCCCTCTTTTGTGCTCACAACTCAAGCCTTTTACCACTCTTTTCTCTCAATTCTTGAAGAAAGACACAAGAAATTTCAGATCCCTCAACCAAATAATCCTTAAGATGAATGAATCAATAAGGGTGCTAAAATTGTCACAAACGAACTGTTACAACTAAAAAGATACAAGCAAACAAATCCACATGACTTATGATTTGAGATTACAAAGAAAATGACTGAAACAATGCTGCTCTCTTTTTTTTTTTTTTTTCGTTTTTTTTTTTTTTTTTTTTTTTTTTTTTTTTTTTTTTTTTTTTTTTTGCAGCAATATAACAATAATGAAAAGAAATTATACAAAAGATAAAAGATACGGATACATAACCTTGGATGGAAACCTAAGCTCTAGATACCAAATGATACGAACTCCACGTACTTGCCGTGAAACCCTATATCAATACTTGGAGTTCTTGAATCTGATCGTCCAATTCAAGGTTGAAAAATAAGAGGAGTGTGACCCGTTTGCTATATTGAGCAAAGAACCAACACTATCAGATTGTAAGTAACGCACCCCGTCGACTATAAGGAGTCGAGAAATAACGTTATCCGGGAAAGGGGTTTGAAACCCTAATGTCGTTCAGCAAAGAACTTGAGAGAAAAATCTCACTTGAATGAAAATTCAATAATTTTACTTCTTGATTGAAAGAAAAACAAGTTACAATGCTGAATATAAAGATGCATGCATGGAAACCTAAGAGACACTAGAATACTAAAGGACACAAGCTATTCCCGCCACTTGCCATGAAGGCTTACAAAAGTGGGCTTAAATAAACTAATATGCAGCTAAATAATGATAAAATAAAGGCCCAAATAATACTATAATAGGCTTAGGGCCGAATTACATCATTTCCACACTTTGGACTTTAGGAATTGGACATAAAAACATTGAAGTATTTTGAATTTGGTTCAGCAGCCCATCTTGAAGGTTGGAGTCCAGTTTGAGCAAATTGGTTTAAGAGATTTCCAACTTCCTCTTGGATAATTTTGGCCCGAGCTCTTGTAATTGGACCACCATAACTTTGTTCCTTTTGTATGCTATCTTCTTGAGTTGTGGATCGGTCCAGCTCTTCATTTGGGACAAGATATGGCCGCGGTTCATCATGATTCACATCAATTACATTCATAAATCATACATTGTGACGCCCGGAGCGGTGGGCCACCACATCCCCCCGCACCTAAACCCGAACCCACATATGAAATGGATTTCCACACATGAGTCCAAGTCTAAGCGAACGGAACCTACACTCACTCCTTAGGCTAGGCGGGGCTAAAACTCGGACAGAGCGCGCCAAAACAAACATATAAATGCGGAAGCAATAACATAAGGATCGAAAAGAGCTCTATAACTAACATTTACATCATTTACAATGGCCTCACGGTCCAAAAGATCGAGTATATACATCAAAAGCCCATAATTCAGCAAAATATAATTCTAACATCAAATACATAATAAGAGTATCCAAAATGCAAGAAGTATGAATGCAACTCGACCTAGACACACAAGTACAAGACCAAGACTCGCACTTCCCCGCCTAGCTCGAAACAACCTGCACTGAAGGTGGGAAAAGAGAGGGGTCAGTCAAAACTCGACTGCGTGAGGGGGCTTAAACGCACACCCACACCTAAATACATATAGAGCAGAGCATATTACAAAGGTGATAGTCATGAATCGAGGCTAGGGTTTTTCATACCAAATCATTTTCCAAAGATAGCATATAATATAAAGGAAAACCTATCTCGATCCATAATCTATCAAACAGAACATAAACATAAGTCCGGCGAGAACGGACTATCCCTTACTCCATCAAACATAACATAAAAAAAACCAAATTCAAATCAAAATTCCCAACCTCACATCCATGGTGTATCGGGAATCAAACCCTAACACCTACATTACCAAACACATACGGGGCAGCTAACCCGCAATATGCCTTCCCCGGTTATCCACCGAGGGCTCAAGATACCACGCCTTCCCAACCTCCATAGGTCGTACGTGAATATCTCAAATGAGAACGTGCACAGGGGTCATAACCGGCGACCCCGTGGTCGTCCCGGGTCTCCCTTACCCACGTCTCCGGGCCCAACAAACCAAATCAAACCAAACTCCCATCTTTCAGGGTACAACTCGCTCAAACATATCATATACGAATAACGAATTTCAAAATATAGCTTACTTATGCCAATACTTATACCAATTTCGAAAACGTAAAGCTTATTTCACAAAATCATAACATAGCTTAAGCACTCGTATTTAATATATATATATAAGGTATATATTCGCATACAGGGTAAGAAAATAACACGTAATAGGTCTTAGGTCGCTTATCTAATATAAAGGATCCTAACCTCACCTTTGCAAAAGTAGAAGGAAGGCAAAACGGGCGAACGAACACTTAAACCTCGGGCTCACGAACTTCCGGAAGAGGCTCTGAAACAAAAGAAGACAAGACCCGAGACTTAGACTCAATAATGTACCAATTAGACGCACGGCGATGCAAATAGATGCTATGAATGCAAGAAATATCAAATGAACACTTAAACGTTACCAAATTATAATTACATATATTCAATATATATACAACACGTGCATGTACAGTAGCATGCAAACAAAAATGCATGAGAAACAAAGGGCGACACGCCCGTGTCACCGAAATGTACTAAGCCGTGACACCCCCGTGTCACGGTACAGCGGAAAACATACATGAAAATAGGGTGACACGCCCGTGTCCCAAAACAAAGCAAACCGTGACACGCCCGTGTCACGGTACAGAAAATCAGCCCGACCAAGCTTGCACCCCCGTGTCACATTGAAGAGAACAAAAGTGACACGCCCGTGTCACTGTTCGAAACAGGAAAAAAAACAGGGCATGCAGCGTGACAGCAACAACAACCAACTTTCAACCAACAAATGCAACCAAAACTTGAATAAACATGTGACCATACTTAAAGCACAATAAAATCTAGCATATAAACTCATATCATGCATTGATCAACAAGATTTACTAACATCAAACCCATATACAAGTTCATCAACTAAGTCCATAAATCCCAAGTCTTTAAGCATAACTTCAAGCTAAAAGTATGTACTCATGTTTCCAACAACAAATAAGTAAATCATCCAATCCAAGCCACAACCCTAGCTTCACATATTCAATCCAAGAATTCATACAAAATCTCCATCTTACCTTGAATGAAAAAGAGATGCAAAGAGATGGAGTGAGATGATGTTGATGATGCTTGAATGTCCAAAATTCGGATTTTGAGAGAAGAAATCTTCACACCTTGGGCAAAGGTTTTGGATCGGTTGGCAAGGGAACAAGAGCAAAGATGTGTATGTAATGTATGTATGAAAGAAGGGAAGAAATGGAATGTGATGCTACTTTGAAGAAAGAAGAAATGGCCAAAATTGCTATTAAGTCCTCCAATCTAATAAGCTATGCAAGTGAAACCCCAAGCTTTTGAAATATAACCAATTAAGTCCAAGCCAATATGTTCTCAAGGTTCATGAATGATCAGTTAAGGTCATAACGAAATTAAATCAAGTTCGGGAAAATTAAATTCACATATCATAAATTGATAAAATTCATATCATAAATCACTTGAGGTAAATTTTTGACATATAATTCAAATATTTCATATAAATTCAAATAATTCATATAAGAATTAAAAATTAAATAATTCAAATAAACAATTAGAATAAATATAAAATGCGTAAACAATAATTTTAAATGCGCACATACGTCATACCTGTACGGTCTGAAAGTCGGGGTGTCACAATCCTTCCCCCTTAAAAAGGACTTGCCCTCAAGTCCGAACCGAGTCCTCAAACAACTCCGGATATAAGTTCCTCATTTTTTCCTCAGTTTCCCAAGTCGATTCCTCGGATTTCTGATCCCTCCAAAGTACTCTGACCAAAGGAATCTGCCGTTTTCTCAATTCTTGCATCTTCCGGTCCTGAATTGCAACCGGATGCTTTTCTATTGTTAAATCCGATTCTAACTGAACCTCTTCAACTGGAAGAATAGTTTCCTCATCGGGATGGTACTTGCGGAGCTGAGAAACATGGAAAACGTTGTGTATCCCGGTCAAATTCGGTGGTAGATCCAATCTGTACGCCGTTTCTCCAATTCTTTCCAAAATTTCAAATGGCCCTAGGTATCGTGGACTGAGCTTTCCACCTTTACCTATTCGAGTGAAGCCTTTCCTTGGAGATGCTTTCAGAAAAACTCTATCTCCGACCTCAAACACTAAGGGCCTTCTTCTCTTATCGGCGTAGCTCTTCTGTCGAGCCTGAGCTGCCCTCATTCTTTGTCTAATCGTATGAACCTTCTCAATAGTAGCAGCAATGTTTTCCTTAGGCTCGGCCCTCTCAAGCTTATTCTCTTCAGTCCATCTCCAATCCTCGATATCCCAAAACAAAGGCGACCTACACTTTCTTCCATACAGTGCTTCATAAGGAGCCATCTTAATCGAACCCTGATAACTGTTATTATAAGCAAATTCAACTAGAGCCAAATGCTCGTCCCACTTATCCTGGAAATCCAAAGCACACGACCGAAGCATATCCTCTAAGTACTGAATTAACCTTTCAGATTGACCGTCCGTTTGAGGATGTGAAGCGGTGCTAAACCTGAGCCTGGTGCCCAAACATTTTTGGAGATTCTGCCAGAAGATCGAAGTAAACCGTGGATCCCGATCCGAAACGATACTAGCCGGAATTCCATGTAGTCTTACAATCTCTCGAACATATAACTCGGCTAGTCTTGGAACTTTATCGGACATCCGAACCTTGAGGAAATGGGCAGACTTAGTTAATCTGTCGACAATTACCCAAATTCCATCAAACCCTCCTTTGACTCTAGGCAAGCCGGACACGAAGTCCATAGTCACTTGCTCCCACTTCCACTCGGGAATCGGAAGCGGTTGGAGAGTTCCTCCCGGCTTCTGGTGTTCTGCCTTCACCTTTTGACACGTCAGACATCGCTTCACGAAGTACGCGACGTCCCTTTTCATGCCATTCCACCAGAATTTCTCTTTCAGGTCCCGATACATCTTGGTACCTCCCGGATGAATCGAGTACCTCGAGCGATGTGCCTCCTCAAGTACAAGCCTCTTGAGCTCTTCTGGGACACATATTCTCGCTTCGAACCTTAACAAACCGGAATCATCAATCCCTAACTTAGAATTCGAGTCGTTCTTGGAACGAGCTACCAACCTTTGAATTTCTGCATCTGAATTCTGTGCTTCCAACAACTGTTCTTTCAAATCTGGTATTACTGTAAGATTAGCCAACCAAGTTCCCGAAACCAAGATCTCTGAACCCGAACTTGGAGAACCTGCTTCCAAATTAGCCACACTCACTTTTCTACTCAAGGCATCGGCGACCACGTTTGCTTTACCCGGGTGGTACTGAATGGTGCAATCATAATCTTCTAACAACTCCATCCAGCGCCTCTGTCTTACATTTAAATCCTTCTGAGAAAAGAGATACTTGAGGCTTTGGTGATCTGTAAATACCTCGAACGTGGTACCGTAGAGATAATGTCGCCACTTCATCAAAGCAAACACAACGGCAGCTAATTCGAGATCGTGGGTAGGGTAATTCTTCTCATGCTCCTTCAATTTCCTCGAAGCATAAGCTACCACTCTACCGTGCTGCATCAAAACACAACCAAGACCTTCTTTCGAAGCATCTGTATAAACCGCATAACCCTCGGTACCCTCGGGTAAAGTAAGAACCGGTGCTGAAGTTAATTTCACCTTCAATGTCTGAAAACTCGCCTCACACTTATCATCCCATTCGAATTTCACTTCCTTCTTAGTCAGACGAGTCAACGGAGCGGCAATTTTAGAAAAATCCTTAACAAACCTTCGATAGTAGCCGGCCAACCCAATAAAACTCCTGATCTCGGAGGCATTTCTAGGTCTCTCCCAACGAAGCACGGATTCAACCTTAGATGGATCAACCTCAATCCCCTCACCTGAAATTATATGACCCAAAAATACAACTCGGTCGATCCAGAATTCACACTTACTGAACTTCGCGTACAACTCGTGTTCCCTCAAAGTTTCCAAAACGATCCGAAGATGCTGAGCGTGCTCTTCAGCGGACTTAGAATACACCAGAATGTCGTCTATAAATATAACCACGAATTTGTCAAGAAACTGCCTGAACACTCGGTGCATCATATCCATAAATACGGCTGGAGCATTAGTTAATCCAAACGGCATGACAACGAATTCGAAATGGCCATATCGTGTATTAAAACCAGTCTTCGGAATATCTTCCTCCCTAATACGCAGTTGGTAGTAACCCTGCCTCAAATCTAACTTGGAATAGACTTTCGAGCCTTGCAGAATATCGAATAATTCGTCGATGTGAGGCAAAGGGTATTTGTTCTTCACTGTCATCCGATTCAGCTCACGGTAATCTATACACATCCGTAACGTCCCATCCTTCTTCTTTACAAATAGAACGGGAGCACCCCACGGAGAAATGCTCGGACGGATGTACCCGCAAGCCAAAAGCTCATCAAGCTGCGTTTTTAACTCCTTTAACTCTGCAGGAGCCATTCTGTAAGGAGTCTTTGAGAAAGGCTCTGCTCCGGGATAAAGGTCGATTACGAACTCGATGTCCCTATCAGGCGGTAGAGAACCCAAAGTCTCAGGGAAAACATCGATATACTCTCGCACGACCTCCGTCTCCTCAAGTTTGGCCTGATCCTTCGGTCTATTCAAAAGATAGGCCACGAAACCTGTCGCACCGTCCCGGACCAGTTTACTCGCCTCAACAAAAGAAATAAACGGGCTTAACTTCACCTTTTCGCCCTTAAACACCACTGAACCAAAAGAAACTTTCTTACCCCGACAATCCATCTGAGCCCCATGTTCATACAACCAATCCATACCCAAGATTACATCATACCTCTGCATCGGCATTTCAATCAAATCTGCGAGGAAAACTTGGCCTTCGAAGCTAACCGGACAACCCCGAAAAACCCTGCAAGTTACTAAACTACCACCAAGAGGGGAGCTAACCACGTAATCATGCGCACACAAGGAAATAGGCAAGCACATAGAAGCAGCAATATCCCGGGAAATAAAGGAATGAGTGGCCCCGGGATCAAATAATGCATGTAATGTAGTGCCATGAATGCTTATAGTACCTTCGATCACGGCATTTGGGTCGATTTCCACAGCTTGCTCTTCTTCACCACCCAACGCATAAGCCCTAGCTTGGATTGCAGGCCTCGGGTTATCTTTCTTCTTCGGGCATGTGTTCACCATATGATCCTGTGCCCCACAAATGAAACACCTCTTATGAAGCCTGAAGCAATTATCCACGTGATGAGGACCCTTGCAATAGGTACATTGCACTTTAGGTGGAGCCGGAAGTGCTAAGGGTCGATTCGGTTGATTGGGTCCCGCGGGTCGAGGTTGTTTGTTTTGAGGCTTGGCTTGTTGAAAAGTTTGAAATGCCGGCCTCTTTCCGAACTTATTGAAATTCCCCGAGCTAGACCCTTGCCCGGTATGAGTACTCTTCCTCCTCATCACAACACGCTCTTCTACCCTTAGAGCTTTATCTGTGACCTTTGCCCAAGTACTTGTGTTAGAAGCCTCTAGAGCATCTTTCATATCCTCCCGAAGTCCTTGGAGGAATTGAGAAGCCTTGCTTTCATCATCATTGGCAATGTTCGGGGCATAACGAGAGAGCCTTTCAAACTCGTTGATATAATCAGTGACGGACATGCCCCCTTGTTTGAGCTCCATAAATTCTCTCACCCTTCGATTTCTTGTAGCTTTGGGAATATATTTATTCTTGAATTCACGAACAAACACCTCCCATGTGATCTCCTCCTCGGTAGCCTCTAATCTTCCTTGCAAGCTTGACCACCAACTATAAGCTTGGCCCTGGATCATGGTAAGTGTGCATTGTAGCTTCTCCATAGGCCCACACGGTATGAGATTCCATACCCGGTTAGTTTGCACGAGCCATTCTTCTGCTTGGACATCATTTCCACCCACGAAAACCGGTGGATTTTGGTTCTTAAACTCCCGGAGAGTAGCTATAATTGGATTTCCTCCATGATTCCCAGCTAGAGGTGCATTGTTTCTTTCCTGAGCCCTTTGTTCCAAATATACCGCTAATCTCTCCATGAAATTGCCCGGATCCATTTGGGGTGGTGGTGGTGGATTATTATTTTCCGGGTGTGGAGAATGATCTCGGTGATGACGATGTTCCGGAGATCTATCTCGGCGGTGGTGTCTTCGGGGAGGCATATTTCTACAAAAGAAAAGATTCCAATTCATATGCGTGAGGGTTAGTACATGTTCATGTGCACGATTAACAAGAAGATAACAAATAATCACATAAATGCATATAACCACATTGTCCTAAGCCGTACGACCTAGACTCACCCGACACGACTCTAGAGCTCCGGTTTTGCAACCGAGGGCTCTGATACCACTTTAAGGATGTGACGCCCGGAGCGGTGGGCCACCACATCCCCCCGCACCTAAACCCGAACCCACATATGAAATGGATTTCCACACATGAGTCCAAGTCTAAGCGAACGGAACCTACACTCACTCCTTAGGCTAGGCGGGGCTAAAACTCGGACAGAGCGCGCCAAAACAAACATATAAATGCGGAAGCAATAACATAAGGATCGAAAAGAGCTCTATAACTAACATTTACATCATTTACAATGGCCTCACGGTCCAAAAGATCGAGTATATACATCAAAAGCCCATAATTCAGCAAAATATAATTCTAACATCAAATACATAATAAGAGTATCCAAAATGCAAGAAGTATGAATGCAACTCGACCTAGACACACAAGTACAAGACCAAGACTCGCACTTCCCCGCCTAGCTCGAAACAACCTGCACTGAAGGTGGGAAAAGAGAGGGGTCAGTCAAAACTCGACTGCGTGAGGGAGCTTAAACGCACACCCACACCTAAATACATATAGAGCAGAGCATATTACAAAGGTGATAGTCATGAATCGAGGCTAGGGTTTTTCATACCAAATCATTTTCCAAAGATAGCATATAATATAAAGGAAAACCTATCTCGATCCATAATCTATCAAACAGAACATAAACATAAGTCCGGCGAGAACGGACTATCCCTTACTCCATCAAACATAACATAAAAAAAACCAAATTCAAATCAAAATTCCCAACCTCACATCCATGGTGTATCGGGAATCAAACCCTAACACCTACATTACCAAACACATACGGGGCAGCTAACCCGCAATATGCCTTCCCCGGTTATCCACCGAGGGCTCAAGATACCACGCCTTCCCAACCTCCATAGGTCGTACGTGAATATCTCAAATGAGAACGTGCACAGGGGTCATAACCGGCGACCCCGTGGTCGTCCCGGGTCTCCCTTACCCACGTCTCCGGGCCCAACAAACCAAATCAAACCAAACTCCCATCTTTCAGGGTACAACTCGCTCAAACATATCATATACGAATAACGAATTTCAAAATATAGCTTACTTATGCCAATACTTATACCAATTTCGAAAACGTAAAGCTTATTTCACAAAATCATAACATAGCTTAAGCACTCGTATTTAATATATATATATATAAGGTATATATTCGCATACAGGGTAAGAAAATAACACGTAATAGGTCTTAGGTCGCTTATCTAATATAAAGGATCCTAACCTCACCTTTGCAAAAGTAGAAGGAAGGCAAAACGGGCGAACGAACACTTAAACCTCGGGCTCACGAACTTCCGGAAGAGGCTCTGAAACAAAAGAAGACAAGACCCGAGACTTAGACTCAATAATGTACCAATTAGACGCACGGCGATGCAAATAGATGCTATGAATGCAAGAAATATCAAATGAACACTTAAACGTTACCAAATTATAATTACATATATTCAATATATATACAACACGTGCATGTACAGTAGCATGCAAACAAAAATGCATGAGAAACAAAGGGCGACACGCCCGTGTCACCGAAATGTACTAAGCCGTGACACCCCCGTGTCACGGTACAGCGGAAAACATACATGAAAATAGGGTGACACGCCCGTGTCCCAAAACAAAGCAAACCGTGACACGCCCGTGTCACGGTACAGAAAATCAGCCCGACCAAGCTTGCACCCCCGTGTCACATTGAAGAGAACAAAAGTGACACGCCCGTGTCACTGTTCGAAACAGGAAAAAAAACAGGGCATGCAGCGTGACAGCAACAACAACCAACTTTCAACCAACAAATGCAACCAAAACTTGAATAAACATGTGACCATACTTAAAGCACAATAAAATCTAGCATATAAACTCATATCATGCATTGATCAACAAGATTTACTAACATCAAACCCATATACAAGTTCATCAACTAAGTCCATAAATCCCAAGTCTTTAAGCATAACTTCAAGCTAAAAGTATGTACTCATGTTTCCAACAACAAATAAGTAAATCATCCAATCCAAGCCACAACCCTAGCTTCACATATTCAATCCAAGAATTCATACAAAATCTCCATCTTACCTTGAATGAAAAAGAGATGCAAAGAGATGGAGTGAGATGATGTTGATGATGCTTGAATGTCCAAAATTCGGATTTTGAGAGAAGAAATCTTCACACCTTGGGCAAAGGTTTTGGATCGGTTGGCAAGGGAACAAGAGCAAAGATGTGTATGTAATGTATGTATGAAAGAAGGGAAGAAATGGAATGTGATGCTACTTTGAAGAAAGAAGAAATGGCCAAAATTGCTATTAAGTCCTCCAATCTAATAAGCTATGCAAGTGAAACCCCAAGCTTTTGAAATATAACCAATTAAGTCCAAGCCAATATGTTCTCAAGGTTCATGAATGATCAGTTAAGGTCATAACGAAATTAAATCAAGTTCGGGAAAATTAAATTCACATATCATAAATTGATAAAATTCATATCATAAATCACTTGAGGTAAATTTTTGACATATAATTCAAATATTTCATATAAATTCAAATAATTCATATAAGAATTAAAAATTAAATAATTCAAATAAACAATTAGAATAAATATAAAATGCGTAAACAATAATTTTAAATGCGCACATACGTCATACCTGTACGGTCTGAAAGTCGGGGTGTCACAATCCTTCCCCCTTAAAAAGGACTTGCCCTCAAGTCCGAACCGAGTCCTCAAACAACTCCGGATATAAGTTCCTCATTTTTTCCTCAGTTTCCCAAGTCGATTCCTCGGATTTCTGATCCCTCCAAAGTACTCTGACCAAAGGAATCTGCCGTTTTCTCAATTCTTGCATCTTCCGGTCCTGAATTGCAACCGGATGCTTTTCTATTGTTAAATCCGATTCTAACTGAACCTCTTCAACTGGAAGAATAGTTTCCTCATCGGGATGGTACTTGCGGAGCTGAGAAACATGGAAAACGTTGTGTATCCCGGTCAAATTCGGTGGTAGATCCAATCTGTACGCCGTTTCTCCAATTCTTTCCAAAATTTCAAATGGCCCTAGGTATCGTGGACTGAGCTTTCCACCTTTACCTATTCGAGTGAAGCCTTTCCTTGGAGATGCTTTCAGAAAAACTCTATCTCCGACCTCAAACACTAAGGGCCTTCTTCTCTTATCGGCGTAGCTCTTCTGTCGAGCCTGAGCTGCCCTCATTCTTTGTCTAATCGTATGAACCTTCTCAATAGTAGCAGCAATGTTTTCCTTAGGCTCGGCCCTCTCAAGCTTATTCTCTTCAGTCCATCTCCAATCCTCGATATCCCAAAACAAAGGCGACCTACACTTTCTTCCATACAGTGCTTCATAAGGAGCCATCTTAATCGAACCCTGATAACTGTTATTATAAGCAAATTCAACTAGAGCCAAATGCTCGTCCCACTTATCCTGGAAATCCAAAGCACACGACCGAAGCATATCCTCTAAGTACTGAATTAACCTTTCAGATTGACCGTCCGTTTGAGGATGTGAAGCGGTGCTAAACCTGAGCCTGGTGCCCAAACATTTTTGGAGATTCTGCCAGAAGATCGAAGTAAACCGTGGATCCCGATCCGAAACGATACTAGCCGGAATTCCATGTAGTCTTACAATCTCTCGAACATATAACTCGGCTAGTCTTGGAACTTTATCGGACATCCGAACCTTGAGGAAATGGGCAGACTTAGTTAATCTGTCGACAATTACCCAAATTCCATCAAACCCTCCTTTGACTCTAGGCAAGCCGGACACGAAGTCCATAGTCACTTGCTCCCACTTCCACTCGGGAATCGGAAGCGGTTGGAGAGTTCCTCCCGGCTTCTGGTGTTCTGCCTTCACCTTTTGACACGTCAGACATCGCTTCACGAAGTTCGCGACGTCCCTTTTCATGCCATTCCACCAGAATTTCTCTTTCAGGTCCCGATACATCTTGGTACCTCCCGGATGAATCGAGTACCTCGAGCGATGTGCCTCCTCAAGTACAAGCCTCTTGAGCTCTTCTGGGACACATATTCTCGCTTCGAACCTTAACAAACCGGAATCATCAATCCCTAACTTAGAATTCGAGTCGTTCTTGGAACGAGCTACCAACCTTTGAATTTCTGCATCTGAATTCTGTGCTTCCAACAACTGTTCTTTCAAATCTGGTATTACTGTAAGATTAGCCAACCAAGTTCCCGAAACCAAGATCTCTGAACCCGAACTTGGAGAACCTGCTTCCAAATTAGCCACACTCACTTTTCTACTCAAGGCATCGGCGACCACGTTTGCTTTACCCGGGTGGTACTGAATGGTGCAATCATAATCTTCTAACAACTCCATCCAGCGCCTCTGTCTTACATTTAAATCCTTCTGAGAAAAGAGATACTTGAGGCTTTGGTGATCTGTAAATACCTCGAACGTGGTACCGTAGAGATAATGTCGCCACTTCATCAAAGCAAACACAACGGCAGCTAATTCGAGATCGTGGGTAGGGTAATTCTTCTCATGCTCCTTCAATTTCCTCGAAGCATAAGCTACCACTCTACCGTGCTGCATCAAAACACAACCAAGACCTTCTTTCGAAGCATCTGTATAAACCGCATAACCCTCGGTACCCTCGGGTAAAGTAAGAACCGGTGCTGAAGTTAATTTCACCTTCAATGTCTGAAAACTCGCCTCACACTTATCATCCCATTCGAATTTCACTTCCTTCTTAGTCAGACGAGTCAACGGAGCGGCAATTTTAGAAAAATCCTTAACAAACCTTCGATAGTAGCCGGCCAACCCAATAAAACTCCTGATCTCGGAGGCATTTCTAGGTCTCTCCCAACGAAGCACGGATTCAACCTTAGATGGATCAACCTCAATCCCCTCACCTGAAATTATATGACCCAAAAATACAACTCGGTCGATCCAGAATTCACACTTACTGAACTTCGCGTACAACTCGTGTTCCCTCAAAGTTTCCAAAACGATCCGAAGATGCTGAGCGTGCTCTTCAGCGGACTTAGAATACACCAGAATGTCGTCTATAAATATAACCACGAATTTGTCAAGAAACTGCCTGAACACTCGGTGCATCATATCCATAAATACGGCTGGAGCATTAGTTAATCCAAACGGCATGACAACGAATTCGAAATGGCCATATCGTGTATTAAAACCAGTCTTCGGAATATCTTCCTCCCTAATACGCAGTTGGTAGTAACCCTGCCTCAAATCTAACTTGGAATAGACTTTCGAGCCTTGCAGAATATCGAATAATTCGTCGATGTGAGGCAAAGGGTATTTGTTCTTCACTGTCATCCGATTCAGCTCACGGTAATCTATACACATCCGTAACGTCCCATCCTTCTTCTTTACAAATAGAACGGGAGCACCCCACGGAGAAATGCTCGGACGGATGTACCCGCAAGCCAAAAGCTCATCAAGCTGCGTTTTTAACTCCTTTAACTCTGCAGGAGCCATTCTGTAAGGAGTCTTTGAGAAAGGCTCTGCTCCGGGATAAAGGTCGATTACGAACTCGATGTCCCTATCAGGCGGTAGAGAACCCAAAGTCTCAGGGAAAACATCGATATACTCTCGCACGACCTCCGTCTCCTCAAGTTTGGCCTGATCCTTCGGTCTATTCAAAAGATAGGCCACGAAACCTGTCGCACCGTCCCGGACCAGTTTACTCGCCTCAACAAAAGAAATAAACGGGCTTAACTTCACCTTTTCGCCCTTAAACACCACTGAACCAAAAGAAACTTTCTTACCCCGACAATCCATCTGAGCCCCATGTTCATACAACCAATCCATACCCAAGATTACATCATACCTCTGCATCGGCATTTCAATCAAATCTGCGAGGAAAACTCGGCCTTCGAAGCTAACCGGACAACCCCGAAAAACCCTGCAAGTTACTAAACTACCACCAAGAGGGGAGCTAACCACGTAATCATGCGCACACAAGGAAATAGGCAAGCACATAGAAGCAGCAATATCCCGGGAAATAAAGGAATGAGTGGCCCCGGGATCAAATAATGCATGTAATGTAGTGCCATGAATGCTTATAGTACCTTCGATCACGGCATTTGGGTCGATTTCCACAGCTTGCTCTTCTTCACCACCCAACGCATAAGCCCTAGCTTGGATTGCAGGCCTCGGGTTATCTTTCTTCTTCGGGCATGTGTTCACCATATGATCCTGTGCCCCACAAATGAAACACCTCTTATGAAGCCTGAAGCAATTATCCACGTGATGAGGACCCTTGCAATAGGTACATTGCACTTTAGGTGGAGCCGGAAGTGCTAAGGGTCGATTCGGTTGATTGGGTCCCGCGGGTCGAGGTTGTTTGTTTTGAGGCTTGGCTTGTTGAAAAGTTTGAAATGCCGGCCTCTTTCCGAACTTATTGAAATTCCCCGAGCTAGACCCTTGCCCGGTATGAGTACTCTTCCTCCTCATCACAACACGCTCTTCTACCCTTAGAGCTTTATCTGTGACCTTTGCCCAAGTACTTGTGTTAGAAGCCTCTAGAGCATCTTTCATATCCTCCCGAAGTCCTTGGAGGAATTGAGAAGCCTTGCTTTCATCATCATTGGCAATGTTCGGGGCATAACGAGAGAGCCTTTCAAACTCGTTGATATAATCAGTGACGGACATGCCCCCTTGTTTGAGCTCCATAAATTCTCTCACCCTTCGATTTCTTGTAGCTTTGGGAATATATTTATTCTTGAATTCACGAACAAACACCTCCCATGTGATCTCCTCCTCGGTAGCCTCTAATCTTCCTTGCAAGCTTGACCACCAACTATAAGCTTGGCCCTGGATCATGGTAAGTGTGCCTTGTAGCTTCTCCATAGGCCCACACGGTATGAGATTCCATACCCGGTTAGTTTGCACGAGCCATTCTTCTGCTTGGACATCATTTCCACCCACGAAAACCGGTGGATTTTGGTTCTTAAACTCCCGGAGAGTAGCTATAATTGGATTTCCTCCATGATTCCCAGCTAGAGGTGCATTGTTTCTTTCCTGAGCCCTTTGTTCCAAATATACCGCTAATCTCTCCATGAAATTGCCCGGATCCATTTGGGGTGGTGGTGGTGGATTATTATTTTCCGGGTGTGGAGAATGATCTCGGTGATGACGATGTTCCGGAGATCTATCTCGGCGGTGGTGTCTTCGGGGAGGCATATTTCTACAAAAGAAAAGATTCCAATTCATATGCGTGAGGGTTAGTACATGTTCATGTGCACGATTAACAAGAAGATAACAAATAATCACATAAATGCATATAACCACATTGTCCTAAGCCGTACGACCTAGACTCACCCGACACGACTCTAGAGCTCCGGTTTTGCAACCGAGGGCTCTGATACCACTTTAAGGATGTGACGCCCGGAGCGGTGGGCCACCACATCCCCCCGCACCTAAACCCGAACCCACATATGAAATGGATTTCCACACATGAGTCCAAGTCTAAGCGAACGGAACCTACACTCACTCCTTAGGCTAGGCGGGGCTAAAACTCGGACAGAGCGCGCCAAAACAAACATATAAATGCGGAAGCAATAACATAAGGATCGAAAAGAGCTCTATAACTAACATTTACATCATTTACAATGGCCTCACGGTCCAAAAGATCGAGTATATACATCAAAAGCCCATAATTCAGCAAAATATAATTCTAACATCAAATACATAATAAGAGTATCCAAAATGCAAGAAGTATGAATGCAACTCGACCTAGACACACAAGTACAAGACCAAGACTCGCACTTCCCCGCCTAGCTCGAAACAACCTGCACTGAAGGTGGGAAAAGAGAGGGGTCAGTCAAAACTCGACTGCGTGAGGGGGCTTAAACGCACACCCACACCTAAATACATATAGAGCAGAGCATATTACAAAGGTGATAGTCATGAATCGAGGCTAGGGTTTTTCATACCAAATCATTTTCCAAAGATAGCATATAATATAAAGGAAAACCTATCTCGATCCATAATCTATCAAACAGAACATAAACATAAGTCCGGCGAGAACGGACTATCCCTTACTCCATCAAACATAACATAAAAAAAACCAAATTCAAATCAAAATTCCCAACCTCACATCCATGGTGTATCGGGAATCAAACCCTAACACCTACATTACCAAACACATACGGGGCAGCTAACCCGCAATATGCCTTCCCCGGTTATCCACCGAGGGCTCAAGATACCACGCCTTCCCAACCTCCATAGGTCGTACGTGAATATCTCAAATGAGAACGTGCACAGGGGTCATAACCGGCGACCCCGTGGTCGTCCCGGGTCTCCCTTACCCACGTCTCCGGGCCCAACAAACCAAATCAAACCAAACTCCCATCTTTCAGGGTACAACTCGCTCAAACATATCATATACGAATAACGAATTTCAAAATATAGCTTACTTATGCCAATACTTATACCAATTTCGAAAACGTAAAGCTTATTTCACAAAATCATAACATAGCTTAAGCACTCGTATTTAATATATATATATAAGGTATATATTCGCATACAGGGTAAGAAAATAACACGTAATAGGTCTTAGGTCGCTTATCTAATATAAAGGATCCTAACCTCACCTTTGCAAAAGTAGAAGGAAGGCAAAACGGGCGAACGAACACTTAAACCTCGGGCTCACGAACTTCCGGAAGAGGCTCTGAAACAAAAGAAGACAAGACCCGAGACTTAGACTCAATAATGTACCAATTAGACGCACGGCGATGCAAATAGATGCTATGAATGCAAGAAATATCAAATGAACACTTAAACGTTACCAAATTATAATTACATATATTCAATATATATACAACACGTGCATGTACAGTAGCATGCAAACAAAAATGCATGAGAAACAAAGGGTGACACGCCCGTGTCACCGAAATGTACTAAGCCGTGACACCCCCGTGTCACGGTACAGCGGAAAACATACATGAAAATAGGGTGACACGCCCGTGTCCCAAAACAAAGCAAACCGTGACACGCCCGTGTCACGGTACAGAAAATCAGCCCGACCAAGCTTGCACCCCCGTGTCACATTGAAGAGAACAAAAGTGACACGCCCGTGTCACTGTTCGAAACAGGAAAAAAAACAGGGCATGCAGCGTGACAGCAACAACAACCAACTTTCAACCAACAAATGCAACCAAAACTTGAATAAACATGTGACCATACTTAAAGCACAATAAAATCTAGCATATAAACTCATATCATGCATTGATCAACAAGATTTACTAACATCAAACCCATATACAAGTTCATCAACTAAGTCCATAAATCCCAAGTCTTTAAGCATAACTTCAAGCTAAAAGTATGTACTCATGTTTCCAACAACAAATAAGTAAATCATCCAATCCAAGCCACAACCCTAGCTTCACATATTCAATCCAAGAATTCATACAAAATCTCCATCTTACCTTGAATGAAAAAGAGATGCAAAGAGATGGAGTGAGATGATGTTGATGATGCTTGAATGTCCAAAATTCGGATTTTGAGAGAAGAAATCTTCACACCTTGGGCAAAGGTTTTGGATCGGTTGGCAAGGGAACAAGAGCAAAGATGTGTATGTAATGTATGTATGAAAGAAGGGAAGAAATGGAATGTGATGCTACTTTGAAGAAAGAAGAAATGGCCAAAATTGCTATTAAGTCCTCCAATCTAATAAGCTATGCAAGTGAAACCCCAAGCTTTTGAAATATAACCAATTAAGTCCAAGCCAATATGTTCTCAAGGTTCATGAATGATCAGTTAAGGTCATAACGAAATTAAATCAAGTTCGGGAAAATTAAATTCACATATCATAAATTGATAAAATTCATATCATAAATCACTTGAGGTAAATTTTTGACATATAATTCAAATATTTCATATAAATTCAAATAATTCATATAAGAATTAAAAATTAAATAATTCAAATAAACAATTAGAATAAATATAAAATGCGTAAACAATAATTTTAAATGCGCACATACGTCATACCTGTACGGTCTGAAAGTCGGGGTGTCACATACATAAACATAAGGCTCGGCGAGTGAGCGTGCACAATCTCCAACCAAACTCCGACCGTGTACGACAAATATCATTAATATGTTGATTAGGTGTTCATGCGATATATCATAATACATACAGACCATATATCATAAATCATATTCGTTTGGGCAATCCGTGTCCCGGCCTTCCCGCACGGTGCATAAATATAACATAACATAACAGAAATCATAAATCAGTTCCAACCTTCTTCCTCCGGGTGGTGGAAGGGTTAGCAAGACCCGACCACCTCATACATGGGCCAATGGGGTTTCATGACTCCCCCAAGGGCACTCAGCTCCCATTCCCCGCTAAACCTCCTAGCGACGGCCGGTATCGCCGTACATAAGTTGGAACTAGTATATGGGATCCCCGGCAGCCCTTGCTTCCTCGGTTAGCCACATATACTAAGTCCCGGGGCCCGAACAATCATAAATCATAAATGTGTCTCGCCAAACATTTCAATTCATAAGTACATAACATAACTCATAAGTCATTTGAAAAGGTTTTACTCGATCAATCTTTACTCGATCACTTTACTTTAAAAAGTAACATATATATATAATCGTATGGTTTTGGCCAAAGCTTTTCACATAAGGGTTGTAGGGTTTGTTACATAGCTAGAACAAAACCACCCTCACCTGGTACAAGACGAAACAAGGATACGAGTTACCAAGTGCCCGAAGGATCAAGACCTCTCCACCCTGGAGATAAACTGTACCAAAAGACAACATGACGTGTTCGTGAGACTCAAGACCCTAAATGAACCATATATGACGCACGGAAATGCACAAGCATGATATCATGTCATGAAAATGTTCATGTGCATTATTAAGGCATTTTACTCATATATCCAAGTCATTCACTCATTCATTCATTTTCATTCAAATTCATCAATTCATATCTCCAATCAAATTAATTCAAGAATTCAAATAGGAGCATAGAATATATTCAATCTCTCCCAAAATGCTATTACATACTTCATATTACATAAGATAGCTTATTTCCAAGGTTTGACAACAAGAAGGAATCATATGAACACACATAAACGGCATTAAGCAAAAGCATGCCTACAACTCATCCAAAAGCTATGAAATTACACCATAATGCTCCCAACATATAGCAAAACAAGTTCATAGTTCAACACTAAAGGAGATAAAGTCATTAAAGAGGTGAAACAAATCAAAAACCGAAAAGGAAGCAACAAGGACTGCGCAAGGGAAGGGACACGGGGGTGTCACCTTCCTTAGCTAAACTGAGCCACGACCGTGGCTCAGTACAGACCTGCCCAGAAGGTGTGACACGCCCGTGTCTCACACTTAAGTGTAAATGAGACACGGGGGTGTCACGGTACAGAACTTAAAACGTTCACAGAGTTTTTCCGGCAAAACTGATCTCATACCAAATCAATCCAAAAGCATACCAAATCAACTCCAAATGCTATGAAACTTAATATACAACATATTTAGCATGTTAGGAACATTTTTCATTTAGAGTGTAAAGGCTAAATCACACGTTAAGATCATCTAAATCATGCAGCAAAACTGGGTCGCCAAAATCGCACATAAAAGCCCTATTGGTTCAATCAGCCATGATCAAGTACTTAGGGGTTGAATTTGGATCTGAAACCTTGGGGAATGCATGCTAACATACTAAACAACTAATATACATCATATATATGCAAAATGGTACAATTTAAAGCACATTAGGGTGACCAACAACCACACAATTGCAACAGCAACAAGTCTGTCATGAAGCATGCATAAAAACAGGTCATGTATTTCGGTTTTGAGGCTTAAAATGGATCCAAATACTTAAAACATGAATGTTAACATATAGAGCAATGAGTGTACATAATATTCATGCAAATTCACATGAAAAGAAGATCATTTGGTCAAGCAACAAAGCAAAATGAACAGCAGCAGTTTGAAAAATAGGGGAAGCAGTTTGATCATCAAGTTTGGAGCTCCATATCTCATAATTTCATCAAAGGGTCAAGAGATAAAATCCTCCTAATATCATATACTATCAGTTAGGAAAGAAATAGGTCATGAAACAAGCTCATATGATCATGTATAAGCAAGAAAATCAGCTACACAAGCAAATAGGTCACAAGAGCAAAAATCCCTAAAAGTTCATACCAAACTCATCACTCAAACCCTAATCAAATCTGATCCAAATCATGATGTAAGTAGATGAAATCAAGCATAATAGAGTAGAGAAGACATAAATATTCATACCTTGAAGATTAGAAGAAGAAGGGAGGTGATTTGAGCTCCAAAATCACAAGAATGGCCAAAGGTTTTTCTTCCTTTTTCTCTCTTCCTCTATCTCGATCAGTTGCAGCAATGAGGGGAGATATTTGGCTCGGTTTTCAGAGGTAAAGGGAAAATAAAGAGCTTAACTCAAGGTACATAAGTCATGGTTTAAGGTATGGTTAGGTTAGAGGAGTGTTAAGGGTCCCACCATGAAGACTAGTCAACAAAAGGAGCTCTTCTTGCACGAGTTGCTCGTTACGGTTGGATTTCGGAGGTCTTAATGATTTCAAAAAGGTATGAGACTTGCTCCATTGTCTCCGAATCATCGATACGAAGGCAACGGAGGTGTCGGAATTCGAATCCCAATTCCCGAGCTCAAGATATCACGTACGGAACCAAGGGTGCGCTAATTGCTCGTTAGCCCCCGATTTGGTTCCACAATCAAAATTAAATTCGTTAACACGTCAAATGAATCCGAAAACATAATCCGAGCATATAGACATGTTCATAACACACATATTTACGACATATTAAATTTTCACGACATTTCGATATCATTACATATAAGAACGAAGCACAAATAGAACACTCATGCGCATGAATGAATTCATAACGTTATAAATTTAATTACTAAAACTTAAATTCCTTTTTAAATAAATTAAAGCCAACTAATAACATGTTGAAATTAATTAACAGAATTACCGAAATAGTTAAGGTAACATGAAACGTTAATTAAGAAATTAAACACTAAATATCAAAGTAGAATAAAATGAATTAAATTAAAATAACAATAGTTTATAGTTTAAATCAAATATAAACATTTATAAACAATTAATCATATAAATAAATAATTAAATCGCGCCATTTATAAACAAATACGTCACATTATTATTACTGAAAAACTGGGGCGTTACACTCCTTGTTGTGCTTCGATTTTAGCTTAGTTTTAGGCCTGAATTTCATGAGTTTTTCATTCCTAAACATGCCTCTATGTGTTACCTAGCTTTGGTATGAGTTTTTTGGGGTTTTGGAGCTATTTTGCAGGTGTTTGCACAAAGAAAACGAAGCAGGGGCAAGGTAATGCCCGTTAGCCACCCCTTTTGGAGTAACGGCCGTTAGTTTGGTCTGGGGGTTCTGGTACCCACTAACGACCATTAGTGGCCTTGTGAAAGGAGGGGACTAACGGCCGTTAGTCTCCCAGATTTCTTGTTTTGTGTGTTTTGCTCATTTGTTTGCTCGTTTTGTTCGTTTTCCTCCCAGATCTTGATCCTTGCGTGTTGAGTGCTTGTTTATATGTATGAATTGCTATGATATGACTTGTAATTGCTTGAAGTTGATATGTTGCATGTATAAATAATGTGTTATGATGTGTATATGCTTGTTTTCGTATGATTTCGATGCATGCATATGAGCTATGAACATGTTTGCCCTAAGTGCTACGTGTGATGCCTCTTTGCACCTAATTGCCTTCTTCATATATTTTGAACTTGTGTATGCTCATATTATGATGTAATTTGATGTATTATGTGTTCTTTTATCATTTTATATGTTTGGATTAAGTCTCGGTTATGCGATTAAGTGTTAGATGCTTCTATTTGCCTAAGTGTGAAATGTCTGTGACTTGCATTGCATCATTCGCATTCATATGGATTTGTCGAGTGTCTACATAGCTCATTTTGTGTCCCAGTATGTCTTTGACGTTTTTCTTATTAAAATTATCCCTTTGGTGATGAGGTCGCTCTGTAGGCATTGGTTTTGTTCCCTTTTGCCCGGTTTCTTCGGTGTATGGTGAGGTTAGGTTATAGTTAAACCCTAATGAAACGTGTCCGATATGTGTGCATGTGAAATATGCCTTATGTATATGTAATATATGCGAGATATGAATACATATGATTATGCAACATGTTATAGAATATGATATACTAGGTACTAGTATATATAAGTTTGATATGTTATGAATATGTTAGGCAACGCCAAGCTATGCTCCATACCGTGTGCCTCAACAGAGCCATGCATAGTGTTAGGTGAATAAGTTATGACGTGACTCGGAGGGGTAAGTAAAGCATAGCTTGTCACAAGAGAAAGGTATGATAAGTACTAGGTTATGTTTTGCTAGTAAGTATGAATATGATCTTGGGTATGAATATGAATCTGTTTTGCCTTTAAATATGATATGACTTTGACTCTGAATATGTTTGGGGCTCAGTGATCATGGGTAAGGGAGACTCAGGATACCGAGTATTACTTCCGTGCATGATTATCGTGATGTTGGATTGGGAATCCGAGACGGACATTATCCCTATGCACATTTCCCTTTGTGTGAAGGTTTGCGTCTTAGTTAGTTTGATTTCTATTAGTTTTCGTTATGTTAGTTTGATATAAAATTGTTCGTGAAATGGGACTGGATTCTCAATTACCAAAATTTGGTTGTTTTGGCCTTTGGCCCTTAACCCTCTCTCTTCACAATATATATTATCACGTGCGAAAATGATTTAGAATGCAAAAATCACGCCCCGGTTCATGAACTTCCAACTCTGATTTATGCTGTGCTCCGTATACGTATATACGCGTGCGTGTGTAGCCCCTCAATCAGTCAGTGTGACTGACCCCTCCCTCTTTATGTTTTCAGTCTGTAGTGGTCTGTTGGTTCGAGCTACGCGGCTTGTGGTCTTTTGAGTCTTCCTAGTATAGCTCGAGTCTGCATTTCATCCTTAGTTTAACTTGTTGGAAAACAACAGAGTTAAACCAGCGGAAGTTTAAAAAAAAAAATCCAAAAGGATTATGATCTTGCAATGTTCGTTTCAAAACTTATGGGATTACAAGAAACTTACAACAATTGAAGCTTTCTTGAAACGTTTAGAGTTATCCTCAAACGTTCTTCATGCGGCACGAATCCCAAGTTTCTTGATGATTCTTTCATCGAGATTCCAAAGTAGAAATCCTCTAGAGTATTAATCCACACCAACCTAGATTCGAATCATGTTAGTCAGTATGCTAGTACTATAACATACGTATTAAGGAAACAGAAACGAGAAAAAGAGAGCAAGAGAATTATCCCCAAAATTCCATGAAGTGGGACGTGATCTCCACCTCATGCATAAGCCCAAATTTTCGAACCCCATGCCCCTTTTATAGGGTATAGTTCGAACCCTAGTGCCATGTAGGAGATGGTCTCCTACTTTGACTTTTTCTTTTATTCTTTCTTTCTCTCCAAGTAAATATTGTCTTAGCTAAAATAAGATATTTATCTTCTGGAGAAATTACACCTAACTAATTTAGGAATATTTAATTATTCTAGTAATTATTAAATATCTTATCCCAATAATATCTATTCTAATCATATTAGAATTAATTCTCCAATTAATTATATTTGGCTATATAATTAATTCTCCAATTAATATCTATTTAGGGATTTATAATTAATTCTCTAATTAATTACATCTTTGCTTTATAATTAATTCTCCAATTAATCATATTTGGATTTAATAATTAATTCTACAATTAATTAACACATGATCCAATTCTGTAATTGGAGTCACGCGTCCAAACACACTCTTGACTCCCACATGTGTACCATACACATGGGGTCTCATTTCGATCAATTACTTGATCTTTCTAACAATGCCATTTGAACCCGGTATTTGTGTGTAACCCTCTAGATTCAATTTCAGTTAGCAATGAGCCTAATTAATTAATACACTTTATTAATTAATTACCTTACGAATCACACGACCATAATCTAGCAACAGGTGTGTGACCCCTACCCGAAATATGAATGTATATTTGAAAGAATCTTTCAGTCAATGACATCATGTGGGAGACGATCCTCCTACCATTATATCTCTTGATTAAGATCTAGGGCATGGGAATATAGAGAGCCCCACTAACCTTAATCTTAAAACAAAATTCCTTCATATTCCATTTGATCTCAATCCAAGAAAACCCCATTTTCTTGATGTCCTGATCTAACCACCTTGCGCGAGGATTTTTGGATGGAACAGAAATGACTTGTGTAATAAGAGATCATCTTGCCTACAAAAAGTGTAGGTCCTTTATTGATTCCAACAATTCTCATATCCCACTTGTGTAATCCCAACATAGGCCGTGGTTCAGGTGTCTATATTGTAACATCCCAATTCTCCGACATATGAGGTACGCCATGTTTCAACTTTTTTACGTGTTTAATTATGTGATTTTGTATTTTACGTGGCCCTATTTTGAACTCTTTTAGAGTTTAGGGACCTTTTTGTACTTTTCTCTTTTTAGGGTTTTTCGGACATTTCTCGTTCGATCGAGTTTTCAACCTTTTCGTCCCCTTAAAAACGTTTGGGGCATCAAGACGAGTCCGTAGACCCTAAGTTTGCCCAATTCTGACGTCGTTTGCCCCTTCTACCGTTCGTTTCACGTGCGAGGATCCGGGATAAAACACTTGGACCCTCGTTTTTCGAGCAAAACGCATCAGCCTTCTCTCTCTCTCTAACATTCCCTCTCTCTCTCTCTAACGATAACATACACCCAACGTGTGATTTCACACATAACTCCAAAACCGACCAATACTTGACGGAATTCGATGAATCCATAGTGCATTTCGAAGAGCTCGACGATACGAACACAACCGTACCAAGATCTCGACCTAACGATGAGTGGTGGTAGATTTATCCGCGATTTTCAGTCGCGCCTAAGAGGGAGTGGTGGGGCGGCCACTTCGTCGGCGGTTTCCGCCGTCTCTAGTGACCTCCCTGATGCACGTGCCCCAAGGGCGGCTAGAGGACTTCTCGGCGTAACTTTCTGTGTAGGTGGTGCCGCCATCAGGGCGACGAGGAAGGCTCGTGCGCCACCCAAAGCGGACGGCGGGCGGTGGAGTCACTGTAGCGACGCGATTCGCCGCATCCGACGGTCTTTTCCGGCGACCCTCGATGATTTCTTAGGTTTTTCGGGCTCCTGGTTCCATTTCCAACCTCCTCTTTGTCAGATTCGTGGCGGAGATGGGGTTTTCTGGCATGGCAGTCGTGAGGTTGAAGGCGGCGGCGGTTCGACCTTTTCCTGCTGGTTTTTGACATCGGACCCTTCACAGGAATTACTCAGCACGATGAGGCCGAGCTCTTCGCGTTGGTGGTGGCTCAAGAACTAGTCATTGGTGGTGGATCTTGGCGACAAACCGGCGGTTCAATGCCGACCGTTTTTTCGGTGACTTTTCTGGCAAGTGAGATATGGGTTTCGAAGGTCTTCTCACGGGCTTTCCATTGGTAAGCTCGGATTTCATTTTCGTTGAATGGATTGCATTTAATTTCATTTCTTAGCTTCCTATTTTGATTCGGTTTTTCTTCAATTAAATCCGGTGACTTCCGTATTTTCAGAATTTGATTGAGGGTTTTTGTCGAGCATGTTGAGATGTACGTTTAGTCATTCACGGGGAATTTTCCGGCCTCCGGAAGTGGTGGTCCGGCGGCTGTTAGTGGCGGCCCGGTAGGTTCCAGCGACAGTGTTCCGACGCCTTTCGGACAGCAGGTCCGATTCTTCGTGGTGAGTCCAATGCCACTTTTCGTTCTCAATCGGGTGTCCGGTTGATTTGTTTTGAATTTCTGAAGTTTTTACGAATTAATTGTTAATTGCTCTAATTTGTAATTCGTTCATGTATGCTTAGTAAATTGAGGAATATGCGTTGAATGGAATCTGAAAATATGTAATGAACTATGGAATAAATAAATTTATGATTTGTTGTTGATATTAGCCGTGTTTCATGCCTATAGTTTGAATATAATTATTGTACAAGGGGTGTTTATATAATTTTAGGAGAATATAAATTTATATAACTTGAATTAATTGAACCTTATTATTTGAAAATGATTATGCTAATTTTGATTAAGTAAAAGACGAATTTTATGCCTTGGATGCTTAAATTTGAAACTTTCATTATTAAAATTAAATTGCATAAATTGAATATGAAACTGTTATGCAATAATTGAATTGAATTAAGCTTATATGATTAAACTAGAAACTTGATTAGGTGAGAAATAATTTTTTCGAACAAATATAAATTGATTATGCGATGAATGGATTTGATTGGATTAATATGAAATAATGTAATTTGTATTTCGTTTCGATTTCTCTATTTGCATTAATTGTGCACATGAATGCCTCTCGATGTGTTTTATGAGTATGATAGGCCATGTGATTACGTGAAATTTAATTTATATGTATGTTTGGAAGTGTTGCTGATAAATGTGACCTTGTTGAGTATTAATATGCTTAATTTGATAACGACACCACACTAGAAACACAACATGGACACTTATGCATACCAATATTGTAGCGCCCCAAGCGGTGGGCACCACACCCCCGCACTATAACCCGATACGAGTAATGAAACGAAGGCTCCGCACACGTGCTGAGTCATAGCGAACGGGAGACAAACTAAAACACACACACTAGCTAGGCGGTATCTAACCCTATTCAAAAGAAAGAATGCAAAACATGACAGTGGAAGCCAGGCAAAATACCAACTTTCAAAAACTTACGTACATTAAACATACAGTGTAATACAATCAAAATCTAGTACACGGGTTCTACTAATCCGGCAAACCTGTCCTATCCTGTCCTGAACAATTACACAACAAGCGGGTTCAACTGGCCCTAGAAACCTGTCCCGAATAATCATATAATCAGAACGGGTTCATCTAATCCAAGCACCTGTCCTAACCTGTCCCGAATTTCACACATTCAATTCATAAATGCAAACCTGCACGGAACATATCTTATACAGAATTTACGAATCATAATTCAGAACAAAATGCTTAACAAACTTAAACGAACAGACAGAGACTTAACAGACACAACACACCGGCGCCTAGCACGAACTCCAACGACCTAAACCTGCAATTAAAAACATAAAGGGGGAGGGGTCAGTCCAAAGAATGAGCGAGGGGCTACCTACACACAGCTACATATATATAGAGCACAGCACGTTCCAAATTAAATGTTCGTGAATCCGGGATTAGTTTTTGCACGCCAAAATATTTTCTCGTGATAATATATATATAGGGTGACTTATCAAAACAGAACGAACCAAACTTAGCTTATACATAAGTCAAAACATATGTTCAAACTCATGCAGACTTAGCACTCATATCGGAGCATATTTTATTAGCTTAAAAGTATACCAAATTTTATCTTAATTTAAGAATCTACCCCCGTTTTACGAACTTATGACAGACAAACGTAAAACTCGGCGGGTACGAGTACATAACCAACCAACTCCTTCATATCACACATATGCATAAACAGACAAAATCAAAACAAACGTACCTTCTTTACTCCGGGTGATGGGAGGGTTGTACATACCCTAACCATCCACACATATACGTCAGGGTCGTGAGTTTCATGATACTCACGCCCAAGGACTCCATCCCCCACTAACCTCCTAGTGGGTTCCGGGTTGATCCTATCAAAATGGAGAAGTGCACAGGGGTTGCAACCGGCGACCCCATGGCCGTCCCAAGTCTCCCTTACCCACAACTCCGGGGCCCATCACACCTATAACACACATATCTCGAAAACTTAACCGGCCACACACAGACAGACAGACATATCTCATGCATATTGTACTTATCATATCGTATGTACATAATACGCATATTAACCTCAAAATCATATCAAGACGAACTAAGCATACATAGGCTTATACATAGTGTTTCATACTTTTCAAATCAAATCATATGATAAAACCAACAGAATACGTACTTCGCACATATCTACATATATATAAGGCTTATAAACCACATGCATTGGAAAACGAGCACGTTGTATAGGGTCTAACTATACCCTAACCTCACCTGCTACCAAACGGAGCCAAAGACACAGCAAATGGTCCACCTTGGAACCTGCACGACCTACTTGTCCCCACCCCAGTTGCACCTGAACCAACTGGACACACAAAACACAACACAGGGCTTAGACTCAGACTCAAACAACCACACAGAGATGCACGGCACATGCTCTAACACTTAAGGTGTAACACCCCCGGAGCGAAGGGTGCCACATCCCCCGCACTAACGTCCAACACGAGTAACGAAAAGGAAGTTCGCACCCGTATCAAACCATAGCGAACGGGAGACACACAAAACTCACACCCTCGCTAGGCGGCCTAGACCCTCAAGAACTGTGAGAATTAAAATCAGAGTAGCGGAAGCAAATCATATACCAAACATGATTCCCAAGATCACATATATACATATCAAAATGGGGAAGGGTCAAGTATTCCAATCAACAAGCTAGCTTATATACAAATGTACAATGCCATCACGGCCAAAATAACATAAGTGTATACCGAATACATAATCCAAAATGCGTAACGTAAGGAAAAGGAAAATCCACTACGATACATGAAGACCCAAGCTACACCACAAGTAAACCCAAAAGACACTTGCCGCCTAGCTTGACTCGGAAGAACCTGCAAACTCAAAAGAAAGGGAAAAGGGGAAAAACAACAACGAGGGTTAGTCCTAGCGACTAGTGAGGGGGCTAACTTGCGCACCCGATATATATGTATATAGAGCAAAGCATTTAATCAAAACGGAAGAATCCTTGAACCGAGAGTGGTTTTTGCAAGCCAAATTAATTCCCGTGATATAGATATATATAGGTTAAAGGAAAGGAAAAAGGCCAAAAGCCAAACTCCAAGTTTTAGGTAAATTAAGAATCCACTCTCGTTCCATAGATCATAAAAAGCTAAACCAACTTGGTGAGTACGAGTCACACACATCCCAACTTCCATATACATAGATCAAAGCAAAACAAAACAAATCAGAATCCATCCCCAACACCGGTTGATAGAAGGGTTGATCGGCCCTAACTATCCACATACACAGACGAGACAAGGTTTAATTACTACCTTGAAACCTTCGGCGGTTGCCTCCGCCGGCTCAAGAGAAACACCCTTCCTCAACCTCCCAAGGTTAGGCGAGACTCTCAAATGGAGGTGTTGATGGAAGAGCTCGGCGACCCCTCGGTCGTCCCGAGATTACCATACCACACCCCGGGGCCCAAACATATCACAAAAGTCACACAAACATACCTCAAAGCTTATCTTTCAAAGCCACATCTCGCTTACGCACACACACACTTGCACAAAATTAAACTTTTCAAACGAGAGCAAAATAGCTTATATACTTATACAAAACGTTTTCAAACTCTTATAACAAATGGGAGAAGTCCCGCAACATATGTATCATACACTTATTTACCCTATATTATACGTATTCGCATGTGAGGTTTCAAATCAAATAGGGTTATAGGTCGAGTAACTAGAAGAACAAAAACCTCACCTTGTCAACGAACGTAGTGGAGATAAAAGTGTGACAACCGGACATCTATGGAGCAAGCTCGTCCTCTACAGGGAGATCCTCTGAACAAGACAAACAACAAGGAACACTCTTAGACTCAATATGAACCACATTGAAGCTCGGTACATGCGTGTGTATGTTTATGATGCAAATGGTATGAAATGAATCCACATTTAGACCATTTGTGAGCATTCAATGCATATACGGACATAAATCATAAACGAGGAGATAAAACAAAGCTCAAATTCATAACATAAGGCTTAACACAAAATATAACAAGTTGGTCATCCATAGACACCAAAACGAGGCAAGAAGGATCAACAAGAAGCAACGGGAAGGAAGCAAAACCAAGCAAAGATGGACGAAAAACTAGAGTTCCTAGGGGACACGCCCGTGCCCCCCTGGAAGGGCAAGTTGAGACACCCCCGTGTCTCAGTACAGAAACCGAACAACAGAATCCTGAAGGTGACACGCCCGTGTCACCAAAAAAGGGCAAACCGAGACACCCCTGTGTCTCGGTACAGAAAAACGAACAACAGAATCCCGAAGGTGACACGCCCGTGTCACCACCAAAGGGCAAACAGAGACACCCCCGTGTCTCGGTACAGAAAAACGTAATCGGCTCAAACAACAAACTTAGCAAACCCATTAAAACTAAACACTCATACTCCAACTACCAAGTAAGGAAATGCAATAAATTGTAAGAATTAAGTCCTAGGAGCATAATATCATCATCAAATCTCAAGAAAACAAGAATGGAAGCAAAGATCAACAAATTCTCCCAACATCTACTATTCACAAGCTTGCTATATCTCATCAATCAACCATGGAAATGAACTCAAGAGCTCATAAAAGAGAGAAGAGAGAGAGTAGATGACAACCATGAACTCACCTTTAAAACTTGAGAAGCTTGGGTGAAGATTTGAGCTCAAAATCAAGAAAAGGGACAAAGGGATTTCTTCTTCCTTCTTGCTTCCTTGTGCTGATCGGTTTTGGGAGAGAGATGGAGGGATTGGATCGATTTTCAGAGGTTAAGGGGGAGAGGAGAGCTTAACTCATCGATACAAAGTCAAGGTTAAGGTTGGGTTGAGTTAAGAGGGGTCCACAAAGACTTATTAGGTCAAAAAGGTGTCTCTCAAGCATAAGGGGCTCGTTACGGGTGAAATTCGAAGGTCTTAACGAGCTTAGAAAAATGTGAGGCTTGTCCCATTAAACCCGAATCGTCGAAACGAGTTCAACGGAGATGATGGAATTAGAATTCGAATTCCCGATCGCAAGATACGCGTCCCGGAACCCAAAGTGCGCTAAATGCTCTTTAGCCTCCTTTAGGTCCCGTCTCCAAAACGAACCCAAAAAGGTAACCAAATCAAATACCAAAACATATAACGAGCACATAACCGAGTCCATAAAGCATATAATTAACACATATCACGAATTCACAAAAATCAGAATTAAATACGAATCTCAAACAAGCAAAATACAAAGTGAAGGAAAATTAAATGTTCAAGTTAAACAAATTCATACCAAAGAAATTAAGTTCAAATAACTTCAATTAATCCACATCAGCAATTAAATATCGCATAATCACTTAAAATAATAAGTAAATAGCGCACATAAGAGGTTACCTGAAAAGTCTGATCAGTCGGGATGTACATAAGGGATGCAATCACATAAGTAGGATTCAAATTCATAATAATTTCAAGCAAAACAAAACATTATATAATTTAATGGAGTCATATTACACATTAGAACATATTCATGTGCACAATTAATGCAATTAAGAGAAATCGAAAGACAAAGCAAATTCAAATTATTTCATATTAATTTACTGATTGCATAACCAATTCATACTTGTGCAATTAAATCATTTCTTATTTCCAAGAGTGGACAATTAAATCATACATAGCACGGTAAATTATTTCTAAGTTATCAAGAATGGCATGCTCGTTTTCAAAGGCCAAAGATCGGGTAAATCAAAACAAACAATTTCACATAATTCATATATCGCACAATAGACTCAATTAACTAAGTAATTAAACTTTAAACTACAAAAGTTCCAAGTTTAATTATCTACGGCATAGTAACTCATTTCTACGTAGTCATGAATAGCATATTTGTTTATCAAGTAACTAGGATAAATTCATTCAACTCGTATAATTTCATATATTGTACACTCAATTTATATCTCACAGAACGAATTCAATGGACAAGGTTTATTTAATTAAAAAAAACAAATCCGTAACGTTCCCAAAATTACACAAGCACCCCTTCAAGTTAGGCAAATAGCTCAAATACGATATATCGGAATTCAAATTGCAAATCAAAGCATCAATTCATATCACAATTTATTTAGTACATGATTTCATAGACATCGGGATACAATTCGATCGACAATTCAAGCAATTAACAATTTATCGCAATTAAAACAATTAATTTCAAATATTCAAATTACACAAAATAAATCACAACAAATCAACCGGACATCCGATTGACGAACAGAAAGTGGCGTTGGACTCATCACGATGAGGCGGACAAACTGTCTGAAGCCCGCCGGAACGCCGCCACCGGAGCCGCCAGAACAGTGGCGGGCCGCCGCTCGGTCGTCGCAGGAGCGTGTAGGAAAAATCCCCAAAATTCACTCGTGCAAGTATTCCTCGTGCTCATTCCAAATCCTCGATCAATTTCTGAAAATTCCAAGGCAAACGTCTTCAATCTCAGATCTAAGAACACGAAACCCCAAAATCTTTAAAATCCAATTACTTCCAAACCGGTGAACGAAAATCGAATCCATAAAAGGCATTGTCTTACCCGTGACGAGCTCTTCGAAACCCCCAAGCTATTCGCCTGGAAAAATCCCCGGAGCTGACCTCCACCGCAAACCGCTGCTGCACCTCGCCGAAACCACCACCTACGCCGTGAATTGGGCCAAACTAAGGCCGAAAATGGAATCAGAGGGCCGAAAAAACATGGTAATCATCAAGCCCCGTCGAAAAACATCGTCGGAAGGCCGCAAAACTCGCCACTACAATAACGCGCATGCCGCCACGAGCTTCAGGCGGCGTGCGGTGCCGTCGCGGCCCCGATGGCTGCGCCGCCGACGTCAAACGAAGTGCCGGGAACTCCTCCAACTGGGTATGGCGCATGTCGCCGGAAAGTCGCCGGAAGCCACCGCGAAAGGGCGGCAAAGCCGCGGTCCGCCACCACCCGTCTAGCGTGACTGAAAAATGGTGATATCCACGCCGTCGGTCTGAGATCTTGGTACCGTTGTGACCGCATCGTCGAGATCTTCGAAATGGACTATTGATTCATCGAATTCCGTCGAGAAACGACCGAGTTCCGGGTTATGCATGTTTTTCCACTTTGAGTGTGTGTGAGTGTAACGTGAGAGAGGAGAGAGAAAGAGTGGGGAGAGAGAGAGAGCTGCTGATCCGTTTGGTACGAAAAACGAGGATTCGGGTCTTTTATCTCGGGTCTTCCTGCGCAAAACGATCGGGAGGAAAGGCTAACAACGTCAGAATTGGGCACATTCAGAGTCTATGGACTCGTCTCGATGCCCCGAACGCACTAAAAGGGTCAAAATGGTCAAACTCTCGATCGAACGAGAAATGACCAAAAAACCCCTAAATGAGAAAATTACAAAAAGATCCCTAAACTCTAAAAGAGTTCAAAATAGGGCCATTTAAAACACAAAATCATATAATTAAACATATAAAAAGGTTTAAACGTGGCGTACCTTATACGTCGAACGAACGGGATGTTACAAATAATCATATTGAGTATCGTCGTACGCCTTTGTGGTTCATTCTTGAGTCTGAGTCCTCTGTTTTTGTTCAGTTTGGTTCAAGTGCACCCGGGGTGGTGACATATGGTCGTGCAGGATCCGGGGTGGACCGTCTCCTTTGCCTTCAGTCTTTGGTTCCAGTTGAGGTTAGGTTCTAGTTATATCCTAATGGAATGTGCCCGGTATGTATGCATGCGAATATAAGCCTTACGTATATGTAGATACGTGTTCAATACGAATATGTGTGACTATATGTTATGTTATGTATATGATACGTACGTACGATAAGTATGGATGTGCGTGTTATGTTTGCGAATGTACATGTGAAGTGTGTGCGTTATGTTATGTTATGTTTCGTTATGATGCGAACATGTACGCTATGATATGATTATGATTATGATTATGAACATGTGTGTGTGTGTGTGTGTGAGTGAGTGCATGCATGGTGGTGTGTGTGAGTGAGTGTATGCGTGGTGGTGTGTGTGGGTGCGTGTGTAGGGCCCGGAGGGTATGAGAAGCATTGATCACTCCCCTCATGCGTCTGAAGGTATGGTTCTGATTCCGAATATGTCTAGGCGTGTGTTGTGTTCTGAATTCGGGATAGCTCATTTTAGGTCGACGGATGGTGTGTGGTATATTTGATTTCTGTTATGTTAGTTTGATAAGAAATAGTTCGTGAAACGGGGAATGGATTCTTAATTAATAAAATTTGGTTGTTTTGGCCTTCGGCCTAACTCTTTTACTCTCTATATTATCACGTGAGAAAATGTTTTAGAATGCAAAAACCATGCCCCGGTTCGCGAACTCCCTTCTATGATATGTGTTGTGCTCCATATACGTATGTACGCGTGCGTGTGTAGCCCCTCACTCAGTCAGTGTGACTGATCCCTCCCTCTTTATGTTTTTAGTTTGCAAGTTCAGGTTCTTGGAGTTTGAGCTAGGCGGCTTTGTGTCGTGTCTGTCGAGTCTGTGTCTATTTGATTAAGTTTTGAATCTCTTATCTACATCTGTTTGTAATTATGTAAATATTATGGTATAATCTGCACAGGTTTCTGCCCTATGAATGAATGATATTTCGGGACAGGTTAGGACAGGTGCTTGGATTAGTTAAACCCGTTTTGATATATGTTATCCGGGGCAGGTTAGGACAGATTCTTGATTTAGTTGAACCCGTGTAGTTGATTTATTATATGGATGGTTTTATTATCCATGATATGTAAAGTTTTTGAAAGTTCATGTTTGCATCGCTTCCGTATTCAGATTTTGCATATTTTCCATTTGTACAGGGTTTAGGTACCGCCTAACTTAGGTTGGATTTTTATTTGTCACCCGTTCGTTTTGACTTGGTGCGTGTGCGGACTTTCCATTTCGTACACGTGTCGGGTCATAGTGTGGAGGTGTGGCGCCCCACCACTTGGGGTGCTACATATATGGCGACACCCTTTTGAGCCTATATCAAAGATTACAGAGTTAGCTCATATGAGACAATGTGGAATCTCAAGTCTAAGGATTAATTCCTCACGTCATTGAAATGTGAGATATTTCCTAATCTGGAAGTTCTAGTAACGTCCTTTCCCATTTAGGAATCTTCTCACGCGGGGCACTCTCAGTGAACTTGTTCTTACAACAAGCACCCTTGTGTATTGTGTACGCATCAACTTATGCACTTTACACCCCATAAAACAGGATGATCCTTCTTAAGGACATAACTACACCAGCAAGTCTCAACAGAGGCAAAGTCGACACTCCCACTGTCTGTCTGTAACGCCCCCGTTTTTCAGTTTAAATAATGTGGCGTATTTGTTTATAAATTGCGCGATTTAATTATTTAATTATATGATTAATTGTTTATAAGTGTTTTTATTTGATTTAAACTGTAAACTATTGTTACTCTAAATTAATTTCAACATGGTGTAAGTGGCTTTAAATTTATTTAATATGGAATTTGAGTTTTAGTAATTTATTTATAACTATATGAATTCGTTCATGCGCATGAGTGTTCTATTTGCGCTTCGTTCACATATGTAATGATATCGGATTGGTATGGAAATTTAGTATGTCGTAAATATGTGTGTTATGAACATGCCTATATGCTCGGTTTATGTTTTCGGATTCATTTGGCGTGTTTATGAATTTAATTTTGATTGTGGAACCAAATCGGGGGCTAACGAGCAATTAGCGCACCCTTGGTTCCGTGCGTGATATCTTGAGCTCGGGAATTCGGATTCGAATTCCGTCAACTCCGTTGCCTTCGTATCGACGATCCGGAGACAATGGAACAAGCCTCATACCTTTTTGAAATCATTAAGACCTTCAAAATCCAACCGTAACGGACAACTCGTGCAAGAAGAGCTCTTCATGTTGACTAGTCTCCTTGGTGGGACCCTTTTTACTTGACCAAACTTAACCAAAGATTAACCATGACTTTTGTACCATGGGTTAAGCCTTCTCCTACCCCTTTTTACCTCTGAAAAACCGAACCAAACCTTCACTCTCCAGCTGCAACTGAAACGAGAAAGAAAAGAAGAGGAGAAAGGAAGAAACCCTTGGCCATCCTTTGTGATTTTGAGCTCAAATCACTTCCTTCTTTCACCAAAACTTCAAGGTATGAATATTTATGTCTTCTCTACTCAATTATGCTTGATTTCATCTATTTAAAACATGATTTGGATCAGATTTGAGTAGGGTTTGAATTATGAGATTGGTATGAACTTTTAGGGATTTTTGCTCTTGTGACCTATATGTTTGTGTGGCTGAATTCCTTGCTTATATGTGATCATATGAGCTTGTTTCTTGGCTTATTTCTTTCCTAACTGATAGTATATGATGTTATGAGGATTTCATCTCTTGCTCTTTTTATAAAATTTTGAGATATGGAGCTCCAAACTTGATGATCTAATTGATTCCCCTGTTTTTGAACTGCTGTGTGAATTTATGTGTTGTAGCTTGATCATATGGCCTTCAATTCGTGTGAAAATGCATGGAGTTGATGTACACTTATTGCTCTACATGTTAACATTCATGCTTTAAGTATTGGGTTCCATTTGAAGCCTCAAAACCGAAGTACATGGCCTGTTCTTATGCATGATTTTTGACAGAATTGTTGCTGTTACATTTGGTAACTTGTTGATCATTCTAATGTGCTTTAAATGGTACCATTTTGCATATATATGATGTATATAAGTTGTTTAGTATGTTAGCATGCATTCCCCAAAGTTTCAGATCCAAATTCAACCCCTAAGTACTTGATCAAGGCATGATAGAATCATTAGGGTTCATATGTGCGATTTTGGCGACCCAGTTTTATTGCATGGATTCGATGATCTTAACGTGTGATTTAGCCTTTGCACTCTAAATGAAAAATGTTCATAACATGCCAAATATGTTGTATATTAAGTTTCAGAGCATTTGGAGTTCATTTGGCATGCCTTTGGATTGAATTTGTATGAGTTCAGTTTTGCCGGAAAAATTTTAAGTGTGAATAAGTTCTGTACCGTGACACCCCCGTGTCTCATTTACTCATAAGAGTGAGACACGGGCGTGTCACACCTTCTGGGCAGCTCTGTACTGAGCCACGCCCGTGGCTCAGTTGGGCTAGGGTTGGTGACACCCCCGTGTCACTTCCCATGCGCAGTCTTCGTTACTTCCTTTTCGGTTTTTGATCCGTTTCACCTCTTGAATGACTTTATCTCTTTTGTGTTGAACTATGAACTTGTTTTACTATGTGTTAGGAGTATTGTGGTTTAATTTCATGGCATTTGGATGTGCTATAGGCATGCTTTTACTTGATGCCGTTTATGTGTGTTTATATGTCGCTTATGAATCGCATCACTTATTTTCTATATTATATGACTTCTTCTTGTTGTCAAACCTTGGATATATGCTATGTTATGTAATATGAAGTATGTGGTAGCATTATGGAAGAGCTTGAACATGTTCTATGCTCCTATTTGAGTTCTTGAAATAAATTGATTGGACATATTAATTAAAGAATTTGAATGATTTATGATTGAACAAGTGAATGAATTGGTTATATGATTTTCATGACTTAATATGATCTTTATGCCTTCATATCATGCTTGTGCATTGCCGTGCGTCATATATGGTTCATTAAGAGTCTTGAGTCTCACGAACACGTCTTGTGGTCTTTTGTACAGTTTATCTCCAGGGTGGAGAGCTTTTGATCGTTCAGGCACTTGGTGCTCGATCCTTGTTTCTTCACGGTTAAGGTGAGGGTGGTTTTCGTTTTAGCTATATAACAAACCCTACAACCCTTATGTGAAAAGCTTTGGCCAAAACCTTATGATTATATATATATGATTTTCAAATGAAGTTATCGAGTAAATCCTTCTGAATTATGCGTATGAGCGTATAGCTTAAAAATGGTTTTGTAATGAGGCTATGCTCCAAACCGTGTGTCTTCATGCTAGCTATGGATTAGGATGACACGGAGAGGTACGTATATAGCATATGCCGAGTTACACGGTAAGGTATGATTTCTTATAGTATGTATCATATGTATGTATTGATATGTTTTGGCGAGATTATGCAAAGATGATATGTTCACGGGCCCCGGGACTTAGTATATGAGGCTAACCGAGGAAGCAAGGGCTGTCGGGGATCCCATGTACTAGTCCCAACCAAACTACGGTGATACCGGCCCTCGCTAGGAGGTTTAGCGGGGAATGGGAGCTGAGTGCCCTTGGGGGATTCATGTACCCCCATTGGCCTAGGAATTAACCGGTGGTCAGGTCTAGCTAACTTGTCCACCACCCGGAGGAAGAAGGTTGGTTATGATATGATTATGCACCGTGCGGGAATGCCGGAATCCTTATTGCCCAAACGAATATGTCTATGATATGATTTATGGTCTATGTGTATTATGATATATCGCATGATCGCCTAATAAATATATTATTGATATTTGTCGTACACGGTCGGAGTTTGGTTGGAGATTGTGCACGCTCACTCGCCGAGCCTTATATTTACGTATGATTTATGAATGTAATGAATTAATATGATTAGTCATAAAATCCGAGCATGGATTAATCATTCTCTTGCCCTTTTAGGGAACTAATTTCAAACAAAACCTTGTTCGGAATTTATGATTTGCATGTGCATGTTTCTATATATGTATATCGCTCCTGCTCACTCAGTCTTCTAGAGACTGACCCTCTCCCTCCCCAATCTTTTAGTGTGCAGGTTGTCCTTTGGAGTTTCGGGCTAGGCGGAGGTGTTGAAGTCTTTGTGTTGGTCAAGTTAGGTTAGGAGAGTCTCTGCACTCATATTTGTATTGGAATTATGTATGGTTCGTTCTATTATATCATGAACTCGAATAATTGGTAATTATTATTGAATTGCTGTTACTGAGTTTTACTTTTGAGTTAAAAGAGGCCTGAAGAGCCCAAATTCCGTTTATGGTTTGTATGATTGAACTTTAGCTTTGCAATGCAATATATTTTGTTGATTGGTCATCTTTGCAGGGTCTAGTTCCGCCTAGCTTAGGAGGGTTTTATGTTTGTCTCCCGTTCGCTAGGGTTTGATACGGGTGCGGATTTACTATTTCGTTACTCGTGTTGAGCCTTAGTGCGGGGGATGTGGCGCCTCACGAGCGGGGTGCTACATCCTTAAGTGGTATCAGAGCCCGGTTGCAAAACCCGTGTTCTTGAGTCGTGTTGGAGTCAGTCTAAGTCGAACGGCATAGGGACTACGTGATATTGTGTGTTTTGCATCGATCTTGAATATGGAATTTGGCTTCTCTTAAGAATTTTGTTGAATCACTTGTTGCATCTTATACGGATTCTTGTCTTTCGTATCGAACATGTGTCATGAGCATGCACTAATCGCATGCATCTATTCTTGAAGTAAGCTGTAATTTATAGGTTATGAAGATAATATCAAACCCTGGCCAAGTTCTACGACAAAGAAGATCGATTGCAAACTTTCTGAGACATGGAAGATGAGCAGGATACTCTGGGACAATGTAGAGAATTAGAGATGTGAGACTTCCCAAATGGAGCTAGAGTCAAGGATGAGGATTCGGAATGGGAAGATTGAATCTAGAGATGCGATGGCAGAGAGACATTTGGTGAAATCGGAATAGGAGATAATCATGGGATTGTTGGGACTCAGAAGACTAAATTATGAGAGTCTGCTACTTGGAGTGTTTTAATTGGATTCAGCAAGATCTGTCAACCTAAAGAATGAAGTGAACGAGTCTTGAAGATATTTTGATCCCGGATGAGATCGTTGAAGAGGTCTCAATAGTTAGGAGAGACTCAGATAAAATGGGCCCGGTAGGAGCTGTGTACCTGGGGTCGACAAGAAGGATTTCTGATTAAGCCTAGTGAATTGAAATCAAGTCTGTCGAAGTTAAGACCGGGAAGAGTTGGACTTGGGTGCTCTGGATTTCGATCGTGATGGGAAACTCATAAACAATAGTCACGGGAATCTTGATCAAGGTGTTGATTGGGATATGAGTTCATTTTTCCAAAACCAAGCTGAATTGCCATGTTGTGAAGTAAAATGGAAGATATGAAGCAACAAATGGAAATGGTAAAGAAAGGCAATCACTCCTTGCAAGGATATCATGCGTTCAAATGTAAGCAATTGGAGGTGAATTGAATTCACAAAGGATAGGCACGGGATTCTTGATTAAGGTGATGATTAGAAGTAAAGGTTGAAGTGCGAGGAGAAGTGTGGATGCTAACTCAGTGGACGTGAAAGAATTAGGGATCAAGAAATTGCAATCTCGGACAGTGGAGGATACACGTTGATTTATAAAGATGCATGGGAATCTCGAAGACCGTGGGAAAGGCAAGGAATAATTACCAAGTCAAAGTAACCGCGGGACTTGGAGTAGCAAGGAAAGCTGTCGAGCTAACTACTCACCTCATTGGTGACAGGTTCTAAAGCATTCATAGCACGTGCATTATATTTTGCATTAATTATTTATTCTCTTGATCTTATGTTATCCGTACATTTCTAATTGGTTTTGTTGCACTAATGTGTGGTATAATTGCTTGGTGTAACTGTGACACATGCATTGCCATCTTTACCCGACATGCATTTTAGTGTTTACTTGATAGGAAAATCTAGCACCTCAATTGTCAAGTATATCCTCGCTCGAACCATATCTGAGTTAAGGGAAAGGAAATAATGGCGTGGCACACGACAAGAAAGACAATTGGGAAATAAAGAACTTTAGGTAAGGGATAGGTTAGTGGAAAGGACCTCCGAAGGAAAGTCAGATTAGATTCATCTATGGGATGTTCAGATCGAATCAGAATGGGGAAGAGAGCTTGAGGGAGTTCGATGAAAGAGCAAAAATTTTAAGGGGGAGAGTACGACCGAGAGATAAAATGGAGGATGGAAGTAGTGCTCGAATAAATATGTCAATAGCAACAACGGGGATGCAAATTAAGGAGAATCTGGATATCCTAATGGTGGCCATTGGAAAGGAATAAGAGGACGGTAATGGTTAAGTTGTTAAGAGAGAAGTGACAATGCCAAATTCGGGGGAAGATTTTCGAGATAAAGAAGAAAGTTTACTGAACGACTCTAGGGCCTGGAAGTCCGAATTGGGAGTGATGAAATTATATGGGAGTTTCTGTGACCTCCTAAGATGGAATTAACTAAAGGAAAATTGGATCAATCTATTATATGAGGGGATGTTGTCGGCCAAGATTTATTTAGTAGAAGTATTAAGGGATCCGAGACAACATTATTAAGTTATCGGTTCTATCAAAGGTGATCCGGAAGGAAATCCACGAAGAAACCAAACCGGAAAAGGTGATCATTGGAGGATTTACATCAAACGACAAGAATCATCAAGAACATTCTATCTTCAATACAAGAAATGTGGGGCCTGATGCCGAATGTAACCTTAAGGGGTTAAAGGGAATGAATAGATAATATGCACAGAAGACGAAAAAGGATTCGTGTTAAGGTAGATCCTATTGACAGATACCTCAAGGTAGGGATTGAATCGTCAAGGTGGACAGGGGTAGTTATTCTCGAGGATATTTTAAACTCTGATATGAGTAAGATAGTAGCTATGGATCTAACATTGAGACAGATGGTCTAAGGATATTCGGGGAGGTCAAGCTCGGTTAATTAAAAAGAATTGGATGGTCGAATGAAGATTGTGGGAAAGGGTGAAGACTGGAAATGGTACAAGTCAGAACGGATCCAAGAGTATGATCCTTAAAGGATTTATCAATAGCTTCACCGAGGAACCTTGAAGAGGTTCAAGACAAGTTGACCACTGAGCTATCTTCAGGATAGATCCTACACTGGACAACGACAACTCTCAGTTCTAAACTTTGAAACTTCGGTGAACGGTACTTATAGCATTCATGATACATGCATCCATGCAATTTTAACTTATATAATTTTTATGTTAGGTGATTTAATCTTGTATTGTGTTAAATTACTTGGAGTAATTGGATATCAATGTGGGCGACATTTGTTACTTGCTTTGGGTGCCTTACGTGATTTTAAATTTGGTTTTGCGTGAGTTACTTGGGAGTATTGGAGACTTCCTTGCTTTATTTTCGGTTAAGAGACGGGGATTCTCTTATTTTTGTTTGAGAGACGGGGTACTCTCTTTGCTTGCGAGAGACGGGGTTCTCTCATTGATGTTGGAGAGACGGGGTTCTCTCATTGTTGCTTGAGAGACGGGGCTCTCTCCTTGTTGTTTGTGAGAGACGGGGAATCTCTCATTGTTTGATTTCAGGCGTGTGTGAATCCGAGGACGGATTCTTTTTAAGGGGGAGAGATTGTAACGCCCCCGTTTTTCAGTTTAAATAATGTGGCGTATTTGTTTATAAATTGCGCGATTTAATTATTTAATTATATGATTAATTGTTTATAAGTGTTTTTATTTGATTTAAACTGTAAACTATTGTTACTCTAAATTAATTTCAACATGGTGTAAGTGGCTTTAAATTTATTTAATATGGAATTTGAGTTTTAGTAATTTATTTATAACTATATGAATTCGTTCATGCGCATGAGTGTTCTATTTGCGCTTCGTTCACATATGTAATGATATCGGATTGGTATGGAAATTTAGTATGTCGTAAATATGTGTGTTATGAACATGCCTATATGCTCGGTTTATGTTTTCGGATTCATTTGGCGTGTTTATGAATTTAATTTTGATTGTGGAACCAAATCGGGGGCTAACGAGCAATTAGCGCACCCTTGGTTCCGTGCGTGATATCTTGAGCTCGGGAATTCGGATTCGAATTCCGTCAACTCCGTTGCCTTCGTATCGACGATCCGGAGACAATGGAACAAGCCTCATACCTTTTTGAAATCATTAAGACCTTCAAAATCCAACCGTAACGGACAACTCGTGCAAGAAGAGCTCTTCATGTTGACTAGTCTCCTTGGTGGGACCCTTTTTACTTGACCAAACTTAACCAAAGATTAACCATGACTTTTGTACCATGGGTTAAGCCTTCTCCTACCCCTTTTTACCTCTGAAAAACCGAACCAAACCTTCACTCTCCAGCTGCAACTGAAACGAGAAAGAAAAGAAGAGGAGAAAGGAAGAAACCCTTGGCCATCCTTTGTGATTTTGAGCTCAAATCACTTCCTTCTTTCACCAAAACTTCAAGGTATGAATATTTATGTCTTCTCTACTCAATTATGCTTGATTTCATCTATTTAAAACATGATTTGGATCAGATTTGAGTAGGGTTTGAATTATGAGATTGGTATGAACTTTTAGGGATTTTTGCTCTTGTGACCTATATGTTTGTGTGGCTGAATTCCTTGCTTATATGTGATCATATGAGCTTGTTTCTTGGCTTATTTCTTTCCTAACTGATAGTATATGATGTTATGAGGATTTCATCTCTTGCTCTTTTTATAAAATTTTGAGATATGGAGCTCCAAACTTGATGATCTAATTGATTCCCCTGTTTTTGAACTGCTGTGTGAATTTATGTGTTGTAGCTTGATCATATGGCCTTCAATTCGTGTGAAAATGCATGGAGTTGATGTACACTTATTGCTCTACATGTTAACATTCATGCTTTAAGTATTGGGTTCCATTTGAAGCCTCAAAACCGAAGTACATGGCCTGTTCTTATGCATGATTTTTGACAGAATTGTTGCTGTTACATTTGGTAACTTGTTGATCATTCTAATGTGCTTTAAATGGTACCATTTTGCATATATATGATGTATATAAGTTGTTTAGTATGTTAGCATGCATTCCCCAAAGTTTCAGATCCAAATTCAACCCCTAAGTACTTGATCAAGGCATGATAGAATCATTAGGGTTCATATGTGCGATTTTGGCGACCCAGTTTTATTGCATGGATTCGATGATCTTAACGTGTGATTTAGCCTTTGCACTCTAAATGAAAAATGTTCATAACATGCCAAATATGTTGTATATTAAGTTTCAGAGCATTTGGAGTTCATTTGGCATGCCTTTGGATTGAATTTGTATGAGTTCAGTTTTGCCGGAAAAATTTTAAGTGTGAATAAGTTCTGTACCGTGACACCCCCGTGTCTCATTTACTCATAAGAGTGAGACACGGGCGTGTCACACCTTCTGGGCAGCTCTGTACTGAGCCACGCCCGTGGCTCAGTTGGGCTAGGGTTGGTGACACCCCCGTGTCACTTCCCATGCGCAGTCTTCGTTACTTCCTTTTCGGTTTTTGATCCGTTTCACCTCTTGAATGACTTTATCTCTTTTGTGTTGAACTATGAACTTGTTTTACTATGTGTTAGGAGTATTGTGGTTTAATTTCATGGCATTTGGATGTGCTATAGGCATGCTTTTACTTGATGCCGTTTATGTGTGTTTATATGTCGCTTATGAATCGCATCACTTATTTTCTATATTATATGACTTCTTCTTGTTGTCAAACCTTGGATATATGCTATGTTATGTAATATGAAGTATGTGGTAGCATTATGGAAGAGCTTGAACATGTTCTATGCTCCTATTTGAGTTCTTGAAATAAATTGATTGGACATATTAATTAAAGAATTTGAATGATTTATGATTGAACAAGTGAATGAATTGGTTATATGATTTTCATGACTTAATATGATCTTTATGCCTTCATATCATGCTTGTGCATTGCCGTGCGTCATATATGGTTCATTAAGAGTCTTGAGTCTCACGAACACGTCTTGTGGTCTTTTGTACAGTTTATCTCCAGGGTGGAGAGCTTTTGATCGTTCAGGCACTTGGTGCTCGATCCTTGTTTCTTCACGGTTAAGGTGAGGGTGGTTTTCGTTTTAGCTATATAACAAACCCTACAACCCTTATGTGAAAAGCTTTGGCCAAAACCTTATGATTATATATATATGATTTTCAAATGAAGTTATCGAGTAAATCCTTCTGAATTATGCGTATGAGCGTATAGCTTAAAAATGGTTTTGTAATGAGGCTATGCTCCAAACCGTGTGTCTTCATGCTAGCTATGGATTAGGATGACACGGAGAGGTACGTATATAGCATATGCCGAGTTACACGGTAAGGTATGATTTCTTATAGTATGTATCATATGTATGTATTGATATGTTTTGGCGAGATTATGCAAAGATGATATGTTCACGGGCCCCGGGACTTAGTATATGAGGCTAACCGAGGAAGCAAGGGCTGTCGGGGATCCCATGTACTAGTCCCAACCAAACTACGGTGATACCGGCCCTCGCTAGGAGGTTTAGCGGGGAATGGGAGCTGAGTGCCCTTGGGGGATTCATGTACCCCCATTGGCCTAGGAATTAACCGGTGGTCAGGTCTAGCTAACTTGTCCACCACCCGGAGGAAGAAGGTTGGTTATGATATGATTATGCACCGTGCGGGAATGCCGGAATCCTTATTGCCCAAACGAATATGTCTATGATATGATTTATGGTCTATGTGTATTATGATATATCGCATGATCGCCTAATAAATATATTATTGATATTTGTCGTACACGGTCGGAGTTTGGTTGGAGATTGTGCACGCTCACTCGCCGAGCCTTATATTTACGTATGATTTATGAATGTAATGAATTAATATGATTAGTCATAAAATCCGAGCATGGATTAATCATTCTCTTGCCCTTTTAGGGAACTAATTTCAAACAAAACCTTGTTCGGAATTTATGATTTGCATGTGCATGTTTCTATATATGTATATCGCTCCTGCTCACTCAGTCTTCTAGAGACTGACCCTCTCCCTCCCCAATCTTTTAGTGTGCAGGTTGTCCTTTGGAGTTTCGGGCTAGGCGGAGGTGTTGAAGTCTTTGTGTTGGTCAAGTTAGGTTAGGAGAGTCTCTGCACTCATATTTGTATTGGAATTATGTATGGTTCGTTCTATTATATCATGAACTCGAATAATTGGTAATTATTATTGAATTGCTGTTACTGAGTTTTACTTTTGAGTTAAAAGAGGCCTGAAGAGCCCAAATTCCGTTTATGGTTTGTATGATTGAACTTTAGCTTTGCAATGCAATATATTTTGTTGATTGGTCATCTTTGCAGGGTCTAGTTCCGCCTAGCTTAGGAGGGTTTTATGTTTGTCTCCCGTTCGCTAGGGTTTGATACGGGTGCGGATTTACTATTTCGTTACTCGTGTTGAGCCTTAGTGCGGGGGATGTGGCGCCTCACGAGCGGGGTGCTACATCCTTAAGTGGTATCAGAGCCCGGTTGCAAAACCCGTGTTCTGGAGTCGTGTTGGAGTCAGTCTAAGTCGAACGGCATAGGGACTACGTGATATTGTGTGTTTTGCATCGATCTTGAATATGGAATTTGGCTTCTCTTAAGAATTTTGTTGAATCACTTGTTGCATCTTATACGGATTCTTGTCTTTCGTATCGAACATGTGTCATGAGCATGCACTAATCGCATGCATCTATTCTTGAAGTAAGCTGTAATTTATAGGTTATGAAGATAATATCAAACCCTGGCCAAGTTCTACGACAAAGAAGATCGATTGCAAACTTTCTGAGACATGGAAGATGAGCAGGATACTCTGGGACAATGTAGAGAATTAGAGATGTGAGACTTCCCAAATGGAGCTAGAGTCAAGGATGAGGATTCGGAATGGGAAGATTGAATCTAGAGATGCGATGGCAGAGAGACATTTGGTGAAATCGGAATAGGAGATAATCATGGGATTGTTGGGACTCAGAAGACTAAATTATGAGAGTCTGCTACTTGGAGTGTTTTAATTGGATTCAGCAAGATCTGTCAACCTAAAGAATGAAGTGAACGAGTCTTGAAGATATTTTGATCCCGGATGAGATCGTTGAAGAGGTCTCAATAGTTAGGAGAGACTCAGATAAAATGGGCCCGGTAGGAGCTGTGTACCTGGGGTCGACAAGAAGGATTTCTGATTAAGCCTAGTGAATTGAAATCAAGTCTGTCGAAGTTAAGACCGGGAAGAGTTGGACTTGGGTGCTCTGGATTTCGATCGTGATGGGAAACTCATAAACAATAGTCACGGGAATCTTGATCAAGGTGTTGATTGGGATATGAGTTCATTTTTCCAAAACCAAGCTGAATTGCCATGTTGTGAAGTAAAATGGAAGATATGAAGCAACAAATGGAAATGGTAAAGAAAGGCAATCACTCCTTGCAAGGATATCATGCGTTCAAATGTAAGCAATTGGAGGTGAATTGAATTCACAAAGGATAGGCACGGGATTCTTGATTAAGGTGATGATTAGAAGTAAAGGTTGAAGTGCGAGGAGAAGTGTGGATGCTAACTCAGTGGACGTGAAAGAATTAGGGATCAAGAAATTGCAATCTCGGACAGTGGAGGATACACGTTGATTTATAAAGATGCATGGGAATCTCGAAGACCGTGGGAAAGGCAAGGAATAATTACCAAGTCAAAGTAACCGCGGGACTTGGAGTAGCAAGGAAAGCTGTCGAGCTAACTACTCACCTCATTGGTGACAGGTTCTAAAGCATTCATAGCACGTGCATTATATTTTGCATTAATTATTTATTCTCTTGATCTTATGTTATCCGTACATTTCTAATTGGTTTTGTTGCACTAATGTGTGGTATAATTGCTTGGTGTAACCGTGACACATGCATTGCCATCTTTACCCGACATGCATTTTAGTGTTTACTTGATAGGAAAATCTAGCACCTCAATTGTCAAGTATATCCTCGCTCGAACCATATCTGAGTTAAGGGAAAGGAAATAATGGCGTGGCACACGACAAGAAAGACAATTGGGAAATAAAGAACTTTAGGTAAGGGATAGGTTAGTGGAAAGGACCTCCGAAGGAAAGTCAGATTAGATTCATCTATGGGATGTTCGGATCGAATCAGAATGGGGAAGAGAGCTTGAGGGAGTTCGATGAAAGAGCAAAAATTTTAAGGGGGAGAGTACGACCGAGAGATAAAATGGAGGATGGAAGTAGTGCTCGAATAAATATGTCAATAGCAACAACGGGGATGCAAATTAAGGAGAATCTGGATATCCTAATGGTGGCCATTGGAAAGGAATAAGAGGACGGTAATGGTTAAGTTGTTAAGAGAGAAGTGACAATGCCAAATTCGGGGGAAGATTTTCGAGATAAAGAAGAAAGTTTACTGAACGACTCTAGGGCCTGGAAGTCCGAATTGGGAGTGATGAAATTATATGGGAGTTTCTGTGACCTCCTAAGATGGAATTAACTAAAGGAAAATTGGATCAATCTATTATATGAGGGGATGTTGTCGGCCAAGATTTATTTAGTAGAAGTATTAAGGGATCCGAGACAACATTATTAAGTTATCGGTTCTATCAAAGGTGATCCGGAAGGAAATCCACGAAGAAACCAAACCGGAAAAGGTGATCATTGGAGGATTTACATCAAACGACAAGAATCATCAAGAACATTCTATCTTCAATACAAGAAATGTGGGGCCTGATGCCGAATGTAACCTTAAGGGGTTAAAGGGAATGAATAGATAATATGCACAGAAGACGAAAAAGGATTCGTGTTAAGGTAGATCCTATTGACAGATACCTCAAGGTAGGGATTGAATCGTCAAGGTGGACAGGGGTAGTTATTCTCGAGGATATTTTAAACTCTGATATGAGTAAGATAGTAGCTATGGATCTAACATTGAGACAGATGGTCTAAGGATATTCGGGGAGGTCAAGCTCGGTTAATTAAAAAGAATTGGATGGTCGAATGAAGATTGTGGGAAAGGGTGAAGACTGGAAATGGTACAAGTCAGAACGGATCCAAGAGTATGATCCTTAAAGGATTTATCAATAGCTTCACCGAGGAACCTTGAAGAGGTTCAAGACAAGTTGACCACTGAGCTATCTTCAGGATAGATCCTACACTGGACAACGACAACTCTCAGTTCTAAACTTTGAAACTTCGGTGAACGGTACTTATAGCATTCATGATACATGCATCCATGCAATTTTAACTTATATAATTTTTATGTTAGGTGATTTAATCTTGTATTGTGTTAAATTACTTGGAGTAATTGGATATCAATGTGGGCGACATTTGTTACTTGCTTTGGGTGCCTTACGTGATTTTAAATTTGGTTTTGCGTGAGTTACTTGGGAGTATTGGAGACTTCCTTGCTTTATTTTCGGTTAAGAGACGGGGATTCTCTTATTTTTGTTTGAGAGACGGGGTACTCTCTTTGCTTGCGAGAGACGGGGTTCTCTCATTGATGTTGGAGAGACGGGGTTCTCTCATTGTTGCTTGAGAGACGGGGCTCTCTCCTTGTTGTTTGTGAGAGACGGGGAATCTCTCATTGTTTGATTTCAGGCGTGTGTGAATCCGAGGACGGATTCTTTTTAAGGGGGAGAGATTGTAACGCCCCCGTTTTTCAGTTTAAATAATGTGGCGTATTTGTTTATAAATTGCGCGATTTAATTATTTAATTATATGATTAATTGTTTATAAGTGTTTTTATTTGATTTAAACTGTAAACTATTGTTACTCTAAATTAATTTCAACATGGTGTAAGTGGCTTTAAATTTATTTAATATGGAATTTGAGTTTTAGTAATTTATTTATAACTATATGAATTCGTTCATGCGCATGAGTGTTCTATTTGCGCTTCGTTCACATATGTAATGATATCGGATTGGTATGGAAATTTAGTATGTCGTAAATATGTGTGTTATGAACATGCCTATATGCTCGGTTTATGTTTTCGGATTCATTTGGCGTGTTTATGAATTTAATTTTGATTGTGGAACCAAATCGGGGGCTAACGAGCAATTAGCGCACCCTTGGTTCCGTGCGTGATATCTTGAGCTCGGGAATTCGGATTCGAATTCCGTCAACTCCGTTGCCTTCGTATCGACGATCCGGAGACAATGGAACAAGCCTCATACCTTTTTGAAATCATTAAGACCTTCAAAATCCAACCGTAACGGACAACTCGTGCAAGAAGAGCTCTTCATGTTGACTAGTCTCCTTGGTGGGACCCTTTTTACTTGACCAAACTTAACCAAAGATTAACCATGACTTTTGTACCATGGGTTAAGCCTTCTCCTACCCCTTTTTACCTCTGAAAAACCGAACCAAACCTTCACTCTCCAGCTGCAACTGAAACGAGAAAGAAAAGAAGAGGAGAAAGGAAGAAACCCTTGGCCATCCTTTGTGATTTTGAGCTCAAATCACTTCCTTCTTTCACCAAAACTTCAAGGTATGAATATTTACGTCTTCTCTACTCAATTATGCTTGATTTCATCTATTTAAAACATGATTTGGATCAGATTTGAGTAGGGTTTGAATTATGAGATTGGTATGAACTTTTAGGGATTTTTGCTCTTGTGACCTATATGTTTGTGTGGCTGAATTCCTTGCTTATATGTGATCATATGAGCTTGTTTCTTGGCTTATTTCTTTCCTAACTGATAGTATATGATGTTATGAGGATTTCATCTCTTGCTCTTTTTATAAAATTTTGAGATATGGAGCTCCAAACTTGATGATCTAATTGATTCCCCTGTTTTTGAACTGCTGTGTGAATTTATGTGTTGTAGCTTGATCATATGGCCTTCAATTCGTGTGAAAATGCATGGAGTTGATGTACACTTATTGCTCTACATGTTAACATTCATGCTTTAAGTATTGGGTTCCATTTGAAGCCTCAAAACCGAAGTACATGGCCTGTTCTTATGCATGATTTTTGACAGAATTGTTGCTGTTACATTTGGTAACTTGTTGATCATTCTAATGTGCTTTAAATGGTACCATTTTGCATATATATGATGTATATAAGTTGTTTAGTATGTTAGCATGCATTCCCCAAAGTTTCAGATCCAAATTCAACCCCTAAGTACTTGATCAAGGCATGATAGAATCATTAGGGTTCATATGTTCGATTTTGGCGACCCAGTTTTATTGCATGGATTCGATGATCTTAACGTGTGATTTAGCCTTTGCACTCTAAATGAAAAATGTTCATAACATGCCAAATATGTTGTATATTAAGTTTCAGAGCATTTGGAGTTCATTTGGCATGCCTTTGGATTGAATTTGTATGAGTTCAGTTTTGCCGGAAAAATTTTAAGTGTGAATAAGTTCTGTACCGTGACACCCCCGTGTCTCATTTACTCATAAGAGTGAGACACGGGCGTGTCACACCTTCTGGGCAGCTCTGTACTGAGCCACGCCCGTGGCTCAGTTGGGCTAGGGTTGGTGACACCCCCGTGTCACTTCCCATGCGCAGTCTTCGTTACTTCCTTTTCGGTTTTTGATCCGTTTCACCTCTTGAATGACTTTATCTCTTTTGTGTTGAACTATGAACTTGTTTTACTATGTGTTAGGAGTATTGTGGTTTAATTTCATGGCATTTGGATGTGCTATAGGCATGCTTTTACTTGATGCCGTTTATGTGTGTTTATATGTCGCTTATGAATCGCATCACTTATTTTCTATATTATATGACTTCTTCTTGTTGTCAAACCTTGGATATATGCTATGTTATGTAATATGAAGTATGTGGTAGCATTATGGAAGAGCTTGAACATGTTCTATGCTCCTATTTGAGTTCTTGAAATAAATTGATTGGACATATTAATTAAAGAATTTGAATGATTTATGATTGAACAAGTGAATGAATTGGTTATATGATTTTCATGACTTAATATGATCTTTATGCCTTCATATCATGCTTGTGCATTGCCGTGCGTCATATATGGTTCATTAAGAGTCTTGAGTCTCACGAACACGTCTTGTGGTCTTTTGTACAGTTTATCTCCAGGGTGGAGAGCTTTTGATCGTTCAGGCACTTGGTGCTCGATCCTTGTTTCTTCACGGTTAAGGTGAGGGTGGTTTTCGTTTTAGCTATATAACAAACCCTACAACCCTTATGTGAAAAGCTTTGGCCAAAACCTTATGATTATATATATATGATTTTCAAATGAAGTTATCGAGTAAATCCTTCTGAATTATGCGTATGAGCGTATAGCTTAAAAATGGTTTTGTAATGAGGCTATGCTCCAAACCGTGTGTCTTCATGCTAGCTATGGATTAGGATGACACGGAGAGGTACGTATATAGCATATGCCGAGTTACACGGTAAGGTATGATTTCTTATAGTATGTATCATATGTATGTATTGATATGTTTTGGCGAGATTATGCAAAGATGATATGTTCACGGGCCCCGGGACTTAGTATATGAGGCTAACCGAGGAAGCAAGGGCTGACGGGGATCCCATGTACTAGTCCCAACCAAACTACGGTGATACCGGCCCTCGCTAGGAGGTTTAGCGGGGAATGGGAGCTGAGTGCCCTTGGGGGATTCATGTACCCCCATTGGCCTAGGAATTAACCGGTGGTCAGGTCTAGCTAACTTGTCCACCACCCGGAGGAAGAAGGTTGGTTATGATATGATTATGCACCGTGCGGGAATGCCGGAATCCGGATTGCCCAAACGAATATGTCTATGATATGATTTATGGTCTATGTGTATTATGATATATCGCATGATCGCCTAATAAATATATTATTGATATTTGTCGTACACGGTCGGAGTTTGGTTGGAGATTGTGCACGCTCACTCGCCGAGCCTTATATTTACGTATGATTTATGAATGTAATGAATTAATATGATTAGTCATAAAATCCGAGCATGGATTAATCATTCTCTTGCCCTTTTAGGGAACTAATTTCAAACAAAACCTTGTTCGGAATTTATGATTTGCATGTGCATGTTTCTATATATGTATATCGCTCCTGCTCACTCAGTCTTCTAGAGACTGACCCTCTCCCTCCCCAATCTTTTAGTGTGCAGGTTGTCCTTTGGAGTTTCGGGCTAGGCGGAGGTGTTTGAAGTCTTTGTGTTGGTCAAGTTAGGTTAGGAGAGTCTCTGCACTCATATTTGTATTGGAATTATGTATGGTTCGTTCTATTATATCATGAACTCGAATAATTGGTAATTATTATTGAATTGCTGTTACTGAGTTTTACTTTTGAGTTAAAAGAGGCCTGAAGAGCCCAAATTCCGTTTATGGTTTGTATGATTGAACTTTAGCTTTGCAATGCAATATATTTTGTTGATTGGTCATCTTTGCAGGGTCTAGTTCCGCCTAGCTTAGGAGGGTTTTATGTTTGTCTCCCGTTCGCTAGGGTTTGATACGGGTGCGGATTTACTATTTCGTTACTCGTGTTGAGCCTTAGTGCGGGGGATGTGGCGCCTCACGAGCGGGGTGCTACATCCTTAAGCTGTCGGCCTCATTGACTTGGAGAAGTTTCTAATCCTGGCCTATGGAGTTAAGAACTTATTTCATGTGTCATTCCCATAATGACAAAGTTCTTAACGGCCTCATCGGATTAGGGGAGTTCTAGACATGCACACGTAATGAAAACACACAAAACACTTATTGGCACATAAGAAGTTTTTGCCTGTGATTACAATCATTCGTATATTATTCAAAGACTATCTGTGATAGAGGGAAGGTCCCAAAGCATACAAGATTTCTAGGGTACTATTCCTAATAATCTCTCACTTACCCGTAAAAGCTTTTTAGGTCTATTCTAGGTTCCATCTTCCCAAGATGTACTTTTAGAGCCTTATTGACTTTGGGCGCTTCCAAAGTGGATCTGCTTTATTCTTTGCTGATGTGAATGTTTCGAATTTACACATCATTAAGGAAACATGATTTCCTTATTTGCGTGATTCATAATCAAGCGTCTGGTCCCTTGGTGAGGTCTCAGTTCTCTTACTCGAGAGACTATCCATTTCATCATACCATATGATAATGGCGTTGTTTCATGCTAGGAACTTCATCTTTCTATTAGATGGAGTTTCTTACCCAAACACTTAACTTAGCGGTATTCAATATGGCTAAGTATTCAACCTTTATAGTCGAATCTATAGTGTCTCTCAATTGGAACTCTTTCCAAAGCACTATTATGCCATCTAGGCAAAATGTGTATCCTCTCATAGATCAATAATTGTCTATGTTTTGATGAAATAATTACGTCAAACAATCCATTAATGACAAGATCTTGCCGGACTCTTAAAATATATCCTCATTTCTTCTAAAGTACTTAGAGGGTAGTTTTACAGCAATCCAGTGAACTTCTCTAAGGTTACATTTTGAATTGCCCCATCACGCTATGTGGGAAGCCGTATCTTGTCAAGTACATAACTTTGTATACATTATGCACCCTTTTCCCGAAAAGGGTTCTGGACTTTCTAACTTTCTCATAGTTATTTTAGGACACATCCTCTTCAAAAGAGATGTTCCATTTCATTGGAAATTCTGTAGGAATCTTCCATACTAAACTTTTTTAGTACAACGTTTATGTACCAAGACTGTGATAATCCTATTATTCTCTTAAATCTATCTACATAGATATTTGTCTCGAGAATATAGGATCTATCACCAAGATCTTTCATCCCGAAGTTGTTCCTAACCCAGATTTGGATAATTTTATGTCATCATTCACATTCCCAATGAGAAGGATGTCATCTTTGTAAAGTACCAAAAGTTGAACTTTTAGTCTCTAACACTTTCTTTTATACGCTATGCTCGAATTTTATGTCGAACAACTTTGACTATTTCACTAATTCGAATACTGTAATTCCTAGAAGCTTGATCCAATTTCGTAAATTGACCATTTGGAGTCTGCAAACCTTTTGCCTACTCCCACTAAATGTGAAATCCATGGGTGTTCCCTATTTATGTCTCCATCAATCTCATATTGATAAGACAAGCTTGATCCTATCAAGTAGTTCAACTAAGGTCCAGACTTAGTTTGATTGTATGGAATACATTTCAGATTTCATAGTTTGTTTTCACTGCTCCGATTCCAATTCTGACAGCGCCTCCTCATAAGTAAATGGATCTATATCCTATTAAGAAGATCTTATACAGAAAACCATATCATCTTACGGGCTATTTAGGAATACGTTCTTTGACGCATCGACGAAGGAGAGTTTACTCGTGTACTATCTCTTAATATTGGCCAAGTTTTATCAGAACGGTCCGTTTCTTCCTATTTGTGGCATGGGTTTTGTCGTCAAACCTTTTGAAATCTTTGGGCTTACCTTTCTTCTCTCTTAGAAACGATTATTTCACAGTAGCCTCATTAGACCGTACATCTTTCTTGGTATATCCAGATAATAGGTAGAGCATAAACTGAAACATTCTGGAGCTACAAAGATAGTTATTAAATCGTCCTCAAGAAAGGTATATTATTTAAAAGAAACAACATTTGTTCAAAAGAATCGTAGAAACAATAATCTATATTGTTTGCATAGACTTGAACTAGTTTCAATCTTATCTTTCAATTTCTTCTTCAATCAAGAAGACTCAAGAGAGATACTTTCAAGCAACATTTGTTCCAAAAGAATCACAAAAGCGATACTATTTATCGTTCATATTAACTTGAACTTGTTTCAAGTTCATATCTCACTGTCTTCTTCACTTGCGAAGACTCCCACTATCCTCTTCATGTAAGAAGACAATCCCAAAATTCTAAGATAAGAATTATAAGGAAATTTTTGAATGCCACAATCCATAGTGTTTTTAAGGGACTAATTTGGAATGTGTAGGATTCAAAATCCTAATTGCCTATTCTGAAGCACAAGTTCAGAATGAAGGTAAGTCAATAAAATTCACAAGAAACAAACCATATCCTATAGGGTTATGTTCCTTCATTCAAAAATACTAAGCTATTCATAAGTGAGCCTACTGGGGGATAATCTTATTATCTCTAAGATGACTAAGGAATTAGTTAATAAGACATTTTTCATCTCGATCCGATCGAGCTGCTAACGTCTTATGACTACTAAGGTTCCTAACCTCCCCTTTTTGAAATTCTAGTAATTTTACAAAAGTTTCAAATTCGTACGTAAGTAAATACGCACATTCATAATGATTACACTAGTGATTTTGTCTACTGCTTACATTAACCAATCCAAAATCATATGTATGGATCGAAATCCATCATAAGTACGAATCGAAATCCATACAAGATATGGGACATCTTATCATTTCATATAAACGAGTTTTAGGGATCGTTTCCCTTAAAATAAGATTCTTAGGAAGTTAAGTCTATGAGTTCATTTTCATAAAATGATCCTAAGATGATTAACTTACTAATCCTATTTATAATGTCCCAAGGTTATTCGAAGCTTTATCATCTTACTTACTTGTGTTATCTCATTGTATGTTCAAAACATCAATACTTTGAGTTTTGCACAACAGTTTATGCAAAGTTAACTCAAGACTAGCGAATTCTGATCCTATTAGAATTACTACAACGAGGGATATATGGAGTATCCTTATACTCTTTGCAGTTCCTTTCCAAGGCCCTAGTTTGCCACTATGGAGTTAAAGTCTAATCTTTCTTTCTTTTAGGCTTTCCCTTCTCTCACCCCTCCATCGGGTTTTAAGGGTTTGTTCTTCTTTAGCCTAGATGTCTTTACCTCATTAGGTTTAGAAGAAGAGCTAACCATCACTACTTTTCAGTCCTTCTTAAGGATGCTCTCTTAAGTTATCAACTAATTTGATCAACTATGCTACAAATAGCATCATCTAAGATTGAGCAAAAGGGTCTAAAATGATGATAGAAGCAATTCAAGCAATGATTTATTTGAGAACTTGTTTCTTAGTGTATTGCATGGCTGCAAGGTCCTCCTCAATGAGGACTTTCAGCCCACGTTACACGTGTATTCCTTCTTGTGGAACAATTCCTTTGATGTATCATACTTTGTGACACGTTCGTAAGAGAGTACAATTGTTCTTAAGTATTCCTATAATGTGTTATACTTTGTAACACATTTGTGAGGGAGTACAATTTCTCTTAAGTATTTGGAGAATTTCCTTTCACTTTTTAATTGCTTCTCTTAAGCCTAGGTCGAATTTTCACAATAGGTGAAAAGTTTGCCTTTTAGAGAATAATTTTCTCTTTTGGAATCTTAAACGGATTTTAAGATTCAAAGCCAGTCAGAGTGGTTAGGACTTTAGTCAACTTGTTTAACTCAAGGATGGATACAAATAGGTCGCATTTCAACTTGTAGACAATCACAGAACTACAACCTAAATGCTAAGCAGAGAAAATGTGAGCATATTGAATAATAACGTAACACATAGGATTAGGTCTTTTATCGTATATGGCTACCATTGTTTTTAGAAGGTCTATAAATCCCAAACGACCTTAGAAAAAACTTGTTTTCTCAATAGGTACTAGGATCCCAAGCATTCTCAGTTTTGGACCCACGACGCGTGAGACATCCAAAGGTCTAAGAATCTTTAGGTAGGTACAAAATTGCCAATGTCATCTCCATGGAATTCTTAGTAATATTTTTGCATCACTGATCTTTCAATCATGGACCCACGACTCGTGAGACATCCATATCTACTTCAGTGTTGAGCAGAACCCATCAATCATAAGATCTCAATCAAACTTAGTCCGGAACGACACACGACTCGTGAGACATCAACCATTCTAAAATGATCAAGAAATATCAATCACCTAAGGTGATTCATCAAGAAACTAAGATTTAATAGGCTGCACTAATTACCCCACGACTTGTGAGACAACAATTAGCTTACCTACTAACTCTTAAATCCTATTGATGGAATGCTAGGAATTTTATTACCATAATAGAATACCTATTTATTTGAAAGTTGCTCAATATTTTAATTAGGGATTTTCGAATTAACCAGAGAGTTGTCCGGTTTTTTACCTCACCAACATGTACAGTTATCCATTTTTAATTGTCTTGATTAATGCAGTTTCACATAAAATGCATCACAGAAGCAATTAGCAGATAACATGTCCTAGCATGATACTAATATGAGATGATCATGGGTATCCTAACTTACGTGAAATTATGGGAGCCACTCCATAATTGCTAGCTCTAACATACATGCCACATAAACATATATTTCACATAAGGGTGCAGAATTTAATGGAAAACCCTATTCTATTACATTAATAGAAACAACCCTCCCTAAGATTTTGAGGGGTCTTCAATTATGGCACCTTTCTCCTTGATTTGTGGATCCATCTTGCTCCTTGGGTGCTTGTGTCCAAAATGAAGAGAAAACCTCACTTCCTAAGTTCTATTCTCTTTACATAAATTAATATGGCTCAATCTTAATATTGACCATAGACAAATACACGGGGTATACCCCGGCCCAAAAATAATAATAATGAAAGCCACATAATAAATCAAGCAAAGCGCGCACATAAGTAGGGCTCCAATCCCGATCGAAATAAGGGCTAATTACACCTAGCCCCCATATTAGATGGGATAATTACAAATCACCACCATTTTTAGATTTAATTACAGATACCACCTACTAAGAAAATATTAATTACACTAAACACCTATTTTTTTAGGGTTCCGTCCAAAAAGGTGTAAACTTCCCGTTATATCCTTGAAGATTCTGTTAAATCATTTTAGAAAATAAGACAAAAAAAATTCAATTTTGAAATGTCATTTTTGCCCTCGATGTGTTTGAAGCCAGAACAGGCAAAAATTATCTCCCTCTTCCAACACATGACGGGTGAAAGATCTATCAGGGAAAACCCTTGTGCCAAAAACCCACTTCTCTCCATGCTTTAATATGACAAAAAACCATATTTGAGCTTAATTTCGAGCTTTTGGTTGCCAAAATTTTGCTTGTTGTGTTTCACTTACCTAACCTTAAAACTCGGTGGATTTTGTGGTTCGAGGGAAGTTGTAACTAGGTCGTTTGTCTTTCCTCCATGAAAGGTAAGGATTTCGTTATTTTTGAAAGTTTTAGCACAGAAATCCTTGTCCATAGCTTTGTTGTAGTTGTATTTTTATTTTAGTATGACCCGTAACCTGAATCTCTTTTTAATTGATTTCGAAATTCAAACCATGAAAATTAGGTTTTTTTTAAAAAAAATTTTTGGGGGGTCTAATAGGTTCTGTGCTACTCTTTTAGGTTCGGGTTTTATGATATTGTGAAGAATTTTGGTGTGTTTTTGTGTTTTTAGTTGTGCTCTGCCCTTTTATGATATCACAGATTTCTTTATAATATTTTGCCCTTTTTTTAGTTGTGCTCTGTTATGATCGGCAAAGTATAAACACCAGAATTATAGAAATAAGAAGGAGAGGATAAGAAACTGAGAATGAGAAATCGAGAAGAAGAAGACAGGGAAGAAAGAAATCTAATTTCACTCAACTTAGTTTCTCTTTAGAGACAAATTGGTCTTTTAACCAATTACAGGAGGGGATAAACGTGCAAATAAATTTAACAATTTCAAGGAATTTACACTTTTTTTGTCTTTTCCAAATGAACCCCCTCTTTCCCAGATTTACTTAAAAGGTTTATTGCAATGGTCCGTGATGGAGCGCATTGAAAGAATATTATTTTTATGTATGTTTACTTCTTGATTATCATTTTCCTTTTGGATATGTTATTAATAGTTCTTTGAAATTAAATAAAAAAGAGAAGAAAATCAAGGCGAATAAATCTTGGTAGAGTTGATTTTGGGTTTCTCTGAAGGAGACGGATATGAGTTATTCTTAATTGAGGAAGAGTTGATCTTACGTCTAGAGAAAACTTATAACTGGTTGTTGTTGTAGGTTAATCTGCATATTTGCTGCCTGATTGTCTTAGCATGTCTTATTAGTGGTGTTTTTACTGAACTTTGGATTTATGGTGTTGAGAATTAGGAGCAGATAACGGAGAGGGGAGCAATCTGGGATTCTGGATGCAATCGAGGATATTATAAATGACTTAGTGATTTAAAAAGATGTATCAAAATCAAGCCTTTGCTTTGGTTTCAAATCACTTTGTTTCTTGTCTTCTTGCTTTACAAGGGGTGTTAACTTGAGGTGTGTCATGGGATCACTCTGTTTCTTGTCTTCTTAGATGCAGATTTACAGTGTTCGGATATAGCAGTTGAGGTTGATGCACAGCAAGGACAACAAGAGGAGCCGAAACGAGAATAGACAATAAGAGGACAGTGTTCTGACGAAGTTTTTTGTGATTTTTAGGGAGTTGTAACGCTAGGTTCTAACATTTCTGCTAAAAAACCACAACCTTATTGGTTTCAAAATTTAATCTTGTAGCAATCAGATTATGTCCTGTTATAGCATGGTTGTATTTAATAATAACAATATGTGATTGAAGTCCCTGTTTTGGGTTGTATTGTTTGTTCGTTAAAATGAAATTCATCCTATTATTGTTGATATTAAATATATATTCTCGTCTTCAAAACAAAATTCTATTTATTTTATTTATGTAGCACCCCGCACGTGAGGCACCACATCCCCCGCACTATGGCTCAACACGAGTAACGAAACAGTAAATCCGCACCCATATCAAACCATAGCGAACGGGAGACAAACATAAAAACCTTCCTAAGCCAGGCGGAGCTAGACCCTGCAATGATAACCAATCAACAAAGTATAATGCATCACAAAGCCAAAGTTCAGACATACAAACCATAAGCAGAATTTGGGCTCTTCAGGCCTCTTTTAATTCATAGCAAAACCCAGTAAAAGCAATTCAATAACAATTACATAAATATTCAAGTTCATGATACTATAGAATCGAATCAGACATAATTCCAATACATAATTGAGTGCAGAGACTCTCCTAACCTAACTTGACCAACTTAAAGACTCCAAACACCTCCGCCTAGCTCGAAACTCCAAGGCAAACTTGCACACTAAAAGATTGGGGAGGGAGAGGGTCAGTCTCTAGAAGACTGAGTGAGCAGGAGCGATATACATATATAAAAACATGCACATGCAAGTCATAAATTCCGAACAAGGTTTTATTTGAAATTAATTCCCAAAAAGGACAAGAGAATGGTTAATCAATGCTCGGATTTTATGACTAATCATATTAATTCATTACTTTCATAAATCATACATAAACATAAGGCTCAGCGAGTGAGCGTGCACAATCTCCAACCAAACTCCGACCGTGTACGACAAATATCCTTAATATGTTGATTAGGCGATCATGCGGTATATCATAATACATACGGACCATATATCATATCATAAAATATATATTCGTTTGGGCAATCCGTGTCCCGGCCTTCCCGCACGGTGCATAATCATATCATAACATAACATAAGCATATTCATAAATCAAGTTCCAACCTTCTTCCTCCGGTGGTGGACGAGTTTGCAAGGCCCGACCACCCAATCATATCAATGCGGCTATGAGGTTCATGAGGCCTCAAAGCCCGGTTAGCGTTTCCCCATCAAAAACTCCTTGACGAAGTCCGTTTCGCCGTAATTGGTTGGGACTAGTATATGGGATCCCCGTCAGCCCTTGCTTCCTCGGTTAGCCACATATACTAAGTCCCGGGGCCCATACAATCATAAATCATAAATGTGTCTCGCCAACCAATTCAATTCATAAGTACATAACATAATTCATAAATCATTTGAAAAGGGTTTACTCGATCAATATTTACTCGATGACTTTACTTTAAAAGTAACATATATATATAATCATAAGGTTTTGGCCAAAGCTTTTCACATAAGGGTTGTAGGGTTCGTTACATAGCTAGAACAAAAACACCCTCACCTGGTACAAGACGAAACAAGGATACGAGTTACCAAGTGCCCGAAGGATCAAGATCTCTCCACCCTGGAGATAAACTGTACAAAAGACAACATGACGTGTTAGTGAGACTCAAGACCCTAAATGAACCATATATGACGCACGGCAATGCTCAAGCATGATATGAATGCATAAAGATGATATCATGTCATGAAAATGTTCATGTGCATTATTAAGGCATTTAAATCGTATAACCAAGTCATTCACTCATTCATTCATTTTCATTCAAATTCATCAATTCATATCTCCAATCAAATTAATTCAAGAACTCAAATAGGAGCATAGTACATATTCAAGCTTTCCCAAAATGCTACTACATACCTCATATTACATAAGATAGTATATTTCCAAGGTATGACAACAAGAAGGAATCATATGATATAGAAAATGAGTTACTCGATTCATAAACGACATATAAACACACCTAAACGGCATTAAGCAAAAGCATGCTTACAACTCATCCAAATGCCTTGAAATTAAACCACAATACTCCTAACACATAGCAAAACAAGTTCATAGTTCAACACCAAAGGAGATATAGTCATTAAAGAGGTGAAACAATTCAAAAACCGAAAAGGAAGCAACAAGGACTGCGCAAGGGAAGGGATACGGGGGTGTCACCCTCCTTAGCTAAACTGAGCCACGACCGTGGCTCAGTACAGACCTGCCCAGAAGGTGTGACACGCCCGTGTCTCTCATTTCAGTGCAAATGAGACACGGGGGTGTCACGGTACAGAACCAAAACATGCACACAAGGCTAAACCGGCAAAACTGACTCTACAAAACCTCAGTCCAAAAACATACCAAATCAACTCCAAATGCTATGAAACGTAATATACAACATATTTAGAATGTAAGGAACATATTTCATTTAGAGTGAAAAGGCTAAATCACACATTATGAGCATCTAAATCATGCGCCAAAACTGGGTCGCCAAAATCGCACATAAGAGCCCTATTGTTTCAATCAGCCATGATCAAGTACTTAGGAGCTGAATTTGGAACTGAAACATTGGGGATAGCATGCTAACATACTAAACAACTAATGTACATCACATATATGTAAAATGGCACGAATTAAAGCACATTAGGGTGACCAACAACCACACAATTGTAACAGCAGCAAGTCTGTCATAGATCATGCATAAGAACAGGCCATGTCTTTCGGTTTTGAGGCTTAAAATGGATCCAAATACTTGAAACATGAATGTTAACATATAGATCAATGAGTGTACATAGTATCCATGCAAATTCACATGAAAAGAAGATCATTTGATCAAGCAACAAAGCAAAATGAGCATCAGCAGTTCGAAAACAGGGGAAGCAGGTTGATCATCAAGTTTGGAGCTCCATATCTCATAATTTCATCAAAGGGTCAAGAGATAAAATCCTCCTAATATCATATACTATCAGTTGGGAAAAAAATAGGCCAAGAAACAAGCTCATATAATCATGTATAAGCAAGAAAATCAGCTACACAAGCAAATAGGTCACAAGAACAAAAATCCCTAAAAGTTCATACCAAACTCATCACTCAAACCCTAATCAAATCTGATCCAATTCATGTTGTAAGTAGATGAAATCAAGAATAATAGAGTAGAGGAGACATAAATATTCATACCTTGAAGATTAGAAGAAGAAGGGAGGTGATTTGAGCTCAAAATCACAAGAATGGCTAAGGGTTTTCTTCCTTTTCTTCTCTACCTCTCTCTCGATCAGTTCCAGCAGAAAAGGGAAATGTTTGGATCGGTTTTTTCTGCTAAAAGGGAGAAGAAAGGCTTAACTCAAGGTACATAAGTCATGGTTTAAGGTATGGTTAGGTTAGAGCAGTGTTAAGGGTCCCACCATGAAGACTAGTCAACAAAAGGAGCTCTTCTTGCACGAGTTGTTCGTTACGGTTCGATTTTGAAGGTCTTAATGATTTTAAAATGGTATGAGGCTTGTCCCATTGTCTCCGAATTGTCGATACGAAGGCAACGGAGGTGACGGAATTCGAATCCGAATTCCCAAGCTCAAGATATCACGTACGGAACCAAGGGTGCGCTAATTGCTCGTTAGCCCCCGACTTGGTTCCACAAACAAAATTAAATTCGTTAACACGTCAAATGAATCCGAAAATATAAACCGAGCTTATAGGCATGTCTTTAACACACATATTTACGACATACTAAACTTCCATACCATTCCGAACTCATTACATATAGGAACGAAGCCCAAATACAACACTCGTGCGCAAAATGAGTTCATAACGTTATAAATTGATTACTAAAACTTAAATTCCATTTTAAATAAATTAAAGCCAACTAATAACATGTTGAAATTAATTAACGAAATTATCGAAATAGTTATGGTAACATGAAACCTTAATTAAGAAATTAAACACTAAGTATCAAGTAAAATAAAATGAATTAAATTAAAATAACAATAGTTTATAGTTTAAATCAAATATAAACATTTATAAACAATTAATCATATAATTAAATAATTAAATTGTGCAATTTATAGACAAATACGCCACATTACTTTAACTGAAAAACTGGGGCGTTACAATCTCTCCCTCTTAAAAGGAATCCGTCCTCGGATTCACAACACGCCTGAAAACAAACAATGAGAGATTCCCCGTCTCTCACAAGCAACAGGGAGAGAGCCCCGTCTCTCGAGCAGCAATGAGAGAACCCCGTCTCTCGCAAGCAACAAGGAGAGAGCCCCGTCTCTCGAGCAGCAATGAGAGAACCCCGTCTCTCTCAAGTAAAGAGAGTACCCCATCTCTCAAATAAAAATAAGAGAATCCCCGTCTCTTACAAACAAAGAGAGCACCCCGTCTCTCAACCGAAAATAAAACAAGGAAGTCTCCAATACTCCCAAGCAACTCACGCAAAACCAAATTTAAAATCACGTAAGGCACCCAAAGCAAGTAATAAATGTCGCCCACATTGATTTTCAATTACTCCAAGTAATTTAACACAGTACAAGATCAAAGCACCTAATATAAAAATTTATGTAGATTAAATTTGCATGGATGTATGTATCATGAATGCTATAAGTACCGTTCACCGTAGTTGCAAAATTCCGATTTATGAGTTGTCGTTGTCCAAGGTATGATCTGTCCCGAATGTAACTCAGTGCCCAGCTTGTCCTGAACCTCTTCAGGGTTCCCCGGTGAAGCGATTGATGAATTCCAAAGGAGTATATTCTTAGATCCTTTCTAACTTGTACTGCTACCCAACTTCTTCAATCCTTATCCAATCGGTGCTCAACATATCCCCGAGGATAACCACTCTGGGCAACCTTGATCATTCGATCCCGACTTACGATGTTTATTCTTATGGTCTCTCTCAACACAAATCTTTTCCCACCTTCCGTTCATTCCCTTTTGACCCCCTCAATGTTATATTCGATAACTGGTCCCATATTTCCTTAACCGAAGACAGAAGGTTCTTGATGATTCTTGAAGCTTGAAGTAATTTTCCAATTATCATCCTTTTCAATTTGGTCCCTTCTTAAGTGTCCTTCTGGATCACTTTTGATATACTCGATAACTTAATAATATTGTCTCGGACCCCTTCATACTTTATTGACTAAATCTTGATCGACACTATCCCCTTATATGATAGCTTGATTCGGTTTTCCTTTGTTAATTCTAACTTAGAAGTTCATAGAAACTCTCTTATGATTCCATCACCTCCAAATCAGAATTCCATACGTAGCTTCTCTCTTAACAGCTTAACCATAACCGCCGTCTTATTCACTCATAATCACCACCCTTAGGACTTCCAAATTGTCCTTAATTTGCATCCCCGTCATTACTCCTAACATATTCATTCGAGCACCACTCCCATCCTCCAATTCACCCCTCGGTCGTGCTCTCCCCCTTCAAATTTTTGCTCTTACATGTCAAACTCCATGAATCCTTCTTTCATTGAAATTTTTGCTGAGCCACTTCTGTTTCTTTAATTCACTCCTAAGGTTCAATTCAAACCCTTCAATAATTACTTCCTTCTAATCCCCAACTTTTCTCTTTCTTGCTCTTCTTGAAATCTAGACTAATTTAATCCCCTCTTGTAATCCATTCTTTCAACTAAAGATAATCCCTCTGAGATTAAGGTTTCTCCTAAAACTCTTCAACTTAGTTCTTCAGTGTAGATTGTGGCTAAGCTATATGCCCGGAACTCCCAAGATATAACCCAACTATTCTTCTCGTCTTGATTCGAGTAAGCCTTGATCAAAGAATCGCTTGATGAACAATGTGGAGCCATTCCCTAGCAATTAAACACTAAGCCATGCATGTTGGATTAACATGCCAATGCACATAGTAAACAGTTAAAGATGCAACGATGCAACACGTTGGAGCAATTGTATTAATTAAACATAAACGTACATATAGATAAAGAAAGCAATTAATTTAAATCGATGCATGATGCTCATGCCATGAATATGCAGAACCTGTCACCGAGGTGGTAAGCTTTTAGCTTGAGGACGTGTTCCTCATTCCCATAATTGTATCTTGCTTTGCAGACATTGATAATTCCTTAGCTTTCTATGGTTTTGGAATCTCCCTAATCTTCTTGCATCCATTTGTATATCCCATGGCCCGAACGTGCTATTCTTGAACCCAAGGTCTTCTTTGTCAATGGAGTTTACACCTCAACGTACTTCCAAGCATCGACCTCCAAAGGTCGTCCGAATCTTCATCTTGATGTCTCCATGTTCCAAGGTTCCAAGAAGACGACGTGAATTGTATTCCTCGATGCTCATAAGTCTCTTTGCCTTGCGTCCATTTGTTGTCCCACGCTTATTTTCGTATCAAGTGAGCTTCCATATTTGACCTCATAGTGAGCTTTATGATTAACAGCTCCCAATCCTTGCACCTGAGTTGAGTCGAACCTTTTTAACACATCTTGTATCCGATCCCTTGAAGCCTCCCAATTTGGTCTTCCAATCACCCAACCATACCAAACTCGGAGCTTCAATGGTGAACCTTGGAGCATTTAGTCTTGTATTAAATGTCTTCAAAATCGGGGTGGTGAAGAGTTCCACACCCCTCTCGTTGTCTCACGCATCCCTCAAGTTAGAACTTGAGTCTTTGCAATTCTTGTATGTTGAGAACCTTCAAGGTTTGTAGGTAGGGCATGATTGATGAACCTTCCCGTGATCCAAGCTTCCTCCCATGATACGAGCCATGATAGGTAGTTCCATTGTGCAAGCCGTGGAATTTGAACACTCGACCTTCAAGTTCCTTTGTCAATTATAGTTGGTGTGAATTGTAGCTTTGTTTGCATGATAATAGCCTATATAAGAAAGATCAACTCGAATATGGATGCATGAAGATTAGTGTATGCTTATGGCACGTAGTTAAATGAATCAATGCACATAGAAAGCAAAATGCAACATTTAAAGCAACTAAATGAGATAGTAGATTATATACATGTATTAAGCAATTTCCAACAATTAGTATCAAATATTCATGCCAAATCAATGCAATATACACATTAACAAGTTGTTCCTATGCCGTACGACCTAACTGACTCAAACATGACTCAAGAACACCGGTTTTGCAACCGGGCTCTGATACCACTTAAGGATGTAGCACCCCGCACGTGAGGCACCACATCCCCCGCACTATGGCTCAACACGAGTAACGAAACAGTAAATCCGCACCCATATCAAACCATAGCGAACGGGAGACAAACATAAAAACCTTCCTAAGCCAGGCGGAGCTAGACCCTGCAATGATAACCAATCAACAAAGTATAATGCATCGCAAAGCCAAAGTTCAGACATACAAACCATAAGCAGAATTTGGGCTCTTCAGGCCTCTTTTAATTCATAGCAAAACCCAGTAAAAGCAATTCAATAACAATTACATAAATATTCAAGTTCATGATACTATAGAATCGAATCAGACATAATTCCAATACATAATTGAGTGCAGAGACTCTCCTAACCTAACTTGACCAACTTAAAGACTCCAAACACCTCCGCCTAGCTCGAAACTCCAAGGCAAACCTACACACTAAAAGATTGGGGAGGGAGAGGGTTAGTCTCTAGAAGACTGAGTGAGCAGGAGCGATATACATATATAAAAACATGCACATGCAAGTCATAAATTCCGAACAAGGTTTTATTTGAAATTAGTTCCCAAAAAGGGCAAGAGAACGGTTAATCAATGCTCGGATTTTATGACTAATCATATTAATTCATTACTTTCATAAATCATACATAAACATCAGGCTCGGCGAGTGAGCGTGCACAATCTCCAACCAAACTCCGATCGTGTACGACAAATATCATTAATATGTTGATTAGGCGATCATGCGGTATATCATAATACATACGGACCATATATCATATCATAAAATATATATTCGTTTGCGCAATCCGTGTCCCGGCCTTCCCGCACGGTGCATAATCATATCATAACATAACATAAGCATATTCATAAATCAAGTTCCAACCTTCTTCCTCCGGTGGTGGACGGGTTTGCAAGGCCCGACCACCCAATCATATCAATGCGGCTATGAGGTTCATGAGGCCTCAAAGCCCGGTTAGCGTTTCCCCGTCAAAAACTCCTTGACGAAGTCCGTTTCGCCGTAATTGGTTGGGACTAGTATATGGGATCCCCGTCAGCCCTTGCTTCCTCGGTTAGCCACATATACTAAGTCCCGGGGCCCATACAATCATAAATCATAAATGTGTCTCGCCAACCAATTCAATTCATAAGTACATAACATAATTCATAAATCATTTGAAAAGGGTTTACTCGATCAATATTTACTCGATGACTTTACTTTAAAAGTAACATATATATATAATCATAAGGTTTTGGCCAAAGCTTTTCACATAAGGGTTGTAGGGTTCGTTACATAGCTAGAACAAAAACACCCTCACCTGGTACAAGACGAAACAAGGATACGAGTTACCAAGTGCCCGAAGGATCAAGATCACTCCACCCTGGAGATAAACTGTACAAAAGACAACATGACGTGTTCGTGAGACTCAAGACCCTAAATGAACCATATATGACGCACAGCAATGCTCAAGCATGATATGAATGCATAAAGATGATATCATGTCATGAAAATGTTCATGTGCATTATTAAGGCATTTAAATCGTATAACCAAGTCATTCACTCATTCATTCATTTTCATTCAAATTCATCAATTCATGTCTCCAATCAAATTAATTCAAGAACTCAAATAGGAGCATAGTACATATTCAAGCTTTCCCAAAATGCTACTACATACCTCATATAACATAAGATAGCATATTTCCAAGGTATGACAACAAGAAGGAATCGTATGATATAGAAAATGAGTTACGCGATTCATAAACGACATATAAACACACCTAAACGGCATTAAGCAAAAGCATGCTTACAATGTTAGGAATAGTGCCCTAGAAAGCCGATTGTATATCCTCTTTGTGCTTTTCCTTATTGTAATCACAGACAATCTTTGAATGAAATAACGAATTGAGGCAACACTTCTTTATATGCTCTTGTTTGGTATGCGTTTACATTAGCTGTGCATGTATGAGAAATCCCCTAATCCTGATGACTTTAGGACTCTACCATTTAGGTGAAATGGTTCATGAAACGAGCCCTATATCACATAAGTCATGATTAGTAAAATACTCCAAGCCGATGAGTCCAACAGACAGTGGGAGTGTTAACCTGACTCCTCTAAGGCTTGCTTATGGGATCACGCCCTTAAGAAGGACCACCTTGTTTCATGGAGGTGCAAAGTGTATAGTTGATACGTGCGTGATACATGAGGGTGCTTACTTTAATAAGTAAGTTCAATGAGGTGCCCCGTGTGAGAACATTCCTAAATGGGAAAGGAAGTTTCTATTTCAGGAAATGGAAACTTCCATATTAGGAAATATCTCACGAGTCATTGATGTGATTAATTGATCCTTAGACTTGAGGTTCCTTGTCACTTTATGAGTTAACTCTGTAGTCTTAGGTATAAGCTTTAAAGGGTGTCGCCTTAGACAACTGATTCAAGGCTTATGCTGGGGCTGCACAAGTGATTCATGAAAGTGAATGAGAATCAAGAAAGGACCTACACTTGCATTTGCAAGGTGATCTCTTATTGTGTAAGTCATTCATATGCCATATGGAGTCCTTGGCCAAGGCAGTAGATCAAGACATCAAGAAAAGTGTTTCTTGGATTGAGATCAAATGGATATGAAATACACTTAGCTTTAAGACCAGATTATTAGGGTTCTGATTATTCCCTTGCCCTAGATCTTGGTTGAGAGATAGTAAGTAGGAGGATTGTATCTCACATGAATCAATGACTTAAAGGTTCTGTCGAATCCGAACATTCCAATTCAGCTAGGGGTTAAACACCTGTTGCTAGACTATGGTCGTTTAATCTGTGGACTGATTAATTAATTAGTGAATTAATTAATTAGGGTCACTGCTAATTGAATTGAGAACCTAGAGGGTCACACACAACAACTTGGTTACATGAGTTGAGGCTTTAAAATGATTAAACGAGTTAATTGAGCCTAGAGGGTTCCACACGTGTGAAACCATACGTGTGGGTCACGTGACTGGACACGTGTCATTGTGACACGTGTGCCACACGTGATTGTTTAATAATATATTAAATAATTAATTTGTTAATTATTTAATAGACTTTGGTTTAATTTTGAATTAAAAAGAAAGTCTTATTTTGGAGAAAATAATCTAGTTAATTAATTACGAATTAATTAATTAGATAAAAATAAGTTATTTATTTTATAATAAATAAAGTATAAAATTATCCAAAAATAGTTTGGATATTTTTAGCTCTCTTAAAAGTTGACTTGAATTAGAATTCAAAGTCAAAGTTGGAAATTACTTGAAGATCAAGTAATAGGAGAGAGGAACTAAAACCCTTGCCTATGAGGACAAGGATTTCGGCCGCCCCTCCCCTTTCCTATATATAGGGGAGCTCATGCTCCCCTTTAGAGCTAATTGACAATTCTTTTGGTTTAGGTGTTGAACACCTTTCTTTCTCCAAGATTAAATTAAACCCTAGGTTAAGCCTAAACACTAACTAGAGAACTAGCATCCTTACTAGTTAGATTGTGATTAAGTTGGTGGACTTTCTCTAGAGACTTCAAGTTAGAAGTTTGAAGATTCGAGCTTTACCAAGGAGAGGGGATCAAGCCGCGAGAAGAGCGTTCTTGGGTGGCTTGAAACGCTTCAAGAAAGAACAAAAGAAAAGTAAGTTTTCTATCTTTACGAATTTGGTTACACGATTGCGAGTTCAAGGTCCTTTTGTTGGGAAAATTTTTTAAATTCCGCTGCTTTCTGATTCGTGTTTTCCAACATACAACTCATTCAAATGCCATGAAATTAAACCACAATACTCCTAACACATAGTAAAACAAGTTCATAGCTCAACACCAAAGGAGATAAAGTCATTAAAGAGGTGAAACAAATCAAAAACCGAAAAGGAAGCAACAAGGACTGCGCAAGGGAAGGGACACGGGGGTGTCACCCTCCTTAGCTAAACTGAGCCACGACCGTGGCTCAGTACAGACCTTTCCATAAGGTGTGACACGCCCGTGTCTCGCATTTCAGTGCAAATGAGACACGGGGGTGTCACGGTATAGAACCAAAACATGCACACAAGGCTAAACCGGCAAAACTGACTCTACAAAACCTCAGTCCAAAAACATACCAAATCAACTCCAAATGCTATGAAACTTAATATACAACATATTTAGAATGTAAGGAACATATTTCATTTAGAGTGAAAAGGCTAAATCACACATTATGAGCATCTAAATCATGCGGCAAAACTGGGTCGCCAAAATCGCACATAAGAGCCCTATTGTTTCAATCAGCCATGATCAAGTACTTAGGAGCTGAATTTGGAACTGAAACCTTGGGGAAAGCATGCTAACATACTAAAAAACTAATTTACATCACATATATGTAAAATGGCACGAATTAAAGCACATTAGGGTGACCAACAACCACACAATTGTAACAGCAGCAAGTCTGTCATAGATCATGCATAAGAACAGGCCATGTCTTTCGGTTTTGAGGCTTAAAATGGATCCAAATACTTGAAACATGAATGTTAACATATAGATCAATGAGTGTACATAGTATCCATGCAAATTCACATGAAAAGAAGATCATTTGATCAAGCAACAAAGCAAAATGAGCATCAGCAGTTCGAAAACAGGGGAAGCAGGTTGATCATCAAGTTTGGAGCTCCATATCTCATAATTTCATCAAAGGGTCAAGAGATAAAATCCTCCTAATATCATATACTATCAGTTGGGAAAAAAATAGGCCAAGAAACAAGCTCATATAATCATGTATAAGCAAGAAAATCAGCTACACAAGCAAATAGGTCACAAGAACAAAAATCCCTAAAAGTTCATACCAAACTCATCACTCAAACCCTAATCAAATCTGATCCAATTCATGTTGTAAGTAGATGAAATCAAGAATAATAGAGTAGAGGAGACATAAATATTCATACCTTGAAGATTAGAAGAAGAAGGGAGGTGATTTGAGCTCAAAATCACAAGAATGGCTAAGGGTTTTCTTCCTTTTCTTCTCTACCTCTCTCTCGATCAGTTCCAGCAGAAAAGGGAAATGTTTGGATCGGTTTTTTCTGCTAAAAGGGAGAAGAAAGGCTTAACTCAAGGTACATAAGTCATGGTTTAAGGTATGGTTAGGTTAGAGCAGTGTTAAGGGTCCCACCATGAAGACTAGTCAACAAAAGGAGCTCTTCTTGCACGAGTTGTTCGTTACGGTTCGATTTTGAAGGTCTTAATGATTTTAAAATGGTATGAGGCTTGTCCCATTGTCTCCGAATCGTCGATACGAAGGCAACGGAGGTGACGGAATTCGAATCCGAATTCCCAAGCTCAAGATATCACGTACGGAACCAAGGGTGCGCTAATTGCTCGTTAGCCCCCGACTTGGTTCCACAAACAAAATTAAATTCGTTAACACGTCAAATGAATCCGAAAATATAAACCGAGCATATAGGCATGTCTTTAACACACATATTTACGACATACTAAACTTCCATACCATTCCGAACTCATTACATATAGGAACGAAGCCCAAATAGAACACTCGTGCGCAAAATGAGTTCATAACGTTATAAATTGATTACTAAAACTTAAATTCCATTTTAAATAAATTAAAGCCAACTAATAACATGTTGAAATTAATTAACGAAATTATCGAAATAGTTATGGTAACATGAAACCTTAATTAAGAAATTAAACACTAAGTATCAAGTAAAATAAAATGAATTAAATTAAAATAACAATAGTTTATAGTTTAAATCAAATATAAACATTTATAAACAATTAATCATATAATTAAATAATTAAATTGTGCAATTTATAGACAAATACGCCACATTACTTTAACTGAAAAACTGGGGCGTTACAATCTCTCCCCCTTAAAAGGAATCCGTCCTCGGATTCACAACACGCCTGAAAACAAACAATGAGAGATTCCCCGTCTCTCACAAGCAACAGGGAGAGAGCCCCGTCTCTCGAGCAGCAATGAGAGAACCCCGTCTCTCGCAAGCAACAAGGAGAGAGCCCCGTCTCTCGAGCAGCAATGAGAGAACCCCGTCTCTCTCAAGTAAAGAGAGTACCCCATCTCTCAAATAAAAATAAGAGAATCCCCGTCTCTTACAAACAAAGAGAGCACCCCGTCTCTCAACCGAAAATAAAACAAGGAAGTCTCCAATACTCCCAAGCAACTCACGCAAAACCAAATTTAAAATCACGTAAGGCACCCAAAGCAAGTAATAAATGTCGCCCACATTGATTTTCAATTACTCCAAGTAATTTAACACAGTACAAGATCAAAGCACCTAATATAAAAATTTATGTAGATTAAATTTGCATGGATGTATGTATCATGAATGCTATAAGTACCGTTCACCGTAGTTGCAAAATTCCGATTTATGAGTTGTCGTTGTCCAAGGTATGATCTGTCCCGAATGTAACTCAGTGCCCAGCTTGTCCTGAACCTCTTCAGGGTTCCCCGGTGGAAGCGATTGATGAATTCCAAAGGAGTATATTCTTAGATCCTTTCTAACTTGTGCTGCTACCCAACTTCTTCAATCCTTATCCAATCGGTGCTCAACATATCCCCGAGGATAACCACTCTGGGCAACCTTGATCATTCGATCCCGACTTACGATGTTTATTCTTATGGTCTCTCTCAACACAAATCTTTTCCCACCTTCCGTTCATTCCCTTTTGACCCCCTCAATGTTATATTCGATAACTGGTCCCATATTTCCTTAACCGAAGACAGAAGGTTCTTGATGATTCTTGAAGCTTGAAGTAATTTTCCAATTATCATCCTTTTCAATTTGGTCCCTTCTTAAGTGTCCTTCTGGATCACTTTTGATATACTCGATAACTTAATAATATTGTCTCGGACCCCTTCATACTTTATTGACTAAATCTTGATCGACACTATCCCCTTATATGATAGCTTGATTCGGTTTTCCTTTGTTAATTCTAACTTAGAAGTTCATAGAAACTCTCTTATGATTCCATCACCTCCAAATCAGAATTCCATACGTAGCTTCTCTCTTAACAGCTTAACCATAACCGCCGTCTTATTCACTCATAATCACCACCCTTAGGACTTCCAAATTGTCCTTAATTTGCATCCCCGTCATTACTCCTAACATATTCATTCGAGCACCACTCCCATCCTCCAATTCACCCCTCGGTCGTGCTCTCCCCCTTCAAATTTTTGCTCTTACATGTCAAACTCCATGAATCCTTCTTTCATTGAAATTTTTGCTGAGCCACTTCTGTTTCTTTGATTCACTCCTAAGGTTCAATTCAAACCCTTCAATAATTACTTCCTTCTAATCCCCAACTTTTCTCTTTCTTGCTCTTCTTGAAATCTAGACTAATTTAATCCCCTCTTGTAATCCATTCTTTCAACTAAAGATAATCCCTCTGAGATTAAGGTTTCTCCTAAAACTCTTCAACTTAGTTCTTCAGTGTAGATTGTGGCTAAGCTATATGCCCGGAACTCCCAAGATATAACCCAACTATTCTTCTCGTCTTGATTCGAGTAAGCCTTGATCAAAGAATCGCTTGATGAACAATGTGGAGCCATTCCCTAGCAATTAAACACTAAGCCATGCATGTTGGATTAACATGCCAATGCACATAGTAAACAGTTAAAGATGCAACGATGCAACACGTTGGAGCAATTGTATTAATTAAACATAAACGTACATATAGATAAAGAAAGCAATTAATTTAAATCGATGCATGATGCTCATGCCATGAATATGCAGAACCTGTCACCGAGGTGGTAAGCTTTTAGCTTGAGGACGTGTTCCTCATTCCCATAATTGTAACTTGCTTTGCAGACATTGATAATTCCTTAGCTTTCTATGGTTTTGGAATCTCCCTAATCTTCTTGCATCCATTTGTATATCCCATGGCCCGAACGTGCTATTCTTGAACCCAAGGTCTTCTTTGTCAATGGAGTTTACACCTCAACGTACTTCCAAGCATCGACCTCCAAAGGTCGTCCGAATCTTCATCTTGATGTCTCCATGTTCCAAGGTTCCAAGAAGACGACGTGAATTGTATTCCTCGATGCTCATAAGTCTCTTTGCCTTGCGTCCATTTGTTGTCCCACGCTTATTTTCGTATCAAGTGAGCTTCCATATTTGACCTCATAGTGAGCTTTATGATTAACAGCTCCCAATCCTTGCACCTGAGTTGAGTCGAACCTTTTTAACACATCTTGTATCCGATCCCTTGAAGCCTCCCAATTTGGTCTTCCAATCACCCAACCATACCAAACTCGGAGCTTCAATGGTGAACCTTGGAGCATTTAGTCTTGTATTAAATGTCTTCAAAATCGGGGTGGTGAAGAGTTCCACACCCCTCTCGTTGTCTCACGCATCCCTCAAGTTAGAACTTGAGTCTTTGCAATTCTTGTATGTTGAGAACCTTCAAGGTTTGTAGGTAGGGCATGATTGATGAACCTTCCCGTGATCCAAGCTTCCTCCCATGATACGAGCCATGATAGGTAGTTCCATTGTGCAAGCCGTGGAATTTGAACACTCGACCTTCAAGTTCCTTTGTCAATTATAGTTGGTGTGAATTGTAGCTTTGTTTGCATGATAATAGCCTATATAAGAAAGATCAACTCGAATATGGATGCATGAAGATTAGTGTATGCTTATGGCACGTAGTTAAATGAATCAATGCACATAGAAAGCAAAATGCAACATTTAAAGCAACTAAATGAGATAGTAGATTATATACATGTATTAAGCAATTTCCAACAATTAGTATCAAATATTCATGCCAAATCAATGCAATATACACATTAACAAGTTGTTCCTATGCCGTACGACCTAACTGACTCAAACATGACTCAAGAACACCGGTTTTGCAACCGGGCTCTGATACCACTTAAGGATGTAGCACCCCGCACGTGAGGCACCACATCCCCCGCACTATGGCTCAACACGAGTAACGAAACAGTAAATCCGCACCCATATCAAACCATAGCGAACGGGAGACAAACATAAAAACCTTCCTAAGCCAGGCGGAGCTAGACCCTGCAATGATAACCAATCAACAAAGTATAATGCATCGCAAAGCCAAAGTTCAGACATACAAACCATAAGCAGAATTTGGGCTCTTCAGGCCTCTTTTAATTCATAGCAAAACCCAGTAAAAGCAATTCAATAACAATTACATAAATATTCAAGTTCATGATACTATAGAATCGAATCAGACATAATTCCAATACATAATTGAGTGCAGAGACTCTCCTAACCTAACTTGACCAACTTAAAGACTCCAAACACCTCCGCCTAGCTCGAAACTCCAAGGCAAACCTACACACTAAAAGATTGGGGAGGGAGAGGGTTAGTCTCTAGAAGACTGAGTGAGCAGGAGCGATATACATATATAAAAACATGCACATGCAAGTCATAAATTCCGAACAAGGTTTTATTTGAAATTAGTTCCCAAAAAGGGCAAGAGAACGGTTAATCAATGCTCGGATTTTATGACTAATCATATTAATTCATTACTTTCATAAATCATACATAAACATCAGGCTCGGCGAGTGAGCGTGCACAATCTCCAACCAAACTCCGATCGTGTACGACAAATATCATTAATATGTTGATTAGGCGATCATGCGGTATATCATAATACATACGGACCATATATCATATCATAAAATATATATTCGTTTGCGCAATCCGTGTCCCGGCCTTCCCGCACGGTGCATAATCATATCATAACATAACATAAGCATATTCATAAATCAAGTTCCAACCTTCTTCCTCCGGTGGTGGACGGGTTTGCAAGGCCCGACCACCCAATCATATCAATGCGGCTATGAGGTTCATGAGGCCTCAAAGCCCGGTTAGCGTTTCCCCGTCAAAAACTCCTTGACGAAGTCCGTTTCGCCGTAATTGGTTGGGACTAGTATATGGGATCCCCGTCAGCCCTTGCTTCCTCGGTTAGCCACATATACTAAGTCCCGGGGCCCATACAATCATAAATCATAAATGTGTCTCGCCAACCAATTCAATTCATAAGTACATAACATAATTCATAAATCATTTGAAAAGGGTTTACTCGATCAATATTTACTCGATGACTTTACTTTAAAAGTAACATATATATATAATCATAAGGTTTTGGCCAAAGCTTTTCACATAAGGGTTGTAGGGTTCGTTACATAGCTAGAACAAAAACACCCTCACCTGGTACAAGACGAAACAAGGATACGAGTTACCAAGTGCCCGAAGGATCAAGATCACTCCACCCTGGAGATAAACTGTACAAAAGACAACATGACGTGTTCGTGAGACTCAAGACCCTAAATGAACCATATATGACGCACAGCAATGCTCAAGCATGATATGAATGCATAAAGATGATATCATGTCATGAAAATGTTCATGTGCATTATTAAGGCATTTAAATCGTATAACCAAGTCATTCACTCATTCATTCATTTTCATTCAAATTCATCAATTCATGTCTCCAATCAAATTAATTCAAGAACTCAAATAGGAGCATAGTACATATTCAAGCTTTCCCAAAATGCTACTACATACCTCATATAACATAAGATAGCATATTTCCAAGGTATGACAACAAGAAGGAATCGTATGATATAGAAAATGAGTTACGCGATTCATAAACGACATATAAACACACCTAAACGGCATTAAGCAAAAGCATGCTTACAATGTTAGGAATAGTGCCCTAGAAAGCCGATTGTATATCCTCTTTGTGCTTTTCCTTATTGTAATCACAGACAATCTTTGAATGAAATAACGAATTGAGGCAACACTTCTTTATATGCTCTTGTTTGGTATGCGTTTACATTAGCTGTGCATGTATGAGAAATCCCCTAATCCTGATGACTTTAGGACTCTACCATTTAGGTGAAATGGTTCATGAAACGAGCCCTATATCACATAAGTCATGATTAGTAAAATACTCCAAGCCGATGAGTCCAACAGACAGTGGGAGTGTTAACCTGACTCCTCTAAGGCTTGCTTGTGGGATCACGCCCTTAAGAAGGACCACCTTGTTTCATGGAGGTGCAAAGTGTATAGTTGATACGTGCGTGATACATGAGGGTGCTTACTTTAATAAGTAAGTTCAATGAGGTGCCCCGTGTGAGAACATTCCTAAATGGGAAAGGAAGTTTCTATTTCAGGAAATGGAAACTTCCATATTAGGAAATATCTCACGAGTCATTGATGTGATTAATTGATCCTTAGACTTGAGGTTCCTTGTCACTTTATGAGTTAACTCTGTAGTCTTAGGTATAAGCTTTAAAGGGTGTCGCCTTAGACAACTGATTCAAGGCTTATGCTGGGGCTGCACAAGTGATTCATGAAAGTGAATGAGAATCAAGAAAGGACCTACACTTGCATTTGCAAGGTGATCTCTTATTGTGTAAGTCATTCATATGCCATATGGAGTCCTTGGCCAAGGCAGTAGATCAAGACATCAAGAAAAGTGTTTCTTGGATTGAGATCAAATGGATATGAAATACACTTAGCTTTAAGACCAGATTATTAGGGTTCTGATTATTCCCTTGCCCTAGATCTTGGTTGAGAGATAGTAAGTAGGAGGATTGTATCTCACATGAATCAATGACTTAAAGGTTCTGTCGAATCCGAACATTCCAATTCAGCTAGGGGTTAAACACCTGTTGCTAGACTATGGTCGTTTAATCTGTGGACTGATTAATTAATTAGTGAATTAATTAATTAGGGTCACTGCTAATTGAATTGAGAACCTAGAGGGTCACACACAACAACTTGGTTACATGAGTTGAGGCTTTAAAATGATTAAACGAGTTAATTGAGCCTAGAGGGTTCCACACGTGTGAAACCATACGTGTGGGTCACGTGACTGGACACGTGTCATTGTGACACGTGTGCCACACGTGATTGTTTAATAATATATTAAATAATTAATTTGTTAATTATTTAATAGACTTTGGTTTAATTTTGAATTAAAAAGAAAGTCTTATTTTGGAGAAAATAATCTAGTTAATTAATTACGAATTAATTAATTAGATAAAAATAAGTTATTTATTTTATAATAAATAAAGTATAAAATTATCCAAAAATAGTTTGGATATTTTTAGCTCTCTTAAAAGTTGACTTGAATTAGAATTCAAAGTCAAAGTTGGAAATTACTTGAAGATCAAGTAATAGGAGAGAGGAACTAAAACCCTTGCCTATGAGGACAAGGATTTCGGCTGCCCCTCCCCTTTCCTATATATAGGGGAGCTCATGCTCCCCTTTAGAGCTAATTGACAATTCTTTTGGTTTAGGTGTTGAACACCTTTCTTTCTCCAAGATTAAATTAAACCCTAGGTTAAGCCTAAACACTAACTAGAGAACTAGCATCCTTACTAGTTAGATTGTGATCAAGTTGGTGGACTTTCTCTAGAGACTTCAAGTTAGAAGTTTGAAGATTCGAGCTTTACCAAGGAGAGGGGATCAAGCCGCGAGAAGAGCGTTCTTGGGTGGCTTGAAACGCTTCAAGAAAGAACAAAAGAAAAGTAAGTTTTCTATCTTTACGAATTTGGTTACACGATTGCGAGTTCAAGGTCCTTTTGTTGGGAAAATTTTTTAAATTCCGCTGCTTTCTGATTCGTGTTTTCCAACATACAACTCATTCAAATGCCATGAAATTAAACCACAATACTCCTAACACATAGTAAAACAAGTTCATAGCTCAACACCAAAGGAGATAAAGTCATTAAAGAGGTGAAACAAATCAAAAACCGAAAAGGAAGCAACAAGGACTGCGCAAGGGAAGGGACACGGGGGTGTCACCCTCCTTAGCTAAACTGAGCCACGACCGTGGCTCAGTACAGACCTTTCCATAAGGTGTGACACGCCCGTGTCTCGCATTTCAGTGCAAATGAGACACGGGGGTGTCACGGTATAGAACCAAAACATGCACACAAGGCTAAACCGGCAAAACTGACTCTACAAAACCTCAGTCCAAAAACATACCAAATCAACTCCAAATGCTATGAAACTTAATATACAACATATTTAGAATGTAAGGAACATATTTCATTTAGAGTGAAAAGGCTAAATCACACATTATGAGCATCTAAATCATGCGGCAAAACTGGGTCGCCAAAATCGCACATAAGAGCCCTATTGTTTCAATCAGCCATGATCAAGTACTTAGGAGCTGAATTTGGAACTGAAACCTTGGGGAAAGCATGCTAACATACTAAAAAACTAATTTACATCACATATATGTAAAATGGCACGAATTAAAGCACATTAGGGTGACCAACAACCACACAATTGTAACAGCAGCAAGTCTGTCATAGATCATGCATAAGAACAGGCCATGTCTTTCGGTTTTGAGGCTTAAAATGGATCCAAATACTTGAAACATGAATGTTAACATATAGATCAATGAGTGTACATAGTATCCATGCAAATTCACATGAAAAGAAGATCATTTGATCAAGCAACAAAGCAAAATGAGCATCAGCAGTTCGAAAACAGGGGAAGCAGGTTGATCATCAAGTTTGGAGCTCCATATCTCATAATTTCATCAAAGGGTCAAGAGATAAAATCCTCCTAATATCATATACTATCAGTTGGGAAAAAAATAGGCCAAGAAACAAGCTCATATAATCATGTATAAGCAAGAAAATCAGCTACACAAGCAAATAGGTCACAAGAACAAAAATCCCTAAAAGTTCATACCAAACTCATCAACTCAAACCCTAATCAAATCTGATCCAATTCATGTTGTAAGTAGATGAAATCAAGCATAATAGAGTAGAGGAGACATAAATATTCATACCTTGAAGATTAGAAGAAGAAGGGAGGTGATTTGAGCTCAAAATCACAAGAATGGCCAAGGGTTTTCTTCCTTTTCTTCTCTCCCTCTCTCTCGATCAGTTCCAGCAGAAAAGGGAAATGTTTGGATCGGTTTTTGCTGCTAAAAGGGAGGAGAAAGGCTTAACTCAAGGTACATAAGTCATGGTTTAAGGTATGGTTAGGTTAGAGGAGTGTTAAGGGTCCCACCATGAAGACTAGTCAACAAAAGGAGCTCTTCTTGCACGAGTTGTTCGTTACGGTTCGATTTCGAAGGTCTTAATGATTTCAAAAAGGTATGAGGCTTGTCCCATTGTCTCCGAATCGTCGATACAAAGGCAATGGAGGTGACGGAATTCGAATCCGAATTTCCGAGCTCAAGATATCACGTACGGAACCAAGGGTGCGCTAATTGCTCGTTAGCCCCCGACTTGGTTCCACAAACAAAATTAAATTCGTTAACACGTCAAATGAATCCGAAAATATAAACCGAGCATATAGGCATGTCTATAACACACATATTTACGACATACTAAACTTCCATACCATTCCGAACTCATTACATATAGGAACGAAGCCCAAATAGAACACTCGTGCGTAAAATGAATTCATAACTTTATAAATTGATTACCAAAACTTAAATTCCATTTTAAATAAATGAAAGCCAACTAATAACATGTTGAAATTAATTAACGAAATTACCGAAATAGTTATGGTAACATGAAATCTTAATTAAGAAATTAAACACTAAGTATCAAGTAAAATAAAATGAATTAAATTAAAATAACAATAGTTTATAGTTTAAATCAAATATAAACATTTATAAACAATTAATCATATAATTAAATAATTAAATTGCGCAATTTATAAACAAATACGCCACATTACTTTAACTGAAAAACCGGGGCGTTACAATTTATTTATTTATTTAGTTTTAGTAATTGGTTAGTTTTTGCAAAAAAATAAAGTTACAAACTTTGGTACAAAAAATTACACATAACCCCTAAAGTAATACAAGTAATTACATTTAACCTCCAATGGGCAATTTGGGAATAAAAAAGTTGACTATAGTCAAGGGGGTATTTTCGGATTTTTATAAATTTTTGTGCTGATGTCATCACTTTTTTAACAGAACTTTAACATTTTGGGGGTTTGGTGTAATTAAAATTTTTCAGATGGGTGGTATCTGTAATTAAATCTAAAAATGGTGGTGATTTGTAATTACCCCATCTAATATGGGGGCTAGGTGTAATTAACCCTTGAAATAACGGAACTATAAGGCTCCGACCCCAATTGAAATCATCCATGTGCATAAATTAAAACATTCATAAGACTAACCTATGATCACCTAAACTAGCATAATCCGCTCGAAATTTAATTTTACCGATTAAATTTAAAATTCCATTGACTTCAAGTTACAACGAACTTAAGTAATTTGAATATAGTTCACTATTCAAGAATTTATTCAAAACACGAATTCGGATCATGATAAAACTCAATTAATTTCAAAGATTAAATTTTTGTCAAAAATATCATTCAATGTGATATTTATTAATTTTTCTCGAAAATTAGAACTTGACGTTAATTGAAAAAAATCCCAAATTTTATAATTATTTCAAATAAATAATTTTAAAATTGAAAATCAAATTTTAAAATAAAATCAGACTTAAAAAACGGGATTTCACGAAACATGGAAAACAAAAAACGAAAACAATATCCTGGGACAGCCCGTACGAGGAGCGCGGGGTTCGCGCACGTGCAAGTAATCACCCGCGCACACAGCCCGCCGAGGTCCGAGACGGACCGGCCGTAACAGCCCCGCACAGCAGCGTACATGCCTGCACGTATGGCCGCACGCGCTGGTCGCGTGCCATGTGCTAGCGTTGTAGGGCGGGGAAAGGAACGGTGTGGGCGGCAGCGCCTAGGTAGGCGCGTCTAGGAGCACCAGGGCATCCGTGCACGGCGGGTTGTGGTAAGGCGGGGCGGCATGTTGCCGCCCCATGCGCGTACATGCTGCAATCCCGTGCACTTTCGAGCACGGGCGAACCCGTTCCGTTTTGTTTTCGTTTCACAATTTCAGCAAAATCAAGCAATCCAATTTCGAATTAAAATAGTTCAAAACAAATCTGATTAAAACTACTTAAAACCAGATTTTTACAAAAACAGTTTTCAAGATTTTCAAGAAACAGTTTAGATCCGACATATTCGTATTTCGAACAAAAACCAAGAATACATAACTATCATCCAAATTCAAGAATTTTCTGTCAAAATTGAAAACATTAACATTTCGAAACGAAAGTTGCAAGGTGGCTCTGATACCACTTGTTGGAAAACAATAGAGTTAAAGCAGCTGAAGTTTAAAAAAAAAATTCCAAAAGGGATCATGATCTTACAATGTTCATTTCAAAAATTATGGGATTACAAGAAACTTACAACAATTGAAGCTTTCTTGAAACGTTTTGAGCTGCCCTCAAACATTCTTCATGCGTCATGAATCCCCATTTCTTGATGATTCTTTCTTCGAGATTCCAAAGTAGAAATCCTCTAGAGTATTAATCCACACCAACCTAGATTCAAATCATGCTAGTGAGTATGCTAGTACTATAGCATGCGTATTAAAGAAACAGAAACGAGAAAAAGAGAGCAAGAGAATTATCCCCAAAATTCCATGAAGGTTGGACGTGATCTCCAACTCACGCTTAAGTCCAAATTTTCGAACCCCATGCCCCTTTTATAGGGTATAGTTCGAAACCCTAGTGCCATGTAGGAGATGGTCTCCTAGTTTGACTTTTTCTCCTATTCTTTCTTTCTCTCCAAGTAAATAATGTCTTATCTAAAATAAGATATTTATTTTCTAGAGAAATAGCTCCTAACTAATTTAGGAATATTAAATTATTCTAGTAATAATTAAATATCTTATCCCAATAATATCTATTCTAATCATATTAGAATTAATACTCTATTAGAATAATAAAATAGAAGATATTAATTTATTTATTTATTCCAATCAAATTAGAACAACTAAATAATTAAATACTTGGAAGTAATTCTCCAATTAATTCTATCAAGGGCTTTAGAATTAATTCACTAATTAATTCCAACTGGTTAAAATTAATTCTTCAATTAATTTTATTTGGCTATATAATTAATTCTCCAATTAATTATATTTACGGATTTATAATTAATTCTCCAATTAATTAGATCTCTGCTTCATAATTAATTCTCCAATTAATCATATTTGGACTTAATAATTAATTCTACAATTAATTAACACATGATCCAAATATGTAATTGGAGTCACACGTCCAAACGCCCTCTTGACTCCCACACGTGTAACATACATATGTGGTCTCGTTTCGATCAATTACTTGATCTTTCTAACAATACCCTTTGAACCCGGTATTTGTGTGTGACCCTCTAGGTTCAATTTGAGTTAGCAGTGAGCCTAACTAATTAATACGCTTTATTAATTAATTACCTCACAGATCACACTACCATAGTCTACCAACAGGTGTGTGACCCCTACCCGAAATGTGAATATATATTCGAAAGAACCTTTCAGTCAATGACATCATGTGCGATACGATCCTCCTACAATCCTATCTCTCGATTTAGATGTAGGGCATGGGAATATGGAGAGCCCCACTAACCTTAATCTTAAAACAAAGTTCCCTTCATATTCCATTTGATCTCAATCCAAGAAAACCCCATTTTCCCGATGTCTTGATCTAACCACCTTGCGCGAGGATTTTTGGATGGAACATAAATGACTTGTGTAATAAGAGATCATCTTGCCTACAACAAGTGTAGGTCCTTTATTAATTCCAACAATTCTCATATGCCACTTGTGTAATCCCAACATAGGACGTGTTTCAGGTGTCTATATGGCGACACCCTTTTGAGCCTACATCAAAGATTACAGAGTTAGCTCATATGAGACAATGTGGAATCTCAAGTCTAACGATTAATTCCTCACATCATTGACATGTGAGATATTTCCTAATCTGGAAATTCTAGTAACGTCCTTTCCCATTTAGGAATCTTCTCAAGCGGGGCACTCTCAGTGAACTTGTTCTTACAACAAGCACCCTTGTGTATTGTGTACACATCAACTTATACACTTTACACCCTATAAAACAGGATGATCCTTCTTAAGGACACAACTACACCAGCAAGTCTCAATAGAGGCGATGTAGCACCCCGCACGTGAGGCACCACATCCCCCGTACTATGGCTCAACACGAGTAACGAAATAGTAAATCCGCACCCGTATCAAACCCTAGCGAACGGGAGACAAACATAAAACCTTCCTAAGCTAGGCGGAACTTAGACCCTGCAATGATAACCAGTCGACGAAAGATAATGCAACGCAAAGCCAAAGTTCAAACATACAAACCATAACCAGAATTGGGCTCTTCAGGCCTCTTTTAATCTATAACAAAACCCAGAAAAGAAAAGCAATTCCATAACAATTACATAAATATTCCAGTTCATGATACTAAAGAATCGAATCATACATAATTCCAATACATATGTGAGTGCAGAGACTCTCCTAACCTAACTTGACCAACTTAAAGACTCCAAACACCTCCGCCTAGCTCGAAACTCCAAAGTCAAACCTGCACACTAAAAGGTTGGGGAGGGAGAGGGTCAGTCTCTAGAAGACTGACTGAGCAGGAGCGATACATATATATATATAAAACATGCACATGAAAGTCCTAAATTTCGAACAAGGTTTTATTTGAAATTAGTTCCCAAAAAGTGCAAGAGACTGAGTAGTCAATGCTCGGATTTTATGACTAATCATATTAATTCATTACATTCATAAATCATACATATACATAAGGCTTGGCGAGAGAGCGTGCACAATCTCCAACCAAACTCCGACCGTGTACGACAAAATCATTAATATGTTGATTAGGCGATCATGCGATATATCATAATACATGCAGATCATATATCATAAATCATATTCGTTTGGGCAATCTGTGTCCCGGCCTTCCCGCACGGTGCCTATCAATCATAAACATAATCATAAATAAGTTCCAACCTTCTTCCTCCGGGTGGTGGAAGGGTTAGCAAGAACCGACCACCTCATACATAGGCCAATGGGGTTTCATGACTCCCCCAAGGGAGCTCAGCTCCCATTCCCCGCTAAACCTCCTAGCGAGGGCCGGTAACGCCGTAGTTTGGTTGGGACTAGTGTATGGGATCCCCGTCAGCCCTTGCTTCCTCGGTTAGCCACATATACTAAGTCCCGGGGCCCGTACAATCATAAATCATAAATGTGTCTCGCCAAACATATCAATTAATAAGAAACATAACATAATTCATAAATCATTTAAAAAGGGTTTACTCGATCAATAATTACTCAGTACGTTCATTTGAAAACCACATATATAACTATATTAGGTTTTTGGCCAAAACTTGTCACATACGGTTGTAGGGTTTTATACATAACTAGAACGAAAACACCCTCACCTGAAACAAGACGATACAAGGATACGAGTTCTCAAAAGCCCGAAGGATCAAGATCTCTCCACCCTGGAGATAGACTGTACAAAAGACAACATGACGTGCTCGTGAGACTCAAGACTCTAAATGAACCATATATGACGCACGGTAATGCACAAGCATGATATGAATGCATAAAAGATGATATTATGTCATGAAAATGTTCATGTGCATTATTAAGGCATTTAAATCGTATAACCACGTCATTCATTTTCATTCAATTTCATCAATTCATACCTCCAATCAAATTAATTCAAGAACTCAAATAGGAGCGTAGTACATATTCAACCTTTCCCAAAACGCTACTACATACCTCATATTACATAATATAGCATATTTCCAAAGTTTGACAACAAGAAGGAATCATATAATATAGAAAATGAGTTATGCGATTAACAAACTACACATAAACACACATAAACGGCATTAAGCAAAAGCATGCCTACAACTCATCCAAATGCTATAAAATTAAACCATAATGCTTCCAACATATAGCAAAACAAGTTCATAGTTCAACACAAAAGGAGATAAAGTCATTAAAGAGGTGAAACAAATCAAAAACCGAAAAGGAAGCAACAAGGACCACGCAGGGGAAGGGACACGGGTGTCACCAACCCTAGCTAAACTGAGCCACGACCGTGGCTCAGTACAGACATGCCTAGAAGGTGTGACACGCCCGTGTCTCACATTCTAGTGTAAATAAGACACGGGGGTGTCACGGTACAGAACCAAAACGCACACAAGACTTTACCGGCAAAACTGAACCCATACAAAATCAATTCAAAAGCATACCAAATCAACTCCAAATGCTATGAAACTTAATATACAACATATCTAGCATGTAAGGAACATATTTCATTTAGAGTTCAAAGGCTAAATCACACATTAAAAGCACCTAAACCATGCAGCAAAACTTGGTCGCCAAAAATCGTACATATGAGCCCTATTGGTTCAATCATGCCATGATCAAGTACTTAGGGGTTGAATTTGGATCTGAAACCTTGGGAAAAGCATGTTAACATACTAAAAAACTAATATAAATCATATATATGCAAAATGGCACGAATTAAAGCACATTAGGGTGACCAACAACCACACAAATGTAACAGCAGCAGGTCTGTCATGGAGCATGCATAAAAACAGGTCACGTCTTTCGGTTTTGAGGCTTAAAATGGAACCAAATACTTGAAACATGAATGCTAACATTTATAAAAATAAGTTTACATAAACTCCATGCAATTTCACACGAAATGGAGACCATTAGATCAAGCAACAAACCATAATTCCACACAGCAGTCCCGAAACAGGGGAGGCAGTTTTGAACATCAAGTTTGAAGCTCCAAATCTCAAAATTTTATCAAAGGGTCAAGAGATAAAATCCTCCTAACATCATATACTATCATTTAGGAAAGAAATAGGCCAAGAAACAAGCTCATATAATCATCTATAAGCAAGAAAATCAGCTACACAAGTACATAGGTCACAAGAACAAAAATCCCTAAAAGTTCATATCAAACTCATCCCTCAAACCCTAACCAAATCTGATCCAATTCAAGTTGTAAGTAGATGAAATCAAGCATAAAAGAGTAGAGGAGACATAAATATTCATACCTTGAAGATTGGAAGAAGAAAGGAGGTGATTTGAGCTCAAAATCACAAGAATGGCCAAGGGTTTTTCTTCCTTTTCTTCTCTTCCTCTCTCTCGATCAGTTCCAGCAGAAAAGGGAAATGTTTGGATCGGTTTTCAGAGCTAAAGGGGGAAGAAAGGGCTTAACTCAAGGTACATAAGTCATGGTTAAGCTTAGGTTAGGTTAGGTTGAGTAAAAAGGGTCCCACCATGAAGACTAGTCAACAAAAGGAGCTCTTCTTGCACGAGTTGCTCGTTACGGTTGGATTTCGGAGGTCTTAATAATTTCAAAAAGGTATGAGGCTTGTTCCATTGTCTTTGAATCGTCGATACGAAGGCAACGGAGGTGTCGGAATTTGAATCCGAATTCCCGAGCTCAAGATATCACGTACGGAACCAAGGGTGCGCTAATTGCTCGTTAGCCCCCGATTTGGTTCCACAATCAAAATTAAATTCGTCAACACGTCAAATGAATCCGAAAACATAAACCGAGCATATAGACATGTTCATAACACACATATTTACGACATACTAAATTTCCATAACATTCCGATATCATTACATATAAGAACGAAACCCAAATAGAACACTCATGCGCAAGAATGAATTCATAACGTTATAAATTAATTACTAAAACTTAAATTCCATTTTAAATAAATTAAAGCCAACTAGTAACATGTTGAAATTAATTAACAGAATTTTCGAAATAGTTAAAGTAACATGAAACCTTAATTAAGAAATTAAACTCTAAGTATCAAATTAAAATAAAATGAATTACATTAAA